>CM040755.1:17433812-18647562 GCA_022829145.1 Albula goreensis | reverse complement strand
GAGAGAGAGAGAGAGAGAGAGAGAGAGAGAGAGAGAGAGAGAGAGAGAGAGAGAGACGCACGCACTTTCCCTTAGCTGTGCTTTTGTGTTTTGTCAGAATTAATGAGAAAAGTTCCCGTGCCCTAGGGGTAATTAGTGTCCTTGGAGTTAAATAAGCTAATACTTAGACACCTCTGGCACAAGCAATTATGTTTGTGTATTGAATAATTGATTCAAAGAGGGGGGAAGGGCTGCTAATCAGATCTGAGCATAATGAATTGATTTAATTAACAGGGGAATCCGTGGGTCTCTGGGAACTGTGCGCATTTATTCAGAAGCGGGAGAGCGCTCACCACATAAATTGGGAGAGAAAGGCAACGAGAGTATGCTTTTAGCTCTTGTCAAGTCTGGAATTGGAATTTTTGAATACAGTTACATATTCGGAGCAAATGAAAGCGGAAAAATATTTTACATGAAAGAAATCCTCCCAGGCAAAATATTCTAGGCTTTCACTCAATGAGAATAGTTACATATTTAACGAGCAAGTAGAATAATTCCGTTTTCTTTTCGGTCTCTTCTCAGCGTTGAAGATATGCGAGCGTACCAGTCTTGTTTTGACGCTGTAAACTGCAGTTTTAGTTTAGTCCGTGGAGGCATATTTTGAAGGCAAAGAAGCGAGAGCGAATTTCAAAGGTGAAGCGGTAAATTACTCAGAGATATTAACGATAATATATCACGCGAGCTTGTGTTCTTTTGAATGGGGTTCCGTTATTGAATGATCTCAATTCCAAGAGCCAGAGGACCGTGCAACTGAAGCCTGCAGCTGGACGACTCCGTTACTACAGCAAGGCAATTTCCAAAAGACAAGTCGACCGGGTGGTGAAGGCTTCTGGAGCCGAGAACGGATCGCCTGGAGCCGGACTCCCCGTTCGTCAGGACAATGGTGTTGGACAAGGAAGAAGGTAGGTGGGCTACAATTGACGGCAATCTAAGGTCTTTCATCCGGATGTCGCAGAGTCTCGTTCTGTCTTTTTTTTTTTTTCTCCGGCAATGCACGACTGCTTTTTGTCCGGTGTATGATGCTTTTCATTTCACAGCACTTCGTTCTTAGGAACGAAACCCACATGAGCGCCTTTACTGCAAGACAATGGACACTTTCCACTGTATTTTACTATTTAAACTTAAATGGGGGAAGACGTTTTCTGTAATGTGTTTTCAAATTTTAGCAATACATTGCATTAAATTCCCAGGTTGGAGCCATACCTTTGTAGAATCGTTATCAAAATTAGTCATACTAGAGGAGCTTTTGGATTGTTACCCTTCACTTGCTTTAGGCTATATGTTGTAAAATGTCGCACTTTGTGCTCCTTTTTCTTGCAATAAATATTATGATTCAATAAGAACACCAAGAATCCGCGCTGCTGAATAGTAGTTTTCAGCGCGGCTGAACTGTAAACAAACCATGGCAGTTCTGGGCATCTGGGAGTACTGTACTGATGTCAGTCCTTGCTCTTCCGTTCAGCTGACCGCAAACTCTACGTGAAACGAGTTTCATTGTGCAACACCTTTTTTTTTTTTTTTTTTTTTTAAAAAACCAGACTAAACACAATAAATTAAGTGCGGTAGCGGTAGTGACGATGATCGTGTCATTGGCCTCGTTTGATCCTGAGTCGTTATCGTCTGTTGTACGTGTACATTAAACCTTGAAGTTGGAGCTCTAATTCAAAGTTGACGCTTTGAATTAAACTTGCATCATTAAACACCTGCCTTTTATTTTGGTGTCATCTACACGTGAGTGGACAAGTGTACACAGCAGAACTTGCTGTGTTCGGATCGGTACCATGTGAAAATGAACTTGACGTCAAAAGTGCCAAATTATTATTATTTATTTATTTACATTTTTTTTTGTGAACCTTAATTTCGCAAAATCATGTTCAAAAGTATTCTTAACATAATGCCAACCTGTTACGACCTTTAACTATTCTTGTAATCGTTCGGAGAATATTGGTACGCTCTCACACACACCGGGTTTATCCAGCGGTCTTTTTTTAAAGTAATGGCTTGCATTGTAGACCCATAATTTAAGTATGAAAATGGATATTTCATTTCTATTTTAGCCGAGCATCTTTCACTTGGCCATCTGAAAACCTATAAAGGCAACATCGTAGAAACATAAATTGGTCTGTCTCTCTGAATCCATGTCTCGGCTAATGTACCCAGATTAACTCAGCTGTAAATTGTCTCCTCTGGATGTCTGTCTTGCTAAAAGTTTCCTATATGATTCATGATTCGGATTGCTTTTAACAGCTATTGGCTAAGCAATACGGTAAATGTACAAGGTGATGCAAATGGCATTAGCGGGAGAGGATGCACGGGAGCATATAATGCAGTCAATACTACATTAACTACTGATGCCCAATTACAGAAACGGGGAGAGTGGCTTTTAGGAGCATTAGGACTTGCAGAAAAGCTGAGATCACCTGCTGCTCATTGCCTAAAAGCTTCACCCTTTGCTTGCTGGGGCCGACTGAAACTGACTACGCTGGCTTTTTTTTTTTTTTTTTTTTTGCAAAGATGTGGAGAGCTGTCTGGAGCTGCACTAGTCTACACTAGAGCCTGCTGACATTCTTCCAAGAGCAATGGGAGAAAAAATGCACCTGCTTTCTGAGAGTCCTTGTGGACCACAGGACCTAGCTGTCCTACAACTCACTCTGCTTACTCATGGGCATTTTTAAACACATTTGCTGCATTGGAGTTATTTCTTATACAAAAGAAATTAGAATTTCTCTAAAGTTTTAAATTTAATTCCAAAGAAAGATATCAATGAAAGTGTATTTGAGAATGTTCAATTTGTAGTTTTAAAAAAAAAATAATAATTACACACCACTTATTCTTTAAAGGAAACTGACCTCTTGAATGTGTGACAGGTTGAGTTATAACTTGTGAAACCTGATGCACATGGCACGGATAAACTCCTGGCTGTGTATGCTGGAAGCGGCTGCTGAAGGTCTGTATGCTTGTGAGCATTCTTGAGAAAATAACTAGTTTTCCTTGAGGAAAGATAATCTAGTTTCCCTCTTCTCTAAACCTCTTTTGGGAAAGTAGGATACAAATCAATTCTCTCTTCGCTGTCATACTATTTTTAAACGTTCACAAATCTCACAATCGTTTCCTGACCTACAATAAGCCCAGAATTCAAAGTGAAGCTATCTTTATTAAAATTTTAGACACTGGAAAATCCTTACCCATTATGTACAGAGTACAATTCCTTGCCTCAAGTCCATAAAATATGCGGTCATTTATTTTGCTTCATTTTAGTTCTGAGGGCACCCTCGTTACTCAATGTATAGTGCTGCACTGAATCTAAAATGAATAAAAAGATTGCATCCTTTTTTAAAGATATTGCATCTACAGTAAAACTACCAATATACACATGCCGCTTGCAGGAGAGGAGTAGCTTGGAATGTGTCAGCACAAAGGTGGTCTGGTCTGCCATTTCAAAAATATGTTCAACACAATTCCTGTTGGAGACCTGTGAAGCATGAGCCCAGTGTGCCTAAAATGAGTGTTTTACTTGGTGTTCACCAAAGTAAAACAAATATCTAATATATTCTAATAACTTTTATTAAATCTGGTGTTATGGGCCTTGACCTGCTGGTTTCCTGGCCACTATAGTGAGCTAGGATAAAGAGCATTTTGAGGACCATATTTGTAGCTCTATGTAAATCTGTTCCTGCAGTATTGTGTCAAGCAGTTGCTTGCATATTTTGTGAAGAATAGTTGGCTATTAATTGTAATATTAATACACACAGTCTGCATAGGATGAAGATGCATGTATAAAAAAAGTGTCACTTGGTTTATTTGTGTCACTGCTCCTCCATGGCAGTACTTGGAACAACATTTCTAAGCAAGATAATAGGCATGGCATCTGATGATATTTTATTTATTTAATTATTTTTGTGGAATTAAAATAGCAGTACTGAAAACCTAACACTGCACCTGAAGATGAAACCTTTGACTTGAAAGTAAATGGCAATGCCAGAATGAGAGAGAGGGAAAAACTTAACTGTAGGGGAACATTTTATGTTGCTTTGGCTTCTGTATCCCTGACTGACTTCTAATTTCGGCAGAAAAAAGCCATTCAGTCATTTTCTTTTTTATGATATTAAAAATCCATCCGGAGGAACAGGAATAATTGGATCCTCATTGTAGACCTTTCCTGGGTTGGTGATCCGCACCACTGCGCTCTCTAAGAACACAGTCAAAGAAACCCTCCCTTTTCCCAAAACTTGATGATAAATTCTTGGTTACCTTTACGCCTTAATTTATGACCCTGCAGGCTTGGCTGTCCGATGAAATTTGTAAATTCATAAAGCATGTGATTGAAAAGCAATGTTTCAAATAAATACGAGCCCATGATCTGGCGGCCGCTGTAATAAAACTTGGGCTTCAGGCTCTGGCTTTATTTTGAAATAATAAGAATTGCTTCATTCTTTTTACCCGAGTTACCATGGTAATTCTGTCTTGTAGCAATGTTATATTGATTTAGAAAGTGGACAGTAATATTTCTCTTCTGATATTTCGTTTCTGTGGGTTGATTTCTAATTTCCACTTGGAGATTACTTTCATACATTTCTTAAGTCTTCTCTCTCTTTCTCGCCGATGTAATTTTCCCTCTTGTATTTGCTATTTTCTCAGCTTATTGGCTTGTTCTTCCTCTAAATTAAACCTGCCAATTTCATATATTGAAATTACATTAATGCTGCCCCCAACCCCCTGGGTCGCACACAGTATTATGTCTTATTTTGGTACTTTGTACGAACAGGTGCTGTTCACTTGTACTGTTGCGAAGAGTGCTTTTATGAGCAACCTTGTCCACAATTGATGATCACAGTCTATTGACTGTTGATTTCCCTGTTTTGAAATCAATAATTATCAGGGTTTGTTCTCTGAAATGGAAAACCAGCCAAAAATGTTTTGGTAACATACTGGAAAAGTATACAGGAGCAGGCCTAAAGCAGGTTGTAGTGTATAATGAAAAGAGCGAAGCAAGAGGCTGATGGACGGACACTTGGGATTCTTGCTTTTGGAAGCTGATCCAGTTGTTGGCTGTATTTTCACCTGCCCAACATCCACATCCGATGAGCAAGAGAAATCACTTTGCATGCTCTGCACATGGATAGTTTAAATGCAGCCAGGCATTTCTTTTTATCCTCTGTATGTATCCCACATTGGACACAAATTTGCCTACTCTCACAAGGTTCCAGATTATTATCAAGCCTTTTTTGCCTTGCGACATCAGTAGATATAGATTTTTATAATTTCCCATCATTTCACTAACTAAAGTGGCCAGAATGGAAATGGAAGCTCCCATTCACCGGTAAGCGGCACATGTAGCTAGTGGTCTTTAATAAAGGAGACGATCCTAACAGCATTGTGCATGTGCCCCACTTTCCTCCCCTGTGTTCTAAAAGTGCGCCAGTTATTAGATCAACACAATTTCAGCTACGTCATGCAATATGGCATGGTTTTAGAAACATTTGAGTTTTGCACCCTTCCACCTCTCATTATTGCACCTCAGTGAAGTAATAAAAAGGGAATCCTTGTTTTCCTGTATTTGTGTGCAGCATTGAATGTAGGTGCTAAAATGGTAGTGCGGGACATTCTGAACCTCAGCAACTTCTTGCACTCAAGTCTTAAGATGTTTATGTACACCAAGATACCTGGAGATGTTTTTGTCTGGGCCTCCTCTTTTTGAAACAATCTCAGACACCTTATCAATCACCTTGTGGCCTAAGAGAAACGCGTGTGGGATGTTAAAAAGAGGGCAGTACAAGTGGGGGGAATTAAGGGTACAGCAGTTTGGGTGTGTGTGCATATAGGTGCTCTCACTCGCATGCATACACACACACACGCACACAGACCAGTAGATTTTGCAATAAACCATTGGCTTGTGAAAGTGGTGTGATTCAGTTCCTGCTCGTGCAGGATAACGCACCTCGTATTCTGCCAGTCTGGCGTTTCCTCCTCTTTTCCGAATTGTGTCCAATTTCACTCCGCCACGGCTCTGTTGCTTTAAGAGCACCAAGTAGCCGAGCAGCGGGTGTGGTGATGGCCTGTCCCAGTGGAGTTGCTCTTGGTAATGGTACATATGCTCAGCTGAAAGAGGGTACACAGCTACATATTGATGATTTTTACAGTAGGTGGTTTTTAATTTACTTTCCTTTGGTCTTTTAACCGCATGTTATTCCCGCGAGTCGCCTTGTTGTAGCAGACTCGCACTTGCTGCAAGGCTGAATCCCTGTGCCTGCTGGAGCCAGGACATGCCGGCAAGAAAAGTCTCAAGCACGCACATGCTTACACACGCACACTTGCACATACAAACATTCTGAATCTCACAGACATACAGAAACACACCTTCCTCTGTCCTTTACTCCTCATCTTTTAAGCAGGTGGGCTTGTCACACTCTGTGTCATCCTATCACTGACTGACTTGTGTATAATGTTTTTTCAACCACTGACCATGTGACACATGATAAAGTTTCCAAATGAGACCTGACTGAGCTCACCTCACTACTGCCTCATCAGGTTGTCTTGGCTGGTTTTGCTGTTCCCCGTATTACTCTTCTATGCAATCTGTGGATGGTATGCAGTGAATTGACAGGCTGTGCTGTATGAATTAACAATATTTACAAGTAGGAGTGGCAAATGGCTATGTCATTTGGGAATTAAAAACCACTTCTAAAAAGGGCTCATAATTTGTTCTTAATTGCAATATCGGCCATTTAATGATGCATTATTTCACATCACTGTGCTTCAATCCATCAAAAAGTTACTGGGCATTATACAGAATCGGGGTTGGGGGTTTAACAAAACTTGGGTTCTGAGTGGAGAACCTGACTGAGACACTTGGTATCATCCTGGGTGGGCATGAGAGACTTGCGAACTAGCAGAGTACCCCTGCCTCCTTTCTCAGTATCACTCCCCTATGTAAATATGGGGCCTGTGTCAGCTGAACAGTCCTGTGCTGCTGTAGCATCTGCACCTGAGCTGGCAGATTGTAGTGAGAGGAAACGTGCTCCCTTGAAAGTCCAAAACGCGTCCTCTGTGCATTCTCCATACTGAGCCCACAGAAGATGTTGCTACAGTGGGAGGCCTACAAGTGCACTTGGGAATTTAAAATTTAGGGATAAAAAGTTGAGGGAGGCTAAGGCTTCGCCCCTCTCTGAGTGCAAAATTTAACCAAAATTCTGTTTATATGAATCAAAATCAAGAGCACACAAAATTGAAATCATCTGTAGCTAAATGGCTTAGCTCAGTACAGCTAAATCATGTCAAATGCATTTGCCGTTCAATGACAAGAGCATTGAATATAATGTGATGACTTAAGACCAGATCTCACAGCTCTAGGAGCATGTATTCATAGTACAGAATCTAATGAGACCATTCATGAAACTCCTTTGTGACCTTATCGAATTCAGTAACTTGATAAAAGCTTACAAATGATACTTCAGCCAATGCCTCATTTCCTTAATGAAGGAAAGTTTGACTCATGATAACCCTTTCTGTAGGGTGGCTTTTCTGGCCTCAGAAGATTTAAATCTTATGTACTGAAATGTATCTTGACAAACCTGCATTGTAAACAAGCTGAGGGCAATAAAAGGGAGATGAACTTTGAATAAGGTATTCAACCACTCAAACTGTGTGTTTATGAGCTGATAATCATTGTGATGAATCATTTATGCAGGAATCAAAGACCACAGCATAATTGCACTTTGCATATCTGTTTATGTGGGAGTTTTCATCTTGAGACAAATTGATTGGCCATTGAGTTTATTAACTGAAAAATGACCTTTTCAAAATCCACCTAAAAGGGCTCCAATGTACAGATTTGTTCACATTTGATTGTTGAGGGCATTGATCAGGGGAGTATGAAGCAAGTGTCTGTGTGTTTTTGCATATGCATGTGTTTGTGTGTATGTTTGTGGTTGACCTCATTAATACAGTACTGCTCTGCTCTGAACTCCTATAGGAGAGCTTGTGGGGATTAGCAAATGCAGGGAGTGTGGGGTTGTGAGGGCATGGTTATATTATGAAACGGGTAATGTTTTTTTTTTTTTTTTTTTTTTTTTTTTCGCCTCACGAAGTGATTTCAATTTGCGATTCCAGGAAGGAAGAAAAATATTTAAAATCTTAAAGTGCTTTCTGGAGATTGGTCAATAGCCAGAGTGACCCTGCAGATGCTGTTGGCTTAACGCTCTCCAGCAGTGGAGTTGTCACTGTGATGGAATGTAAATGTGAAACCCTACTGACTGCCTGTGCAAGTGACATTTAACTGTAAGAGACATCTTTGAAAACAAAGTTTTACTCACTAGTGCTTCTGTCAGGGAATGTCTGTGTAAATATATCTGCCCCCTGAAGTTTAATTTTTAAGCTGTGTTTAGAAAGGAAGGTTTAATTTAGTAGTTGCAGTTGGGAATTTTGTAGCATTATTCACAAAGGTAAATTTAACTTTCAGAAAAGTGGATGTTGGGAGTGTTGTGTGAATAGTACCCATAGCTCTGGGTTAATTTTGGATCAATTTCTTGTATTTGTACTTCACATTTAAAGTGCTTTTCCACAGAGATGTGATGAAAATTACGATACTACTGAACAGAACTAGAGTAATAATACTACTTATGTAGAAAGCCTTTGATTCTATGTTTAGCAAAAAATCTAATGAAAATGCACTCAGGCCATGGTTATTAAAATCCCTATATATTGCTTTTTAATAACAAAGAGCCATAACACACAAGGAAGGGAAGAGCTACTTAAAATGTAATGTTCCACAGATAAGCTAGTAAATGGAATGGCCTTGCAGTTGGTTTAATGAAAACTAACTTGCTGGTCAGAGACCAATTTTTTTCTTCGATGACCTTCAATAAATCAAACCTTGAATAACTAATTAAAAACTGTGATTACTGGTTTATTTTCTCTCCTCATGAACAGGGGAGATCAGGTTTGTTGGAGGGTGGTGGTGGTGGGGGGCTATTGAGGAAGTGGATTTAATCAATACTGACCACGAACAAGCCTGCACAAATGCAGTTTGATCTATTAAACGTGAGTGGCAGCTGCAATCCACACACATTTACCTTTATGCTCCAATTTAATTGAAATTGGTTGCTGGCCATGGATCAGGGTCATAGTAATTTTCCCTCTCTGTTATTCTTTGGGAAAGGGGTGGGGGTGTGGGGAGGCACATGTAGGGGCTAGGAGGTTTTTTCTTTCTTGCAACACTAAAATGTGCTACAGGCTTGAGTTAGGACTGATAATGGTGTAGCCATTCCATTTAACTCCTTGAGTTTTTCTGTGCAATCAATATTCTCTTGAGTCCTGTTCCTTCAGTTACATTCCTACACTGCTAGCCAAGGGGTTTTGTAGGGAGTACTCAATTCAGCTCTTCCATATGCACTGCAGATTAAGAGATGTTGGCTAGTGGACAAATGTGACAACTGCCAAATGGATGGCAGAATCAAAATGGTCACTAGAACAAATTATGGGTGATTCAATTTCTAATTTGTAGTCAAACACATAAAAGACACTTGGAATTCCAGACTCTGCTGCCAAACAAATGATAGCCAGTGAAGCTGTACTATAAGCAAGAACTAACTTGAACTTGAGTGCAGGTCATTGGCTTTTTTCGTTGATAATGACACATGAATCAATCAAGGTGTAATCCTTTAATTTTATCCTTTTTTATACTTTTGTTTTTGAAGGGGTTTTTTTTTTTTTGAAGAAAATTAATTTGTTCCATTAATGCATCTCTCAAAACAAATATGTGGACCTGGCAAGACCGATCCTTTCAGACATGGAAATGGTCAGACACTATATTGGCACTGCAACCATTTCCATTGCCCTGCCTCCCTTTGTTTCCGTTTAAATGTGTGGTGTTATGCAGTGAACAGATGAACAGGTGAACAAAGCATATTGTATCATGTAAGCAATGGCTACCATAACCAGAACTACCTATATACTTTAAGCTACGAATTTTATATGAAATGTTGCAAAATCAGGTTGGTCACAATTATCGGGAAACCCTACCCACAGACCTTGGACTACTGAAAGGTTAACCTGCTTTCCCAAATAATTTAAGTGTGGGTGCTGGCTCATAAAAGCTTGCATTTTTAATCTCACTGGTTTCTGTGCCATATCCCACATAGCCATTAATGGTAAATGAGTGTAAAAATGATGGTATGGAAAAACTGCAGCTGAAAAATGAAGGGGGTTTTGTGATAAATATGCCACCTCCTCAGGGTTTAGAATTGAAAGCAAAAAAAAATGTAACACACATTTCTTCATTTTTGACGGTTACATAAAATAGTCACATATTGCATTTGTGTAAAAAGCCATAATTTCAATTGTTTTGCCCAAAAGATTTGGTCTTCGTGTGAAGCATGGAAAGGAATTTGACGATACTGCAGATGTTTTTCCATTTCCCTGAATCCAGATGGCCTTCCGGTGGGCTTTTGAGGTATGCGTCAAAGTGGCCCAGTAATATCGAGGAAACATGCACCCTGTGGTGAATATGCATTATTGCTCTTTAAAATGGGGCACACATTGCACTGCTCTGTGTTCCTATATTTTTAAGACCCACGACAAGCCCTGAATGGTGCACCTGTATCCTGACACATCTGTATAAATAAGTATGCTGTAATTGCATGGGAAGGTATTCCATGAATTGCATTTCACACCCTGAGTGACAAACTATAGAGGTCTACATTCAGGCACCCTGAATGCATTTTTAATGCGTACTAAAATGTGCTCTGGTGTTTTTCAGCAGCCAATACCAGGTCACTGCAGTGGCAATGCTAATGGTTGCATTCTGTCAGGGCTCAGAAGTCCTCTTTTATCACAAGCTTGAGAATGTAATGTTTGAAATTATATGTCCAAGCATTTAATGTAGTTATTTACATTTAATGTAGTTATTCCTGTGTCCATGCATACACATCCTCTTTCTTTAGCTGGGATATTGACTGTCCTGGCTTGCAGTGCTCCTGAAATGGAACCTCAGAAAAATAGCAGCTCTTAAACATAAGTGAAGATCAAAACAAACCAATGGAGATGAAGCACTCGACTCAGGCCCACTGTCACCTCTTTGTAGACTGTGGCTGAAAGACATGGTCACGTTTTAATTTTGGTCTTCAAATACAAATATTTTTTTTCACAAGCAAGAAATTTTGCTGATCTTGCTTCCTTTTGGGTTTATAGTGATGGGGGAGTTATTCAGAGCCAATCTTAAGCCAACACACCTGTTCCTCCTGCCTTCTGAAGCCCCTAAACACCCACCATGAGGACTGATCAGGGCCCTCAGAGGGTTGGGGGCTGTGGACAAGCTCCCCATCTAGCACTGTAGTTACATCACGTTACAGAGGCTAGCTTTGTTCAGATTCTTTTTCGCTGGAGAATGCCAGCGCTGTGTCTCAAACATGTACAGTAATGAATTAAATTAGAAAGCTGTTGCATATCCTCTTGATTCATTTCTTTAATTAACCCCAGGTGAATAAATTAAAAATAATGGGTGGTTGGCAGTGGGGTGCTGTGATGAAAAAATCCATTAATTGGGTATGAGCAGAAAGCCAAACCCAAAAACACCTAAACTTGAAGGCAACAGTAAAACAGCCACTGCAGGACTAATGCAGAAGTGACTGTAGCTGGGCTGGGGCTGCTGTAGGCCTAATGCACTGGCCCCTCATTTGCGAGGGATCAGAAGTAATTACAGCAGGGGAGAGAGTGCTGGGCGGCCCACAGGGGTCAGGACATTGTAACATGTGAAAACCACGATTATTTCCCCCAGACAAAACCCTCCCTCATGTCAGGCAGCAGGCTGGGCCGGAGCAGGGAAAAGCATGGCTATGTTTCACCGGGGCTTATTAGCTGTGCTGGGGCTGTGAAAGTTTGTGAAAGTACATCTCACTAATGAATGAGCTCCCTCCTCCTCTGCTCTCCCGGTTACCCAGGGTGTTAATTATGTCATAATCGCAGGGCACTGGAGCACTCTCACAGACCCACATCCACAAACAGTCTGGAAAAACCAGATGCCTGGCCGCAGTACCATACTCCCATGCATTTGTCAGGCATTTTCATTTTTTTCCGAGCAGGGAAAACATTGTAAAAAGTGTGCCTGCATATCTGCTGAACAAAAGCACACCGTCACTCTGAACAGCCTCTGTGATGCATTTAATTAAAGCATGTTACTTTAATTTAGCTGTTATTAGAGCTGCTGTTTCACCTGAAATTTTTTCAAGATGACTTGACTTGTATGTTTTCACCACAATACAGTCACTATCTACTGGCTCCATTACCTTAATTAGGTGAGATGCATGAAAGGGGCTACGAGACAGTGGCATGATGATTTCATGTTCTATCCCATCAATTAACCCCTGCAGCAATTCCCCTCCGTCCTCTGACTAATTATGATCAGCCTGCTCACAGTACATGCACAAACTACAGTAATCCCCTGCCAACCTTGGGGGTTACATTCCTAATAAAACATCACAGTTGGTGAAGTTAACTTTACATTGGGAAAATCGGGTTAGGGGAACCATAACCAAAGCTACAAATACACAATATTCTTGAAGCCATTATTAAACACTGCACTCTCTAATGCAAACAAAAAAAACTGTTTTACCTTAAAGTTCACACAGTCCTAGCCATTTCGCTGGCTTGTCACCACCAGCATTGTTCACTGATCGTTTTGGACCCATGATGACGAAAGGAGAAGCGGCCTTTGCTTTGTTGTTGCTGGCTGATGACTGAAGTTGTGCTGTAATCTCTCCATTTATGCCAGTTTTCCACTTTCCCCCATTTCGCCATCATGGGTACAAAACTTTCAGTGTTGTGGGTAATGAAGCCCTAAAGAATATTAGGTATTTGTAGCTTTTTGTCCTTTTGTTCTTGTTTTCTTTGAGCCGCATTGTAGAGAGGACAGAGTTCCTCTGTGCTTACATTCATAGTTAGTAGCACTTTCGTGGCTCCTCTCAAACAGTGCCCTGAATTCATTTCACATCGATGGTAGACCAGGTCACTGAATCTCCTCAGTGACTCTACCCCTTGTAATTGCATTGTTTTCATATGGCCTAAGACATGATTGAGCAAACTCCTTACATAAATTCAGCTAAAATGTAAACACAGCCTGGCTTATGGCTTTGTATTAGTGAGATTAAAGCTAGCCTGCTTGTTTGCTCAAAACGTGTATGACGCCTTTTTGTAACTGAAGGAGATTAGCAACTTGCAGCAATTTCAGAGACCTATGTAGGCAACCATCTTTTCTTCTCATCTCCTTTCCCTGCAATTAATAACAATTCAACTGTGTTAGCTGCGCAGGTGCTTAAATTTCACCATACCCAAGTGGTATGCTGGACGTGGTGAGGCCCTGCGTCTTTGAGCAATGGATGGGCCGGAGGGCCGAGTGATTCTCTGTGCTCCATTGATGCTCGTCAAGACCTGCCTGGCAGGTGTCTGGGCAGGTTGCTATGGCATCAAGGTGTCATTCACTCTAATTGATCAAATCTATTTAATTAAAGAAAGTGGCCCTCCTTGGGAACGGTGACGGCGGTGTTTTCCAGTCCTGCCGCCCTCTCATTTCCAAAGATTAGTGCACTGCAGCATATGTGGGAAAGGGGGGGAGTGAGCATAAGCCATCTCTCCATTTTGTATTTTTTCTTTAACCTGGGGAAATATTGGGTCTGCTCTGCTGATGTGATAATTGCATTGTAATGCTTTAAAGCATTTCCTCGAGTGCATTGAACCATTTAAAAAAAAAAAAAAAAAAAAAACCTTTAAATACATGAAAAGGGTTACTACGTTGATTTGATTTTTCGATAGCTGTACAAAATGGAACTCGAAATAGGCTTACATAGAAATCGGATGCTATCTCTGTAATGGAAAGTACATGGTCTGACAGTTTCAAATGCAAACTTAACTGTACATATTCTAAAAAGATAAGGTCTTTAGAAAAAGGATAGGAAGAGAAAAAGAGGGATGACAAGCCCTGTTATAAGTATTAATGGCAAATGAATTTCTCCTGGAAGATGTTTAGGCAAGGAAAAAAAAAAAGTACTTTTAAAGGGAGGAAAAAAATGCATCCCCTGTAAATTATGAATCCTTGTCGACAGGGTATGCTTTTGTGACACCAAATGACACAGGAAGGTCAGTGGCACTCGTATCTGTTAAATGGATTGGATTAAGTGGGAGCTGCTTCTTCAGCTGCCGTTTCCTTTTATAATGTTAACTTTTTGTTCTCAAAGGCGGCAGAGCACAAACGGCAAGGTTGGGAGGGGGTGGGGTCGGGGGAGCAGGAGGCAGCGTTCTGGGCGAGGGCTTTCATGTGGTACAAAGTGCAGTGATGGGTGCACTCCAGTGCCAAATTGTCTTCTGGCATTAGGGAATTGATACAACCTTTAGTTTTATACAATCATTTATTCTGTCGAGCCCTTTTTGTTTAGAATGGTGCTGCTCCTGAAGCTTTTTATTAGCCCCGCTTTCCATTGCTGGGGTTTTTTTTTTTTTTTTTTTTTGGGGTAGACACACATCAAGAGCCTGTTTGCTCCTCATTACGAGGCAGCGGCAGGCACGAAGGAGATGTATACCAATTAAAGCCAGGATCCCACTCTCTTTTTGTTGACTCTGCGCTGTTCACTTCAGGCAGCACTCCCAGGCCCGGGGAGACGACAGTGAGGAGCTGCGGTTCCGAATCTAGGTTAAGAATAAATCGCCGTCTTGAAGACTACCGAGCCTCCCTCTTATCCACTTCTTACTTGTATCCATTCACCAGACATGTATCTAGAGGTGAAGGGAGCTCCAAGGTTATTGTACTAACAGAGAATGAGCAGCCGGTCTGATCAAAGGGTTAAAAGGCCTTTTGCCAGCTTTGTTCGAAACTCCTTGCATTGTTGAAAGGTTGGAGTGAGGAAAGGGAGGGGGGTCTAAACCAATTATGAGAACTTCACTAGAGGTAGGGGGAGGGAGGGCGACCTTTGTGTATAATTAGTTCTCTTATTTAAAGCAAAAATTTTGAATAGAATAACTAATTAGCTGTCATAAATGGCAAATTAAAGATTTCGGTGGGACCCCAGAGGGAGATGGAGGGAACCCGATTCCCCTGCTGCATGAATGCAAAGACACACGCACACACGCGCTGGCTTTCTCTCTCCTCATTAAACCTGTTTTTAGTTCAGTACAAGCCTGACAGACGAGAACTGTTGGCATACCTGCAGAGCGATCCTCTTAACAAGCCATGAAATGCTGCGAGAAGAGAGCGCCTTGAGCTAGTGTGACTTCAATTTTGAATCTTTTTAGCTTCATTTACTCTGAACATTGGTATTTATAGCAAGTTTTGTGATCCTAATACGCTAGCTTCAAGGAGCCTGTTGGAGAGGGGGAGAAGGTGAGGGAGCCAGGGGGCAGATGGGGCAGTAATTGATGTGTCCCATCAGCAGTGCTGGACCAATTAGCCTCTCCTGTCTACTTCTGATAAAGAAATCTGATGGCCAAACATCACTGGAGCTTCAGTGTGCATCCAAACCTCAGCTGTGAATTTGACTAATGAGCTTTTGTTCTTCACACTTCTGTGGGGGTTGGGGGGTGTGAAGTGTCCAGAAAATAATTAAAAAGCATTTGTTAATGCTTAGCTGGCACACCGGCACAATTCTGCTCATCACATAGTTAAGGCACAGAACTATGCACAACTGTACCATATCCGAAGTCTCTTCTGTCCAAGCCTAGCATTCCAGTTATCCACAAATCCATCTCCATACTCTTCTAAATAGACAATTGTCCAGTTGGATTGTAATACATTTACCTAATTGTGACCTAATGTTAGTTTGAGGTTCACTTTTTAGGAACAGAATTCATTGAAGCACTCTGATCTCTCTCCCACCAGGAAGGAAGCATTTTGAAAGCCAAGAGCAAAGCAGCATCAGTGTGAGCTATTGATCTCACTAATAGAACAGTGTGTGTTTTTATGTGCATGTGTCTTAAGTGCTGTTACCCTGAGCATTCAGCTGCTGCCCACCTGTTTGTGCTAGCAGTGTCACTGAGTGGAACTGTCACTGATTTTGACTCCTGGTTGGGGGGTGCTCTTTTACTAAACATAAATGTAACCGACAGATGGGCAGTTATGTTTACTCAAAATATGCAGGTGCAGATGAAGAATCGTGACAGGGGTTAAGGTACCCCTATCCCTTGGCACACATTTGTGCAGGGAATAGAAGACGGCTGTTGGTTTGTAACTCCAATGAGTTTTTTACGGATAGTAGATGTATGTGAAAATCTGATTTATTTTCACCATGCACAATGTTCATTTGAAACCTCGTTACTGCACTTCCCAAAAATCCCATTTGATGAACAAAGTTGGTTTGGTTATAAGGGCTTAAGGAACAGATTGAAATGTTTAACATTTTCCTTCAAGTCCCAAAGCTACATTCCATTGTTTTTTAAAGTTAGACAGAGGAAATGATATCTGCCTACAAGGTAGCTTGAACATGGTCTGTGTGAAAGCACTGCATTACCCTGTGGCCTACACAGAACCCTGGCAAGCTGCAGAACAGCCAGGCCTTTATCAGAAAAGGGCCATGAAAAGGGTCAGTACCATCATGTACTGTAAGGCTGTTTGTTTCCTCCCCCTGCTTTTTGCCTCCAGGTGTGCCAATGCTCTCTGTTCAGCCCAAGGGGAAACAGAAGGGATGCGCCGGCTGCAACCGCAAGATTAAAGACCGCTACCTGCTCAAGGCCCTGGACAAATACTGGCATGAGGACTGTCTAAAGTGTGCGTGCTGTGACTGCCGTTTGGGGGAGGTTGGCTCTACCCTCTACACAAAAGCCAATCTCATTCTCTGTCGCAGGGACTACCTGAGGTAAGAGCATACATTAAAAGAAAACCATTCCATACCACATTTCATTAAAATATTCAGTTTGTGAGCTACTGCTTTTAAGTGTCTGGTTCAGCTCCCCTCAAATGCAGGCCTGGTCCCTACAGGTGATACAGGTTTTAGGCTGGTCTATGTTTTTACCCCTCTATGACTGGGATTTTGCTATTGCTCAGACTGAGATAGGGTGGGCTAGAGTTCTTTGGGTTACTGCAACATTAGCTCTTTCAGATGATGCAGGAGGCACTGACAAGATGCTAACTGTCATCAGTGACATGGGTTCTCAGATATCTGTTTTCTCCAATCTGTGCTAGCTCTCCTGTTGTGCTGTATGGCCTCTAGTGTGGAAAATGGTCAGTGTTTCAGGAGAAATTCATTCGAGGAGTACACACATGATTTCGCATACACTCATGAATATGAAATGGACATTCATGTTTTTATAATATCTTTGTTTTGGAGTGGGGGTATGGATGATAATGAAAAGTGTAGCAGCTTTAACAGAATCCTGTTTCACTGTGGTGTCAAACACTCTGTTTAAGCAGAAGTGCTCCTCCTTATGAAAGTATGCAAACAACTAAAACTGAATTTGCACATGCACAAAAAAACAGACCCGGACATAAAATTCCATCTGGTGGTCCCTGGTCCCTGTGCATGGGTGTCATAAGTAGTGTTGTCACTAACGATTATATTGGTAATCAAGTAATCTATCAATTTAATTTGGCGATTAATCAAGTAATCGGGGGTTGGGGGGAATAGTAAAAATTGACTTAAATGACATGAATGAGTGATAAACAATACATTTGTCATGAAATCTCCAACTAATAAGTTGAAGCACTCACAAAAAGTTTTGTTTTAGAATTGCCCTATATTTATTTAAACAAAAAGGTGTACTAGTACAAGTGTAATAATTATTAATTTTACAAAATTATTTAATATTTATCCTTAAGCAGCTCTGCGAGTCAGTACTGAAAAATATGTCAGTTTACTCTGAGATGAGCAATCTCACTGCTAACAGATAAGTTTATAAAGACCCGGTTAAATTAAATGCACGTGTCGAACATCCAGTCTAAAATATAATCACCGGTGTACATGCCAGGGCATCACTGTTATATTGAGACTGTGGAGTTAAGTTGCAGGACTGTGTACTCTGGAGAGTGATGGTGGACAGTCAAAATACACGTGTATTCAATTCTACGAGCTTCAACAGATGACATGAATTTCGACATCGCAGCACAACTAGCAAGAGCATTCTGCATTAATTCCTTACCTTGTACCCTCTTCATCTTGCTTGTACAGGATGCTTTCTTTTAATGTGTTGCGGCATGGACAACGTGCTTTTATAATAAGCAACATCCTTCTTGCAAATGTTGCACCACACAAAATTTTCCATAGGTTTTAATGTAAAATTCTCCCAAACTTTTCTTTTTCATGCTGTTTAGCAGCCTTTTCACTCACTTTCCTTGCAGTTTTCCACTATCTTTGAGTGCGCAAGTTATAATAGTCCATGTTGATACATTGCAGCACTGGTCTGCAGCATGGGGAAACTGGAGGGAGAAGAAAAAAACAAAGCTTCGAGGTGCAAAATTTTAATCAAGGATTTTTACTATTCAAGGTACTAAAGTTTCTCAAAATTGTTTCAGCCCATATTTTAAGGTCTTCAGGGATTCTGGTATTGTTTTTTTTTTTTTTCCCCCCACCCTCAATCTTTTTACAATTTGTCGGATACATTTAAAACATTTAGCTACTTGGAATACATAAAATTATGCAATGCATGCACCTTAAAGTAAACAAAATGAAGTTAATGTGATAATTTTCCAGTGGTTAGGGGAATACACCCCTGTACGTACTGCAGCTTGATTTTAGGACTACTTTTCTCTTTGCTTGCTTGGCAGACCAATGATTGACATTGAAGGCGGAGTCTATTAAAAAGACATTACCCTCTGCCATTCCTCCCTGTGTCTTAATCCTGTTAGTGCTCCCTGTGCACCCCTCCCTCTGTATCAGGACACTCTGCTACCCCTGCTATGGACAGATGGCGCACATGAGGTAATGGTAAAAATGTTGGCAATAAAGACTAACACAGAAATTACCGTATCAAGTCTGGAGTGGTGCATTTGATCTTCTATGTGGATACTTTCATTCAAATGAGACTCATTTTTCTCTCTACAATATTTTATTTTGGTATTTGAATTGATGAGACTGGAAGAGCGCGCGCGCGTGTGTGTGTGTGCGCGTGTTTGTGCGTGCGCGGTTCCAGTCCTTATAGCCTAATGAAATCTAGCCTACTCATCTATTCCTTAGTCTGAAACAAATGTGTGCCACTTAGCAGGCGAAGATGTTGAGATGAATTCTGTTATGAATCCAATTAAAGAACTTTCCCCACTTGCACAACTACAAAGAGGTTGTACTCACAGTATTAAGAGAGGGTTATGCAGCCTACACCAAACCCCCACCTCCACCCCCCTCTGTCAGAGCAATGCGTCTTCTTACCTTGGTAATGAAGTCGAATTCTTGCGTAGCGTTGCCCTCCTTCCACACCGTGGTAGTTCATTAAAAGTAGGCAAGGGGATCAAATGCACTTTCTTTTGTTCTGTGGCTTTTGCGGACCTGTCATGAGCATATTTGATGGGTTCCGACAGCATGCATCCTTTAGCAACAGAGGCTACATAACGAGCTTCACTGCGACACACCGCACCAAGCTCTGCCTCACCAAAAGGCACCACACCACACTGGGCCTCTGTTTCAGCCCCCTGGATCGACTTAAATATCAGGCTGGTGAAGTTCTTGAATCTGCTCAACATTCACATCATTCCAACACAATGCAAAAGGGCTTATCAGCATTTTTGCCACTCTTTCTCATTATCACAGAGAACAATAGATTAATTAGTAGTTTCATTTTTCTGGGTCTGTGGATCTTGTGACCTCATCATACAAGGTTGGCTAACACATTGCACCTTTGATTGTGTGGGCCCAGGGCCTGAAATATTTTTTTTTTTTTTTTTTTTTTTTTTATCTTGTAGCTATTAAATATATTAAGGGGAACAGATTAGTCATCCATTTATAAAAGCAGATCCTTTTTAATTGAAATTAAAAATGTGCCCGATTTTATTTTTCCATACTTTTTACAACTACCAACATTTTGAACTGTGAAAATGGCAATGCCAGTGCAATGAATATTTTTTTTTTTTTTTTTTTTTTTTTTAAATGGTGAGGCTTGTTTTTGGGTTCTGGGGTCACCCAGTATTTTTATTTTTTTTTTTTTAAACTGACACTTGGTGAGGAAATGTTTCTGCAATTTCTATCAAGTATGCTGTCATAGAGATGCCCTGGTTACATTTATAATGCTCATCATATGCTATACATCTTCAGAAATGAGCAAACATTAACACTAGGGACCCCTTCCCCCTCCCTTTCCAAAGTCATCTTTCCCAGCAATTTATTTGACAAACCTTTTCCCAGAGAATGGAATTGCAGCCATTAAGACATGAAAGGCAAGAAGTGAAATCACAAAGGAAACATTGACAAAAGCGAGCAGGTGATGAAGGAGCTGGGGCAGTTTGGGGAAGATTCTCTGCCCGTTTGCTCAAACAATTTGGACAACATCTGTTTGCTGCTTATCTACACGCAATTACGTTGTCAGAATCGTGTTACCCTTTTTCCTAATGCAAATGACTACTTGGTTTGCAGCGCTGATCTGTGAGATTGGCAAGTTAAAGTGCTGTTATTTTTTATACTACAAATTGAAAGCCCATTAGCATTATGCATTTTGTCTTAATTTTTACTAAGTGCAATGGAGGCAGTATATGTTAGTTTCTCATGCTCAGACATTTGTAGATGGTTAACTGTTTTTCTTTTTGCAGCTTTAAACTTTGTCACTGAAATGGCAGCTTGATTTCAGAATGTTGCTGGTCTAGTCTCAATTTTTCTCATTACCTCATGGTATGATGTCAATCTGGACAGACTCACTCTGAAGTGAGAAGTCTGCCCAGCTTTTTGAGATGTGCATTGTTTTAAAAGACAGAAACCAGTTGTTACATCTTGACTAATTATGATCCTGTGCAGATAGGTTTTTCAAATTGAGGGAGAGATTTACCTAACCTGTAAGTATAACTACCTGACTGCAAGCTTCGATTCAGGGGTGCTGCTGTCCTTTTAACTCCATGTTGGGCAGCCTTACAAGGTTTCTAGTTTACCCCCTATCATCCCTGTCAAGGTTGAGCCGATTGTTGCCTTGCCAGTGTGGGCCTCTGGCCATGGCTGGCAATGGTGAGGCTGGGATTCAAGCCCCTGATCTTGGGGCTCCCAGGCAAGCGTCTTACCCTGTGAGCCACCCAGAAGCTCTGAATATGATGTTATTGAAGAAAAACATTAATTCACAAATTTAAAATGACTGCATGCACTGCATCCTTCCAAATGTTTTGTTACCCTCACATGAGTTTGTTTCAATGATAAGAAAAAACAAATTATGTATATTTTCAAAATAAAGTTCTTCACTGTTCATTTGTGTGATGCTCATGTGTCATCTTTTCATTTCATTCCTGTCATCTGAGTGTAGGCATAGTTCTAATCATTACAGTATTCAGTATAAAATTTGGATGACTTCATGCTCAAGTAACATGAGAAGTCACTGCTGTGTCCTGAAGGACAAGTGACAAAATTACCTCAAAGTAGGGCAATGTTCGGTATTAATCATTAAATTAGTTTGGTGCTAGCTAACTTGCATACTTGGATAGTTAGCTAAACTAAGTTTCTATCAAGAGAACCAGCCACCTGCAGTGCCTAATACAGTGGAATCTAAGTTGTCTAGAAAGCTGATATGACGACTCAAAGTAGAATTCTAATTATGCAATATCAACTCCTAGCTAGTTACTAACAATAGTGCAAATTCAGGCTCCTTCATAAAACAGGTTTGTCTCAGTTTTTTTTTTTTTTTCTTGACAGATAGGACATATTGTAGGCCATTCTTGATTTATCAAATGGGTAACCACAAGATATATTTTCTAACCAATAACAACTTAAAGATAGTTGATGATGACAAAAACTGGTGGTACCAAATTACTGGCAACAGGTCAAATCACAGAAATCTGATCTCATGAGGTACATCTCTTTCCAGATTCTGAAGAGGGTAAAAGGAGCAATGATTTGTAATAGCACCTTTACCATGACCATGCCCTTTGTGAAACCCGATGATATCCTCAAATGGACCTTTAACCTACATCTATGGGAAGTATGTTGTGGTTCACCTTCCCATTGAGCATTGGCAGCCTGTGAATACTTACTTCATAGTTTCACATAGGAAAGTGGTCAGGCCTGGCAGAAGATGTTGTAGCAGCACAAGCAAACAGCTGGGCAGTGATGGCACTTCCAGCTGACTGGGACTAAAAAGCCTGAATACAAAAGTATTCTGAATACAAATAAATGTGCCTCTAACATTTTTTTTTCCATTGAATTTTTGCAATATTTTTTTATTGCAGCAAAATTCAGCTTGAGGAACTCTTCACCATACTCAACAGATATTCCCAACATGCCTGTCTGTGCTTCCTGAGCTGCTGACTCAGTGAAGGCTGTGCATTCATTTTTTTTTTTTTGTTAATACTAGCAACCTGTCATCACCATCACATTTTTGGGGAAGACCTGTTAAAAGTGTGTTTGACTGTTTTTGACTACTCTTCAGGTGTATTAATAATCAAGTGTTCAGCCACCAACTCAAGTTAGTGGAGTACATCTTATAATCAGAAAAACCAACTATGATTCTCTGCTATAGGATTGAGCAGACCAAGGTCAACTGCCTGTTTATTCTGTAAACCTGCCACTACTCTAGTCCTCATTCAAAGAAATATTCACTGAAACTGCACTCCTGTGAGAGTGAACATCTTGAAAAAGAATGTTCAGCTTTATAAGTGCATAGGCAGGCCAACAATGTGAACTAGTACTTGTATCAGCATAGTAAATTGGTGAGAGAAAAAAAAAAAAGATTGGGGGAATTGATCAGTATAATTTATTTTAGACAGTAGGTGGCGAATGGACCTATTTCTATCTAGAAAAAATAAAACATTGACATAAATCGGAAGGGACTGTGTAAATGTAAGTTCTGTCAAAACCTGCACTCTTTTTATACCATTGTTTTGTTTTTTTTTTTGTTTTAAATTAACATTTTCACTGACACTGCAATAAACCAATAGCTCCAGGGGAAAAAACTCCTGCTTAACAAAATGCTCAAAGTGCCCTGAAGTGACACAGCTTGTCTAAGTGGAGTTGGCCTCTAATTATGTCAGAGGTGAAATATAGTTATATAAATGTATTTCCCTTAGAGGAGTCACAGAATTTAACAATACCCCCAGTGCCTGAGGTCCATCCTCATACTGTTGAGGGACATGGATCAGCTAGCATAAGGTGCATTAATTGAAAGCTGGTTGTGTTGCAGAGGAGAGACCAGTGAAACAGGAGCCAGGGAGGGAGACTAATGCTATGCTGTGCATCTATCATGTCAGCTTAAAACCTTAGCAACGTGTTCTGCAGGGATCCTCTGTCACCCCGCCCCCTCCCCCTCGTGTGTATGTGTATGTGTAGGTGTGCACATGCACACAAGTGGTCCCATGCATGTCCTTTTGATCATGGGTCTCCGAAATATGTAAGTCCGCTTGTGATTCAGGAAATCTCTGAGCTAAACATATGGCCAGACACTGGGAAAGATGAAAATGTAAATGTGACGTGGGTCGGATAGAGCTCATTCCCCTGGGCTGGAGGGGAAAGATTGGGGCTGTTTTCACTCTAACCTATATCGCTTGGCTCCATTATAATAAGATTAAACACACACACAATTTCATGTCATATTCCTGTTTCAGTTGCTGCTGAACATCTAGCTGCCTCTCCAAAGTTGCTTCACCACCCCCAAGCTCAAATCCTCACTGTACTTTAATGAATGACTGAGAGAGCAGCAGGCATAAACTGGTGTCTTTGTTATACAAATCTTTTGAACTTTTGATGACACTACAGGATTGATCCTTTAGTGTAAAAACTCCATCTGGATTTGGTTGGAGCCAAGTCTCATTAGTTACACTGGTTTTTTTTTATTTTTAAGGGAAAGCAAACTTTCAACAGTTCGATTGGTAGGTCTCCTTTTTTATGCTTTTACGTGCTTTTGTAATGTGCAAGGCAAAACCCTTTGAAGAGATGGATTAGAACCATGTGATCATTTTAATGAGATCATTAGCAAAGAATTAACATCTAGGTTTGCACCCTCGAACAAAAATACCAAGCATGCCTGCCAAGATAGATTTGTATATTGCATTAGATGCATACAGATGTTCTGTGTTGTAACTGAACTGTTATATTGCTGCTGAGGCTGGTATCTACATCTGTAGGTCAATTATATCGTATAGTTTAATGTAAAATCAAGTTTCCACTTTGTGCCCCACTATGGACATTTTCCAGAGGCAATCATAATTTTTAAAAGTAGGAAATGATTCCTTAACCCTTAAAAAGGCAATTGAGTTGATATCCTGGAAAATGTGGGGGTATGGAGATTAACACAAATAGTTAAAGTTGTAAAAATGAGACACAGTTCTGTCTTACTGTGGGTACCAAACTACTTATTTTGTTCCTTAACTCTTGCTCAATTTTTCCTCTCTTTCAGGCTCTTTGGTACGACAGGGAACTGTGCTGCTTGCAGTAAATTGATCCCTGCCTTTGAAATGGTGATGAGAGCCAGAGATAATGTTTACCATTTGGACTGTTTCGCCTGTCAGCTTTGTAACCAGAGGTAAGCAGAAAGCTCACAGCTGTGCTTGGAGTTGCCCTTTTACTGAGATCTTTAACACCTCACTGGAGTGGTCACCAGTTTATAACAGCAGCCATTTGGCAAACTTCTTTCACTCTCTATAAAGCATTTGTCTGACTTGCTGGGGACTCCATTTTGGGACTGTATTATATGTCCATATCTGGTTGAGCTACGCCGATAATGACCCACTTAATGTATTTTTAGATTTATTTTGAAATCTGTGTGTGTGTGTGTGTGTGTGTGTGTGTGTGTGTGTGTGTGTGTGTGTGTGTGTGTGTGTGTGTGTGTGTGTGTGTGTGTGTGTGTGTGTGTGTGTGTGTGTGTGTCCGTCCATGGATACTAGTGCTGGAAAGCTTGGATAGTGCCTTTTTTAGCTTTCATATCAAAAGTGCAACAGCTGCCAAGCCATTGCACGGCTCAGTCAAACTTTCAGCACTCTGTTAAAACCAGGCAACTTTAAGCCAAGACAGAAATGAATATTCTGTGAGCGCTCCAGCTGAGGACTCATCCTTTGAAAATGTGAATTAGTAGAATTAAAATTACATGAAGGAAAACAGGATATATGAAAAAGTATAATCACTGAAAACAGCCCCCATGGTGTCTTTATTTCTTTATTTTCTGTGAGGGTTGGAAGAGTGTTGCTGTTGTCCCATACTATGAGCCCATTACAGACCTCTCCAGTGAAAACACTCTGCATTTAGATTTTTTCACTGCTTACGTTGTGTCAGTCCAAATCCTCTGGCCTTTTGCAGGTATTATACATCTGCATGCATGAAGAGGAGATTACAGCCGCATCTCATCCAAACCTGCAATTTATCATCTATCCAGCAGCAGAATTTCATTTTAGTCAGATTAGTTTCCAGCTAAATGCCATGGCAGTGGAGGCACGCCTGCATTCTGCCTCAGCACTCTACCCATTCACACACCAACCTCAGTACAGCTTCCACATTCTGTCTGGGCTTCAGAAATGCACACACAAAATAATTACTGTCAATGGCATTTTATTACAATCCCTGCACTTGCCATACATTTGTGATAGTTTTTTTTGTCATATCAACCCTTTGTAACATCCCTTTGTGGATCAGCCCCGATACACATTTGCAGTATAATCATCAGTATAAATCAGTATTGCAGCACAGAGAAATTCTGTACATGTGATCCTGTGCCTTAATTTTTGAACCACATGGTGCCACCCACTGGTCATTTATACTTATGCCCTATGAGTAAGGTTTATTGTTTTCAGCTGTAATTTAGTTTTAATCACCTTTTTTTAAAGAGATTTTATGCAATCCTGATTACTGTTTACCTGTTTACTCAGATCCTATGTCTTCCCATGCATCAAAAACTGTTTACAGTTTGTATGAGTTTATAGTTTAGTAAATGGGGATTTCTCTTGGTGAGATTTGCATACCAGACAATGTAGCCAAATCATGTTAAGCTATTAACTCCTTTCTTGAAATACTATAAAGCAAAGCAATGTAATTTTTATTGACATTAAATCCAAGAAATTTAAATTGTTACATTTTTGTTAGCTATTAAATGCTAGAAGCTTCTGACACAATGTGACATGTAAAGCCAAGGTCCAGTTTCAACATCAGATTTAAGAGCTTGAAAATGCAGTTCTGTCCATTATTTTTCCCTGTATGCATGGCGCTGTGTATAGGGTGTGCCGACAGTTGACTCTCCTTAATTTCTGGCAGTGAATGGTGAAAGCACAGCCTGTAAAGGAGCCTGCTGATCCTTTGGAGCCCAAAACAAATGCTTTAGGTTCAAGATGCTTTTAATCTGATACAGGAAGGAACGTGCTGTCAGAATCACAAATGTGGGATAATAAGAAATCCTTTAATATTTTATAAAGAACCACAGTAAACTTATGGTTTATAAGTGTGTGTGTGTGTGTGTGTGTGTGTGTGTGTGTGTGTGTGTGTGTGTGTGTGTGTGTGTGCGGGCGCAAGACATATTAACTCTCACTTGTTTATGTCTCAAATCTGACACTGGTCATTTTCATGATCTCATTTACTGCTGTATCATGCCTAAACAAGGTGCCAGTCATTATCTTATGCCCAGATACAGCAACTTGTGTGTGTTATGCTTCCTGGCCATGCTACTGTTTTGCTTTTTTGTGAGACTGGACCCATATAAGTTTCATGTAAAATTGTGTTGTGGATAGACACAGTCACCATGTATGCAGGAGCGGGTGGGAATCAGCAGAAATGCTGTGGGTGGAAGCAGGAGTGGGATTAAAACCAGTCCTGTGCACAGCTCTAGTCTGTAGCTCATTTATGGACAAAAGGCCAATACAAAGACCTCATGGCCTAGCTTATGGTTTCTTTTGGGCCAGAATTTCATTCATCAAAGAATTAGTTCATCCTAGCCAAGTGGCAGGTGTCCACAGGCTCCCAGTTGTGGTCAGTGGGAGACACTGTCCTCCCCTGATTGGTGCTATTTCTCTTGGTGTGCTGGGTGTCCTGTGCAAAATAATTACAATAATTACTTCTCAAACAAATATTTCAGTTGTTATTCTCCTGTAAGGTTTCAGGTGGCATCACAATCTATTTAGGTTATTCCATAATGGGCCAGGAAAAAGTTGGGAAATGGGGATAAAAATCCATAAATTCAACTTTTGAATTTTATACACTGGGCAAAAATAAGAGAAAACACAGTATACTAGTTGCTTTATCTTTCAGTAATTTTCTAATGGACATTATGGTCTAGTTTGAACCACAGATTTCCTAAATTATTTCTTAATTTCTGTAACTAACTGTAAGAAACATGCATACAAATTTGCAAATTCTCTCACTCTCTCACAGACACACACACACACACACACACACAGATGGGATTTGTTCATCAGCTACCTGGATCCATCCCTTATCAAGCTCAGAATTCCTTCAGCATCACATAAATGCTGAAAGAATCCTCTTTGCTCTACATGGGAGCTATGCTTCTCCCTGTGTGGGTGGAGAAGGTTGGGCTTACAGCCCCATTGCATATGACTATATCACCCTCCAATGGCCTTTTAGATGTGCTCATAATTATGTATGGGTGTGTGCCCCCCACATACATACATATTACACCGGATTGCTGTTTTGTCCCTTCAGTGCTTTGCACCAGTGATGCCAATTCCCTCCTGTGAAGCCAGTAGATCCATTGTGTCTTGCATTTTGTTCATAGCTGAAATAGAGCCCTCACTTACAAAATATATGGTAAAAAAAGTAGTTATGACTTTTTAAATAAAAATGTAAACGTGAAAGGATGGCTTTGCATCCCTAAGATGTTGATTGAAAATCACAGCCCATGGCTGGGTTTCCAGGGGAACTGTTGCGATGTGTGTGCCAGGCCTGAGAGGGTGAGTGTGGTTGCACCAGATGTGAGGCATCTTGGTTACAAGCGCAGGAAATAAATAAATCTCTTTAAAGCATTGAAATTAAAGTAGAAAGGTGTTCTAAAGTAAACCACAATCACACTCATCATAAAGGAGCTTCAATTCAATTTGATGCAGTTGTAATGCTGTAAAAACACTGTTGATGATGGTGTCTGATAGTGAAGCTAAATAAAGTGTGCTCAGCTGCATCTACAGAGGGACAGAGGAAATTGTTTTAATAGAGACCACTGTCTTACTGGCAAAGAAATATCTCTTTATATGTAATGATGCTGACTGCTTTGCCCACCTGCTCCTACATACTTACATGTGGTTCTGTGTTTGCTTGCAGATTTTGTGTTGGGGACAAGTTTTTCCTAAAGAACAACATGATTCTGTGCCAGATGGACTATGAGGAGGGGCAGCTGAATGGGAGCTTCGAGACACAGGTTCAATAGCCAGGGCTGTCGAAGGAACCGCCCACTCCCACTCCCACACTGGACGGATGCAAAGCTGCACTCAGAGTGAGGGGCATCCGTCTACTTGCCTGCAATACTTTTTAACCCTTACTCATCCCCAAGGACTCTTGTAAATGTATTACTTTTTATTTTCCCCTCCCTCTTTCCCCAACACTGAGCAGTTACACATTTTTGATGTACAGTTGTGCCTGCTTGGCTGAGCACCGTATTGCCTGTATGTTTGTGATGTTTGTTTTTGGATTTGTCCCCCACCTTTCCTTCTCCCTTTCCTGTCCCCTCTCCTTTTGGGGGTGATTTTCCTCTGGGGGTCTGTACAGTCTGTTTTTTCTGTATATATGAACTGGAACATTTATTTTAAGAAAATGTAATGCAATTTTATTACTAGTGTGAATTAAAGATTCTTAAATGTTCATGGTGAGTTGTTTATTTATCTCCCAAATAAGTTATTTGGAAGGGCTAGACTATTTGCTTAAGTGTAATTATCAGGAAATTACCAAAGTTTGCTTATCTAAGTTAAAAAATAGCTCCAACTACAAGAACTATTTCAAGGGTTTTTCTAAAGCCATTTTCAAATATTCATTTTTAGAGACCAACTTACATTTTCCATTAAAACTGTAGAAAAAATACATAACTTGAGAATTTCAAATGTTACCCTGTAACAAAGGACCCGGTTTCATGTAAAACGCGACCCAACTCTGGATTAAGAGGAATTTCTGCTACTGAGCCACAAATCAACACACTGGTAAATCTACCTTGTAGTCCAGATGCTCAACCAACGTACCAAGTCAAATGCTGAAAGTCTCTGATGGACAGCTATGCAATGGAATGTTTGCTGATCTGCCATTTAAATCCTCTCTGGCAGAACAGAAATCTAACCTAGTTATATAATCGCATGTTCATAAAAGAAGATATTCCTAAAAAATAATGTCACAAACAATGGTAACCTGTTTAAGGATAATATTCATTCACTGGTGCAATGCAGGCTATAGATTGAGAGTGACATGCAAATATTATTCTGTAGAAGAGAATTTTACTGAATTCAGTGTAAATGTTAGCTTGAACCCGCCATTGTAGCATCAAAAATGTGGAAAACTTGACAGCCCATTTGTGCCTCAGAAGAGCTGACATTCTGGAGTCTCAGAAGAGCTGAAGTTTTTTGCCTAGTGCACCCGATTTGAATAGCTTTTAAAGCATGCATGTATAAAGACCTGCAATTAGTGGAATTGCCACTGAGACCACATTCTTTTGTCTAACTACTTTTTTTGATTTTCATCGGTTGGTAGCCTTTCCTGTTTCTATGGTGAACCACAGGAGTGCCTCGCTGCAGAGCCTCAACCATTTAAAGCAATTAGCCTCATTCGTAGGGACAGAAATCTGAGGGGAAACCAGGTGGGCTCTTTGAGTGTATGTAGATTTCAGTTAGAGCATCCAGAACAACTGTAGCTGAACAATACTTAAAACCAATGTTTGCTTCTCAATGGATCCTTTCATTTTAATTTGCCACTGAATTTTCTCTGCTGCTCTACATCTTTATTCAGACAAAAACTTCAATGGGTTGAAAAAACAAACATTAAGGGAAGCAGCCATCTCTTTCTGAACATTAAACATTTCCCTTTATAAAAACTCATGAGCTATTTTTTATATTTACAGGCCATTACAATAGTCACTCACATTCATAAACTCAAAGCAGCCCTTGATGTAGCAATAGTGTCATTCAAACACACACCTAAGTACAATAACAGCAGTGACAGTGTTTGATTGTTCACTGACAGAAGTGTGCCTGGTGTAAGGGCATTCCACATGTGATCAAAGAACTATACTCATTTCTGACAAGTCTGACTGATTAGTCAACTGCAGTTCCGATTCCTGGTCACCCATATACATGTTAATGGTCATTAGCATACTAAGGAGTGATAACAACCATTATCACTAATTGCTACCTGCTCCCAGCAGGATTGACACCTGCAGTTATAGCACTTGTAATTGCACAATGTGGAATTTGACTGCATTGAGATCTTCAATGTGTGTCTGTATTCATAGACACATATCATTAACAATTATATGAGAACATTTTATACATCCATATGACACACTTCATTTATTAATATTTCACTGTTTTGCAGGAATGATCTTGGACTGTCTTCTCCCAAGGCACTGGAATAAGTTTTTTCCATCATGTGCAGTTTCCTGTTTTTTTTTTTATTTACGGTAATTTTTTTTCTTATTATTTTTTCTTCTATGGAGAACACTTGTAAACACTTTATATCATTCCTTGTTAAATGCATTATAGCACACTGGTTGATATTTGGGAGCTTTGAGTGAAACCAACATGCATCCTGCCCATGCCAGGTAGCAAAGTGTAAGCTTAATCCAGGTGTGTCTTCAGCCCTTGCAAATGGGGAATAAACACAAAATATACTATATGGTAGAAATTATTCTAGTGATAATAAAGTTTTACATTTTTACATATGCATGAAATGGGTGTTTCTTCTATACTCTGAGTATGGCTATGCATGTGCCCTTATAGGAACATCAAGGACAACTTGCAAATTATCATAAACTTTTAACGTCTCTCCACCCAGCTCAACTTTGCCATTTACAATTGCACAAGGACAACATGTGTAAACCAACCTTTTGTCTATTTTAAAAGAGGCACACAAGTCCTATTCAACCAGCCACCTCATTTCCTCTGGGTTACATAAATGTTGCCTGGTTCTGGGCAGATATTCTGTGAGCGCTTACACCAGCGGGAAGCAGACCAGCGACACAATTTGCTAACAAATAAATCAAGTGTTGCGATGTGCATTAATTAGAAATTCATTAAAAATTCAGACTCACAGGCAGGTGTGCAAATAAAGGATTAGCGAGACGGCAATTACGACACATAAGAGCACTTTTTAATTGCAGCTCCTAGATTGATTTACAGAGGCGGGCCGTCGGGCTCCAGAGCAAGGCGGGTGATTGCTCATTTTCTGTGAGAAAGGAAAAAATAGCAGAGCAAACCTCAGAAGGATACAGCTGCAGGCTGCAGACTGCAGCCGCAGATATGCTGCTGCCGTGCCTTTGTGTGGCTGCACATAGACATTAAGCACAGCAGCCCTCACTCTGTAACACTTGAGCACGAGCAGGAAAAATATGTGACAGTTGCACCGGGTGTCCGCAAATGCTCAGCCTGGGCCATAGTATCCTCACAACCAAATTTCTAGAATTCAGGCACAATAATTCTGTTGGTTAATGATACATTTTTTTCAAACTATGCACAGCTAAAGGAGGGCAGTAATAGCTGTGACTTCTGCATGAGGCAAATACCAGGATACAAGCCATTTTTATAGGTCTGGATGAAGATGGTGAACAATTCAAGGGCCTGTTTCCATCAGCTTCCTACCTTACACTGTAGATGGGGTCAATGCCACCCCCACAATGTGGATGTGGGTCTGTGGTGGAGGGCACAGTGACCTCATAGAGCACAGCCAAGAGCCCGTCTCCTTTTCTCTCCTGCTACACAAGACGCCCTCTCGGTTTCCTCTCTGACTAATTATCTTTGCCATGGCGACTGGATTCATTATGTGAATAAATTGTTCACGCTGAATAATTATAATTATTCTGTCAGTGTGGTTTAGACAGCCATAAATGTTTCAGAACGAAGACGGAAAGTGTGTCTTGTTTGCTTAACGTGACTAATGTCTGTTTCCTCTGGGGGTCAGCAGAGGGGAGAGGGGCTGATTCTCTCCTTGGCACTGGATGAGGCCTGTGAGGGACTGGCAGGTGGGGTTTGAGGGGTTTGGGGCGGGGCACAGTGCTGTGGGAAGGCCCAAGTCTGGTTTGCAAAGGAGGCCAGTGTATCAGCGGTGTCGGTGTAACATTGTGTCCCCTCCACACTTTGTCCTTTAAACCTCACTGGGGTGTGACTGCCAAATGAGGCCGCTGGCAGTGGTGTGGCCTGGCCACGATGCTGGGCCACTGCTCGTTAGGGAGGACTCAGGCAGTACTAATGGGCTAGCAGTGAACCTGGATATGCTGCATGCCATTGTGTGGACTAAAAACTGCTGCTGGGCTTCAAGAGAACACTCCAGCTTGGTGCTGGAGAGTGTGTGTGTGTGTGTGTGTGTGTGTGTGTGGGTATGAGAGAGAGAGAGATGCATACACAACTCATTTTTTGCATTAATGAGGATCTAGGCTATAATGGTTCATTTCAGCAGAAGACCTGTGTTTCCATTCCCACAGGTGTGGACCTGATACAGGTCCTCAAATGTTTGTACTGTTGTTCAAACTAAAAAAGACAAGTCTAAATGTTTGAACCAAGGTGGGAAGAACCTAGAACAGGGAGATATATCACCAACAAATACTTCTTTCAGAGGCTTTTTGATGAGAGCTTTAAAAAGGCCCAAAAATAATCGCATTTAAATTGATGGGAACAGCTAGGTACAAAATGTTGTTTTTTCAAATTGGAACATTGAAACAATAAAATATGAAAAGCATTTCAGAGGAACTTGAGAGAGATTAATTAATTGTTATTCAAAATACAGCAAATGAATATAAATGAATGTGAACAAAAACCTTACAACAGATACAATGAGATAGGGGACAAGAAATGCAAAATTTTGTCTAAATTTCTGAGACTTGAAAACAGCAACTAGGAGTTTTCTGAAACAAATTGCTGTAAAATTTCTTCACTGGGGTCTACAGAGAAATGCTGTTTGATAGAAACTAAGATCAAACATTCTTCATGTTAGGAATAGAAACCATGTTAGCAATAGTGATTTTATACTACTCTCAGTTGGCAGCACTGTAATGCATTAGAGGGTTAAGTAGCCCCAAGTAGCATAACACATTCGCAAACCAAACTCACACACACACACACACACATACACACACACACAAATAGACACACTCATGCACTATGTAAATGCATTTCAAAGCTCAAATAACTAGCCAAAATTGTATAAACCTGCCCTAAAAGAGATTTGCTTAGTCTGTGATCTCATTCTTAAATTGAACCAATTTGCCTAGAAATTGGTTTTAAGTTCTATATGCAGAGCTTGTTATATTTCCAACCCTCCCCCATGCCCCACATACACTTTCAGACACCCGCCCCTTCCCCCACCACCTCCCCCCCACCCCTCTACTGCAAATCATGTCTGACTTTGAAGTGCTAATTTTGAAGTTTAGCCAATTTTTATTTGCTGCTTTGAAATGTATCCTCCAATCCACTGCTTCTGCAATGGGGTATATGGGGTATATAGAGGCTTTTACAATGAGGGATAAGTGACCAAAATGAGAAACCCCTGATCTTCATTTCCACATTATATAACAGGCAAATAAGCCACACACTGCACTTCTCCTGTGGTATTACTGATTCAGATTATTTTGAGAAATACATCATACTGAAATAGACTTCTCTTTTCAGTCATTTGCAAAACTGGCTGCCTTGAGGAGAGGGTTGCATTTGGGACAAGCCTACGGCACGGTCTCTGTGATGCGACTGTGGCTGAGGAACAAAAAGAGCTATGTTGATTTAATTACCAAGGAAATGAAGAGGGGGCCAAGCCACAACTTCAAGATCCTCTGCCTTTTTTACAAACAGACAAAACCTTTAGGGTGCCTTATATCATAAACACAGTATGCTCACAGTATGTTTTTTTTATGAAGGGTTTGCCTTTATATTACCCAAAGATCAAATACAGCTAAGGATGAGCGGGTAGGTCACATCACAAAACTTCGTGGACAAACAATATAAAAGAAATGATTGTTGTGAATTCTAATGAGTGCTAGAGAATAATGTAATACTGCGGTAAGTGGGGGACAATCTGTCTTAACCCTACCAGAAATATCCTTGTGAGCCAAAGGGTCTCCAGACCGGTGAACGATCCTCATTTTCTGACACGGAGACGTGCGTGTAATTCCTATCTGTTGGGAACATTTGTAATATTACTACTGGAAAAATGTAATTATAGTAATCAGCTGTGGGTCTAACAGCCCCGTTGTGTGGAAATGGATCTGAACAATGAAAATGGACCTTGATAATGGAGGAGTCTTGGATTCCACTTCATTTGCCACACTGATAGATGCCCGGTCAACCTCAATCAAAAAGAAAAAAAACCCTTCTTTGCAATTTTATGTGGGGGAAGAAAGGTTTGTATGTTAAAATAAGTTGATCAGATTGGCTTTTCATGGAGCCTGCCTGCTGATAATAAAGCAGGCAGGAAGCCCAGGAAGGAAAAGGATTTTAAATGAGCCTCTGTCACCTCCCCTACCCCCAATATCTCTATGTGCCTCTCTCTCCCCTTCTTTCCGTCTATCCCATTCTCTCTTACTTTCCCTCTATCTCTTATTCTGTCTTATTCACTCTTTCTCCATTTCCCTCTCTCTCGTTCCCTCTCTCGTATTCTGTCTTATTTGCTTGCTGCTTTCATTCCCTCTCTTATTCTCTTTCTCCCTCCCTCTCTCCCAATTCTCTCTCTATTTTGCCTCATCCCTGGACTTGGCAATAAATTGCTTCGGTAATCAGCTTTTTGAAAAGCTTATTTACAGCTTGTTCTCTGTTTATTGTGATTCTCAAAATGAAATATAAAATTGGATTTCATTAGATGTGCAATTTTCTCCTCTCGTAAAGGGAGGGGGTTGGAAAAGAGAGACCGCTTGTTCTCAGTGTACAGTATATATTGCAGCTGATTGAGTTTCTTCTTACATTGAACCAGTCTCCCTTCCCTTTCCCCATAATCCTTACTGTTAGTAAAACCCTTAGAGGAACATGGGCCTTTGGATTGAAGACAGTTTTGAGAGAAGAATGAAAAGGGCTCTGTGTTTTCAGGTGTTGGTGCGTTTGTCTGTACGTATGTATGGTATACCGTATGTTTGCATGCATATTGCCAATTCATCAGCACTGATGCAATATTTCTCTAACCACAACGGCCCTCGGCTAATGCATAAATGGTGTACTTGATCAAATTTGAGTCCTCCCAGCTACACCACATCTGAAGTGGTGTTCACTCTAGAGTTTGTTCTAACCTCTGGAGTCCTCCATACGCTGATGCTTTAGTCAATAACTACATCTCAGCAGGAGCAGAACTAGGCTGTCTCTCTCTCCTGAGAGAGCTTGCTTAATGCAAAGGAGATGCACCAGTTACTGAACAATAAAAATCAATCACCCCACCCTCCCCAAACCCACCCCCATACAGCATACTTAACAGTAAATCAATTGATATGTTAATTGATCACAAAGTTCAAAGTCACTTACAGCATTTGAAAGATGAAATATCTTAATGGCATAACCAATTACGGGGATAAATGAGACAGGGCAGCTTGACTGATTTCAATGCCATTTTTGACAGCCACTACAAAGATTCAAATTTTCATAACACTGAATCGGCAGCTCATTTGATTAAAGACAAGTCTGCATCAATTAAAAGCTGTCATTGGCATAGCCTCCTCAGGAAAATCATTTCTCCACTGAATCATTTTTTATTGAACACATAATAAATTGAATGAATAAATAAATAAATATTAATGAATGATGTAAAGCCTGTGTCAGTCAGGGAAAATAGAGAAAGAATGTTAAATGTATGTGGTCAGTTCTATCCAAAACAATGCCACCTTCAGGGTAGTGGGCAGCTTACAGAGAACATACAGTGTGTCTGAGCCATAGCTGGTTGTGAATCACTTTCTCCCATATCACAGGTTTTGCATGCACATTGAACAACCCTGGCCCAAAATTCAGCAGCCCCATGCTACTTTTTCATGGCAATGTTCAGGAAAAATAAAATCTAAAAGCAAAAAGGTGTCTATGACATGGCCTAGACAGAAACAAATATTTCATACAGACTTTGGAGATTTGACAGTTTTATGTGGGAAAGAAGGTATGGGATGATGAGACAAGAGTGAGGAAAGGGCCAGAGGGGTGGAGGGGCACCCCCTGGCACACAGCTGTGCTGCTTTAGTACACACCTCTACCTCCTCTGTGGTTTGGGCTCCACTCCTGCATTCATTATTCCCCTCTTCTTTATAATCTTTTAAACAGGCTCCATGCTGTGTTCTTGGAAATTTAATTACAGTTTACTAGGTGGCAATACTTTCCAAAGTTATTTTGATGACCCCAGGCTCCATATGGTGCTGAACTGCACCTAGCGCTGATGTCATTCCATTATGGACTATATTGGGATTTCCCACTATCGATCAGATTTAAATTACTGATAAAGAAGATCCTTTTGTTGGGGTATAGTAGACTTTAAGGGGTGCAAAGCCAGGCCTGTAAAAATGTATTATCCAAAAACAAAAGAGAAATAGTATCTATCTGCATAGGATAGCAAAGATTTTGAGACAACAGTGTTGTGCTGTTTTTAGTAAAATGAGATGATATGGGTTCTGCAGTCTTAAGGGAAGTTAAAGCTACCTAAATTGTACTTGGTCAACATCCTTGAATTATGATGGTCCTTGAAAAGCACTCACATGCTCTTTATTCTAAATTGTTGGTGAGCTTCTGCCTTGGTGTCTCTGCAATCAGCAAAATTAAAGGGTAATTATAAAGCAATTTGAATTCAAAGCATAATCCCTTTTCATTTTCTAATAGACACAAACGCACAATATGCATATCCATACTGTTGCATTTGATGCCCCTCTGCCGCCAAATTAAGAGCTTTTCGAGAATACCAAAACCTATCATCATAATTAGCAGCTGAGAAGGGGTCCTGGAAATCACCGACCAGGCACACAGCTGAAAATCAGCCATGCCCAATCTCAAGGCCCTCTAAAATGTCCAGTTTGTGCCTAAACACTACAAAAATAAAATCTCAATAGAGCAGAGGGACTTGTAACCATCCTGAAGTGGCTTGTCTCCATACAACTGCACAGACCTACATTCTTTATTCTGTATACAGAATTTAAGCTCTATGGGTTTCTTACCTCTGGTAAAGTCATTTCCTGTCTCAGTTTGAAAAAATATCCAGACATTGTACTGTGACAGTAAAAATGTCAATGTCGTCTTTAGAATATGAGAATGACCAGGCATCTTGGACCGATGGTTGGCTTGTTCTCACAACTATGTATCCTTTGTTCTCACGTTACATTTTTAGCATTATTTCCACAACTTAAAAGCTTGAACTGGCAGTAATAGTTATACCATCGAAAAAGAAAGTTGATCAGGCTTGCATATAGATTAAGAACTGATGATGTCATAGTCATACATTGTACTGTTTACTCGGTTATTGGAAAAATTGACCAAATAGAATCAATCCATGGTATAAATATATGTAATTACAATGGCCACACTTTTACAAAACACATATAAACCAGGAAAGGTTTATTTGAAAATCCAACATATGTAGGGCTAATTTATGAAGAATGGAAACATAAACATATTCTTAAAAGTGTGAAAGGACCTTCACCCCTGGGGGTCCTGAGAAAGACATTTGGGAAGGATTGTTTTGAATAAAATCCTTCATAAACCCCATGGTAAGTGAACCAGTCTTTACCATTTACTCACCTCCATTTACCACTTCACTTTTCACCAGCAGGTGTGGGATGACTCAAATATGATTCATTAATTGAGGCAGCCAACCATCTGTGTTTTAACAGATTAATAAGCACACAAAGAGGAGCGTACCTTCTGAAGTGAACCTTTGGGGAGTGTGCAAGGTCTTTGTATTTCTACCGTGATTAAGAGCTGCTCTCAGGCCTCCCCATTACAAAGCCTCTTTAATTTCTAGGTAAAGGACAAACAAAGGCCTGGCAGGCCCTTTATAATTCTATTCATCCCATACAGTGGAGGTTTTCTCATTTATTTATCTATTTATTTATATTTATTTATCTAAGTGGACGCTTCAAAGTGGGCTGAGTGTGCAGTGGGCCACTGCACCTTAAAAACAGATAAAAATTGATTCCGGTAAATTCTTACCTGCAATCCACTGCTGAGTGTTTTTAAAGGTCACAGACTGTGATGAGTTTCCATGGTCTCAGCCGCTCAGATAATGGCCTTTTGCTCCACTGTGGGATGCCGCTGTACAGAAATAATTGTGTAATCTGTGGAACATTAAGTTTGGTACTAAGGCTGGCCAGTAATGTCCTGGAAATGGTGAGTGCAAGAGATTGCCTATATACTAAACCAGATGGTCAGCTCCTCTCTGTCAGCACTCAGGGCCAAATTTTACGAAGGTATAGTCGCAGCCCAAAAATATTTGCAATATAGGAACACTTTTGCGGTTACAGACACTGAAATACTAACCAACAATGTACCAAGACTTGGTCTAATTACGCAATAAAACAATTAAAAGCAATTTTGCAGTAGGAGACGCCCATAAAAGGGGTCAGACATGGCATGCGTACACATCCAGATACCAAGGCATTACAAAATGGATATGGAGCAGCTAGGTGCAAGAAAAACAAGAAAAATAAAATGTAAATTTCCTGATCAGGTAATAGATATAACTGCCAGTGAGGTACAGCTCCATAATGCCATATTATAGTATAAAAATTAAACACCAACTGAGAGGAGTACATTTTGGAGTGACATAATTTTCAAAATAATGTATTAGGTATAGGCTAACAAAAAAAACAGTAAAGGAAGTTAAGAAAATGGCATTATGTTAAGACGAATACAAAAAGCTTTCCTAGAATATGGGCAAAAGACACAGCTGGTGGCTCAACAACAGAAAGCACATTGCCACCAATTGGAATTAGGTTTTTGCAATGCGGCTAACACTTTCCACTTGTTCCACCCTCTCACTGTCTGTAGATAGAGCTATTCCTGAAAATAAAGCTGCTGTGACATGAACCGCAGTACTTTGTAACATCATCTGTGATTGTTTATTTTGCATCACACACAACCTGCACATTCATGGAATATGTGTTTTCTATTTCTGAATGCTTATCCGTTGTATGATGGAACAACACACCTGTAAGCAACTGTACTTTGAAAAGATCTGGACGCAATGGCATGCAGAGTTAACAGTAGCATCACCACAGCCAACAGAGTATTTGATCTTTGGATCCGTAGCTCAAGTTCCTCCAGTAGTGTGATTATCATGTGACTGTGTAACTGAGTAATAGCGTCAGTATTTGCTGTTAGATTAACTAAAAGAGGGTAATTCTTGGATGGAACACAATGGGCCTCATTTACCAATATTTTCATAAAACTGTGTGTAAATTTACACATCAACGTATATGAACTAATAATTTTTGCTGGATTTATCAAACACGCGTAAACACATTTGTTTGTATTTTGTGTGTTTGTTGATTAATACCAATCGATCAAAAATGAGGAGCGCGTTCACAGAATTTTCAATTAGCATAAATGGACGCCCGTGAAATGCCATATAAGGAGCTTGAAATCCCATTGTTGGCAATGTAAAGAGATGGCAGAGAAAAGGCAAAAGAAAAAAGCGGTTCTGAAGCGATGACAGAAGTTTTGTTAATGGAAGTAGAATTTTAAAAAAAATACTGTGTTCAGAAGTGTAAGTAGAGTGTCGGGGCCGGGAAGACCAAAGCCTGGCAAGAAATAACTGTTGCAGTAAATTTGGTGTCAAAACTTTCGCTTGTGCTGCAACAGGTTAAAAGAAAATGGTTCAATATGAAACTGGAGGCAAATTATTGGAGAGACGTCATTGGCTGGAATTACTGTGGAGGGTGACAACGATCTGTTTTCCCTGGTCTTGTATCAATCACCCTGCAATTCTGAAGGTAAAATTTTTTATACAAGCCTTATCGTTGCCATAAATTCTGGAGGGCAGCTGCACCTTAGAACAAATCCCAAGTTAAATAATTTGTTAAAATTAGAACTATTACGTATTTAGGATCCTCCATATATACATAAGACCAAATAACGTGCTACTCATTTTTAATCTGATTAAACGTGAGTGAATGGAATAATAAAAGCAAAAATACAAAACGTACACTTTCCGGTGAAATTTCTTTGGATCCTACGAAAAAACTGATATACGAAAACTTTGATAAATCCCACATTTTTTGCGTAAATGCATTTACGAACGACTTACGATCAAATTCATTCGGCTCATGTTTGATAAATGAGGCCCATTGAGACTGTTCAGTAATTTGCACGTAAATACAGAAACATTTTAGCGGCTGCTTTTACACCCTAGAAGTATTCACATTCCTTTAGTAAATCTGGCCCCCTAGTTTTTGCCATTGTCTTACGTCAAAGTGTTCTGATTCACTGGATTATTAGAAATATTCACAATGGGATATGGTTGAATACAGAATTACAAATGTTAAAGAGCACCACAAAAAATCAACTGTTAGAGTCGTCTAGAATAAGGAAACAGGAAGGATGGAAGGAATGCAACAGCTAAAAAAAAACTGGCCCTACAGAACATCTGTGGTGGCAGTTCTCATACTCCCCAACTCCCTAACACCCAAAACCATTACACTGGTCTCCTGGATCACTGGTATTTTAAGGTTTATTCAAAAAGTTAAATTATTTAAGCTGGTGCCTGCAGATCATGAAAAAGAGAACAAATGACTATTCTCCTTTTTTAAATCAGCAACTCTTATGTTCCTGATGAGGTGTATTCATTTTCAATCAGGATTCAGTATGGAAATTAGAACAATATCCAATTAAGCCTTTATTATAGAGTAATGCAATTAAAGAAAGGTAATTTTATTACAATATATTGCCATTCCATGTTAATTATTTAAAAGTCATTCTCACTTGTGAAATACACAATGGATGTCTGTAGTTCCTCAACCTGATTCTTTTTTCTTCCCCATTTGCTCAAGTAAATTCTTAACGAGTTCTTAAAGGACTCAGCACATTCATCTTAACTTTAATGTTTTCTAAATCTCGCTCTGAGTGGGCTTTCCAGCCGTATAGATCTTTCCATCTCAATACAAATTTTTAAGGATAACAACTCGAGGGAGGAACATGCTCCGGACAAGCTGCAGTCCATTACTGTTACTGATCAGGTTTGAGGTTTCACCTTTGGCCTTGGCCATATAATCATGACTATGGACCCCTGGATAGCTGATTCTGGAAAGATGTTTGTTTTAAAATCAAAGTGTGTGCTGTATTATCAGGTTTCTGTCCTGGTTGCTTCATCGCCAGCTGTAGCTGGAGGTCCACATTGGGGGAGCAACAATTGGACCAGGCACACCAGGGGATGATGGGGGCAAGTCAGCTTGTTCTAGTTGTCTCATTTCTCTCCGGTGGCCACATTCAGTCAGGCCAGGTGCCTACGGAAGTAGGAATATTCTGGCACCTTAGTCCTCTGACAACTTGGATAGTATGTAATTAGTGGTGCCTGTGCAGTGTGCAAGAGGAGAGATTAACCGTCATTTGAATTGAAGGCTCCCACCCCAAGGCAACTAGAGGGGTTGCTAGCAGCAGAACAGCTAGTTTATTTGAGCTTGGGTTGGAAAAAAGGGGGAAAAAATTATATCAAAAGGGGATACAAAATTATGATTGAGATCAGAATTCTGTAGTGATGGGATCCAATGGGCCTTGTCCCACCCGGAGAAGGGTGGGTGGAAGTATCACTGCATTAGCTACACCCAACAATTCAATAGTTGCCTACAGGACACCAGTTGTCAACAGTGAGAGACAGGCCAATCAGTGCTATTGCTCTCCTGGAGCACAGTGCAATGGTTACTGGCTCACAGGTGAGATCAGTAATGAGCTGCATGATCTTCAGATGCAGTACTCCTGGTGTGAATGTACATGTAAAGGAGGAACCGTGTTAACTTGGGAGGATCAACTGGAAAGTCTAAATCGATGAGAGAAAAAAAACTGAGTGAAAACAGAAGAAATGTGTAATACTTATAAATGCTTGTGAAAATGAAAAAAAATGTGGACACTATTCTGAGAAATGTACTCTCTCTGTAATAACAGTGCATGTGGACTGTATTCAAATTCCAGGGAAGAATCTTTATTTTTGCAAGGTGACAGGTTACATTTTGGATGAGTGACTGTAGCTATTCACTTGGTGCTGTAACAAGCGTGATGAACATACTGCGGCAATGGTATGCTGGAGCTGATGTGGCAGGTGACAGAAATCATGAAATGCTGCAGTCATGGCTCCAGTTGCTAGATTTTTCCTGCATGAATATTATATTTCATCAATGTCTCTAAATTTAAAAAGACACAGCGATGCTGCTAAATGCTAAATGCAAAACACACTTCCAAACCGAACAATCATCATGAGAATGGAGCCAGTGAATCATGTCTTTCCATCAGAAATCATGTTCTGTGTCCCTATAAAAATGTGCTGTTCACAGAGTTACAGGACAGGCTCTCGTATGCGCGAGTTTTTTGACAAATCTGCCCTCCCCCCACACTCATACACCCACAATAAAAATGCAACATCTGCACAGAAATTCACAGCATTGCAAACACAATGTAAACCGGAACAGATGTCCAAGGTGCAATACAATCATTCAGTCTTGAGAATATGAGGCCTCCATTTCTTCAACAGAGGAAAACCTTGGTTGAATTCCTGTTTTATGAATTTGATGCGGGGCCCTCCATCACACTGTGCTTGTACACTTCCCCATGCATATTGTAAGACGTTTAAAAGGAAAAGAGTGTACAATCGTCAGACAGCGCTCACAATGTGCATTGGAAGGAGCTCTTAGGAACAGAACAAAGGGAAAATGTATTGTAATTGATTGTTACCAAAGATTACCCTTCCCAAGCAGCATCTAGTTTATAGCTGGTATTTGACAGCTAAAACCATTGTGCAAAATAAAGCAAGCCCTTTCAGCTTCGTCATTTATCTCCATCTGGCTGCCTGCAAAACAATCACCATAGTTTGTTGCTTTGTCTCCAAGCCCGACTAACACCATTGTAACTTCAGTCTCTTTCTTTGTAAGTGTTGGTAACATACTGCTTCCTACCCTGTAATGCCTGCTCTCTAGCAATTACTGCTGAATCTATTGACACATCCTCTAAGGGACTCTACTGTCAACGACAGACACATTTCACATTCCCCAAAGAGAAAAACAAGGATCCATCAAGCACAGCGCAGCTTGCAACATGGAAATTAAGCAATTAAAAATACTGTGTTATATTTAATTTGGAGACTGGCGTCTGTTTTTAAGCACTTGTTACAGAATCATTTGCTTTAAATAACAAACATGATGATAATTAAAGTTGATTAAGCAAAGACTTTTTTACATCATTATAACAATATTTCTGAAAATTAATACAAGTTTAGAGCTGTTTCCAAAATGCCAGAAGAGTTTAAGTTAATTTAAGTTTATGAAAGCCAAAGAAGATAATTATGCCCCAATTTGCAAGTTAATATGTATGACAAGTAACCAAGGAAAAGTAACTCACATGCAAAAAGAAAAGTTAATTACAGCCATATTTTTTGGAGTGCCAGATGAGGAGGAATGAAAAGTCACATTTATGCCTCTGAAATTTAGGTTATTACAACAACCAAAGTACTTCTTATAATGTATCTTACTGTATTTTAATGTGCTTTCGTGTTGTCTTAGTTTAATTTCGATTGTAGCAAGTGTGCTTGCTTATTAATGTAATTAATAAGTAATGCTGCAGTTGTGTCTCACTTGAGGGGAGGTGAGGTTCCACAACTGAGTACCATGTCACAACTAAGCATTTCAAGATTTAAGAAGGAACAATTTAGCTTTTATTAACTCATTAATTTTTCCTCTTTTTATCCTTTACATCCATATTGGTAATGGTGTTGGAATCCATTGTTTTTTAAAAACACCAAATGCATAGCACAGTGTATCAGATATTAGTGGTTTATTTCCGTAGAAGTAAATTAGAGAGATGTTACAGAAGGTTTGCCTCTTCCCACCAAGTGGTAAAGCAAGGTAGTGCTCTTACTTTGGGGAAGCTATTCAGTGAGTCAGTCATCAGTCACTGAGCAATCATTTCTAAAGTTGCTTCTTCTCATCACAGCTATAAAAACAGAGCAGCTTTGTTGGCTGATAAGAACCATATTGTGAGCCCCAGGGTGCTAGTGTGAGGATGCGAAATGTATCTAAAAGGGGTAAATTACAGAATGGTTGAAATCCCTATACTTGGCAGGAAAACTGGGCTCCTGTAAGCAGTTCCAATATGGTTTGAGATATTGCTATTCTATCTACAGTATGGAGAAAATATATTAACCCAGTGGGCCACACACTGAAACTTTCCAACCTTTTGGTGACAGCTTTTATTAGCCTAATGCAGTTTGTGATGTATAGCATAATAACCTGGTTCATGACTGTGGGGCTTTTCTCTTAATATTGTGTGGCTGGTGTACCAGGCAAAATTATTGTAATGAGGCAAAATTTCCATACAACAGCAAAATGAGTTCATTACTCTAAGTTATATTGGTGAAGTAACCACGGGAAATGGATGCTTTTATTTGGAAGGAATTGGATTTTAGATATAAATAAAATAAAGTTAATAACTTGCAGATAGCATAATGAAATAATAATCACATTTCAGTTATCAAAAAAGGTTATTGCCTTTATATACACCCCCCCCAGTTCCGGCTTTTGAAAACTAATGGTACACTCTGGAACAAGCTTTGTAATAATTCACATCTCACAACCTAAACAAGGTGATTGAAATTCAGAAGAGCAGGACAAAATTTGCGGTGACACGTTATGTAAAAAAAAAAAATAATAAATTGCTGGGGTGTGGGTGTGCCACTGTTATTTCCAATAAATGTTATACTTGTAATTTACTTTAGTTTTTGTAGTAACCCTTTGGATATGACCTGGATAAAATCATAGGTTTTTTTACATCACAAAAGGATGACTATATTTCTCAACCACTTGTTGAGTGCTAATAGGTATGATCCCAACAGTTTTTGTTCCGGGAAGCATAATTTCCCGTGTGATAGTGAGTCCCTGAAAATTGTGTTGTGACCTGAATGAAGAAATCCACTGATCTAGGGACTGTGCAGTCTATAAACATTGCACCATTTAACAATGCAAAATTGTTGCTACCTATGCCCACCAGGGTGGCAAAATTCAAAGATAAAAAAAGATCCCAGAGCAAAGAGTAAAGGACACCACTGCAGATCAGTTTGAGAATTCAGACACCGGCCAACTAAGATTACACATGTATGACATTCTAGATTTGCCTGGATCAACTTAAAGATCATAGTTCTGAGGATTTAGTGAACACTTTTATTGGTATTGCAGCTTTACCATTGCACATTGCTTTGGGGATGCACAGTGCCAGACAGTGCAGTGGAAACTGGCTTTGTGGAGTGCTAGAGACATTTAAAAATAGTTTAATTTGTAGGATGCATGTTGAAAGCTCTCGAGACTAATTTTCCTCCGCTAAGATATTCACTATCATTTTAAACAATCTTCCCCTTTGCCACAGGGGAAAAGAGCCTGTGATTAACAACAAAAGACTGAAAGTCTTGTGTTCTGGGATGTATTGCCTTGGGTGTTTCTTAAATACACTAAATATATCTTTTTGCAGGTTTACCGAAAAGCACTTCCATGAAGACACGATTTACTGATCATCGCTGTTTTTGTACCGTGGGGCTTTTATTCAGAAGACAAGGGATGACTTCCCCCCATATTCTCTCGAAGCAATTCCCCTCCACAATAAGCCAGAGGTTAATTAACACACTGCTTAAAACACAATGCCAATAATGGGTTATAAGATCAATATGGCAGTGATAAAACCATGCATGAATCCTAGCTCCAGCCCACATCCCTGGCAAACAATCAATTAAAATTCAACGCTGACAGTATATTCTGAAGAGGCTGATTAATGTGAATTAATTTGGTGGGCTTTAACCATTAGAGGTAATGTTAAAATGGATTGCCCCTTAGAATAAGAAATTAGCCCCTGCTTAAAAAGGGAGTAGCTGGCTTTGATGAGGAAGTTCTAAATGAGACATTCCATGTATCCCCATTACAATGTAAAATAACAGAACTTTGTTTTGAATAAATTGTGAAGAGGAAGAGAGCACACCTAAATTCATTAAATTAAAGCCAGTATATGTTGATGGCGCAGATATTTCAGAGCAATGCTTCCCCCAGAACCCACCCCAAAGGTTACATTCTGTGGATTAGGTAGAGAACTGGCTTTCCTTTTAAAATCCTAATGCTACTCTGCTAATGGAATTTTCGAACCTTCAAATAAGTGTTCAGATTTTCAGCTAATGTCGATGCCTTTGCAGAAACCAGATGGAACTTTTTCATTTTATTGCACTTGACCTAACTGTGTGTGTGTGTGTGTGTGTGTATGTATATATGTGTGTGTGTGTGTGTGTACATAATGGCACAGAGAATAGATAGGATATACATTATGTAATGTATTTATCCAGTCAAGGTTACCTGTATAACCTTTTCTTTCTTAGTAATTGTACTCTTCAGTTCCCACAGAGAAGTGTCATTCAGTGCACCCTCTTCATGCGCTGATTAGGGTATCTATCACCACCACCTTTCAGAGCCAATATGAACCTGTGACTCCCGCCAAATAGTGTGGCCAACAGCAGCCATGGTTACTGCTGTTTTGAAATCTGATACTTTCATATACCTGCCCTGGTACAGTTAGAAAAGGAGCACATACAGTAGATGGGTCTGTGGATTAATGTATAAACACAGGGGGGCACAAAGCATGTTGATACAGAAGAAAATCCCGAGCACAAACACATTCTGCAGAAGAACATTTGTTGTTGTTTTCAGCAGACCAAAAAAAGCCTAGTTTAAAAAAAAAATTGAACCCTGTCCTCTTTGCCAAGACACGCAAGGGATTCCTGGCAGCTACAAAGATTCAATTATAAAAAGTGCAAAAAATAATTAGAAAAAAATAATAGCACTCCAAAAAAGTGCCCCTCCAGAAATTGCGTAGAAACACTAAATCTGTTAATTAGCTCATTAATATTCAATTGGGGTCAGTGGACTTAATGGAACCTTTTTCACGGGCCAAGGAAATATTTAACACCCAGCTTTCCCTGTGCCTGTTCTTATTATCAACTATGTACAGGCAAGCCTTATCTAGCCACCAGATGGTGGAGAACAATACAACGCCATTATCGTCTTACTGCAGCCTGTGTGCTTCGTAACCACTGTGTGTCTGAGACAGTCAAGTATAGATACTGAAGCATTTAGTGTAATTGATATGTGGTGTATATCGTATTGTTTGGGCCTGTTTGTTTGCACCGCTGGTATTCACTGCAAAAATGGGAGCTGGGGAGGGGGTGCAAGATTGATTTTCACTGCTGCCGTCTTAGTTCTCTACAGGTCACAGATAACTTGTCAATGCAGGACTCAGACCAGTGTAAAATGCATCAAGGCAAAACTCCCGGGCACTCCAGAGAAGAGAGGGTTTTCATCTTTGTAAACCCAAGCCCACTGTCAGCCTTTGCCTTCAGTCCCAAAGCCGATGTTTTATTCAACAAGTGCTGGGGAGGGCACTGGCAGTGGTGATGGGGATGTGGGGGAGGGGCAGGAGCTGGCCATTTGAGAAGATTTTAGGCAGAGCGTCTACTTTGTTTTCTGCAACACCACTAAAAGAACAGGTCAGTCATTGTCACTGGTGAGAACAGCTGCTTTTCAACTAGTCGAATGAAAGAATGTGCTCAAGGTGACATTACCTGAAATGACACCTAATCATATTCAGTACTGGTAGAGTTCTGAGAGGGTTTCAGAAAACAATGTTTCACTTATTTGAGGTGTGAAAATCCTCTGCTTACGCTCCCATTTCGTTCTTAGAGAGCTGTCCCCAAAATATTCTAGAATCTGTCAACTGATTGGACTCTGGAACTTCAGCACAGTTTATCGCAATTAACTTAAAGAATATTACCCAGACTGTGTTGCATCTCCCAAATCCATGTCTCGTTGTTTGGTATTCTTAGGAGGTCTGTTAACCTAAACAGTTGTTAGTAGCCTGGATAGCAGCAGGTGTTAAGAATGCGGCATGGCACCAGCTGATATTTTCATGATTGTTCTTATGAAGCCATCGATGACTACATCAAAGTTCTCCCATAGCAGCACTTTCACGTATTTCATTAGGACTTCTTATATAATGATTTCTTTTTTTGATAGAATCACTGCTTATTGAATGAAGAAGCCTTCTATGTTGGCGCACAGAAGGGGAAAGTCATTTCTATGATCTTATCTCCAGCTTCAAAGGTTCAATCATGAGATCCTCTGTCACGCCACCAGAAACTTAAGGCGGGAATCCAATCTTTGATTAAGCCTCTCCTGGTATCGCAGCGGTTTCATGAACTTGCAGAGACCCCTAGCTTCTCTCTCACTTATTAAGCCTTTCAAAGATTCAGATTACTACAAGCCATTTTCCCCGGTAGACAGCATCTCCTCATCAGAACATGTACTGTATGGATACAAAATTACTGACGCGGACAGAATTGGCAGGGGAGCAGAGAGGCTGAAGCCTATGGTATAATAATGTCATTAATGCAGACATATAAATGAAAAGCCTGACTGCCATTATAGAGGGACATTTCAAACCCTTAATACATAATAGCTCTTTTCAGGATCTCTTCAACAGAACAACTGGAACCCAGAATAAGCCACATAAGCTTTCAGCCCAGATAGTACAAGAGAATAGTGAGTGAACCAGCCCGCTGTCACTACTACCAAGAGAAACCTTTATAAAGACATAAGTGGCTCAGTCACTAATGTACATGCTGGCCCTCTAGTCTTGTCAGAGTGAGTCTAAGCCATGGCTATGTCATAAGGCACCTATTACCTGGGCTCCACTACAGTTGGGCACAGCTGTCTTGTTCTGCTGGGAGTAGACAGGTGCCCACAGGCTAGCAGTTGTCATCAGCGAGAGATTCACCTCTTCTCTGATAGCTACTTGGTCTGTCCTGTGGCACTCTGTAGCCTGTATTGTCATTGACTCACAGTCAAGAGAAATGCACATGTTTGCACTGCAGTGCTCCTGGTCTGGGTGCAGGTGGACCTGAGGTGACTTAAAAGGCGCAGTTGCTGATTCTGAATTTGGGAGAAATTATTGGAAAAAAATGAGGGAAGAGACTACACTATACAACGACAGGTGTCCAACTGAGACATCTCTTCTTGTATTGTGTAATGTTTCTCAAATCCAGTCTTAGGAACCTAAAATATTTTGTCCTTTTGTCCCTGTCCTGCTCTGATTTAACTAATCATGGAGTGAGTGACTAGCTGATCCGCTGAAGCAGGTGTGCTAATGCTGAGCTGTGGGTCCCAGGCCTGGAGTTGAGGAAAACTGGTGCAGTGTAGTGTTTTGCCCATAGGGTCGATGTCACCCACAGTGCTGCATATTTGGCCACAACATGTCGTGGGAGGTTTCAGTCACTAAAGTAATTTCCTTAAAGAAGGAAATGTGAGGAAACTTGTTTTTCTGAAGTTTCCTAATTTAATAGAGTATGATGTAGTGATGCAACAGTTGCAATAATAACTTGGTATTCCATAATGGTGAACTAAAAATATGTACAAAACAAGGTATGTGATGTTTATGAAACATTCATTTTCTAATAACTAACAATTAACTGTGTTAAAATGAAACTATCTAAAAGTATATTATCATGTATAAATTATCATTAATACATAATATCACCCACCTGTTGTTTAGAAAACAGAATACAGAACACATCTGTTTTCAGTGACCAAGGAGAGTGCAGCACAGACAATCGAGAGTGCTTTTTCTTCTTTGCTTGAAGTAAAGAGTATGGATTTTTCTACAGAGATAAATGCTGCCATGTTTGTTCTAAATATGTCTGCTTATTGATACTCTTTGGTGCGCACAGTATGATTATTTCAAACTGCATCATCTTTCTTGGTTGCTTGTAAAAATTCAATTTTTGCTTTCTTTGATCTGGACAGAAAATATCAATAGCAGCTGTGCAGGAGCTGAGGTTTTGGGTGGATTTGTTTTCACATTCTTGCCCACACAGCTTAATAAGAGAACAACAAGAGCAGCAATGGCATGGGAGCAAACTCCTATTCTACAGTAATGTTGGAATGTGAAGGGTATGGTGGGTGTGAAAATCTCTTGCCATTACACTTCTTTCTTCCATTGTAAGTTTGAGAAACATTTATTTAGCCTGTATGAAGGTTATACACAATACCTTCATATCTGAGAGACATTGGAATGGCTGTGTGCCCACTATATGATTTGAAAAGAGAAAAGACAGATAATCCTATATTGATACATATTGTTACACAGGTCTGGATGTAGTAATTTCTGGATTCAGTCAGCTTTTGCCCTTGGCTTTGACTCATATATTTGGAAAAATAACAAAATATTTTCTTCAATAGTTCTAGCAGTCCCTGAAAAATGCTGAATGAATTCAGGCCATGTTATTTCATGTTACCATGAGTCAGATTTATGTGGTGGGGTGACATACTGCAACACAGTTCAGGACTGGCAGCCCTCCTGATTTAGCTGCATTCAGAAATATGATTGAAAATACTGCAGCTGGTGAATGTGCATGTTTTTAAAAATCAAAAGCCAGGTCTTTTGTATGTTACTTGTCTTGTAAAACTGGGTGGCGTTTTATACAGCTTCTTCACCAGGATACCTTGAAAATTGGACTTTCTTGGTAAAATATATTTTTTTAATTGGCTGAGATTCAATCAACATTTGTACTTAAACCTGGCTTTCAATTAAATGCAAGTTTTCATGTTTATCTTCACCAACCCAGTTTGTGCAGAAGTCATAAAAATTAACTCATTAAATTGTTCTTGTACAGAAAAAGCGTAGCACTCTAAAATGAGTAAAAGGTAAAATGTTAAGGACAAATGTTGACTGAATCTTGGCCATTGTCTCTTTAAGCTAATAAGGTTGGTTTTGTGATCTTAGAATAAAATTCAAAGACTTTGCAGCTGTTTGGCCATTGGAACAGATCAAGGGGCCCCACAGTATGACCCAGCAGTAACACATACAAGTTAGATTTAAGTACACACATTGGATGGAAATCTATAACTTGAGAAGTAACAGTTATGATATATGGTTACTGAGACTTAATGTCTAAATGCGGAATGATCTTAATGACCATAACTTAATTCTGTTTTTGGGGAACTATAAAGAGTAATGAAATAGTGCACAACTAACATGGGTTTTTGTACAGCCCAAAATGGGTTTTTCTATTTTTATTTCTAAAACCTGTTTTCCATCTAAGTTTTCCTCTAAGTATTAGAAACATTGGCATATGAAAATCATTATCCTGAGATATTTAAGCTGCTTAAGATAATTTAAAATGTAGATAGTTCTGGGTTTGCGTATTCTACATCGTGGCTCAAATTCAGGGTAATTGCTGATAATTTGTACTCTGTTTAATAGTCATTAAGTTCAGCTTTGAACTGCATACCATCATTCATATAAAATTCTTTACCTTTCTGTATTTTGATGTCATTTATGACTCAGATGAAAAGGCTCTTTTTGCATCCAAGATTATTACAATTCCCTCACTCCTACACTACTCCTACACATGCACCATATGACCCCAGTGGTAAAGGATATGAAACTATTTAAGTTGCTTCCCAATTCTTCTGGAGAAGAGGAAGGAAAGTGGAAGTTGAAGAGTGAGTCTGGCAGAGAAGAGAAAAGATTGAAATGGTGTATGGTAAAGTTAAGGCACAGCTCTTTGAGCTGATACCTTTTCCAGAGAGCTGGTCTGTCTCAGGTGCCCTTCCACTGACCCTTCCTCCAACATCATCCCCCTTTCCCCCAGCACAGAGACAGTGACAGTCACTAAAGTCAGGGACAAGGGAGGCTAACACCCCCACTGCCCCACCCCCTGCTGAGAGCAATTGGGATTTGAGAAAGTTAAACTCTTCTCAAGCGCAAATTCCAGCCTGGCCAGCAGAAGTAGGGATTGTGGGCTCCCCCGTGTCGCTCAATCAGGAGGTCAAGCTCAGCTCTCTCATTTACCTTGAATGCTGTCGTCAACACTTTTTGCGGCTGTGCTCGGCTCAACTCAACTCTACCAAGGTATCTACTGAGGTATTGGGGGATTTTTGTGGCCAGGTATTGCCTCATTTTAGGTATTGCAGAAAGGGACAAAAGTGCTAAAGAGGTAAACTAGAAAAGGTACTTTGGTCAATAAATGAGGCACTTTGTGATGTCTGATTTCAAACCACCTATAGGAACCTGTCTTCTGCAGCTCTGGTTTTGGTTCCAGGTCAGGTGTTGGTTTCTTTTCTGAAAAAGCCCATGGAAGGCACTCTAAGGAGCTGACTCTGCACAGGCAGACACAGGCAGAGTGCAGGATGCCAGTTTGAGCTTTGAAGTCCATCTCAGGCCAGTGCACAAGATTGAGAGGAGCAAAAGAGCCCAACCACAGAAGCTGGTTTTCCTCTTGCTGTCACATAGGCATCTTCTCCACCAACACCCCTATCAGCAGCACCCTGTCCATTTCATCCCATGCTGCTGCTCCACTCCACCACACTGAAGGATGGCTCAATTATTTCCTCCTCCTGACATTTTTAATTAGGTGTATATTTGTGCACAAAACAAAAACCACAGAAAAAAAAGCCTCACTTTATTCCAACCCCTACTTAGCCCCCCTCCTTGCATGAACACACACAGACACACACATACACATACACATACACATGCACCAAAACCCCTTCATCAAACCTACCCAAGCACAGGGGAGAAAGGACAGGCATGTCTGTTTAAAATAAAGACCTCTGCAAAAATAATTATGCTCTATGTCGATGGCCTCCACCATGCAGCTGTTGTCATTCATATGCATTACCACCTTCAGCAGCAGGAAACTTACTGTCACCTTCAATACCCAAATCTCCAAACACGATTATGCTACAAATCCAAACCTGTTAAGACAGACTGTCAAGTAGACTGACATACCCTTTCAGCTTCTATCAAACACTCATGCTGCAAGACATGAGACTCACACTTGCTTTCCACAGGAAAGAAATATAAATGTTAAGCAGAGCTGGTCGCATGACTGGTGGACTGACTAAACTATACCTGGGTTTTAAGGGATAAAAGATGCTGTGCTCTACGCTGAGGACTTGGTCTAAATTAAACTAACTTGCAAAGTGTGAGGAAGAAACTGGCTTCTGTTGAGCTCCAGATGCACTCAGTGCTGCCCTGAAGACTCTCAGCCAGCTACTTAAAATAAATAACAGAGAAGTGTTCTTCTTACAACACAGGTCTGTAATAGCATGGGACACAGCATGCAGTTCACACAAAAGATACTCTCAACATGGGCCCATTTCAACCATTTCAGTGTTATGTTCTTGTTTGCAACTGTGACTGAGACACCTGTAAGTGTAAGTGTGACCAGAGGAGCTGATTCCATAGGGGATGGGAGATCAGAAGGATAGTCAAGCATGCTCCATGATAATACTTCCTTCCCTCTTAATGGAAAAGCATTATTGTGGGTATCCCATTTTGTACTTTCATTGAGATGAACCTTCTCAGAAGCCCCCACACCCTCAAACCAGCCTCTATGCAGAATGGTGTTCTTCGGATCACATCATGAAAACAAAACAGATGTGTTTACAAGAATGAAATGTTATTCAAACAATGTAGCAACATTTTCAAACCTTTTCTAAACCCCTGCCCTCCCAACCCAACCCACTCACACTCCTCTGGAGGTTATAGAATGTTTTCTTCATGTTCAAAGATTATCAGTTAATCCAAAATGTGCAGGATCATGAGACAAAAACAAAGAGGTGAAAAAATAAAATACGCGGGGGCTGTTTTTATTTGGCTCTCCTTCCTCTTTTTTTGGCTTATGCACTAATCTGCTGGAACGCCACACGTTTTTGCCTCTTTTATTGGCCGTGTGTAAATGTTTTATAACCATTAAATAGGAGCTGAAATTTTCAATGGATAGCATGCAAAAGTATTAATTGTAAAGGCCATTATTTGGTGTCCGTGAGGCTGAATCAGCTTAGCCACTCCATTCCCCGATTTGCATACAAAATGCTTTATTTTGGCAATCAATGAAAGTGCCGCACTGTATGTGGGGCTTATCGCGAGCATGCAGGAAATGGATTCCTCCGCCATCTCGTTAAATTCTGTTGATGCAGAACAATTTGAAACATGGCACAGGCTGCAATGACATTTAAAGATGCCTCCGCTTAATTATATTTTGCTAACATTTGGGGGCCTGTTTGTCCTCTGGGATAAAGCGCTTTCCACTACAAAGTTAACTAGTTAGTAATTCAGAGAGAATCTCCAGCTTTTGTTGAGCATTAATCACTATTGATGGATAAGGGTAACCCAGCATATATGCAGGAGGACACATGGGTGTTTATCTGTATCTCTTAAGTCTTTTTAAGGTTGCACAGTGCTGAGATGGTATTCCCTGTTAGGACAGTTTTTGGAGCACTTTTTGGCTTTGTCATTTCCCAATTTCAGTTATTGCAATTTTGCTCACCATACAGATTCAAAGAGACCGTATTAAACTTTTGAACTCAAAGTGGTTCAATATAAAAAAGTGTGAATATCTCTTCCTCTAACTCCTCATTCTATGGGATTCTGCTACAGTATAGATGTTCACAATTAACTCTTTGTCACCTGAAGAACGACTGGCTCCCAGGGCTCTATGGCATTCTATAAACCGCTCAAGATTTTCCATTTCATATTACAATGATTCAATGACACATAAAAATGCAATATCCCCCTTCTTGTTCTCCAGGTTTTTAAATTGCATGCTCATTTTGCCTATGTGTGTCTTCCATACATACGAAACTGCATATCCTTCATTTTCCAGAAAAACCACTAAGCTTTCATTCAGGCTACTTTAACTTGTACAACAAAACAGGAAGCAAAAATAGAACAAAGAACAATAATAATATAATTACAAGTAAATGACCTATACCAACATTTGAATGATTTAACTATTCAAAAATGATCAGTATTGTTTTGCAATGTCTGATATTATCAGTATATTTATATTATTATTTGCCATGATTGCCCTTAAGTCTCCATCTTTGAAGAATTCTGCCATCATTAACTACTGGATTGTATTCCAACGCCAACATTATGATACAATGATATACTTTACATCTTCCATACTGAAAATAAAGCTGAGCATTGAAAACAAAATACAGATATAATGTGATGCGTGACGAAGGGGAGAGCAATCTAAAGGCATAAGTTGTGAATCCAAAGCATTACCTTAAAAATGACAACAGATGCACTTTTTCCACAATTTTGTATTAAATACAAAGTCCTTTAAGTCAGTTAATTGAATAAATTGTTACAATATATCAGGAAAGATGATACCATTGTAACATTAGACAAGACAGATGTCAACTTTTTCTCTCCCTCAATTTTATCTGACTGAATTTCCAGTGAATGTTGTCATTGATGGTTCAGCACCTTATGGCATTGCATTGTTTGAGTATTTTCACTTGATTGAGAATTCATTTTAAATGAGTTTGGAACCTTGGAAAAGGCTAATTAGTTGTTTGTGCTCTGGTTGACCCTTGACAGAAAGTGTTTTTTTTTTAAACAAGGGGATGAGTATATTGTGAACAACTGAAGCCGAGTTGCTGTTCTGGGCTCATCGTTGGTGAACTGGGGGGCCAGTCTGTAACCAACACATCATCCCGCACCAGCAAGGTCTGAGTAACGTGTGATGTGTGGAGTGGGAGAGTGCAAGAACATTTAGACATAAGAATGGTCGATGAAAAGATCAGGCCATTCATCCCATCTAGGCTTGTAATTTAGCTGAGAGGAGCATCATCCCCATAATACCATACAGTTCAGGATCTATAATGAACTCTGTGGTCTCCATACGTACCATAGCTGCATAGCTACATCTCCCCTACCAGCAGACTGATTGAACTATAGTGCTGTGCAAAATGTGTTCATCCTCTTCACATCAGAATGCCTGTGTGCCTCTGAGGAAGTTACTAACAGCCAAGGCAATGGTCTGGGATCAGCAGTTTCTGATGGCTTCATTGTCACTACGCAGGGGCTGGTGTTAAAACAGCTCCATCCATGCACCTCTTACTGTAGGGACTGTGTGTGTTTTATCAATCCCAAAAATATTAGCCTTACTCAGTGTATATCCTGGTTGTTTTCAGTCCTCTGTCTTGATATTTTTTACATTTTGTTAATATTTTCACCACATTTTATACAGTTGCTCATTTACACAAAACAAACCACTGGACATTACTGAATACCCCCAGCAAGACCCATCAGCATCCCAAAGGACAGTCACTCTTTAAAGAGTTTTATGTTTAAACCTTACACTTTCACAAGGGATTTTATATTGGGGTCAGATGTTAAAATTTCACACTAAAGCTCACTGGACCTGAACTCACTAACCTACAGTACTCCATTGATGTGTCAGGCAGTTGAAAACATCTCTGAGAAATGAACACTGTATTTTGACTCTCAGTCTTTTAAAAGAAGTGTACATGTTAATTTTGTTGTTTAGTAACACTCATTACATCTATAATTTAATAAGCTAAAAACTTGTGTTGCTGTAAACTTCAACAATGAAGTGTATTAATAAAGATGCATTAAGAGTAATGCAAAATAAAAGAAATAATATTAATACATTAAAATAAATTATTTATAACTATGATTGAGAGGAGCCAAATAAATAAAACATTACATTCAAAATCAGTATTTGTAACAATATGGGCTCTATACTCAGTTGTAAAGACTGCAGCAGGATGCTGAGGCTAATCAATAGGAACAGAACAGGCCTGAATGTCATACAGCACAGTGAGAATAAGCCTGGGAGTTTCAGTGTATATGGGGACATGTGGCTGGTGTCAGCAGTGTTAGATCCTTCAGGCCGTTTAAAAACAGATAGTTTCTCAGCTTGAATTTCAATTTTCCAACTCCAGCATTTCTTCAAGTTCCATGGAGGTCCTGATTGTTGTTTCCACTGTAATCTTAATCATCCTTCACCTCTGCTGCTGGCTTCATCACAGACCCACATCGCTACTGTCAAATCACGCTCAAATACAGAGCCATCACAGCAGCTCAACAGAGGCCCACACCCTCCAAACGGTTCCATTACCATTCTAATATTTCATCAGAGTGCCTCTGTTAACCATTTCGAGAGGCTTTTCACACAGACCCTGACATTTTAATTGACTATAAGTATTTAGGAGGGTAGGCTAATTGCAATTGCAGCTTGGAGCAAAATTCTGCCTGCCAGGTATTTTATGGCCAGTGGATTATTCAAAAGCCTTACATTCACCATACTTTTATTTTTCCCAAAGATAATAAATACAGGGTTCACTGTGACAACAGCAGCAGCACAGCCACCCAAGAGCTGGCCTGTACCACAGAGCCCCCTCTGACCCATTAATCCCCCAAGTTCACTGCTCATAGCCATACCGCCTTCTGAATATAAAGGTGTGGGATTTGTCACAGTGTGTCCTTCACCAAAACTCAGAGGCAGCTTCATCCACATCAATATCAAATAAAAATTAAACCTATTGAATACATAGAGGTGCATTGATCTAATATTTCATCACGGCTGGGGAGAAAAAAAAAAGCCCTTGTTCCTACACTCGACTTGCAATTTGGAAATAAATTGACTGATTTAGACAGAGGCAGAGAGAGAGGGAGAGAGGAGAAGGGGAGAGAGAGAAAAAAAACTTGATGTAAACCTGGTTTGCTACAACCCGGTAAGGTGACATTGCACAACAAATCACTTGCATGAATATAGAGAAAGAAAACGATTTCTATTTCTGAAAGCAATTTTGTTTGGTGAAGGTGCGCTGATTGCCATGTGTGTGAATCTATCGCTCAAAACACACACAGGAGCGTGAACGTTTCATAAGAGTCAATGCCATATTTTTGCTGTTGGCATAACAATCAGTGGGCCCAGACATAGGCTTTTATACAATAATAATAGAAAGACATTTCTCCAAGCATAGCCTATTTATATTGAAAACCAATAGTGGTAGTCTCGTTCTTTTATGCACGGCACATGCTGTTAGGGAGTAGACATTGCCCTAGAATTGTGCTGCAGCAGGTCTATAGTAATTTAATTGGGCTTAATGAAGAATAATTAAGTCATTAAAACTGGGTAAGACAGAGGCAACAAACAGACTGAGGACTGTGGTTGCATGAATATGTAGCAGCTCACAATCAATTCTGGAAATTCTGGAGAATGATCCATTCATTCTCCACCAATACTGTAAAGAAACTATTTTATGTATGCTACAAACTTCAGTGTTTCATTGCTTTAAAACAGCTTCTCTATCCATGTCCATGGACATATGTGTAGTGCAATTCATAATGTAATACTTCCCTTCTGGATTTGTGGAAACAGTATGTTATTATATTTTATCCACAAAGACCAAATTTTTTTAAGTTTACTATAACAGCACAGCATAACGTCAACCTTACATTTCATCGAGAGTGATGAAATGCTTATTGAAACAGCTGTATGGTTAAGTAGAATGTACAACAGTGCAGTATATCCAATTTACAACTTCACCAACGACAATAACAAGAAAAATATGAATGGAAACGATGGAAGGGCCATGTTTATCCAATTTCATTTTCTTCTCCAAGCAGTAACATGAAAGGACAGAGTCAGAATCAATGAGAAGCTTAACTCCCACACAATTATACACGCAACAGCACTTGCTCTTTCACGCCAGTCTGTGGTGCCAAAAAAATAATAACATATCACTATCTGCTATAGTAAACATCTGCACAGCTGGTACAATCTGTGCTAAAATCACACTCTGGCTGGCACTGATAATTAAATCATGAGCCGTTGCTCAGAGTGAGAGCACACAGTCGCATGTTTGTTCCCCAGGATTAAAAGATTATATTAGGGATATGGCCAATAATGTACAGTAATGCCAGTTCTTTCGGACGTCTGTCAGCAAGCTTATTTGTTTTTCATGTACATAAATTATTTGTGCAATATTCTAATACTTATTTTATCAAGGCACTGTTTGGAGAATAATTTCACAATGAATTAGTATCAAAGGTTCATAAGAACAATTTTCAGAGTCAATTATTTGAAATTACTAAAAGGTTAAATGGGGGAGAAACCTGAAACATTGTACAATCATGTAATAACATAAATGAAAATAATATACATTAAATAAAGATTTTGACTACATCTGGTAATAAGGAAGGAGTATTTTTGGCTAATAGAGATGTTTTATCCTATCTCAGCCAGTGAAAGCTTTCAAGCTTTTAAAATCATCACTAATATCCCAGTGGTTTCCCTTACCAGTTGTGTCTCTGGCTGCTAAATTTACCTGTCTAGGTAAATCCCAATCGCATTATGACGATTGAACTGACCAGGTTTATACTGGCTACCTTGTAAATCCTTACACAGACATGTTCATACAGACATAACGCATGCACATGTAGCGGAATATAAAATTTGTGCATCTGCATACTTTCACAAGGCAAAAGTTCACTACAGTATACCAGTTTGCCACTCTATTCAGAATGTTACACTTTCGACATTCTTTCGACATTGTTTCACATTCTACAATGCAGCTTCAATAGACCACAATTTCCAGTGCTACTTTTAAATAAAGTTAAACGATCAAGCATAAGAGAGATCGCCTATTTTAAAGTTAAAGAAAAGCAGTAATCTCTCCGGGATGAAGGGAAACAAGATCTCCTGGAGGACCACGGGACAATTTACTGTACAGATTGCAATTCAATGCCTGTACTGCCACCTGGCGGAGAAATAAAAGTATAAGATGGTCTTGATAATTGATATTGGTGTGTCAAATCCTCCTCGACAAGTGCTGGTGGAGAGGTAGATTTTGTTAAAACAATAAAACTACAGCACCTGATTCAATTAATTAAGGTAACGACTGAAGACCACTGAAGACTGCTTACTTTATTAACTGAAAGAAATGCTTGAATATTGACGTCTAGAAGCTGGACCCAATGGCTACCCTTCCTTCTCGGACAATTTGACACCCCTTATTCGGAGATAATAATTAGCAAAAATAATCAATTTCAGTTCGAACAGTAGCAAGTTCGTATTGGATAAGATGCACTGCGTGGAAAATAACCATTATTGTATAGCTATTTGTTTACATGCATTAAAAACATTGCGAACAAGTTTCCATTCATAAAATTTGATAATTGTTCTGTAAATTGGTTCCTACACTGGACACTGACTTTCGCAATATTAAGTGTTGTTGTGGGTTAAATTGTTAAAAACATTATTTGCATATCGTAGGGTACAGTGTGCAGTGCTGGTGAACCCCACAAGAAATCACAATATTAGATCATTATCTGATTATAAGCGTACACCTGTGATCCTTGTACTACCGTTTACGAAGGCTTTAACAGCTCTTAGCGAACAACCATATTCCTTATTCATAGCAGAAAAGCTACGATATTATTGTTGCACGTAAGGAGGAATTTTCTCTCTTAGTTGTCACTTCCGATTTCCCGCAAAAGCAGGAAGTGGGAGTGGACGATAGCGCGCGCGACGTCCATTTCCAGTTTTTATTTTGTGCATTTTATCATAATTCGTTACAATATTCGTGTTGTTGCCACTATACGCAGCAAGATGTCGATGTCTACATTTCAAAAGGTTACGCTTGTCTCATGTCTCGTCTTATGTGTTTCTCTACTTCTTCCAAAAATGCTTTTATCCAGAGGGAAAAAGGAAGTAGGGCAGCCGGAGGGTAAGGCTTCAAAATAACCCTTTCACCTGCCTTGATTCACCGATGTCAAAGGGCGATTGAAATTTTGTCTGACACTAGCAAAGACCAGGAAATTTAGATGTTATTTTGGCATCACTCTTGACCTGCAATTCAAATAAATGGTATTTCAGATTGTTGCTTGAACCGCTAGTTACCTAGCTAGTTTGCAAGCTAGTTCACATAGCGAACGTTATCCCTCGTTGTGTGCGACTGTTTGAAATTGTTATTCACAATTATCATCATATAATATTAGTATTAATAAATTACTGTCTTTATAGATGGAATTTCCCACTTTTGGAGTAATCTAATCTACAATTAGAGTAGCGCCAGGATAAATTACCTGGGATTAGTTAAGCCAAAGTGTTTAGTATCGTATCTGGTTTCTATAATTTCTCCCCCACCTTCCATTTGTTTTCCTTGTCTTCATTTCTTCCCCTTTAATTTTTTGTTTTCAATAAAGTCATATTTATTTAAAGTCATCCTTTGTTTATGTTTATTACCGTTTATTCTGTATTGTGTCGCTTGACCCTGCTCCACCAAATGTTCATCCGTGTTAATCATCGTCACCAAGCTATTAGCTATTCTCCCCTTCTTCATCAAATAGTACAAACAATAACCTCGAAGTCGTCATTGGACAATAGACTTTTATAATGGAATGGAAAAATGTATTTTCCGCGTTTAGGATGTCGTTTTACAACTGCACTGTATGCTTTTAGCAAATCATTTTCTCCCAAAACTCAGAAGCCACTATTTAATTTGTGGTAATCATTATTTTTTTAAATATATTTTTTGTAAAGGGCCTCATCAACGGCAGGGCAGGCAGTCATAAACAAGAAATGGTTTAAATGTTTGAAATTAAACCTCCCAAGCTAGTGGAGAGTTAATTGAAGTTCACAATTTAATGTGAAAATTTCAAAATGTAGGGTATGATAGGGTCTCCGATTCTAGTATTTCTATCTGAAACACCAATGGCCTCCATCCTCAACACAGTGAGATTGTGCCAGAAATTAAAACAGACAACCACACAGAAGACGTTTAAAAAGGACATTAAATGTCAAGGTCTCCTTTTGAATATGCACTTTCATCTCAGAAGCACTGCATTACACAGGACGAGCAATACAATATTTCCAGTAATGTTTTTATAAAAACTGCAACAGCAAAACAATCATTGTTTTTCTACAAATCCTTCCTATGTGTATTTATGTGTTTGAGAGAGTGAGTAACATATGACTTAACCCTTCAATCCCAATGTAAGTTTTAAAAAATGGTCTCAATTCATATGGGAATTTCACAGAGGAACTCACCTCTTCACAGTGTGTTGACCACAGTTCTCTGTCCATTGGTAGTTGGACCTGGGCGTTTTCCTCCTATGATGCATCGGCAGCAGATGCCAGACGGACAGTGGGGGCAGCATCTCCCTACTCCAGGTCCCACAGTGCCGAGGCCATCGCCAAAGCCAAGGGTGGAGGAATTGGAGGTGGGGGAAAGTCTAACCTCATGGGGCAAATCATTCCCATCTATGGATTTGGGATCCTCCTTTACATCCTCTACATTCTCTTCAAGGTGAGCCCCTCCCACCCTCAGTTAAAGACAAGGGGGTGTGCAAAAGGTAGGGTCAGAATTTTACTTACTGTGTCATTCCTGATAGCAAGTACACCTGGTTTGTGTTCCAAGTGAAGTATTTGCTTCTTCATATTATCCTCACTTCATTGAAGGGGTGTGTTTCCATTGTACCAACCCAGAAAGATTCCATCTTGTGTTAGGTGAAGAGATGAAGAAATCAGTCAGTCATTCCCATTTTCAATCCCTGCAGCAAAGGGCATATGATATCCCCTATATATAATTATATGCAGTGTATCCCGCAATGCTAATTGTCACTGTCACAAACACAACTGCTTGCACTGATCACATTTCAAAAGCAGTATGTACAATGGAATGGCTACATTCCCTACCCTCATGAACATCCCATTGGTCAGAAGAACAAACTTGTAGATTCCTCCAAAAAAGTTGATCTAGTGCTTACTTTGGAAGGGGATGTGTTAAAATGGAACATGGCACATCACATATGCCATAGACCTCACAATGGTTTTAGTGGACTAATGGATTTTGCATGTAATAATTTTATTTTAGCACCACAGGTGGTGGCAGTGGGAAGGCTGTTATCACGTTACTCATGAAGTCAATAGATCTATAATGAATCAATTCAGGAATAATATACTATTATAAGCCTCGTTATATTACAAATAGATATGCACACAATGAGGAATGAATGTTTGTGTTATTACTTTTCTTCTCTTAGGCTTCTTTTAGGCAGCCAGCTAAAAGTATCTTAATTCATATAATATTTATTCTGTATCTAATTTGCATCTAATCTTTTACTGGAGGTCTAAACAGCAGATTGTCACATGGAATTTGATTTTTTTTCTAGTCTAATTTGCAACTCTTTCATATGTGATCACTCATGTGATCACTCGTCAAAAATAATAATATTTCAAGTTATGCTTGTGGTCAGATGCCAGAACCTTGTCTGAACACACACATCCAATCTGTTTACTTATCTGTAAAGTGTTTTGTGAACATGTTCCCAGAAAAAACAGATATGAAAACTAATTTGATTTGCGCACTAAGGACAGCTATCTAAATGCAGCAGACTTAAAAGACTAAAGTCTGTTTTGATTGAATTGCAATATAGAGTTTGGTTGGGTCCCAGCCTGTGTAACTGGCATTCCCTAGTTGTGTGTGGGAGTTTATCCCATGTAATAAATATTTGTATTGTGATTTGGGCTGTAACTTGGCCAAAGTATACAAGGCATTTTAAATGGAAAATGTTGCCTGCTGCAGGGTAGAATTGCCAATGTCTAATCAAAATCAGGCCTGAAGTACTTGTAAATGTTAAAGTGTAAGTAGGTAGGGCTGCCAATTGGAAACCAATTGGAAACAAATTGATTTCCATTCCCTAATCAAAATCAGGCCAGAATTACTTGTAAATGTTAAAGTGTAAGTAGGTAGGGCTGCCAATTGGAAACCAATTGTAACCAAGAACAATGCACAACAATTTATAAAATAGTGTAATGAGCACAAAACCTGGGCTTCTGAGCAGTGGAAGGAAGTGAATTGCCCTTTACTGTTTTCCTGCATCTTGATGGGTTTATGTTTGGAGAAAGACAAAGGGAGCCACAATACATAACTATCAAATGTGGTGGTGAATCTGTCAAGGTTTGGGCTCTCATTTTGTGTGAGTTGAGTCATTGAGTCTAATAATTACTCTACACCATTGAATTGAAGCCAAGGAATACAAAGTCATTGTAGGCAACCAGGTGTAGCTTATGGAGAAAATATTATTTGTTGAGAACCAGAATGACGTCAGACACCTTCCATATCCTCCCTGATCAAAACATCACCAGATCAAAACATCTTTTTACATTTCTGGGGAGGTCTAGAATGTAGAACACAGATTCACCTTCATCCCATCAAGAAATGAAGTTGTTTGTTGTTGAAGAATTGTTCAATATTCCACTAAACAGTTACAAACAGCATTTCAAAAAATGTCCATAAGTTTTTTAATGTGTCTATTTCCTCTGTATATTGTACACTGTCAGTCTATTGACATGATGTACTGTATTCTTTTCAGGCTATTTCTATGTCTAGTTTTGTTGTTTTTATTGCTGCATGTCTATAATAAACATTTTCCTCCATAGATCACTTCTAAGGGTAAAATTGGGAAACCCCAGAACAGATTTCCTGCCTTGAAATCTGAAAACATGAAGAGAAAAATAAGTAAGTTATGATAAAAATGGAGTCATGACTGTAAGATCATTTTTGAATTGTATGTCATTCTGCATGTCAGAACCCCCATGTTTACCCAGATCTGGTTAAATAAGCCCCAGTAGTATTCTGTTACCACTGTATTAGATAATTGTATTCAGTCAAAGGGACGTGTTTTATGAAACATGATTCTAATTGCAAAATACACAACCAAAAAAGCCTGTAATTCAACAGGCATTTTAAGGTGGTTATGCACACCACGATTCTAAACAATTTGGCAGTGCCCCTCTCTTTACTTTCTCTTTTCTAATTTCAGAGGGCTCTCATTGTAATCTAGTTTCCCTGCACATTATCGTTGTTTTCATTTCCTCCTCTGTCACAGTTCTGTCACTTATATCAACACCTCAGACTTGTACATGCTGCCAGATACAATTAAGATTCTTTCCAATTCACTGAGAGCTCTGCTCTTTGTTAATATCTTTGTGGGGCCTGAATTAGCAAACCAAGCTTTGTCAGTTTTGTCTAATGCCAAATAGCTGCATTTATTTTGGATCTGCGCTATGTGGGTTATCTGCGACTGTTAAAAGGAAACCAGGCACGAAGAAGTGCAATGTGACTGAGAAAGTCATGGAAATATCAGTATGTTGTTTGTCTTAAAAAAGGTCAGTTGATTTCTCTTTTAACTTACTAATTATTTTTGTCCTTAATTTTGTGATTGACATCCAAGCTCATTGAGCTCCTGTCTTTACACAGATGTATTCATTTAGTAATTCAGCCAGAATCATACTTGCCTGTATCACAGAAATTGGGTTGTAGTAGTGAGACATAAATAAACTATAAAGTGATGTTTCTTGACTTTCCCTAGTCAGATACTACACTGTACAGCTTCTGTGACTGAGTTGTTATATTTTGAATTCATATTATTCAATTGTATGATATTCATATTCATATTTCACCTGCAGCTGATTATGAGCTGGCTCAACTGCAGGAGAAACTGAGGGAGACAGAGGAGGTGATGGAGAGGATAGTATCTAAAGCAGGGCACAGCCCTGACAGGTGAGCTGCCACAGTTTACCTTTACACCCTGCTTTCCATTCCTCTCCTCTCCTACACTATAAGGTAGCTGGACAACACCAATAGCCGTTAGGGAAAGACCCGTGATTCTCTGGTAACCTCTGAATGCATCATTGTCCTATTTCTGTGTTTTTACAGGAAATGTCTTCTTAGATTTTTGTGATGTTGAACATTACTTGGATTTCACTTGATCAACATTCCATTTTTTCTCACAAGGTCTGGAGGGCTTTGTGTCTCAAGTAAACATAATAAACTTTTGTTTTGTTTTGTTTTAGGTGAATATGTTTCTATGACACCTTACAAAGAACTAATGAAAGAAACTTGAATACTTGAATGGGAAATGGCATAGAATGCTGTTTTTATTGAATAAACTGTTCAACTAATTAGCATTTTTCTAAAAATGCAGTTGTGCCTCTTAACATTGACCGTTGACATTGTTCATTTTTCATAAGCTGAAATTGTTTTGTATCCTTGTGTGGCTAAAATTTTTATTTACTGATTCCTGTCTGACCTGACGAGATTTTTACACCAGCATGCTATTCCATGTTTATACTACAACTACTGTTTAACTGAAGTAGCTCCATCTAATGAAAGTGTTATTCTCATCATATGTTTAGAGTTTTACTTACCATTTTAGCTTTGTAAGAGGTAGATAGAAAATATTAGATTGATTATATTATTGGAAATGAAAGAGTAACATAGATGAGTTCAATCCTGGAATCAAAAATGACTTTTTTTTTACCACGCTGCCTCCATGTTGTCCTGGCTCGTCTCCCTTGGTGCCAGAATCAAGACTGTGACGGTGGAACATGAGGAGAAGCTGCTGCGGCAGCTGAAGGAGATCACCCGTGTGATGCAGGAGGGAAAGCTAGTCGAGGGGATGGATGAGCTCTCCCCCGAAATGGAGGCTGAAGAGGCTTCCTACACAGAGGACTGGGAAGGTACCTCCAAGTGGCCTTTGTCACCATAAAGTGATAAATCACTCAACCACTGAGTTTAACAGAGTTCAGGAGATAAGACAGTTACTATAGTGTTTATCTGTGTATCTGTATGTTCATTTTCTTTTGTCCCTGTTTTATTGTTGGTTGTTCTAGTTTGTTTTATTGGTCTGTCAGCATAGAGGGCACCGATGGTCACTCTCTGGTTTTAAAGAGCATGGGACCCCTGAGTAAAGCGATGAGAGTGTAGATTTTTCTTGGGGCGAAGGTACTTTCAGATCACTGTCGTATTGAGTGTGTATTACCTTCCACTGCTTCTCCACAGGCTACCCTGAGGAAACATACCCCGTATATGACGAGCCTGGCTGCAGGCAGAGATATGACACCATCATCTTGGAGAAGCCTGAAACTGAGCTCCTCAGCCCTGAGGAGCTGGCTGAGAGGATGGAGGAGGAGGCCGAGGGGATTGGGGCAGGGCCGGAGCCAGACCAGGCTGAGTCAGAGAGAGAGGAAGCTGGGCCTGACAGAGACGATGCTAAGACAGACAGAGACGCGGCTGAGCCTGACAGAGAGGAGGCTGAGCCAGACAGAAACGCAGCTGAGCCTGACAGAGAGGAGGCTGAGCCAGACAGAAATGCAGCTGAGCCTGACAGAGAGGAGGCTGAGCCAGACAGAAACGCAGCTGAGCCTGACAGAGAGAAGGCTGAGCTCTGCCTGCCAGAGGCCCCGCCTCAGAACAGTGAGGTAAAAAGGGCGGAGCCTCGGCTTAGGGGAAGGAAGCAGATCAGCTTCAGTGAACACAGAGACATTTACCACTACCCCAAGGAGAGCGTAAGCGATGACTGTGATAAACAGGAAGATAAGATCGATGAGGAAGAAGAGGAGGATGCCCAGGAGGAGGAGGAAGTCCAGGAGGGGGAGGAGTTGGAGGAAGGGGATGAGGAAGAGGAGGAGGGGGATGATGAGGAGGAGGAGGGGGATGAGGAGGAGGAAGTGGAGGAGGGCGATGAGGTGGACCCTGTAGTCATGGCAGAGAGCTTGAGCTTTAGCTGCCAGAAGTGCAGCCAGGTGCCACAGCTGGAGGATGCGGAGGAAGTCTTACACACAGACGACCCCCAGGGGAGAGTCTGTCAGGGAGAGGCTGTCCTCCTCACCGAGCTCGGCCCCGGCATGCTCAGGAAACGCAACAAGAAAGAGCCTGAATGAAATCTGCACCAAATTACAACAGCACGTTTCTTTTACAGCAGTTGAGAAGCTGACCCTTGACCTTATTCTACTTTGCCCTTTAAGATCATTCCAGCCCAGCCTTTCTGATCACCCCAAACTGTCAAAAATCTGCATAATCAGTCTGCTTGCACACGTAAACGTGATTTATCCAGCCACATTCTGTGAGATCCAGAGATCCCATTCCCAAGTTCAGGTGATGGCAGCATGGTATGTGCAAGGTGTGTGTTTTGGGAGATTAGCGGTGTGGGCATATTACATTGTATGTAGGTCCAATAGAGGACGATGGCCCTGCCCTGATACAATGGCTAGGGCAATTACAGTACTGTCATTCCCGTTTGGTCACTTATGTAATACAATCACTGAACAGTGAAGAACTTGTCATTGTAACTTTATTTATTAGGCATTTTTCAGACCAGGCTCTGAATGAGACATAAAATATAAAAAATAAAAAAATATAGCATTTAAACATCTCTAAAGGATTAAAAAATTACAGGAAGGAGAGATTATAGGGATTTGCTGGGACAGCTTGGCTGGGGCTGGGTTGGGCACAATTAGGACACGTTTGACTGAGAGACAGGAACACTGAGGCCTTTTGCAAAAGACCTACATTTGAAATAAGTGTTTATTTCATGCACTCTGAATACTCCACACCAGGGATTCTCCACCCATGTACTGGAGAGGAACAGGGACAGCTGTTTTAGCTGTTTTAGTTTTCAACTCGAAATGAGGAAAAAAGACAAATGACCTAGGACCTAAGAAAGTAGTTAGGGTCAGTTAACTAAATTAATTGTTTGCTGAGCCATAGCAAAAATGACCATAACCTGCAACTGTCCACAGCCCTCTTCCAAATGTAGTCATGGGACATTTCACCAGGCTGTGCTGCCTTTATGTAACGACACCCCAGTGTGCAAGCATAGTATTTACAGCAAACATATAGTGTCAGTTATTTATTTATTTATGTATTTATTTATTTATTTGTTTGTTTGTTTGTTTGTTTGTTTGTTTGTTTTAGAAGACACAAATCAATATGATGTGCCAGGATTGCATTATTATCTTTAAATATTTATCCTCTTGGTCGATTGAATTGCATATTGCATGTGCTTAAGTTGCTGCATATGATACAGTAGATATATACCATGATTATGTCTTGGTTGCTGAGTGAGTTCAAGACAATGCAGAGAATTCTGGTATCTCTTCAGAATAAAATTTTATTTTTTATGCTTACAGCACTGTATGTAAACAAACACTTATTTATGAATAACAACATTCACATTTAACATAATTACAATATAGCGCTACTACTGTATTAGACATACAAAACAAAAGGGGCCAAGTTTTTGTTCTTGGATTCACTGTAATAAATATGGAAAGCACAGTTTTATTTTTGCTTTTCAGCATTTTATACTTTTTTATAATTTGAGTAGTTCATATCAAACCATTTGGCTGTTCACAGCAAGGTCACTTGAAAACCACTAAACAAGTTTTAGGAAAACCTTTTAGGAAAGGACAGATTTAGTGTAAGTAAACTTCTAAAAATACCTAATTAAAGTCAAGTCAAATGAAATGTTTCCTTGTGGATTTTTCTTTGCCAATTTTTTAGGAAGCTTCCTATCAGTGAAAGGGCCTTTTGCTTTTGTGAACGCATTTGTATTTTTAATTAAAAATATATTAAAATAAAACAAAATTTGTAAAAATGTAAATAACATACAGTGTTCAGGCAATTTAAAGCATTTATCTTCTTTGCAGCTGCAGAAATACTAGATCCAAAGGGGCTGTGTTCAAACACAGAACAACACAGTGATGGCAACGGAATGCATGTGGTATGTCATGCCATGTCAGTCTACAGCTACATTTCTATTATCCTGAATATATGAAAATTTGGAACTTACCAGTTTTGTGTGACTTGAAATGTCACACTTTCTAGCAGAAAGCAGTTTTGGGGACACTGTCTTGGCTGTGGCACACATAAGAGTGAGTGTTCATTTACAGCATTCTGTGGGGGGGGGGCTAATGGAAACGTAGCTCACGATTGCTGACATGGCAGGATGCCTGAATGCTGGTGTCAGATCAGTAAGACCGCGCCACGAGGCCTTGCCATGCTCTTCCTGCTCACTTAACGGAGTGTGGTGGGTGGCACTGGAGGAGGGAAATCAAATAATACAGAAGTATAACTTCAATCCTTGAGCCACCATTCCATTTCTCTTTGCCTCCTCATGTCCAAACTGCCATGAGATGAGCAGCAACAGTGTATAATGGAGGTGAAGTAGGTTATGTGCAGGAGCCAAGGAGTCACACTGACTGCTGCAGACCACAGGTGGGGCACAGCTGTTGCACACGTGAGCATTGAATTTTAATAAAATCAATATATATCCAGCTGTAAAATATGAAAAGTTGTAAAATCTGTTATTTATGTGGGGGGCATTAAATAACCTAAAACAGGTGACAGAAACTCCCTGTTGATGGAAAATGGCATGTGCTAAGCAAAAGGTAAAAGTTGTAATGGTTAAGCAAGTGTAAAATAACTGGATCTCCTGATACAAACACAGATATTCCTTAAAAAAATCTAAAAAATATTATACCAATGAGAGCTAACAATGTCAAACTGCAGTTGTAACAACACTGTATGGAAGACCTTGGCTCATTGGATAAAGGATGGACTCAAGCAGTCTTTCAAAGAATGCAAGACCTTTGGGTGTTGTGTTTTTTTTTAACAAACTTGCAGTGAGCACTTAGATCTTCCAATAAATACAAATGCACGAGTAAAATCATAAAGGTTCATAGAGAGAAAGCGCAACAGTACACTACAGCCTGTATGAATGCATGTCCCTTCATCCTTTACTCTCAAACCCTCGGTCTGGAGTCACAAAGCCTGCAGGTTTACTCATTATTAAGCATTTTGATTGATTGATTGCTTATTTGCTTGATTGATTGATTGGTCGGTTGGTTGATTGATTGATTAAAATATTTTACTGTGCAGCTCTCTTCAACTTTCTGGATAAAAGCCAACAGACCTTTACATAGACTGGGGACAAGTCTGTTAGACTGTTATGACCTTGGTTCTGTCTGTCTTCATTCTGCATTGGTTTTGGAGGTAACAAATAACATCAGTTTTTCCCTCAGGTTGGCTGCTTTGCCAATCAGAGAAAGGGACTGAACAACACTGATATAGCCATACCTTAAGACCAATTCATTTTGTGAAAGTATTGACAATAGCTACTTCTCCATTTTCAGAATGTTGATTCATAATTTTTTTCTAGTGGAAATGGGAATTCTTTGAATAAATATGCAAGTTTGTCTGTTATAAAATATCAGTACTTTTGTTTGTCTTCAAAAAGCCTGTATCTCAAAAACGACTATAGTACAAAATAATGTAGTTAGTTTGCACACAACTTCCCCATGACTTGACAGCATCGGATGTCGACGTTGCTCAGGAAGTAATGACCGAAATTTACTGAATGTGTACTTGAAAAACTCAAACTGCCTTGCAGTTGCCCCTTGCTATTTCAAATCATCTGAACTGAATCACGTTTGGCTGTGATTGGCACAAGGAGAGAGTAGTTTTTTGCACTCAAAGGTGAATAACTTTGAACATTCTAATGGAAACACATCAACAAACATCAGGTTCTGAAGTACTAAAGATTGCAATGTTTTTTTATATATTTAAAGCATAACATTTGATTTTTTTCTTCAAAGGCACAGTATTTACAGCTATCAAACAAGCACTATAAACTCTAGTTAAAGTGCTGTGTTCCCTCCCAGAAATCACTCTTTATTGTGACAAGGGACAAGGACATGGGGAAAGCTGAAAACCTGATCCTTCTGCTTCACTTTGAATTTCAAAACACTTCTCTCTCTCTTTCTCTCTAGCTCTGTCTCTCTCTCTGTCTCTCTCTCTCTGATTTGTAGGGGGTATTACTGTCCGTTACAATAAATCCTACCATGTTTCATGCTACATTGTACCACACAGACTCAGTCTGTATTAGCTATAGGAAATTCAATACATAAAAATAAAATATAGCTAAACAAATATATAACAAAATAATAAACATAAATAACAAAGCAAATATAATTATCCCCTAATACCCAGCGTATGCTGGGATGATGCTGCATAGGCATCTAGACTATTATTATTATTTGCAAAATGATCCAGACCTGTATGTGAATAAGCTAGATAATTCAAATCATTTAACAGGGCCATTATTCAGATAAAATAAACCAAATGAGATGAACTGCTGACATCCAAGGCTGTGGTCTGACCAGTTTTGCAGTGGGATATTGACAGCAATTGACTGATTTTTAAATACCATCCACAAGTTTCAATATTTTGAGTTTTCACTCAGACACAACTCAGGTTATGAAAGCTGGAGCATCATAGTGTTAGTGAATGCAAGCAACAGGCAATTCAGCTCTCAAACAACAATGCCATCCATTGACAAAACAATGTTAGTATCTCAAATACAGTCACAAGGAACAACAGTAGTAATAGCCATAATCATGATTTCATTGTCACATCATCTGTAAAAATATGCAAACAAAAAAGCAAGTTGTAATGCATAAGTTACAGTTTGTGCTTTTGTCTAGTGCAGACTGTGACTGGGATAACCATACCAAAATTCCCAGCATCTGGGGGAAAGCCACATAGATCAAGATGTCTGTCACTCTCCAAGCCCTTCACTCCTCATACTTAGCTCCTCCTTTATACATTTAGGGATGGGGGCTTTGTTTTAAGAAGGGAGTCAGGCCAGTACCCTGAAAATCACCCATGGTGAGGGAGGGAGGATGAAGAGGACAGGAAGTGGTGTCAATGTGGAGCGGGGTGGCTTCCTACTCGCAGGCCAGCTTGCTGTCAAAACTGGACAGAGCAATGGCGAAGGCTTGCAGTGCACACATGGGGTAGTTGTAGTCCATGGTGAAGACATCCTCTGCCACCCGACCAAACTGCATTACGATGTAGTCCACTGGAAAAAGAAACAAGGGACACATGGAAAAGAGATTATTTTATCTCATTGGGACAGTCAGTTGCATAGATAATATAGCTCATGCATGTGGTGTCTTATTAGACTTCCAAGACCCCGTCTTAGCTTGGGGGTGGGGGGGGGTTGTGGCTCACGGTCATTATCATGGATGATCTGGAAATTCTTGACGGAGGCCTGGGTGACCCTGCCATGGAAGTTGAGCACATAGGACTGCGTGTCATCATTCCACACAGGTGTCTTGTTGTGTAGTTCGATCACAGTCTCTGTGCTCTTGTTCTGCCACCGAGCCAGTAGTGTCTCATGATCCTGGGAGATAGGAGGGAATGACAGAACAGAACCTGAGAATTCCCCCCCACACACATCGCAGGCAAAGGCTCACATGCTCTCAATCCTGTTTACCTCAGAGTGAAACCAAAAGACTAAAATTTACCATGACTGACTTCCCCAATGCCATCAGACCCCATGACACTGTGGTAGCAGCACGTATAGGAGAAACCTGTATTTCTTTTAATCCAACTACAACTAGGACAGAAAGGGGGATACTTTTTAGTGCATAAATGCATGAGTAATAGTGGCAAAGCAGGCAGGGAAGTTGGTGTAGGGAATTACAGTTAGATGATGGCGTGGTTTATAATTTTTAATATTAATCATTCTTTTTCAAAGAGCTGGAAATAAAAATAAAGTGACATGGGCCTACTTTCCCTATCTACTCTTGACCACATACACCAGAACAGAGGCCTCACAAAACTGGAACTGCACTCACGTTTCGCGGTCTGATGGACACTCTCTCATGCTCCATGTTCATCCCGGGAATTATGACACTCATTTTCCGAGGCCCTTTAAAGCCTAGAACATTGGTTTCCTGAAATAAATCATATTTCAAAAAAATTATGACTGTTTACTTAAAGTCCCCATTTTCAAAAGCACACACATGAATGACTCAAATCACATTATTTTGTCTGAAAGGCACCCCACCACCACCTAAACAGTACAAGCTACACAAAAGGATATTACTTCAACATCACCCGTCTCTCTACCAAACCTTCCAATCTGAGGTCACCTTCAGCCTGTGTGTTCCAGGAGCAAACTGTGCATAATGGGGAATCATGTTTTCTGTTTGTTTTCCAACTGCCTTTGGGGCAAATAATTAAAAACAACCTAAATACTCTGTTCTCCTTAAAATCATGCCTAATACCAAACTATATCAAGCTGCTTTTAAACAGGCTGAATTTGTATTCTGTACTTCCATGTTTTTATTGATTGTATATTTGTGTCACATCCATACATTTTTATTTTCCTAAAAAAAGTTCATTTATATAAGTATAGAGAAAAACTGGTGTTAGAAATACATGTACACAAGAAGTTGTGTATTTTCCAAAAGCCTACACTTCTTTCTATCATGTTGCTATTTCTTTTGCAACCACTAGGTGGTCTCACCACCTTACTTTTTGAAAACAAAAAACAAACACACCAATCTCTCAAAACAAATTGAGCATTTTGTATAGCCTTGTTTAAGGGACATCCATATATGAATAGGATGTCTGCATGACTGTCCCCCTCTATATATGGGGGGACAGTCATGCAGACATATATATATTAATCCTCATAAGCAACATCAATGAATTAATCTTTTAATTTGTCAGAGTGGGTACTGTGTAATCGGGTTCCATGTTTTGGAGAGAAACCTACATAACAGATGGCAGCCAGTTCCTGGCGCAGGTTGCTGGTCTCCAAGCTAGTCACAGTCTTCACAGGATTCAGACCACTGTCATACACTGTAAACTTGGTCCCCATCAAGTTTGACCTACAAGGAAGATATTCTTGTAATCAACAGAATAGGACACTACCCTCCAGTAACTTAACTACCAATTAGAAACTTTTGCTCAGTCATCATCATAAAGAACCCATCATCTTTACTCAGCCACCTACAGATCAACTGCCCATCAGAAACTCTTAAAGGACAATAGCCCTCAATCAGTGATGATTTCCACGAGACTGGATGATTTCCCATTCTGATTGGCGTGCTAAGCTTCTGGAAAAGAAGCAATAAAAGAGAGCAATAAAACTTTGGAGGGGTTAAATTAGTATGGATGAAGGCAGAGTACAGTACATTTATCAATAATAGTACTCGTTCAAAAATGGTACTTTTTGATCATACCTTACCATGTGACACTAAATGAGAGACAGCCCCCTTTTTTGCCCTGAGGGAACCATCCTAACACCACCACACCACAGTTGTTTTTGGAAACATTTTGGGTGTTATGCTATCATGATAAATTAGCAAATAAAATATTAGCAAAAAGAGAGCCATCTGTAAGCCTGCAAGTGGCACTAGCCCTACTATTCAGCTGTAACCACCTGCATGGGCAACATCTAGTTGAAGCCAAGTAGTGAGCCAAAGAGACAGCAGCCCAAATAGCACAGCAACCGTGTCTCACAGCATTTCTGTCACCACCGGAGGGTTCCCTTCCAGACAGCCAAAATAACAAAATTCATTTCCATTCAGACAGTGCCCAAAACAAACTGAACTTCAGTACCCAGCCCTAATGTGGAGAAGAAATCACCTCCACTCTGTAGAGGTGTAGATTCTCAATCCTTACTGATGCTATTAATAAGTCTTCCAAATAGGTTATTGCACAAAAAGAGATCATCATTCAATCATCTCCTGAGAGTTTTTGCCCTCATAAAGCTGCATTAACCTACACCAGGCAGCTCAAAGCACTTAGTGATAAGGGATAAAAATAAGAGTGAGAAATATCTGCGGGAGATGACTCTGTTCTGTATTCTGCTGGAGAGTGCTGGAGATCATACTTCTTTCTGAAATAACTTTGTGTGCCCTGGCTGTTCGATCAAAGGCAGTCTACAGGAACAGGAGGGCAGCGATGAAAGCTTCCAAGAAACAACTAAAAGTACAAATGCACCTCTGCTCATGTGTATCATTATTAATCTCTGTAAAACAGATCAACAGTCAGCTGCATGTCTGCCCAAGCTGCAAGTCCCTACGCTGACGGATGAGAGGACAGCCACACATTTGTACAGACGTGCTTCTCCATTGCTGCAGTGACATTAACAGCAGAGCCAGCCAGATCCACTCTGCTGGCTCACACTGGATTGTATTTGAGTTTGAGGCTAGGAGACATTTCCGTCTCCTAGGGGGACACTCTTTTCCCAGAGTGCAATGGGTAAGCTCATGTCATTATAAGCATGATTACAGTCAATATGTGCCCCTTTCCCCTGATCCCACCTTTTGAAAACATGAGAGTGAGAATGAGAATATCACTGGCCTGTTCACCTGGGTATCCATCACCCCCCATTATTCTGTGTTCGGCCTTATCTACATGCAAATACATTCACTATAGAGGTAAAGAATTCGATTATTTTTTGTATAATGCCACCCTGAGGCCTGCTAGGGTATCACACAATTCATTACAAAGAGCCTCCTTTTCAAAGGGATAGCAGACCTCTTTTACAAAGATCTTGAAAGTCATGAAATGCTAGAATAGATAGGACAGCGGTTATGCAGGTGCTAAATATCACTGCTGAAAGGGAGGAAAAACAAAGAGCTCTACATGCAAAGCTGTTTTTGAAGCTGGAAACCTCAGTCTGACCTCAGTTTCCCCATAAAGCTTTCTCCCCCGCGAGACAAGTCTGTGGGGTCGATGGAGATGAGGTAATTAGACGTCTTGCTCTTCTTTCTCTTTCTTCCAGCTAGGAGAAACACCTAAAATATAGAAGGTCACATTAAGTGCAAGGTAAAGAAAAATAAACAGTTTTAATCACCATGGAGTATCATGGGCTTCCTGGTGGTGGTTCCAGATTAAGACTCTGTTCTCAGTATAGTAATTCACCCCATGTCAAGAACTGTGACCATGCCAGCAAGAGAAGGAGAGTTTTCTTCACCTCACCTAACACCATCCCCCCTCACCTTTTTCCCATCTTCTCTCTCCAGGTGGAGGTAGTAGGTGGGGTACATGCCCCGGTCCATGCCCTTCTTGTCTCGGGTAATCCTGCACTTGACAGTGAGTCCCTGAGGGGCTGGTCTCAGACAGAACTCCTCCAGGTCACCCACCTCAATGGCTGGCTCACCCGCACGGGGGGAGGGTGCAGAGGCAGCATCCTGGAGAGAAGGGGGGTTGGGGGGACAGGAGGGAGACAGAGGAAAGAGCAGAAGAAAGACAAATCGAATTAAACCCAGGATGACTTTATTTTTTGCTCTCTACATCATCAAGCACCATTAGTCCTTCCTGGCATTTAGAGTCTGGTTTAAAACTCTGATCTTAAGTTCTACTGAGGGCAGATCAAGGGGTGCAGGAGATCATTTCTGTGCTATTTCAAGCAGCATGGTTTAGCTGGACTGGAGAAGGGTGGGCACAAATGCAATTCCAAGCACAATATGTTGGTAGAAACAGAGGTGAAACCTGGCCACCATTTTTAGCTCCTGAGAACTCAACCAGAGGTCAGCTGACCAGGTCAGGCAATCATCTCCCAGCTGCTGAAGGCTCAGACACTGAAAACACAATTAGACCAACTCACAAGATTTTGCCAGAGGTCTTTTTACTTTAAAAATGTGCTAAAGCTCTGAGTAATTGTAACTTTCTGTTCAGCAGCGAGAAGCAACATCATTTCAGCTGAAAGTAGAGTGTTTTTACTCTGCTGGACAGTTGTAAAAGGACAGTCATCAAGGCTGAATTTAGGCTTGAGGAATGATCAAGGGTGTTTGGAGCACTGCCGAAGGCATTGCTAAATGAAGAACAAAATTGTACACTCCATCAATCTACTAACCCTGTGGAGCCAGGAAAAACAACCCTTAAAAGTGTGAAATAAAATTAAAATTCCCTGCATCAAAGTGACAGCTTCTCTCCAAATGCTTTCAATCACAAAATGCATGAATTTGCAAATAAAAGCAATTGGAGAAGCCGCTATGTTGAAGCAGGAGTTTATTTAAGAGTTTTCAGAAGTGATCATGTAAATGGATGGCTGCTGCACCCCGACGTTGGCTGATGAGACGTGTGACTTTCACACTTACCAGTCCGCTGGAGTCAGACAAAATGGTGGACAACTACCGTGAGGATGCAGTTATTCACAGCGCAACAAGGACACATTAATGCATTGCATGCATAAATGGAATGCGATATTGATGACACACCACAAGGATCAGTACACAATACAGGAAAACTGCACACACTGAAGAACCTGGAATCCCCAGCCAAGCCATTGGACATGACACTGGTAATAACTAGGGTACACTCTTTGCTCTGTATCACTCACAGCAGCTAAGACATGCATAATATTTGCAACCGATTTGATCTTTGTCCTAATTTCACTACAGCATCCTATTTTCATTTATATTTCAGTGGATACTTTTTTCACATCTTCAATCCACCAACTGAGCTGCATCTATTCATCTGCGCAGCTGAGGCAGATAAACTGCAGTAACCTGAATAGAGGAGTCATTCTTGCATAAGGCAGACAACATCCAGCCATATAGAAACCCCCATCCTGGGTGATGCCCACAGTCAGCAAAGGCAGTGTCGGGATTCAGTGCTGGACTGTGAGCTATTCACAGAACAAATAACGAATACCTTTGCAGAATGCATCAGCCAGCAAGCTCCCGAGTAGGCATAATTTGATGCAGGTTATTGACAGCAAGTTAGACAGCACCTTGTTGGACTTCCTGCTTGTGGCTGAGCTGGGTCTGGTGATGCTGTTGAGCTGAGAGGAGCTGGAACTATCTTCTTCATCATCGTCGTCATCTTCTTCTTCGTCAAAGTTCATACTACTTGATATGCCTTTACAAAAGAGGAGATGACAGAAACAAACATACGTTGCACATAAAGGTTGATCTGTATACATCACAAAATTGATCAGGGTGATTCAAGGGCAGCACTTGTGTGTCCAACAGTGCACAGTGCACTGCCTTCCTGTAGAAGGAAAAATGTACTTTCAGGACATAATTTATGTAAAATAAAAGATAAAACATGTTTTAAAATGATTCCAATACTGGATTATGTATTCGAGCAGCATGTATGATGAACAGTGATGTAATACATTGAAAGTTTTGTTTGACAGTTGAAACATTTTTTTTAAATCAGCCCTGCCATTTACGTTACACAATACTATAAGGGCATTCACTCAAAGACACAAACATAGAGGACTGTTGCTATGGCGATACCTTTCTTTAGCATGGTGACCCTCAGGTCCTGTTTCCCTTGCTGCTGGCTGCTGCTCACAACGTCCACCTCGCCCTCGCCGTCAACTGCAGCCAGCCGGCCAACCGTCAGGATCTGGATCTGACTGCCCAGCTCCTGTGCCTCGTCCTGGAAGCCGGCCGGTCCGTCAATCCCTGCCAGACCATCACACCCCCGTACCCTGTCAGCTGGCTCCAGCACACACTGATACTCCAGCTCATATTGATCATCCCCCTCAACACCACCATGCCAAACAACCCTATACACTCAAATTTATTAAAACAAATTCTGTACATGCACATGGACTCTACATGCATGCATGTTATTTGGCTGATGCTTTGATCCAGATGTGTACTGACACTGTCAAACACTTTGAATAACATTTATTTCACTCAATTACAGATACAGAAAAAAATATACAGCTATACAACCTTCTCTGAATTGTTGTAAAGCCACATTATCACTATTCTCTATGCAGTCCTCACTTCCTTCAGTGTATGTCCCTCATGCAAAGGAGCACATCCATCTGAAATGACTGGGATGAAGCTGGAGTTACCCTGTAGCTGAAACCCTCCTACCATGGGCGACACTAATCAGTCATGCACAGGGCTCCCTGCCACAGACTGTAATTTTACAGTACAAATTTTGTGCAGTAGAGGGGCACCACAGCATTCCACAGTGTTCTACCATTAAAAAGCCCTCAAATGGCTCATTTCAATGTTCTCATCTCTGTTTCATTTGGACTTAAATCCGATGACTTGTGCCTCAGTCATTCCTGTAGTCAAAGTTGGTGTGACCAAAGTGATGCACACCTTGGCCAATCTGCATTAAAACATTGTTTTCCCCTCTCTCCTCTGCCTCTGGCTCCCATCCCTGCTATATACATTTCATTCAATTAGCCCCAAACTCTGGAAAGTACACCACGTCCCTAATGCTACCATCATCCTCTGGCACATGCACTCAAGGACATAATAGGTCCTTCCAGAATTACTGGGTAGCTGAGTTGCTAGGAGTTTCAAAGACAAGCTGTTGTCCTTCCTTCTTCAGCCTTCCTATTGAAATAAATCAGTGACTGACTATATGTCGACCTTGCTCATTCAACATTCATCCTTAAATGCAAGTGCCCATTTCTTTTGTCATTTTCACTGATTGTGAATAAAGCAAATTGTTGTTGGTTTAATAAGCCATCCTGCATAGCTGAGTCAAAGGTTACGGGCAAAATTCATTGTCACTGATTATGTGCCATAACTACAGGTGTTGAAAATGTCTGCATGGCTGTTTCCCTCTCAGTGTGCATCAGCACCTATGCAACAGGATTCCATAATGCATCATTACACAATAATCTCCCGTGCCTTGGAAGTTTAATTACCCCTTGTTTTAGTTCATTCAGGTGGGATGAAAGCAGGTTTCACAGAGAATAGCAGTATAATGCAAACTATCCAGTGCATGGTGCTAGTTTTGTTCACATGAGGACTAAAAACACAACAAGATCAAACTGGATGCATTCATTTTACAACACCTGAATAAATCACAGATTAATCTCAGATATCAAGCTGGATTTGAAGCTATGTGGAAAGACTATGAATGATAACAGCAAACAAGCAAAAGCTTTTCTCTACCAAAGACCTGTGTTATCCCCTCACATGAATTTAAGAGGGGACGCAGTGATGGCTCCTGGCTGATTGCTCTGTTCATTTTTTTTCAATCAATATTCAGGTCAAACATGCTCCCAGCACTGCTGTCAACACCATGATTACCTGGCAATGAGAGCTCATTTTTCATTTAAAGGTTAAAAGTCAGTTTAACATTTGGGTTTCTCCAAAATGCATGTTGCATTTAAAAGAGTCAAATTTATTAAAACCTCAAGAGGGACAATGGAGATTGAGAAGACAATAAGCAACCAGATGGCATATGACAAACAACAATTATCAGTTTAATTACAGAACATGAGCCACAATTAAGAGTTTAATCAAAATTTTATATTTTATGACATTTCTTGTTTTATTGTCCTAAGCCAGGCAGTATTGTGACGATTACTGCAGATCTCATTGAGGCTTTGAACATGCTCTCTCAATTAGCATTTAAAATGAGGGAAAGATTTCTCCAAGTATGTTTCTATGCTTTCAAAATGACACATTCCAGAGAAACTCACCATTATGAAACAGAGACTGAATCACAGCAGTTCCTGCCACTGTTCCACAGTGCTGTTTCTTAGTCTGGCCTAAGGCATAATGCATGCCTATCAGTGAGGACCACTAAAACAGTTCAAAACAGTCTTCCTTCAATTAAATCCTGGAGGGGATCGTCAGAAGCAACAGAAGTTTAACCAAGATATCGGAGGACATGTCACTAGTGGTTTTCCCTAATAGAATGCTATTAAGCTCTGGCACCCTGCTTAAGATGTTTTGCCATGCAAAGTATCAGTATACTAAAAAAACACCTAACAGTTTTTCATTATCCTGCCTGGCTCAGACAGAAACAAAACATGGGTGATATGAGGCTCTTTCCCACTGACTGCAGGACTAATAAATTGTGTTCATCACTACACAGCTTCTTTCAGAGGTGTGCCCAGAGGAAGCTAAAGAGTAGTCTGTATAACTTTCCTCTAAATCTCTCTTGCTGATTTTGTCTGAGTGGGCAAGCTTCAGGTCACACAATGCATACTGGGTAGAGTCTCGGATTGCAAATGAGGCCAGTCTCCTGGCAGCATCAGGCTAACCTTTGTGCTTTCCTTTTTTCTCTTTTTTGGCGCTGCCAGTTTGCGGGGTGGAGGTGGTGGCCTTAGACTTTTTTGCTGAGCGCGGAGCCTGGGGTTCCCCCACAGCCTCCTCCTGCTCAGCTTCTTGTACTGGGCATGGCAAGGAGGGCAGTGCCCGATGAGGCAGGACAAGGGGAAGAAGCAAAGGCAAGGGGAGGATGAAAAGGCCAGGTCAGAAAACAGGACAGGGAGGAGGAAGAAGGGAAGAGAAGAACAACAGGTAAAAGACAGGCATTAAGAAAGACAAAAGGAAATTTAGATTCAAAGGCAAGAGTTACTGTAACATAGGACAGGATGTAAGGTCCTGAGGGTACAGATTCTGAAATATGATTCAGTGATAAAAACTACAGAACACAAACAACTCTCCTCTTTTTTAAATATAATTCAATTACTCTATTGTTTTCACACTTCAGTTGTCCCAAGATTTCCAAGTTGTATATCATCATTCAAATTTTGTGTATAAACTGTGAAATTAATTTACTAATAAGTAGGTGAGGTCCCTTGACACTTCCACAATCGCACCCTTGTTTCTGCTGAAGCACCAAATCTCATATTTCAGCATGATGTACAGAAGATAATATTTGGCATTTTTCCATGAGAACCTTGTGCACCACCACACCATCAAAACCAAAGGGCAGAGAGCCCGCTATGTCTCAAACACCAGTTTCAAATACTGTATTACTATTTCCCAATGTCCTGCCAGCATCAGGCTATTGGCCACAGCATGAGTCATTTATATTGTTCTCTTCTACAGCCAAACAACAGCCTGTCTGGTCCCGTCTTTGTTACAGGTCAGCCAATGGCAGGGTAAGCATTCTGCAGGCAAAAGAAACTCTCATGGATCCTCAGAGAGTTGGGGATTACACCACCTTTAACAGTAGGCTGCATGTGTGATGGAGGCGTCTTGCTGTGTCAAGAGCAGGGATGACAACCACCATATGCCATTTCTCTGAAACCTACTGGCTGGATCATCAGATTCTAATCAATGTGAATGGGTGCTAAGGTGAATCTAATAAAATGAAGAAGCACATTAAAATTTCCACATGTTTCAAACAAATTTGATTGTTAGAGGGAGGGAGAAGAAATCTTGGGGGTTTTATCTCAGCTGGCTTGCAGCAGATAAACACCCTCTGTCAATAGCTGTTCCTGGCTAGGCTATGTTACGCTCACTTGCTTCCAGCTATGTGTTATGTTCAGATTTATAAAACAATCGGGTAAATAAAAATTGATGGGGTAATTTTATCAGCCAGACCAGTGTATGGGGATTGAAAGCCTTTAAACTAGTTCATTCTGTGCTCCACTCCTCATTTGTGAGTGTTTCCAGACTCACAGCATTTGAGTGGAGTGGATCAATTATGTGCTGTCAGCATTCAAATGCCTTCGAAAATGTTACATAAGCCTGTGGCATACAAATATCTCTCAGGAAAGGTTCAATGTCTTCCTCAGCCACAAAGCTCTTTGATGGTCCTATAAAGCCTGTATATTGTACATGTTTTTGCATCATAGTCATTGGTTCTTTTTTTCTCTCAAACAAAGAGAAAAAAATGTAGAATTGCCAGAGATTTTTCATACACTTGTCTCACCTCACATCCTCTCCAAAAACATTCCTATTTATGAGAGCTAAACGAAGGATACTTTCTCTTCTGCTGCCAGCCAGCCCTTTTTTACCTTGCTGTCCAGCAGCAGAGCTGAGAGGGCCTATTGCGAGCTGATTGCAGATAAATGGTGTTGCCACAGGAACAGCAGCACATTGTAACTGTGGTAACTGGTGTTGCGTCACTGACAGCAGGATGTAATTACCGTGGTAAATGGTGCTGCTGTTGCTGCTGAGGTAGGACTCCACCAGAGGGGCCTGCTCCTCAGACTGTTTGGTCCGGCGGGTGCGTGAGCGTCCGTCCACATTAGACTGCACCATCAGCGGCTCCTGACGCTTCTTCTTCTGCTTTTGCTCCAGCAAGGCACGCTATAGCACACACACACACACACACACACACACACATATTAACACAATCACACAAAACTTTTTTATAGTGTCATTACTCAAACAGTCACTTAAAGTGCTCCAGCACACAACTCTCTCCAAGCAATGCCACACACAAACACACATAAAAATGGAGGGAAAATGTCCATGTGGTTTTGGATGTTCCTGAAATGTATTACAAAGTAGAATTCTTTGTTGGAAGGAGTTTTCACATACATTTCACATATAGCTATTGAGTATTTTGCACTGGAAATCTCTCCCTACTGCCACTCAAAAGCTGTGATCCCTTTTACCTCGGGTAGGCTCTTGATAAGTGAGCATTTTATCTAACTCTATCCCTATGGCAGTCATAGGAGACTCCCAACAGGGTCACCAGCTGCAAAATCCCTAATCTCTGTCACCACTGCTACCCATTACTGTTCCCCAACTGCTTGATCTCAGTTCTGTCTCTTCATGTCACTGGTAGGGCTCTTGTCTAAGCATGCCCAGACTCAAGGACTTCTTTACTGTACTCCTCCAGCTGCTAGAACTGTCCCAGTTTGACACCTCAGGACTGCAGTCCTCAGTGACCTTTTCACTCTGAATGTACGATTCTCACACTTGAATGATTGTTGATACTTGAATGTTGGTCATTACAAACTCACACCCTGGACAAGGGTCCTCCCATGGTTTCTTTCAATGTGTTTCACATGGTTACCACTGTTGTCTCATGCTTGATTTTGTGGGGGCTTTAACATAATACAGGGGGTCATAGACTTACGAACGAGTTCCGTTCCTACAACGTGCCGTAAGCCGATTTTCGACGCAAGTCGGAATTTATACCTAAGTTATACCTAAATTAACACCTTAAGTCACTCACACTGTACACACAACACATGCAGGACAAATAAAATACAGTAATTAAATGAAACAGTAGTAAAAAAAAAGAACAATTCCTTGCCTTTATTTCTGTGGTTGTATTTACGAACCAAACCACTTAAGTCGAAACTAGGTTTGTTAAGTAATTTATGGGAGTGCGTCGTAACCACGAAATGACATAACTCGAGACCGTCATAACCCGAGGACCTCCTGTACTATTTTAAAGAGAATTGTGGCAAATGTTAACTACACAACTACATTTAAGTCAAGATAAGACATTAACTTTTAACCTATGTGTGCCACAAACAACAGTCAAATATGTGTTAAAAAAATCCTACCTCCAAAGGACATTTATATGCATTGATTCATAGGAAAATGTTGAAGGAATTTTGTTCCAGTTTCACAAAATGACTAATGGGCAACATTTTAATATGTGCTTGTTGTTACATAAACAATATTGCATCTTATTTTGTCACACATTGTTCTCACACATTCTCTCTTTCTGTAGTGTTAAAGCTGTAGCTGTTGTAGTCTTTCAGGGGGGGAAATAAGAAGAAGGAATGCAGTACATTTCTATTCAGACTGCCACACATCTCCTATACCCTGACTATGATGAAGCTTCCTGTCACTACAGCACTAATCCCATGTGACAGCATGCCTTTGTGACACTCATAAATGTTTCCCAATATACTACCAACACCTAAGACATGGAGCCATAGAGACAAACAGGGTTTTTCCACCCCTGCATCATACTGTACTGTAACCTGAAACTGAGATCCCAGTTTTGCTAATGTGTATGTCACTGATCACATTTTGGCCTTACCTAGTTTTTGTCCCTGAATTTTATCATTGCATTTTGCTTAGTAATAAGGGAATGTAAGAGGAACAGTTGGGTGCAATCAGAAATACCACAGACCATTGATCAAACCTGGTTTCTTGAACCATTCTCCAGCTTTGTCCAACATGAACTCCAGGGTTTGTATTTGGAATGTTAGGAAAAATAGCAATGAAGCTGCACAAGCCACAAACTCCAACAGAAGGTCAGGTTTTACAATACATACTCAATTTCATCATCTGTTTCCTCTTTTGCATTATGTAGGTCTTTTTTATGTTTTTTTTGGCATGGGATGGGAAGAAGTGGTAGCTGTCAAACAGAGATGGCTGGCAAACATCCCTGGAAAATTGTTCCCTCTGCTGGACAATAGATTCCTGCTATGCCTCTAATAAATAAAAATCAAGAACACCTGGGAAGTTCACAGAGCTGAAGCCACTCAGGCTTGATGTCCCCTGGGGCTTCAGTTCTCAGGGGACATTCAGTGTGGGAGAACAAGCTGAGGTACAGAGTGCCGTTCCCTACTGACTGCCCGATGTGGAGAAAAATATGTGAGTGACTTTTACCTGGCAATTGTTCTAAGACACTGCATATCTTTTAGCTGTTAAAAAAGTATGATTAACCCACTTTTATGGAGCAAAACATAAAAACCCTTATCTTTTCACCTTTTCCACTGCCACACATGATACAAAAATAGCACATCCTTGGGTTTGTTACAGTTTATAGTGCTCAAAACAAATCATCCCCAGGAAATGAATGCCATAACTCTGACAAGATAAATGTTACTACAGATGCCTTGCTAAAAGGGCATGAGATTAAAAGACAATGTCTACATTATGGAAGTTATGTGTCACTCATCTAAATCCATTATTGATTTCACTTGTTAGCAAACTAGGGCTACCTAACCAACAGCATATAGCTAAGAGCTTGTTGCACACTTCCAAACCCACACCTTCTGCCTTCCTTGTCAGACATCTGCCAGCAAATCTGCATGCTCATTTGAATAAAATCCTGTCATTATGTGGCTAAGTACATTTATTTCCACATTATTTGGCTAACTGGCTATGTTGTTGTAAATCATCCATGCATCTGAAAAACAATAGCATGTTCATATAATGCAAACAACACACAGGCAGTGCACACTACATCAAGAGCATAACCATGGTATTGACATTGGGGGGTCAAAATGAGAGCCCTGCCCCAGAATTTTTTTAAAGTGCATTTCCCACAATTCTATGATATTTACAGTATATATGAAAATTCACACAATTAGGGGTCACACACTTATGTTTTCCTTAACAAACAAAATTAAATAGAAAATAAATAGTAAATAACAAGCGACAAAGAATGCATGGTTATGCCCTAGCACTACATGAACATTTGGTGTCGTTCTTTGGTTCACCAGTGCTGGGGCTGTGTGCAAGCAATGACACTTTTTTCATTTTTCATTTATTTAAAATGCCAGAATGAAAATTAGTTTCACCATAATGGCTGCTTTCTTTCCTTATTACTGACAGTACTTACCCCTAAGCTGTGGCTATCAACGCTCAGTAGAATATGTAGGAAAGTCTTGTTTTGAGAACCATGAAAGTTTCTGATGATTTTCAGATGGCTCTCATGCTGATTGTGCAATGGAAAATTGCAATAATATACTGTGGCTCCAAGCTGACTGTTTAAGCATCTTCAGCATTTGGACCAAAAACATTATTTAATGTGTGTATCATAGACATCACATTATTTTTCACGTAGTGAACATTTCTGTCCAATGCCACTAGGCACGCATGGCATGACACTACGTACTACCTGACTAACAAACATGGTTAAATATAAGAAAAGGGGCAGAGTAGACAGTAGCACTCTTGATATTTACTGCAGAGCTGGTCGGACTCAGCCACTACACAGAAGTGAGATTTTAAGCATGCAAATGTTTGACCTGGTGCTATTAGTACTAATCAATATTATAACAGAACAGAAGGAGACCAGAAACAGGAAAAGCATACATCTGCTGCTGAAATAAATCAAACCAAAGTTGTCTTGATGAATGTATTAGAATCTCCCTCCTGCTCTAGCGTGGTCTCTGTGTGGTGTAGGTGAGCTATCTCCTAGGCTTACAGAGCATACAGAGCAGGGAGTCCCCAGAGCTGCAGGTCATAAGGAGGACAGTGTTCAAAAGGCAAGACAAAACCACACCCCCTTTCAGATGCTTGCTTAGGCCTCAGATAAACCATGTCCTGGGTCACAGTGCACTGCAGCAGTCTTACACTGTCAATAGCACACTGCTGTTATTACATCCATGCAAACAGTCACAGGGCAATCAAACCAGAATACATTCCGCTACACGATGCCTCAGTGCAACTGAGGTTGCCACATTTATGTTTCCTCAGTGTATATGTGGGCCAGGTCTGGATTAGCGTGCTTTTCTAATTAATATTCAGATATGGTAGACAACATATGCTGAAATGTACATTTGCATGCTTATTTGTGATAGAGTACGCTATGAGGTGTCTAATTTTAACATGATGTAATCAGAGTAATGACAACCAAACCAAAAGAGTTGCATCAGTTTTAGAAATTTTAGCAAATCTCTATACAACATTTTAATACAGCCAAATATAATAACTTCATACAGTTGTAATACATTGTAATGCATCTCTGTATTTGTTCAACCTTATTCAACAGATTTGCATATTCATCAAGGGGCCGGTTTTACCAATGGCCAAGAGGTTAAGCAAGGCTAAGGCATAATTGGTTGATTCTTCTTCATTGGTCAAGCAGTTACCCAAATTAAAGCTGCAGCTGCACAGCTCAGCTGGTGGACTGCATGATGCAAAAATGCAACATCTGTCTCCATGCATTTTTACGGAATAGTGTAAATTGGCAAGTTGACAGATGCAGCATTAAACAGGGCTTATACAGCTAGGTATTCAAAAATGATAATATGATAAAACGTAACTGGTTATCAAACACCATTCTTGTTCCTCAGTCACCTGCAACAATCCAGGTTGTGAGAGGGTATCATAGTGACAGAGCATGGTGACGACATTTCATGCTGCAGAGCTGCCCCCTATAGAGATTCAGAGTCATAGTACTAAGGGATGTGAAAGAGTTGTGACAGCCCGGCTGTCACCAGACACCAAAGCCAAAGCTTTTTAGTGGAACAATGTCATTCCTCTTATCTGTACAGATTTCCACTATCTCACAGAGGGATCAGCAACAATCCAGAGCACAAATCAGTCAGAAGTGTCAAAATGTTATTCAGCCAATGGGCTTTGAACCTAAGCCACACAACCATGTCACCAGATGATGGCATCATCCATCTCAGCCTAATTCTGCATTTCAGTGAATAATCACAAACTTTGCCATTCTTTGCTTGACGTATTACATTCTTCAAAGGCATTGGCAGTGTATATCTGTAGTGTTTGGTCCAGAGTTACCACAACAACAGAAGCTTGTAGACACTGTACCTCTCCAAGACAGTGATTGAGCACTCCAGTTTATAATATCCAAATGCTCTTTACTGTAAATATGCATGTAAATACAGCAGTGCACAGCATGCACAAAAGTGCAGAGTCTAAATTTTTACAGTTTGAAGGTCAATGAGTCAGAGTTGTGCCAGAAACAAATAGGGACAGACAACCCTAGCTGGCTGGAAGACTGCATTTAAAGCACACATCAATATACATTTATTTAATGCTTATTCAACATTTATTAACATACCACTTCTAAACGCAAGCAAAGCATAACCATCCAAATAAGAGAAGAAAATTAATAAACTTTCTAGTTGCCAGAAAGATATTCTCAGCTCAGATTTTTAATTGATTGCTAAATGATTCTTTGTGGGTCAGACAAGAAATAATGTAACCTTCCATTCTTCACTCCTCTAACATCCTGACATTATCATTCTAGATTGTTAAGATCAACCTGGTGATTACCTCCTGCATTCCATCTACCTTCTGTATGTGCACATCTAGCTCTTAACTGCAGGAGATTCCGGTGAGTAACAAGAGTTTCTTCTGCTATAATACAGTTTGTGAATATGCATGAGAAGGCATGCCCAAGGACAGAGCAACCTTTGTCACAGAACTATCCATGACCATAAATAATCATGTTATGTAACAAACTGAAAATTGTAGGGAGACAGAACTGTCAATGTTAAGAATACAGAGCTGACTATTGATTGGTCCAGAGATCTTTGCTGCTGGTAGGTTAGTACATCACCAGACTTGTCTATTTCCTCCCCACTGTTTAACCGAGCTGTGTGGTGCCAGATGTAGTAGAAGCAGCCTGGCAAGCCCTAGACTAGAGTCACACACTGCAGCTCTGTTACCTCTTCCATTTCATATGGACCTTGGAGAGGTTTTTACAGCATCAGTCTAGGAATGTTGCATTCTTTCAAAAAGTTAAATAAATCCTTTGACATCATTGGAACCCTGCATATTACATTTCATACTGAGGACAATTACTAGAATTTCTGTCAATCATAGCATACAATAAGCATGTAAGCATATACAATATGAAATTTTCTAAGTGTTTCTTCAACGCATTCATGTTAGAAGTAGACATATTTCTAGGTGATCAGTCAAAATATCTCCCACAAATAGAAATTAGTTATAGGTTAACATGCGATTGTGTATATTAAATTAAAACGAGACTATCAATTTTTGTTTCTGTTCAGCAACAAATTCCAATATGTCATGCCTGTTAATTTGAATTATGAGCCCAAGCACAGAAAACAGATGAAGCACAGGACTGGAACTCAATTGTTATTATGTTTTTCTTCCTTTTGTATATGCTTCTGACCCATTTGTATGTTGTCCAAAAATCTTCCATACATGTGTCACCTTTTATGAAATTTGATAAGTGGCAAGTGGTTTCCTACCTAGCTATACCTATGAGAATAAATTGAAAACATCTAGCTTCTTTGGATTACTTTAATTCTACTGTGATTTTTGACCAGGGGTAGACTAAGGTGAGTCAGAACACAAAACAGCACATAGCCTTGGTTACCCTCGGTCAAAAGCCTTTGATTTATGTCATTCTTACTGTCAAGTGATAAATTACTAATGTGTAAACATGAGTATTAAAGGAACTTGTATTTTTTTTACTGAGACATGTAAGCAACTTGAAATATGGGCTTAATCGCACTGTTGACAATAATCATATCAGCCAGTGTTTATAAGAGTACTGAATGACATAATTGAGGGTAAATATAAGGTTCCAATTAGAATTTTATGAGTGGTAGGTTTGTGCAGCTGGAAGCTCTGACACTGGTTCATTTGAATGGCAGGACCACAGAAATACATTTTTGCAGGCATGGTTATTGGGGTTACGGCAGAGCTGGGATTACAGACAGGGCCTACTGCAGGAGATGGAGTGAGTATTATGTAGGGGGCTACAGACTAATAGAGAGGATAGAAACAATAAAAGATGTGGCCATGTAGTTATATAAATCAAAATTTTACTGTGCAGGGAAGTTCAGGAATCAACACTCTCTGCAGTAGAGAGGATTTCTGGATTATATTTCTGAGGGAATATGTGAGAGACCCTCATGTTGGGGTATGTTACAGGACACAAGGTTCAAACAGCAACATAAATGCTATGCTCTATGACAACATAAAACCAGGCTGTCAGAATGGTGGCACAATAAAGGGTGACTGCAGTTACCCCTGTATTATTTGGGAACTAGTAGCATTTTTTTTACTTTTCATACAACAGGAAGAGCATCTGGATCTGGTTCTGAGAAATAATTAAGAGAGAATATGATGCTCAGAGGTAGTAAAGCCATTTGGGATGAGAAATCATAAAACACTTATTTTTGAAGTATTTTGGGAAGTTAAGACTGCCTCCCCAAAAGTGATTTTTTAACTTCAGATGAGCAGATGATGAAAAGAAGCAAGAGAATATATGTAATGCAGACACTGTATAGCTAATAGATGGAACTGCTGTGAGGGGCAAATGGAGTATATTCAAAACTAATGAAGTGATTCTTGACATTCAGTGTATGTATTTCCAAATGATGAAAAAATAATCTGAAAAAGTAGTTTTTGATTTAGATGAAGTCTTTAGATGAAGACCAAAAAAAAAAAAAAAAATCTGGGTATATAACATAAATGTTTCTGAATGAAGGTTTGATCCTTCTAAATTCTGTTCTTGCTTGGACCCCATAGTTGCTGTGCAAAAACTAGGACTGACTGACTGACTGACTGACTGACTGACTGACTGACTGACTGAATGAATGAATGAATGAATGAATGAATGAATGAATGAATGAATGAATGAATGAATGAATGAATGAGTGAACGAACTAATGAGGACAACAGGCAAACGCTCCAACCCTCTGTCAGTACTGAACCTCTCTCAATATAAATTTCAATTGAAAAATTTCACTATATAAACCTCCATATATCATTCCTCACAATAAATCTTTCAACAACAAAGACCAAAGCCCTCCAGGGTGGGAAAAATCTGAATAGCATGCATGATTCTGTGATGTGTGGACTCCAGCTGCTGTCCTCCAGCTACCAGCCAAACACAGTAACTTTGCTGTCCCCTGTCAAAATCCTGCTGTGTCCTGAGTACATAAATATATAGACTTTGCTAAATTTAACACAATGTGAATTAATGGATATAATACCTGACAGGCTAACGAATGGAGTGTACACATGGCAACCACAGCAATATCAGCAAAGGTTAAGAGATAATTAACTGTTGGGGTCACAAAGCTGATTTCTGAAGACAACCCTCCCTCATAACCAGTGATTAAATGGAGGGGGACTCTAGCTTTCCTATCTAACAGTGCTGATGGGTTTTTGTGAAAGGGTCACAATTAGGTCAGTCACCACAAAGCTTGAATGTGATAGAAACTGAAAAAAACACTCATGTCAGCCTCTAACTCATATTTAAAAGGCCGCCATGTCAACATCTGAGCCAGTCAGCAACAAAAACAGGTTTGGAGAACAAAGGCACTACTGGGAAAGAAATAGCGAGGATTCATATTTACTGAAAGCTCATTGCTGTGGCCAGTGACGGCTTTCACACTTAATCCATTTCTCTTTAACTGCAGCTTCAGATCACGAGTTGCTAGCAAGCTCTGTGTGCTATTCCTCCGATCATGTATTGTTCAACACACAAGGAATTTGATCTTTACAGGCAATGCTCCTTACTGCCTTGAAAACTGGACCCCCCTGGCCCAACACACACACAAATATATGTGAGTGCGTGAATGAGCATTTATGTATATATGCTCACTCACACACACACATATATATATATATATACTATACTTACACGCAACACACACACATATAGCATATATATATATATATATATATATTTATGTACTGGGGAGAGGGGAATTGTTAAATTCAATATCATGATCATATCAGCACACCATTCAGTTGCAGTGGTGCTATCCTAAAATGTTAACCATAACTTATCAAAATGGCTAAATGTCTGCCAGTCATCCCTAGTTAATAAAGTCATCATTAAGGAAGAAGAATTATTTATTGAAAATAATTCTGAATACTGTTCTTCCAGTACTGAATACTGAACACTCATACCCCCTCTGTCTTTCTCTCATGCGGTTACATCTCCCCACTGTCAACTGCTGCTTGAAGAATTATTAATATTTTAATATTATCTGATGCAGCTCCCAGATGCACCACCCTCAGAGAGGGAGGAAGGAGGAGGATCACTTATAGCAAAGACCATGCAACCACAAGGACTTACCTGCCTGTCCAGCTTCTGTTGCCGGAGGTTACCCCCCTCATCATCTAGAACACTGGATGGAGGGAGAGACAGAGATATCATGTGGGGATGAAGAGAATCATTTTAGTAATATTGTTGGCAAGGGATTTAATATTTATTATTTTTATTACTATTACTGTTTTCTTGCTTTATACTTTGTCTCCATTATGAAGTGCTTCTGTACCATGTATAGACATGGTCATACCAATAAATACCCACTTGAGAGAGAATAATTGCATATACTCACTCTGTTGGGCAAAGCAAGTATAATTGCCAGGCTTCATCAGGAGATGATATGCTACTTTGCTACACCATTACAGAAGACTTTTGACATTCTGTAGATTCATTAAACGTAACACTGTTTTTTGTGGAGACAGTACCAGTCATAAGCATGCCTGTGAAGCTACAGCTGACACAAGTCTTGTGTGGAAAAGCCCTGCAGTACGACAGACAGAGAGCAGCATCCGCTGTATTCCTAATGTATTCGTATTGGTAAATAACATGACCCAGATTCTAAAATCAAGTATAGCTGTGACGTAGAGGCACAGTGGGATTTACACCAATGTGGAGGGCCCCATTTCCCCAAACAAAAATAAATTACAGATGGATCTGCAGTGCTAAAACATGGTTTGATGTGAACATTTTTTATTAATAATTTTAACTTGATTTCCAGCAGTGCCTTCCTAGACCCAATGTGGCAGAAAAGGTTATGCAGTAAGAGGGGAGGGAAGAGGAGGGTAGTAAAGTTCTGTGTCCAGACTATTCGATGGTGATTGGGCCACAATGTTCCGAATCAGTTATGACATAATTGCCAATCCCCTATTTGTAATTACCGCAACAATTTAGACTAAGAGCTTTCCAATTAAAAGGTAATGGTGTTGTTCCTCTTGAGATCACCTGCAGGAAGGGGTACATGATGGTGCAGGATGTTCTGTAGAGGTACTGGCTTGTGGCAGCAGGGGACCAAGTGGTGTCTGGAGACAGGGCAGGGGTTGCATTCACAAAGAAAAATTATATAACTGTAAACTGGATCCTAAGGCTCATGCCCACGGTCTGGGTTAAAGCTGTGTGCTATTATGTGAGTGACAAAACAGACCAACAAGTAGCAATCTGCTTAGGTCCTTTGACAAGCAAGAGAGGTGCATTTGCCATTCTTGTGTATTGCAGCAGTGAACAGTCAAAAGATTTGCTCCTGAAATAATGCAAAAATGCTGTTGTTTTGCATTTGTTGTGTGATAAAGGACACAAAAGCACACACACACTGGCACAGCATGAAGACAGATGGATCTACGCTGAGCCTGCTCTAAGCTGGTGTCCATGAATTAGCAGTGTGGCTGTCACTCCAGGGCTCTTCTTACATGCCTACTGATTTCAAGCGCACTATTAAAGAGGAGGGCAGACTGCAAAGCTCAAGATCTTATAGCCTCATGTGATGGTTATGGTATTGTTATTAGGTATTGGTATTGTTATATCTCCTTTAGTGCTCTAATAAAGGGGTATCAAAGGTCTCTCTCTCTCTCTCTCTCTCTCTCACTCCTTCCTCTCCTATCTATGTTGTTTTATCATTAGTATGGCTTTGACAGGTCACCACTGAAAATGACAATGCATTCTCATTAGCCAACCTGGTTATATCAAAGTTAAAAAATGATTAACATATATATTCTTTTTGTTTTTCCACACAGACATACTCTCACAAATACACAAAAAACAACACAGACACAGTCACACATATCATCACCACAAATACTATATATTACCTCTTTCCTCTATCACTCACACATACCCAGCATTTGCTTCTGCTGCATTGCAAGGGTATGTATTCCCATCTGACCGCCAGATAATGAGATAAACTGAGCTGTTGTAATGAAGGTTGGCCTTTACAGATGAAGGATGTAGTGGTGTTGAGTTCATTGACTCATACAGCCTCCATATGGGGGGATGGGGCAAAAAAAATGTCTGCAGTCCCTCTACAACCCTCTACAATACAAAACCATGCCAATAATAGGAATATGTAAGTACTACAACACCACAACATTGCTATAATACTGCACAGATGCATAGCTGTAGCACTGTATAGCTTCACACACACAGCTCAGACCCTCTGAGCTGCTGCTTTTTGTTGTGCTGCAGTAGAGCGTTACATTAATTTCACTGTTAGAGACTAATTCAAAACTGCTCATGAGACTGCTTTACCACTCTATGCCCCTATATGGTGAGACCAGGTCTCATTGAAACAAGTTTATATGCAGCAAAGAGAGATACCTTTAACTCATACCATCTGCTATTCCCTCAAAGGAATATATTAAAAAATACAAACAATTTTATGCTGTCCACTATCTTGTGAATAATATATGAGGTTTCTGGTAGGGAAAGGCATTAAAAAACTGCACTGCCTGTGAGGAACTCCATGGCCATTTCATAAATCCATTATGTACAAGCAAACCAAGGGCAATATCTCAGAAAATCCTTATAAATCAATATTTATCCTTACTGTTATCACTCCAACATATACGGGCTGTATGACTGGTGTTCAGTTTTTTTTTCAATGGGCTTAATATTTGAATCCTCATTGATTTCTTGCAAATTAAATTCAAGCTATGATTATGTGGCCATAAATCAGGCATTAATGGCAAGGTCCAAGTATAGATCCCTTTTTTTTTCAAATAAATAACTTCAGTAGCCTTGCAGCTATTTTTGTATTCCAATGTATGGGCACAGCTGAAAAGCTTTTAATTTCCAGTCATTTATAACCCTAGTCCAGAGTAACATGCACATTCCTAGAGTGAGATGCAGGAAAGGTTTCTTTTCTGTTCTGTAATATCAACAAGAGAAACTCTAACCATGTTTCCTACTATTTTTTGTTTCCTTTTGATGTTTGGCACACATTTCCTGTCAAAAGTTTGGTGGCCTCTTACCTCTTTTAATTTTCTGAGTAATGTTAGAGTTTTCCAGTTACATTTCAATTAAGTACAAAGAAACCTGCAAAGGTTTTGGTAACGTAATGTTTCTATTTACTAATACTTAATTAGTGACCAGAACAATAATGTGTTCATCAAAGTGTGGCATGAAGAGCAGTTTAATCTAAATAAAGATTTGACTGTTTTCCTTTTCAAACCTATTAATTAAAGGATATATTGAAAATGTTTTGCCCCAAAGGTGTTTTAAACACCTGAAAAGTAGTCAGTCAACAAGTGAAAGGTAACCTCACAAGAGTATAGAATGGGAGTGGTGTATTATTATTCCCAAGGTAGTTATTCCTACAACTCTGTAGTTTTTGCAAAGAAATATGGGAAATTCTGAAGAGATTCCTATTGAAACAGGTCAAACATTCTGAAGAAACTTTTTCAAAAGCTAGGTAAACCCATATCTTTGAAAGGCAGTGTATCTCCAGGGATACGGGGCATAAATTCAATGTCAGACATTTCCAAACTCAGCCTTGGGGTACCTGTATGCAGGTTTTTGATCTGACTATAATTGAAAATTTCAAGCATAAGTATGTGTTTTTAATTAAACAAGCTGAATGTTTAATGGCAGTTTTCATGCTGTATAAAAATGTTCTTGTCACAAAAGGACTACTACTCCATATTAATTTAAAAACTTCAAATCAGACAGATCACTTCTTAAATAACTACTGCTTTTATATTCTTCAGTATGTAATGGAAAATAATTCATTTGGAGAAAGCCTACATTTCAATTGACTTTTATTTTAATTAATGCTATGCAGTGTCCTATGTGCTGAAAGGACAGCTGGTAATTGAAAATAAACCATTTGTGAAAAATAAAGAGTTCAAGGCCACAGCAAATGGTAATGAGCCAAGACTACTCTGTGTTAAAATTTGTTTCAGTACAAAATAATGGAATTGACTGCATATTTTCAGCAACCTTAATTAATTCCTTGGAATGGAAACCAGCACATACAGGGGTACTCACAGGGCACTGAGTCTGGGAACCCAAGGTGTAGCATCAGATGCTTAATACTGGTGATTATTATTATTGCAAGACCCCACTGTGAAAGCAGCAAGCAAATTTCTTGTGGGCCACACAATTTCTCCTAATCTTACTCAGCACAGGGTTACACAAGCTGTACGGGACTGCAGCTAACCAGTGAAAACAGCCATTCCTAATTCCATCAGAAATTTGAACAGGTATACTGTGAGCTGTTTCCTGGAAAGGTGTGCAATTAGAGGATACAGTGAAAAAAACATCAAACTCAAAACTGCAGACATACATGGCAAACTGACTAAGTTGTCCAGAAGTCAAATATGAGAAATTAAAAAGCTGTGATCAGAGCATGCTGACACTTTCTGACAGTTTCCCTGCAGGTCCTTGTAAAGACAAACACCGACTCATAAGGCATGCCAGGCTACCTTTCAGTAAACCTGCTTGAATTTCCTAGAATATAGCAAAGAGTATTGAAAATGGGTTTTAGGAGATCAAACCCCACACTAAAAAATGGACTTAAAGACTCCCAGCAAGTGGCCAGTAGGATATTGGCAGCCTCTGGGTAGTGAGGGCATTTATATAGTCATTTCTGTGGATGAGTGCAGTACAAGATGAATGGAGGTGGCTGGATACATTGACTTCAAACAGAGCGGTGCATTTTTTAGTGTAGGCCCCATCTGTTTGAGAGTGATTTTCATCATGCAGGGGAAATCACCCATGACAGTCTGGGGGAAGAAGGGGGGAGGGGGCAAACCACCATACCACCTGGCTGGGCTCATGTCTGCATTTGTCAGCTGAGCACTCCAGTCTCCTCAGAGTATCTCCTGCTCTCTGCTGCACCAGACAGCTCCTCTGGATTTCTCTGAATACGCATGGGGCCCAAATTCAATCATATATGAAAAATGATTTTCCACTTTCCAGCATTTCCATGACCCAGTTTAACCTTATCAAAACACCAATCTCTATGTTCTCTCAAAGTTAGTTCTATATGTATTGCTTGATGGCCTGAATAGTTACCCACAAAGCCTTGGGGCAATGGATTTCCAACAGTAATATAAAACTGAACCCATACTGTGAGTGCCTGAGTATGTGTCTTTGCATTGTAAATTGCTTTGGATAAGAGTGACTGCTAAATGGCTGTAGTGTACCATAATGTGTGGGTTTTATATTAAAAAGCCAGACAAGCTCTCTGTCCAACATCTGAATACCTGGTTATCTATTCTAAGTGAGTACTGAAAGGTGAAAGGGTACATTTTAACAGCATCCAAGTAAAGGGTGCAGGGGCTGCAACCACAGGCCTAATGTGGCAGAAGTGGCAAACAGGCTCTGTAACTTATGGCAACCAGCAGCCAATCAAAACAGAGGAGGCAGTGCAACCATGACAATAGGGCTTCTCCTCAAAGCAGCAGGAGTTATAATGTCATCATGAGAGGACAAATATCCATTTCTTTTTCTCTTTTTACCAAAGGAAAGGCCAAGTGTTGATTGATATTGACATCATTGACCATCTAAAGCAGGAGTCCCCCTCAGACTTGAAAATAATGAATCTAGTTCATGAACAGTAAGCAGTACCAAACAGCATGGGTCATGCAAGCAAACAAAGAGCTGCCACTCTTGGTCTTTGTAAAAAGCTTAATTACAGGAATCACACCTGCATCAGATTTTCTGCAAAGGGAGTATTGTATTAATGCTACTAAATCAATTAAATGATACAGATACACAGAGATTACTCGCCTTTAGAAATCTGTGTTTTATGCTTTCTGCCAGTGCTCTAAAGAAGGTGATGGGAAACTCCAGTCAACATGTATATGGTCTTCCGGCCATGTGTGCAAGATACAAAAACTTCCAATATAAATTACAAAAACAAACAATATGCATGCTAATAGCAGGGAAGGCAAACATAAAACACTGAAGAATGCATATTTTCTGTCTTAACAACAGACTAGAGGTGCCATTGTTTAAGTTTTGTCATTTATTTCACCATTACACTAAAAGACTAGGGCAGTGGTAAGACATCTGCTAAATACATCATAGCACAAAGAATGACCAAGTGATCCAAACTTCCAGGCAGGTGTCCCTGTTCTATAGCATGTATCTCACTCTCACTCCCCTGTATAGCACTGTTAACTCCTACAGCACACTGACACATGTGTTACATACATGCAGTTCATCATCATCATTATCATCACCAACATCATCATCCAATGCTCCCTGCTGCGGCTCAGGTTGGGGGTATAGATTACCTGTATGGGATCCAGTCTGAGCAGAGCTTTGAGCTCATATCTTCGATTTACTTGTAGCTTCAAGGCGACGAGCGTCGGCGTCGGCGACAATCCTGGCTACAGAGCCCGGCGCTGAGAGACGACAGAGCCTCAGCATCCTCTGCCCGTACGGCGGGAAGGGAAACTTTGCCTTACTGGGATCCCTCTGCCCCTCGATTACTCTGCCATTCAGTGCTTGGGGAGTAGCACACCAAGCCGGTGTCCGTTAGCCTCGTTTCCAGATTCGCAAACCAGGCGTGCTGGAAATAAGTCTCCTCCCTTCTTCGCCCCGTTTCTACTGTCTCACGTGTGCTGTCTTCTTCTCATGCTTTCATGTCCCTGTATGTCTCTGCAATCTTTCTAGGTCCCCTGTCTTCCTCTCTCTCTTCTGCACTCTCTCCCTCACCCAAGCCTCTATTCCTATCCTTCTCTCTCCCGATAATCTTGCACTCCGTCGTGAGAGAGACAAACAGGTCGCAGATCGCAGTGCCTCGCTGCTGTTGTGTTCTTCTGATGGTGGCAGCCCCTTTTTCGTACCTCCTTCACTCCCGCCCCCTCTTGCAGCACGAACTCAATTTTTTAATCTTTCCCCTATTTATTCTGAGTGTTGACTTCCATAGCACGGCACATTGCAGAGAGGTGATTGGGGTTAGTTCATCATTTTATCCCAAAACAAAGACTCAGTTTTCTCATGCTCCACAGATGGAAAGGGAAGTCATCGAGCGTAGTAATATCTGGTTGCAGGCGAGGTTGTAGCATCTTTGTATAAAGTGGATCATTCATCCGATAATTCGCTGCAATGCAATTGCTGACTTAACCATATGTAAGTCATTTTAAACTTATTTTGGGAAGCACAGAAATGAGTAGCAGGAGACTGTATGATGCAGTATCATTAAATACTTTCAATCAGTGTTAGTGTTTGAATTAACTGACACATATCTGACACAAAATGTATTTATTTTATGTAACATACAATTTATTTGCAATAATTTATTTATCCTCTGCAACTACAGTAAACCAAAGGGGGGAACCTCACGTCTTCTATTGTTTCCCCATAAAAAAATTACAGCCATATTTTTACCTCCCAAGGACTTCTGAAGCACATCGTATTTTTGCTGCGTTTCCCTAGTAGTCATCCCGCGCTCTGACGGTTTATGCTTTGCCTCGCGCATTACATCACTCTGATTTAGAGCTTGCGCGGTTAACCAGAGCGTCCCAATATTTCTGCAGCACAGCGCAAATCCCTCTCTGTCTCTCTTCCTCTCTGCAGCGAGTGTTCCCTCTCTGGGGAACACGTTTTAAAACACGCAGACCAGAAAGGAATAAATGAAGTCCGTGTCGTGGGTCTTCAAAAGAAACGATTGGGCTTGCTCCTAGACCTTTTCCAAATGGTTTAAGTGTCATTACAGGGCAGTGTACCGGTCATATTGTTCAAACAGTCTCATATGCCATGCTTATACCTCTCCGCTGTAACCCTATTGAAAGCAGAGAGCAATAAACGTACACACAGGACATAACCAACATTTTCAGACCAACAATTTCAGCTCCATAAGAGTGTGTCTAAGGTGATTTATCTAATGTATAGCTCTCTGGATGAAGGCAATGATTAAAAAACAAAACAAAAAAAAAGCACTTCTACAACCATCCAGTGGGAATGTCTAAACTGCCACATTCCTGGCATGGTAATCACTGCCACAGTAAGTGCTTTTCCCTTATGGTAAGGCAAGACTACCATGAGATCACTCAAGATGTTACTGTCAGGGTTCTTAGATGAATTCTGACTACCAGTGCCTGATGATGGCCAGGAGGCTGATATGGTACAAAATCATGTTCATGTCCATATACATTACATTAGGGTATTTGTTAGACGCTCTTATCCAGAGCGACTTACAAGGCAAAGAGCGACTTATGAGGCAAAATATACTCCATGTCCATATTTGCAAAGCTATTTGTAGAAAATCCACCAGCTACTGCAGTAACCTAAAATTAAAAACGTCTTAAAATAAATGCAATGGATTTCACAAAAAAATCACATGAACTACGATGAGGAATGCATGCTAGTTGTTTGGTTGTTTGTGCAGTGAGGAGTAGGTTAAGAAGTAGCTATGAGCCTGACAAACTAATGTCTTTACTGCGATTTAAAGCCACCCAACTTCATGTATGTTTCATGCGAATAAACCAATAATCAATTACTTCTTATGAGTAATCACAATTTTATGTAGTCTGGACTCAATAGCTATTCAGACAATTCTGGACAATTCCCGTGGTTTTTCTGTAACAAATTTGTGTAAATAGGCAAACCTTTCTGAGCCATCCATATTCACATTTAGAAATCTGAGGCCTAAAATAAGCCTTCAATGAGCCCATGCTGAATAATCTTCGAGAAGTACCAGCAATAAGGATCTAACATGTTTAATAATTATAGGCATACATTAGCTAACTACCTCAATGCACAGTTTCCAAATTATCTAAACATTTTTATATGTACTAACCAAAGCATAGAAACAATAATTCCTGTTTTTTTTTTTTTTTTTTTAATTTTAGTTGCATTATCATTCATACTGATAAACTGGAAGGTTTCCTTTTATAATCATATTTTAAAGTACAGTCAGCAAGAGGCCCTATGTTGGAATGATGGGTAATTGCTTGGAATCACCTGAACACTGTGACAGGTTACGTTTCTCTTAAATAGATCATCATTGGGCTCAGTATGCACATTAGTATGAATATTATTGCAGCTGTTTACCAATTTTTTTCATCTAGATGCAGTCTCTCTAGTACCTTTAGACTTAATGTTCTTTGTCCTGATGGCCTTGTAAGGCACCCTAGAGAAGAGAATCCGACAAATGAGTAAATGCTAAAAATAATTTTATAGGACAAGCCCTCCATTTCCTGTACTCTCCTCTCCTGTGAAATAAACAGATATAAACACTAGGTAATCATGTAACAGGAGAACCCTTTTTTTGGCTGAAAGAAGTTGCAGACCTTTGTCTTAAAATGTTCACAGTCTTAAACTCAGCTCCGTAGGTTTGACGCCCTTAAGGACCTACCTATACTGGGATTTAAAAAAAAGGTACAAAACCTGCTTTTTGAGAAAAAATATCAATTCATTTTCAGGGTAAAGATGCACAGCAAAATGTGAAGTTGGACAAAAAGTATGTGCAAACATTTAAGTGCAAACATGTTACTCTAGGGACTGCTATCTTGAGTGCAAGTAGGCAATGCAACAAAGAACACAAGCAAGTACACCTCACTGCAATTAAGGTGAAGGAGAAAAATGTCTTCAATGGAGTCGCAATAAACAGAAAAACACAGATAGTTAATTTGGAGCACACTACTACTAGCACACTGAGTGGAGCTCAGTAGAGCAAGCAAAGAGTTTATCAGGGCAGTCAACCTGGAAAAAGAGGAAGAAGAAAGATTTTGGGAATTTTCTGGGAAATGCTCATCCTTCTACAACCAGGTCACCAGTTTACAATCGAATTTTCCTGATTAAAAAAGAACCTCAGTAGGAAATATAAGGCTGGTGAAACCAGACTAGATCTTTTTTAAGAAGTCTGTAACACTACAATATCTTACATACTGTAGGCACATTTTATATCGCACCCCCTACTCTTTAATCTGCTACATCCATCCAACAAAATTTAGCTCTTGTGGGCAGGATATTTACTACTGTTTGCCCTAAAGGTGCTAATGCTTGAAAGGATTAATTACTGTTTGATCAATAATCAATATCCAGCCAAATTGCTGCTCCCATGCTCTGTTCAGTTCTGTCTCGTTCTGATGTCCTCTGTTCCAGAAGCATTGTAATCGTTCACACCACCGGACAGCAGTCCTGACTAACAGCTGTAGTTCAGTCTGTTTGGGGAGTTTGGTTTTAATTATTCATTAGTTTGATCTGGCGCGACTGATGGGAGCTCCACACTGATGGCCATCAGGAGTGATTACACAGAAAGAGCAGAGTCACGGCAAGAGATTCCACATCCTGCAGCTCCACGTCATGTCAGAAGCCTACTGCAACTCCCCTATCAGGAAAACTGGTTCTCTCTCTCTTTCTCTCTCTCTCTCTGACATACACACACACACACACACAATATTTTCAACTGTCTGTTCCCATTTCTCAGTCTCTAAACACCCTACTCTTTATATACACTCTTCTCTCTCTATTCCCCATTCTATTTAGCTCAATTTCATTTTCTTTCACTTCTTTCATTTCCTTGGCCCTATCTCTTTCTCCCCCTTGTTTTTCACAACCTTCCTCTGACTTAATGTCTTTCAATTTCAAACAATTGTCCCTTTCCTCTTGCTGCATAGTGCACAGAGCAGAAGCAGTGGTTGTTTGCTGTTGGTCTCTTTGTGGTGTTCTATCTCCACAGATTATTTAATGATCAGAATTAACTCCAGCTCATCATTACATATTTATGAGCTCAGAAATTAGCACAGAAATAACATATAATAACACAACATCCTTTTTCAGCATCAAAGGTGGCTAATTGCACCAGCACACCTGATCCTAATTGAATGACAAGAGAAGACAGCTTTCATAGAATAGACTGGAAAATAACCATGCCAGAGATATGATGTATGCTTGGCATAGCTATTGTTATCTCTGTAGAACTGTCTATTATCTGTCTTTGTTTCTATGAATTTCTTTCTTTGGTGTTATAAAATGAGGTTGTTCTATTCAGGCTCTCTATTTAACTTGACCCTTGGGGTACCTTTGTATAATTTGATGAAAATAATCAGATTTGTAGGTAGAATGAATGAATTTGGGGGTATAGTGATTGAAACCAGTTATGAAATTGCTAATGATGTTTTATTTTCCTGATGTATGTTTTTCAACCAGATATAGTCCACAGCTTGAAACCCTACAAATATATTGTAATGCAACACAAGGATTACTGACAAGGTTTATCAAAAAAAAAAAACCAGAAGCCTGTAAAATGTCCCTGTGGTGTTGATAATGATACATTATTTTCTCAGTGTGTAATGGTTAACTTCAAGCTCCTTAAGATTGCACCTAAGACAATAGAAAGGTTAACTGCATACAACACACATTTATTAAAGTTCATCATATCTGTAGATCACTTTAATTGAGCGAAGATAAATTATGACATCAAACTGGCAAAACCAGATTTACATTTGAAAGTGAAATACAAAAAACATATTTCATAGGATCATGAGAAAATCATGTCTCAGACCCATGCATAAACACTGGCATGGTATATTAAGTATAAATGACCAGTTAGGCATGCAATCACTCATTGAGGGATCATTCTGAAATACCTCCAGTGTGTCCTGACCATAATATTTTCTCTCACCATCAGCCCATGATTAGGGATGAAGCTGTTGAAACATATCGATTATTATATTGGAGAGAAACCCACTGAAGACTCACATTCAAAAGGAAAGGAGGTGAGGAGTGCAGATTCAGATGGGTTATTTCAAGTGAGCTTTACGAGAATGAAAACACTCTAATGCTGATTACATTACGTATTCTATCTCTTCATGGCCTGCAGCTCTAAAACCACAACTCAGGGTTTCCAATTTGAATTTCAATCTTGTGTCGATTGATTTTTCTGTCCTTGTCCTACAGGACAGGACAAGGTCCCCTTTATCAAGTCTGGTACATCTGATCCATGGGAGACTCCTCTTCACCTGAATAAGGAATGAGACCATTTACAATATCTTGCAAAAGTATTTGTCACTGCCTGCTTTCCTGCACATCTGAACATTTTTCACAATATATTTGGTTGTGCACTGTAGTAGTATGTAGAGGAAGTCTGAGGGAAAAAATGAATCTGAAATATCTGCCCTGTAATGAAGAATTCTACAGGAGAATTCCTGGCCATCTGTCCATGATCTTAAGCTGAGGATCAACTGGGTCAAAACAACAGAAAAAAAGATCAATAATACACAAGAAAGTCAATATCAGATGGGTTGAAGAACTAGAAATTGAAATTCTTGGAATGGCCTAGGCAACACCCAGACCTACACCCTATTTTGAAATTGAATCAGGAACTGAAATCAGCAATTCATTCTCAGAAGTGGACAAATTCCACTGAGCTGAAAAAGGGTCTGAATGGAGGAGAGGTACTCTGGGTAGCTCATCCAGCAAAGGCACCTGTTTGGGAAGCAGACATGAGCCCTGAAACTGGGGGCTAGAGTCTCAGCCGCATCATTAGTGGCTGTGGCCAGAGGTCTGCACTGTTGAGGCAACAATGGGCTTAGCCTCACCAGGGAATAACCTGGGGTAAGACGGTTAAGTTCATTAGTCTCATTACTCATAAGCAGCTGGTTCTGGTTAGGTAGGCATCTGTCAATGCACAAACCAAGTATATATTTGACTGCATCATCCTCTTACAGCAAGGGCAGCACTTAATTGGTGGTGTGCCTGCAGTGTGGAAAGAAGTGAGGGATAGTCATCACTAGAATTGGAGGAATCATGCATAACAGCATCCTCCTTCTCAGTCAGAAGAGCTGATCACGGTGGGAGACAAACCAGTTCAGCTGAGTTAAAATAAAAAGGTAGGAAGATACAGGCAAATACCCTCTCACAGTGCTGTATACATGTGTTCATTAGTTGTCAGTTGGACATGCAGCAATTTCTATTAAATATGTTAACAACAACAATATGCTGACTGCTAATTTTGCTTCAATTTCCAAGTCCCTAATTACATTGCCGAGGCCCTAATTACAGTTCCCATAAGCCTATTTGACAGATGTATTGTTTGTACATTCAAATATTACATTAAGTCTAACTAGCAATGATTCATCCTCAGCTGTGGCTCAACATCAAGCTTCTTTGTTTGACTTTGTGACATAAAGCACTACTCTCTCCTGACATGGGCTGATTCCCTCAGCTTTGGAGAATGCAAGTGCAACAGGAAGCACAGATGGAATCGTTGGCTACTAGTCAGCAGCAATTCTGTTTGACGCCCAGACCAAAGGTGACATTCAAACCTCACTCACAGAGGTTGAAGATGAAACAGAACACGCTTCTTGGGAGAAGGAAGCTGGAGTTTCCTCGATCATGAGCAATGATCTGGTATGATTTTAGAAAAACCACAGAATAAAAATAGGTGCCTGTCACAACCCTGTATTACATCCTGTAAGGTTTAATTTGCCTGGTTTCTGTTGCATTTATGCCTGATTATAAAAGGGTGGTAGCTGTATGCTGAGCCTGTCAGATTGATTCACACAGAGACTGTTGGGAAACTTAAATGGTGCTTCATCACCATTCCCAGCAAGGACTATCTGTAGCCACAGCAAAGGGAAGAACCAAAGAGACGCAGCCCTAGAGACTAGAAATCATAGCTTTAAGGATAATGAATGGGTAATTCATTATTACACATGACATATGCAGGGATGCCATCTCTCATTCATCTGGTGTGAGACTCATGCTTTGAGCCTCTCACGCTTTCTTCAATAATGTCAAACCACTTTTACAATAAAAAGAATATAAAGGAAATTAAAATATTGTTGGATGTTCCCATTTGGTGTGGGACATTTTCAGTTAATTTATGGGTTGTTACATGATAGTATACCAGGGGAGGTATTGTTCTGGCTTGTGTACTATCTTTCATTTTGGTAAGGTTGAAATTTGTGAGTATTTTGGATGCTGGAGTATTTTTTGCCTCATCCCTGAACACTTGATGAAGTCAAATCTCGTTCCCACCCCGACCCCCCAGTATCCAATTTCAGCCACAAGGCAAAAATTCAGAAACTCTGTATATGACATGTAATAAGACATTTGATTATTATTAATATTCATTTAAAAGTGTTGGTGTTGGGTTTTACTGGATAGGGTTTCCCTTGACTCACTGCAATAGTGACCACATCACTCATGTAGCTGAGGTGGTGGGCTGCAGAGTGACAAAGGCAGTCCATGCGTTATACCACATGTATGCTAGGCTGCATTCTCCTGATACAAAGAAGGACACTCCAGCAAATGCACAAGGTAAACAAAATGTAATGGGATGTTTCAAACAGGGGGAAATGTTTAAAAAAGTGCATAGAAAAAAATTTTTTGGAAACATTCTGTGACCCATTTTAAATATCCCTGTTTTCATTGGAGCAAATAAGGCCAAGTATCTCCCCCAGGCATTCAACCAATTTCCCCAATGCTTCAACCACTACGCCATAATACACTGTTTTGTATTCTAGAGAAACCTACAGTGAGAGCTTGAGCAAATGACCCAGAATATACAAGCCCTTCACTATCGTTCTGGCCCAGCAGGTCAGTTGCACCTGAGGTGATATGACAGTAGTATGGCCTGAAGCCCAAGCTAATCAAATGGAATCAGATGCATTTTTTCTTTGTCTGTGCACTAGGCTATGTCAGTGCCTCAGATAGGTGAGCTCCAAGAAACTGAGGAGGACTTCACACATGCAAAGGTGATGCACTGCGATTTACTGTACACTCACACACACACACACACACACACACACACACACACCACATTTAGTTAGCACATTTCACCGGACAAAAATAATCCAGTATAACCAGAGCAATGTCACCAGACCCCTAAGCAGCAGCATCTTAACATCAGACATCTATTACATTTCACATAATGCGGCATAAGAGACACTGGCTGGGATTCCATCAATATTTGACCTTACAAGTGTTTTTTCTCTACATGAACAGTTTGATGAGTTCATTTTCATGGTGTCTGAACTCAGTGTCAGTGAGTCTGTGTCAGTGAAGATAAACACTTGCATTTGATTATGATCCAAAATTAAGAGCAAATGTTGATTTTATTCCAACCTATACCTCTTAATTTAAGGTCAAGTATCTGCCCCAGTTCTTGCATACATGCATATCCATGACCTATATTTCACTATAATAAAATTTATAATACAATTTGCTGCATAGGTTTTGATACAAGATACATAAAAGCATTGATGCAGAGTGGTTCCAGGTAAGGTCTTTTGATTCCTGGTTGTCCCTCCCCATTCACACCCTGGTCCAGTATGGGAGTGCAGGTGTGGATACACTGCTGCAGTACAGAGCCTCTGAAGGTCATGGACATCTCCAAACAGGACACACTCCCCTGCAGAAGCTCACTCAGTACAGGGCCCAGAGCCAACTGGAGAGTAGCCAGAGTCTGACTGAGATACACACTGACACAAACACACACATACAAAACCTTATAGTATATGAACACAATTTTCACATTCTTACACACACAGATACATGTGTGCAAACTGTACAGGCATGAATACAAGCACACATGAAAAGTTTGTTACATCATCTGCATCACGTAAAATCAAAGTGTAGTCATAAGTATAGGCTCCTATATACTTATTTTAATTATACCGCAGCTTAACCCTGGCAGTGCTGGCTCATATTCTGACGGGTGTGAATATGAGATGTTCAGTCCCAGACTGAGCCACTGCAGATATTTATCTCCTCCCTCATCAATGGGACACAGCTCCACAGGCTGCTTCCCGTGTCACAGCACACAGGCTGCAGCCATATGCAAGTGTGCTCTGCACCTTCCAGGATGGTCAGAATGCTGGCAGGAGGCCACCAGCTCAACGGTGCTGGACAAGGCTGGGACACAAGCTGTGATGAGCGGTAATGGAACCCGCTCCCCTGGGTCTCTGGCAGCATCACCAGGAACATAGTGAGGACACAGTTATGCAGGGGGGAATGTGGCCAGAGAGAGAAAAATCAAGCTAGGCATAGCAGAAACCACTGCAACCAAAACACAACAGGCAATGGGGGTCATCCCTTCCCATAACAAATCTAAAGCAGGGCTACTCCTGAATCTACTCTACCTTTACTCTAGTTCTCTTTGAACTACTCAGATATAGGGACGGAGAACCGATTTAATCAAGACAGCAATGGTTTAATCGAGTCTGGCACAACTGATATATACCATATAGCAATAGATGCAATTAACAATGACCTGGAATCTACCTTTTAAGCTTTTCTCAAGCACAATTAGTAACGCTGTTTCAAGATAACAATAATAAGAGGCACAAGGTTGAAAACAGCAGTCACTCCACTGAAGACAATCAAAGAGATTCTTAATAAGACCTTTACCTCTGCTATCTGCTGACTGTCATAGGATTAGCAGGCATGCATATTCATAATATAAAATAGGTATGGTAATAATACTTGCTGTAAAACTCATACATTTACTCATCCACACAGGAGGTACAATATGGAAACAAACTATGAACTGTAACTCCCACTCGACTGTGAGTATGCCTCTTACTGTGACTGAGCTCCAACAGCTACCCCTGCTTCATGTACACATTTTATTGCTTTTTTTGGGGCATGTGTAACTTTGGGTCCTTGTTATTCTCTTTCAGCTCTGTATTTTTGTTGAATTACCTGTTACCATTCCAAATCACTATTTGTTGTTCTGATTTGCCTCATGATCTCTTAAACTCAAGGATTCCCGTGTAGGCATTGATCAGATGAACAGTGGTGAAACAGCAAAAACTATTTTTCCTTAAAACTCAACTGTGCAAGCCAGGCAGATGAAAAGGCTTTGTTCCTACATGGACTCTTTATAATCCACAGATAGCAACTACAGGGATGTGCAGTGGGAGTGGGCTACCCTAATTTAAATATCCTTGACTTTTCTTCTGAGTCCTGCCACATGTTCCACAAAATGTCTAAGAGCTTAGTAAATGTAAAATGCACTTCTGATCAGTTAATCGATGAAGGGGGAGGGAGGACTGCAGCTGAGAGTATTTGAATTGGGTCTGTGTTTCAGGGCTGAGCAAATGTCAGGCTGGAGTGGCAGTAGCACGGTGTCACAGAGAGAGGCTGAGATGGAGTCTAAAGTCCCAGTAATATTCTTCCAGTGTTTACCGTGCAGTGAGTGTACAGATGACTGAGTTGAAACTAAGGACACAAAAAAATATTGCAATCGACACAAAGACAGAGGGAACAAATGCTGTCATTGTGTGCATTCCTCCGTTGCTATAGTTGAGTGCATAGGAAAAATCAAAACACTGCAACATCTTCCATCAGCTTGTGGGGGGTGGCACACCAACATACAAGTCTTCTTAGATGTCCACATCTTTATGCTCTGAGAAAACAGGTGAGCTTCACAGCCACAAGACTATACACTTGACAGCTCGTGCAGGTAGAATAAGGGTACCCCGCTCATAACAGAGGGGTCTATGAGGTGCTGATGAGTGACATAGTAGCAGGGGAAGCATAGCAGACTCTCTCTGCCTGAGTGGTGCCATGGCTGTAGTACTGGGAGTACAGTCTTCAAAAAGAGTTGAATAAGTCTGTTGGAATCTTTGTGAGAAGAGCACACACACACACACACACACACACACACACACACACAACACACACACAAACACTTACTCACTCACTCACTCTCTCTCTCTCCCTCTCTCTCTCTCTCTCTCTCTCTCTCTCTCTCTCTCTCCCTCTCTCTCAAATACACACAAACAAAAGACAGTCACACAAATAAGCTCACGCTATTTTACAGTGGGAAGGATTGTTTTTGTGTTATTTGGAACATTGACCATAAAGTCTGTTACAGTTCTTTTAAATAAAGTATAACCTGTCTGGGGGAAAAACATTATGAGTATTGTTCTGTAAATAACATTTTGGTTTCTCTAAAGTGACCAGTTACTCCTAAACATCTCTAATTTCTCTCACTGTCTCCCAGCAACATATTCCTGATTCTGGCATTTAATATCCCATGATCCATTGCGAAGCTAGCACTACAAAACAATAGGAAAACCTGCATGCACTGTTGCATAGAGTCTGCCAGCATCTGATAGAAGATTAAGGTAAGAGACTGACAACAACCGTGCACCCAAACCTTTCCAAAAAACCATTACAGAACCACAGTTTGAATACTGTTCTTTCATATCCATCTATACAGCTTCTCGCCATTATATTTTCATCATAGAACAACCAGCTGATGCTGTTCAATACATGATAGTTTCCATGGCAGCATGTACAGGTGTCTGGTTGCCAAGACAACATAATTGAATTTCAGAATTTTCTGTCAAGAATAATGTAGAGGGCAATTAAGTACGTGGATTTCCACAGAACTGAAAAGTGCTGGTGTATGACAGCACTAGAACATTTAGAAAGATCATCGAGTTTAGTCATCTTAGTTTAGTCATCAAGTAATAATAGCTGGCAAAGGTGGTAGCTCTGAGCCTTGTGCCTAGCTTTGGTATTGGTTATTTGCAACAGGATTGTGCAATTGCCAGGAGTAGGCCTCTTGTTTTGATGTAATCCGGGGTCTTTGGCTTCAATTTGCAAGGATAGGGTGCCTCAGGGTTATTGCTTCAGTAGACCATCCCTGAGCCTCACCAGACATCTACAGCTTTTTAGTTGTCTATTTGTCTGTTTGTATCAGCATCATCGTTGCCATCAGGAAAGGCTTTGGTGATAATTCTACTACAGTACACTATGTTCTTGAAATGTAAAAAAAATAGGAGATGTCAGTTCAGTCGCATGACCAGCTCAACCCACATACACCTTAATAAATACTGCACAATTATCAGTGGGAATGGGACTCCATCTTGTGGCAAAATGCTAAAAGTGGCTTTGTAACAATGACAAATTAAAACACTATACTGTACTTGGAGAAATTGTTTTTTTATACAAGATGATGCTTGCTATCCTTCCAACACTAAGTTGTAAGAGTAAAGCTGTTCACTCTACAGATATATTGAGCAGCAAGAAATGAATTGACAAATAGATAAAATTGCTGAAGGAAAAGTGTAAGTGCATAAATTACTAGGACTTCATACTCAATCTGTTGTTTAGCTAAAAATGACATGAGTACAGCTGACACTGAAAATGATTACAGTTCATATAATTAATAGGATTATTACTAATTCAGCTGAAAGGTGAGCTATAAACCGGACAGAAATACATGTATGTATGTGTTCAAAAATTCATAATTGTTACCACACTACAGCCATAACACACTGTAATGAGAGACAAAGGAGTATTTACTGAAATGCAGAATGGTGACTACAACTATAAATACAGAAAATTTGACAGCAGTATCACCTTAGGAAGAGGCACACATTGAGGCAATATCACTGACCTGGTCAAGATCCACTATGATCCAATCATTGTAAGACAATTAAAAGTAGGTTTGGGAGGAGAAATCATATGTCAGTGCTGTTCTTTCTCATAACAGGAGACTGAGGACCAGAGACTGGTTTTGGGAAATACCCTGATGACATAAAATCTCAGAAAGGTCTCCGGATCCCCAGCAGGGGCTGCTCTGTTAGAGGCACTTTAGTAAGGGTGTGTTTGTTGGAGCATATCACAAAGAAGTCACTAACAAAGCCAATCATTAATCTGTCATACTTCTGCTCATACAGCACAGTCCAAATAAGCTAAACGCCATCGAGCAGCACTGGTCTGCAACAGAACCTGCAGTTCTCCCACTGAACCACAGAGGGGTGCCAGTATGTAACAAGTAAGTAAGTCAGTAAAGCTCACATTAAAATATTTCCACCATAACACTGAGAAAGCAAAACAGTATAGTATCACCTGAGATAAGTGGATAACATTTTACCAATGTATCTGTCTGATGTGCTTATATTGGTTTTTGTGCTCATACTTCAGCATACTGATTTAGATATATTACACATCTGTTGAAAAAATATTGGTTTGTAAGTGCCGTCATTAGAGTTATGGTTTAATGATTACATAAATGAAATTATATGAATATTTATGAGGGAATTGAAAAAGATCACAAATGAGGAAAATATTTGTGCTCCCTCCCTCTATTGCTGTCTGAGTATGATATATTAAAACAGTGGTGTGTAGAGTGGCATTGTGTGTTGTGTAAAAGCTGTGATGGGGTATCACTGACAGCATGTATGTCTTACAACATGCTGCCTCAGGAGGATATCATTATAGCGCTAACAATTTTATTTTCCACCAAGATTGTTCACCATAGCAACCAGCTCCATAAGGGCACGACTGTGCTGCTGCTGCTGGTCAAAGAGTGTTTCCAGCGGAGCAAAAAAGCAAAGTACATGCATCCAGCCAGATGATCAGAGTTTTGATTGGCCCTGCTCTTTCCTAGGTTCTCATCACAGCCTATCTGAAGGCCTGGACAGACAACATTAGTCACAGCATGGCACATAGTGTCTCACCTTTCCGCCATCAGACTATCCCACTTAGAAGAAGGCCATCCAAGCGTAAAACAACCCACTGCTACACAGCAAACCTGGAGAGCAGCAGCAAGTCATAGCATCACCAACAACAGAGCTCTCAGAAGATGCTGCTAAGGGCAGACAGACAGGCCAGCCAAGCCCCTCAGCCTTTCAAAAACAACACCTGTGAGATTTCATTACATATGACAAACACAACAGAGGCAGTCAGTTAGAAAAACTAAACAATTGAATTCAGTCAACTGACAATGAAGAGTGTCCACAGTTTGATGCCAAAAGTCAAATTTGCTGTTGATTTGAAATTATGAGAAACTAGGGCTGATTGTTTGTATACAGACAGGAATCTTTCATATTAATGCTTCAGTGTAAATTGTATACAGTTTACCAACTGTGTTCTTTGTGTGTATGTGTGTGCATGTGTGTGCATATGTGTGTGGCTCAGCACCTGTACGTATGATTTAGAGCACAGGTTGGTGTGTGCTGAGTTCTACAAAAATATGTTAAATTATAGTCACAGTGACATTTTTAAATATTGAATCTTTTAATTACACATACAGTATTTGTGCTGTTTTAAATTTTTGTTTGGGTGTTTATGTTTTAAAATTGCTAAATTAATGAATTGCTGGGCATGTCATACACATAACATTTAAATGTATACTGGTTATATGCATATTATTTATTTATAAAGACACATTCACATATACATGTACACAATAAAAAAACCAGCAGCCTCTCCTAAGCTACATAGGATACAACAAAATTCAACAGGTTAGAGTAGTGAAAGATATTTGTTTAAACTTTTTCAAATATGAATTTCAAAATGTTTTTTACAGTGCTTATTTTTCACTGAATTATGTCTTTATCTTAAGACTGCATCATCAGAAATAAAGATTTTAACAAGATACACTGCATAAGGATATCAAACCAAATATACATGAGTTCCAGGGAACCACTGAAGCCCTGAAGAGTAGCATTTTAAATGAATGCAAGTTTTTTGTTTTGTTTTTTGTAACTGGCGACTCACGCATAAGCTATTCAACCTGGAATGGATGAAGGGTAGCAGTTTCATGATGCATCAGTTGCCACTGAAACCCATGTGCTTGGTCTCGAAGAGCCACTGTATGCTTACTACTAGCAATTACATGAATGTTATTTTCACTGTCAAAATATAACTTTATTCAGTCCCTGTGTAGCATGCACTGCTTTTTATCACTATGTCGCAGTAGCACTCGGAATCACCTAATTTATTTGGGCTTGTTTCATGATAATAGTAGGAAAAGAGGCTGCTCAACTACAGAGGCATGCAAAACACTCACAAACCGGATGAAAATGCTCCGTGGGCTGGATTTGGCCCGCAGGCCACCTATTGAAGAATCAATCAATCTATTAATTCCACAATTGTTCAAGTTGGTCAATCCAAATGGACAATCCTGTGTTAAATAAGAGGCTCTTAAACATTTGGTCTAGACCACTGTGTTTGCAGGACTCACCAGAATTTGTCCCTCTCCTCTCCCTAAGCTGCTACATGTAAGTCATTTGCTCACCACCAGACTCTCCAAACACAATTATCACCCATCTGGACACTGTAATCACTCTCTTGTCACTCTTCTACTAAAAAGCAATATGTCCAAAGCAATCCATACACGTTTTCTAAGAATGAGTCACAGACTGCACAGAAACTATTGAGATACTCATGTGAGTTATCTTACCTATACCCTTTTCTGAATTACAAAACAGCCTGTAATTCACACACCAGCTACTGCACTGAGTTATATTAGATGCAAAAGAGTAATCTATTGTCTCATATAATAACATGTGTGTGTACCATCTATATTACAACATAAATCACATATGTATTGCTATCTGAAACAACATTCTGCCTTAGCTGTTGGGTTACCCTTGTCTGTTCAGTTAACCACACAGAAATAAGAGATTCAGGCTTGTGTGTAGCAAGAGACTGTAGCTTGTCTGTTGGGTTGCCCAGGGTGTAGTAACAGACTGTAGCTTGTCTGTTGGGTTACCCAGGGTGTAGTAACAGACTGTAGCTTGTCTGTTGGGTTACCCAGGGTGTAGTAACAGACTGTAGCTTGTCTGTTGGGTTACCCAGGGTGTAGTAAGAGACTGTAGCTTGTCTGTTGGGTTACCCACAAGGTAATAAGATTCTATATTAGTTTGGGTTATTCAGAGAATATTCTGGCTCATGCTTTAAATTACCAGTCGATAATGACAGATCCTGGCTCTTCCATTGGGTTATCAGTGCAGCAATAAGAGCCAGACTCCGGCTCTGTCAGACAGCACAGTGTGTTGCTCCCCAGACTGCCCCCAAGGGAGCTCACTGTCTGCAAACTGCTGCAGTTAAAAAGACCTGGAGCTTTCCTTCCCCATCAGGCGCAATAAATCACTGCCAGTCCTGTTAGTCCTGGAAGCTTCAGAATAGCAGGACAAAATATTAGTTCATGTTATTGAAGTACTTCTTAGCTCATATTCTCTCTAAGATCTGTCTATGACTCACAGATTCTGTACTGGGTACTGTACTGTAATGCATTATGCATTCTTGCTAGTGTGTCTCCATTAATGTGGGAATGTGTGCATGCCCACAGGATTGTTTGAGTGTGGGTGGATGCATGTGTGTGGGTGTGTCGCTGCATTTGTGTACGTGCGTACCTGTTTCAAACGATATATGCTCACACATTGCAATAACTATTCTGCACAAATACAATTGTTGCAGCGGCTGAGGAGCACTTTGGTACTTACCAGTAGGCCACAGCCTTGACAATAGTTCTGAAGAAGCATTTTTAGGCATATTTCTAAAATATCAACAACTGGTTCAAAATATTTCACATTTCACATCTAGGCTGGGGTGTCAGTTACTGGTATTCATATTGGGTAGCTTGCATGCTACTGGTAAGAGGCCAACAAATGATAGGACTATCAAAAGGCTAAGTAACTCACAAAATATTAGTTTGAACTATCTATTTATCTGTTTTATACATGGTATGTACAGAACTTTTTGCCATATTAATACATATTATCATTTATTACATCTGAATCTAAGAAATACATGTAATTTTGTATTGTTTTAGAAAATGTGGACATTCAAACGTGTGTGAATTTTAAGTGAGTGGTCCAGTTAACTAATGCTGTTATCCTCGATGCTGGCTGAACCCCTTCTGTGCTATGGAGACAGCGACTAATCTCCCCCAAAGGAGAAATCAATGAGTCATTATCAGTCTTGTCACACAATTACCTCTGAGTCAGGATACCTGTCCTCACCTGGAGACACAAAGGGGGCCAGAGAGGTTTAATAACAACAAATGGTTTCAGAACCAACACAAACAAGGGCATATTCTGCTGGATGTTATAATTCCTTTGTAAATTCATTTTGCATGCAGACCTGTCAAGAGTGATTTATTTTGAACATGATATAAGGCATGTCTGCACATAGCAGCTGAAGAAGGGAGCCAGGGTAGTGTGCACCAATATCAGGTTCTGCATAGTGATTAATAGAGACTAAATGCAACACATATTGAAGTAGGTTGTGGGCCAGATGCTGGCTTTACACAGATAATACATCATTGAACAATGCCTCCTGTCCTCTCCGCACCAATGACTAATATGATACAGCAATGTTTAGAGTATATGGCCTTCTTATTGTTCAGTTCGATCTGAGGAGAATGATGACAGCTTGTTTCCTGGTCATGCATGCAGTTAAGGTTTTACTATATAAATGGCTCCATTCAAACTTTATTGAACGTTGTGTCTTAGTTAATGTTCATGATCTTGCCCATCTTACAGAGTTTTTCAGCCAGGGTGCCCAAGATCTGTTTGTGCTCAGTGTCTTAATGAGCCATTCTTTTCCTGTGTATCCCATAATCTCCCAGATTTTACCATTCATCACATTTTATGGAGTCCATGAATACTTTTCCTGCTGTTTTCACAACTTTAACAAATGGAATGCACTTCTGCCAGTTGTTTTATACATTCTCTGGAGAATGTTGACTGTGGAGCCCTGTAACCACATTGAGTAGCTGCTCATTGTTCTTCTTTCCAAACTTGCCATGACTGAATGTACAACTAGGATTCTGGATATATTCAGTTATTTAGAAAGACTAGGTTCTGGATTCAACCTACACTGGACTTAACTTTAATTCAAACAAATACTCTGGAATGTTTCCTCTAAAAGCTTGGAAAATGCATTTTGGTGATTATGGAACTTGAAGAATCTGAGAAGAGAGAAAAATTGTACTTATTTGTGCATCATAATTAAGCATTGACTTAATTCGGGCCTAAGACCACATTTCAGAGATCAACATCAGAACAATGACTGCATTCGATTTCTGTCCTAAAGCACATGTTATGGTTAGGGTCCACTCCAAATTCATATACTGTAGAAGGCATGTATCAGCACAGTGAGGCCTACTTGATTGTATAAACCTGAAAAGGAAGAAGGATTGTCATTCAGCCCAGACTGTGGTTGACAACAGCCAATGTGGTGAGTAATTCAAAAGCCATCTCCTCAGAGACTGTGCCTCTATGGCATGTAAGGAGGTCAGAGTGTCTCTCTGTGAAATACAAACAGGAAAAAAAAATTAGCTGAAGTGCTCACACCCATTTACAGACCCCTAGAGAAATCACATCTTAAAGAGCTGTTTGGGATTGGTTACCAAAGCCCACTGCACCTCTCAACAATGATCTGGATTTTATCGATGTATTTCAAATGACAAAGAACTATTTTGATGTCACAATTAAAAGGAACTCTACACATTTATATTTAATGTAAATATAAATATTTTTCAGCAATAAATGACATATATTTACAATCAACACTTTTATATGATAAGCTTGTAGAGAAATATTACAACTGTATTACATATTGAGAGGTCAAATATTTAGTGCCAATATTGCAGATGTATCAGCCAAAGAATTATCAAACAGAAACATCAAATCAAAATCTTTGCACAAAAGATAAGGGCGTTGAAAAAAGTAGTAAATAATCGGCAAGCAGTTAGCAAATGCTCTAGGAACAGTCAGTCAGCACCCATTAGCAAAGACAAATAAGTAGTGCCTCAAAATAAGGTACCTGCAGAGTCAGTGACACATATCAGTCCAGGAAGGAAATGGAGATCAGTGTATGATAATTAATTAAGCTTTCCATCTCATGGGATGTCTAAAAAGCACCTGCTCAAAATTTAATTCACACACAAATATAAACGCCTCATTTCAGGTTACCACAGTGGCTATAAGACTAACAGCTGTGAAAACCGCAATCAAACTAATGCGGCTTAATCTAAGGACCAGCTAAAATCAAAGCTGAATCAATTTGATAGATAGGTAATATATTTGAAACCATGAGGTAATACTAGGAATGTCCACATTAACATTGAAACCTTATGTACCATCCTCTGCCATGCAACACAAAGAATGCCTGCAAAGGTTCAGTAATTAATGAGCATCACCTGACTGGAACACCTTTCGATATTACAACTATTACTATTAAAGAGTAACAACTGATCACATCATTTCTGAGTGTATATGTAAAATCTGATTGTTTGCTATCATCTATTAAATCAAATACTAAGCTTAAAAACCCTTTTATATTCAGCACACAAATTTTTTATATTCAGACGAATTTTCAGCTGACAGCAGAGAATTAAAAAAAAATCCCATCTGAGTGGGTAAATCTGGAAAGCCGCAACTTGACCTTTTGATCTCTATTAAAGATGAATGTCTGGAGAGTGGTGGGGCACACAGAAGATAAACGGTACTATAACTTCCTTAAAATAAGACATTTTTGGTTGGGAAACCCAGCTCCTCAGAGCTTCAGTTGGAGTCACAGAATAAAACCCTAACTGCATGTATTACCAGGAAGGAGAGTGTCAGCAGCCTCCTCAGCTATAACTGAACAATAACAAGTCCCTTTGGAACAATAACCCGAAAAAGGACAATATCATGCTAGTCATCAGTGCAGACATGCCTCATTCCCCAGACAGGACAGGAGCCATTGTGCAGTGATTTATTATCTGCACATAGCCAGCATTTGCTCCACAACCTCCTGCAAAGTAAGCTGAATTTACTTTCTTTTAATCATTGTGCCACATTAGACCAGCTATTGTCATCTGCTCCTGCGTGTAAACACGTCTGCCATTAATCACTCGCTGACAAGACTGTGTGGAGGATGAATTAATAATATGATCTGATAATATCGATTTAACCCAGCATGTGGCTTGGTCTGTATTTTTTCTGTACTTCTCTGCCCTCCATAATCAGTGCTGAAAATAATTCAGTGCTCTGCTCTCCAACGTGTCCTCAGTGAAGCACTAAGAAACTTCAAACAGTATTGAGGAACATAGCATTGTTTAATTGGGCCCATTGGTTAAAACATTCAATGAATGCACACACAAACACACACACATACACACAAACACACTGATGTCAATATACACACTGATTGTAGCTAAAGCTTTTATGCAGTTGCTGGCAATTTTATATCACCAAGAGGTTAAGCAAAATGTTTGCTGAAGCTGAAACTTGCCTTGGATTCTAACAGATTAACATTGTCTTTGTGTTTAACGCTGCATAGTCAAAATGGTGGAAACTGTAGAAACAGACAGTAAAAACATTAGGCCTCTCAGTTATCAGATAATACCTGATCACTCTGAGGTAAAATATTCACAAGTCACTAACACGTTGACTTTTTATTCAAGACTATGACTTCAGTGGTGATATACCTGATTGGAAGATATACCTTCTGTTTGTACAGTGCAGTAACATCATTATACTCACACTGGAAATGAGAATCTGCTAAATGCTTGAGTCATAAAAAATAGCAATGAACAGGACCTGCTTCTCTCAAATTCAGATATACAACATGTAATAAAATTATATGTGGGCAAAACTATTGTAAAGTTTGAAAATAATAGAAAAGGTTAATATTTCATACTAAGTTGAATATTTAATTAAGTTGTAATTAAAACTGAAACCATAACAATTCCATAATTTGTCATTATATTAACATTTATGATGACTGCTTATCTTGTGCTGTTACTTTCGCTCCCCCTCCCTTGTCCAGACAACCTCCACACTCCCACTATATTCAGACTTCACTCAGCTGAGGCATTTCAGATCAGCACACACAGCTTTCAGATCTAACCTTATGCATCGGTGATTCATTTCAAGGTATTTAAATAATAAAACGTGATGAAGCCAGTGATTACTGACCTTCAGTGACACACTTCAGCTATGATGAGCTGTGAGGTGCTTGAATCACCAGGGGAGGGCAGTCAGACGATTAACCTCTTAGTGGAGGATATCTAATAAGAGGGATGTGGGGAAAAGGGAAAGGACAATCTGAAAACTTGGGCTCCGATTTTTCATCATAGCACCTTTTTCACACCAGTACTGTGCATACCTGGTGTTATTGGGACAGAGGATTATAGTTTTTGCCATTGTTTACACAAATGTTCTAAAACTATACTTTTTTTGTCAAAATGCTTAACATAAACCACAAAACCATTAAGCAAGCTGGCAAAGCTCCATGTAAAACTCCATTCAATCTCCATTAATCAGATTAACTCTTAGAATGGAATGTCTGTGTCAAGATTACACACATGCCATTATATGAACAGACCTTTCCACAAACCTACTGCTTATGAGCGCACAGAAAAATAATATTATGAATATTTTTACTTACCAATAGGCTTATGCCTTTGTCATTTTTACTGTTACACAATCATCCTATAAACAGCAGCCTTGTGTGAAGGATTACAATGTTACTGTATGCGCTAAAATACAAAACTTTTACTTTATCATATATTTTAAAGAAGTGTTTTTTCACACATTTTATGTAGTGCTCTATACGCTATTAGAGAAAAATACTAGTAAAATATAAACTGAAACATGTAGCTGTTGCATATGCACATGGGGATTGTGATCTTGGACTTTCAACTCCCATGCTGGTAACAATTCTTCAATGGGACTGAGAAGAAGAGGGCAGAGTGAGAGACAAAGTACTGAAACTTAAGGGTTGTTGAAGAACCAGGTCCAGACAGGCCAGGGCCAAATGAGTCAAATGAAAATATACACAGGTTCCACCAGGCCATCTCTCTGCCATGGTGGAATGAGAATGATGCGGATGTGAAAAGTGATGAGACTGACATTGCTCTAGGTGCTAAGGTGGGCATGGTGATCATGGATGCCAATCAATGACTGCACACATTGTTCAATTTCCCCCTGTTGGCCACTGACTTCAACAATAACATGGTGGCCAATGATGTTCATTCATGCTGACGAGTTTGGTCACTGTCTCTCAAGTCTCAGTGTTTATGTGTACTCAGTCGAAACTATTTGTAAATCATATTTATCTATTTCCTAGAAACAAAATGAATGTGTGGCTGATTCATTAGCCCTTAGCATGAAGGCTGATGCACCTGTTTTCCCATATATTCTCAGTAGCTATCTTGTCACTTATTCTTGGAAAACTCAACTTGAATGTACTGCTGGGGTAGAATTATATAACTATACACTCATGTTATGAATTACTGCAAAATTACCAAGAATGGCAGGCTGATGGTTTAAAAAAATACCATCGGGGAAAAAATTGCTATTCACAGCGAGTGTCTGCTCTCCACAGGACACCAAAAATACTTTTTACAGCAAAAATTCAGATGTTCTGTGGCTAACTGTTTAATCAGCACAAATGCATTTAAACTGGGGGACTTGGTACACGTTCAGATGTGAAATCCAATATGGCTTTCTTTTTATATTGCCCCTGCACCAGACCCTACAATTGTACAAAGCCCTACAACAAAGTCAGTGAAAGCATGACACAGTCCCACTCATGCAGATCGGGAGTCCTCTTACATTTACAGCACCCAAGTACAAAACTGGTAATAAATTACTGTGTAAAAATGCATCACTGACTTTCACCCAAATTGGACCAGAAGCAGTGGTTCCAAAAATAACAAATTGTTCAACCTGAACTATGACATTTTCTGTTTCTCATGTCTTACTGAACACTGACATTTCACCCTGAGTCTTTTGAGAGGTTTGATGGCCTGTAGCAAATATGTCATCTCATGTGACTTGAATAACTGGGTTTAGAGTGGATCAGTGGCTGAATATGGAGCTGATAGCAGGAAGCAATCATACAGACCACTACTGAATACTGGACCCATCTGCATTCCAATCTCCATTCATATAGGACATGAGATCTCCCTTAATATAGCACTGAGATGACATGTACCTATGAGATGTTGGACTATTCTCTTAAAGGGCATATGTTGGCTGAATTTATAGGCACTGTGCTCTGTACTCATCTCTGGTTGTTTGTTGATTGTCTTTGATAATCTACACAGAAAAACAGTATGATGTACAGCTGTGAGGTAGTAAGAGCAAAAGTTCCTCTTTAATATTCTACTTCAGTTGAACATTTTGTTTACATCTGAGTTTTTTTTTTTTTTTAGTTGAATTTGAGTGTTGATGGCTTCAGAAAGCAGGCATGGTACAAGCAGAGTGAAGCCCTCTGGGCTGTTTTTGGCTTCACCCCAAGGACACATCACAGCACACTGTCAGGGTATGGCTCCGCAGCCCGTCATGGTTTAACTCTTACATATCATCACAGGTGGCTGAGGCTCAACACTAACACCCATAGTTTAGAAAAACAATTAGACATAAGAAGGCTGCATCTGTGGAAGCAAAAGTGCATGTATGCTTATGGCTATGATGCAGTGATTCCGACAACGCAAGGAAGAGATATCGGTGACTCACCGGATACTGAGTTTAGTGTTCTTAATTCTGATAGTTTTGTCTCCGCTTTGTTGACACCAAAACTAATACTAATTTTATTTATCTTCAGAACATTCAGGGGAATAACTGAGCTCAGTAAAGCTGTAGAGGATGTTTAGAAGGACTGTAAACTCCAGTGGCTAACTGAACTTCCTGTAATTTAGACAGAGAGAATAAAGGGAATGGAGGAGATGACAATCTAATTAATCATAATCTGTGGGGGTATGGGCAGTAAGAGCAAGATGGTTACCATGACAACAGAAAAAGCATGTTAGATCATAAACATTCTTTCTCAATGAGTTGTCTTTAATAATTGGACCAAATCAAAGCACTTGATACAAGTTCTGCAAAGGCCAGTTCAGATCTAAAAGTAATTTCACAAGAAATCTTGGTCAGAATTAGAATGTCTGCTATAATCTAGTAATATCTGCTATAATCTCAAAGATTCAAATGATCAACAACTTTTTTTAATTTTCTTTTTCCACCTGTTGAGTCATCTTCTTCCCCTCCTTTTTCCACCCAAACTGAATGTAAGTAACCCCAATGCAAACATCTCCTGAAGATTCAGGAGTAAGCAGCCAGTCACATGATTCACATAGTAATTAGCATTCAGTTCTTACCTGTGGAGTGTGGAAAGTGGAGTCAACAGATGTTCTGTGCACAACCCAGCAGATGCATGACTGACCAGACAAGGTCACTAGAATTTTCAATGATGAGTTTAATGACTTTTGCCTTGCCAATAAACATTGGTCAGTCTTATTGTCAATCCTGGAAAAACCTTCATTCAAATTTCTTGTGACAGGACACAGTATCACATCGCAAACATGTACCTTTACTCCACATGCATTGTGACAGCCCTAATTAAAATGAAAACTCAATATTGCTGTCTGTCTTACAGTGCTGATCTGAACAGGGCTTAAAGGAGGTGGACAGACAATTGTCATCACAGCTTTGTTTGCTGCTGAGTTGACTTTTATTTTTTAGTGGTTCTGAATGTTTTTATTGTTCCACTTCAGGTAGTATGACTTCATGACACACATAAAATTATTTCCACTGTTGCCATCAGAGCCTCTCATTAACTCATCCAAGGATGACCCTTGAGTGTCAATTTTCCATATTAAACATTTTTGGAAGGATACCTTTTCTCAGGTAATCTAAGATATGTTCTGCAACAAAATAGCTATAAAACAAATCTAAGGTTTCCAGAAACCTGTACATTTAAAACAAACAATGATTGAACAACCTTTTCTTCCAGACTGCTACACCAATTAAAAGCAGCAGTTTCACTGTTTCTCTTCACCTCTCCTCCACTGCATCAATTCTGTCCTTAAAAGCACCAGCATTTTCAGGGAAAGTTCCCTCTCTCATGTCCGCCTGATTACACACTTTAATTAGCGCCCCGCTGCTAGCCCCCCTGCCCTTCTCAGGGGACTCAGGCTGATGGATAAGAAAAGACAGAGACAGGGTGGAACAGCTGTCTAAAAATGATTTAGTTTATGAAAAGAAAACACACACAGCAATGTCTAACATGTGAAAAGGGGATACCAAATAAAATAAAGACACTCTTTTATCACAGAGGCTCCAATTAAGACAGTAACAGATGGCCCATTTTTGGACGAATTAGGACGATGCTTTGACAAACATGACACAAAGCTTTGTGAAGGCAGTGCAAGAAAGTGTGGAATAGATAATTGCAGACTGCCCGTTCTGTTCTCACACCAACAAAAATGTTCCCTAATAAGCCATGCTATGAGCTAATCTTAACAATCTTCCTTAAAACATGCCATTTATCATGTTGACCTGTCACTCACCCCCTCACTCCACACACACAAAGACACACAAACACACTCCTGCCCCTGCCCCGGTCCTTGTCCCCAGGGAGTTTAGGATTGGTTTCCTGTTGGAGGACATTGTGACAACAGGATTGATTTTACCTTTCACGTTGCATTTGACAAATATGTGTATCTTCGGAAATGTGCCAGAGCTGAGGTAATGTGGGCAGAGGACCCTTGCAACTGAGAGGATAATCCAAATTGACTGCATATTTGCAGCATGGTAAAGCTAGATTTTTTTCAATGCTGTAACCACAGCAACAGGTAGTTGGTGACTCAGCTGGAGGTTGGCTGTGTATGAGGGGCCAGGGAGCTGGTGAAGCATCCCTGTCTAAGTGTGTGGGCGGAGTTCACTGACTGCCTCGGAGAACCACAGACTACGCCCCTTCCCCCCTACTGAGCCCTCTCATTGCAGTATGGTAGTCAAATTCATTGACAATGACAAACAATGTTCACACACACTCATAGACATATGTATGGATGCACATATAACTGCAGTCGTATAAACTCATGCTTAAGAACAATGACAAGGACACATACACAGAAATATTTACACAAATATGTACAAATGCACAGACACACAGTGAGGAGCACACACACACACACACACACACACACACACACAAAAAAACAAAGCTTTTTTCACTCTATCCTGGAACACTAGAACGTTTAGTCTAGGATGCTGTGTAAATTACACTTTTTATATGTGTATTAAATGTATTTATATGTGCATTATAATTATTAGCAGTTCATCAGTATGTCAGTCAGCATTATATGCTAGAACGCTATTGCTGTTTACTTTTGTACTCATAGATCACAAGACCCCTGACCTTTCAAACAGGCAAAACAAAAAATGAACAACACACTTAAAGGTATTCCCAGACTGCATCAACCTCATGTTAACAACAGCTCTGACCCAATATCCTCTTGACTTTAATCTGGCTTCACATTAATACATTGAAATAATATTACCAAATCACTCTGGTGGCTAACACTGTGATGTGGTGTTTAAAAGTTAGTAAGTTACTTGGGAATAGCAGTCAGTCATGAATGATAAGTCAAAGTGAACCAAAGTCCTTGAATCAACACCCAAAATCAATATTCTTAATTTTGTCTAAAAGTAAATATATTCAGCAATTTTATATGTAAAACATACAAATCAGCAGACAGCTCAGGAGGATATAGAGTAAATATGCAGAAATTAAATATAGGAAATATTAAATATTACTGAAATATTACTGAAATTAAAATGTCTTTTAGTGGTTAGCATTTAATCCAAAACACCCTTTTACTTTAATAGCCTGGAATCCTGGGGATGGGGAAACAGATAGCCCCTTTCTAAATGAAAAAGGTGGTTTCTTTTTTCCCAAACATGGCTTATCTTTGCAAAGATAATGCACAACATTGGAATGGTGCACCACTCAGATCTACGTTATAGTCTCACCACAAAACTGTGGTTTGAAAACATGCACATTGTAATAAGGGCACCAAAGATATTTCAGTTACAAGTTAAATAAGAAATAATGTATACAACAATAATATTTCAGATGCTGGACATATACTATCCTTATAAACGCTCTTAAAAAATCTGATGCAAAACAATTTTCTTGTAGCCAAGAATAGTACATTTGGAAAGACCAGAGTGCTTTAAAAAAATCTGAAAGACAAACAAACCTACAGTGCCAAACAAACCATAGACTGGATGGATACTGAATCTTCAAGGTCCTGTTTTAAAGAAGAAATGTGTGATCTTTACCTGTCAAGCAAGCAAAAAGATTTGAATGGGCATTCCACTATCTCCTCTGCAGCAGGTTTAGAGAGCCTAAGTGCAATGCAAGGTCTCACTAAATATGTGTGGCTGTCCTGGAATTATTAAACCATCAACTCTGCAAAAAGAACATAAATATTTTATTTCATTTTGTACAAGAAGAAGAGTGGTCCATTTTTCCTTCCCCTGCTACCTCACTTAAACGGACTGCAAAGCTTGATTTCCATATTGTTGTAAACCAAAGAAAGAGAAATGTATTATGGAAGATAACAAGTAGTTTCAGTGAGCTGGACAAAGAAAATATCTTTTACTTCATATTAGCTTGAATTACTCTTATCCTTGCAAAATTATTGATAAACTGTTCCATTCATACACAGTAAATATGAATATGCCTACGCAATAGCCGCTCTGAACAGCCAATCACCTCTTGGGCCTTTGAAACTGTGGCATTGTATTTCCACTCATGCCTTGGTAAATGACCTATATTCACTTTGATCATGTATCTGTTCTCGTTCACTGGCACTATTCATCAGCTTCCTCATAAACTCAACGGTTTTAAATTCTTGACATGTCAGCCTAATTGTCCTTCAGTTTTGAAATGTTAAATGTGTGACTTATGTAATGTACTCCCTGTTGGGGTGGTCCTACAAAAACATTGCTACTAGCTGGTTAAATAACATACACTGTGGAATGGAATGGTTTTTTTGAGTTCATTGCAAGTGGGTTCATTGCAAGTGTTCCACGGTCCATATCTACCAACAATGGTCAAAAGGCACACAATCTAACAATGTTAAGTACTTGCAGGGTATCATTTAGTAAAGTCTATCCAATACTGCTCACAGATGACCAAGCCTCCTGATTCTGCTGATGCTGGCTGTGAAAATAAATTCTGTATGAATAAACAACCACAGACTGCGTACCTTGATTGTGTTTACACAGGTATGCAAGCTGGCCACTTCTGGTCAATTTGATTTATCTTTTCTTTGCAGCAAATCAATATTTTCACAAAAAATACTCAAATTCAGGGGGTCCTCGACTTACGAACGAGTTCCATTCCTACGAATTGTCGTAAGTCGATTTTCGACGTAAGTCGGAATTTATACCTAAATTATACCTAAGTTAAAACCTTAAGTCACTCACACTGTACACACAACACATAAAGGACATATACAATACAGTAATTAAATGAAACAGTAATAAAAAAGAGAGAACAATTTCTTATCTTTATTTCTGTGGTCGTATTTACGAACCAAACCGCTTAGGTCGAAACTAGGTTTTTAAAATAATTTATGGGAGTGCGTCGTAACCACGAAACGACGTAACTCGAGACTGTTGTAACCCGAGGACCCCCTGTATCATCTATGAAATCAATAACACCTGACAAAGTGTCAGAATGACCTGTGATACGTGGAGTCAAAACCTTGGGTGATTTGGTATGGAATGACCAAGAAGAGTTTTAATGAGTTAAGATAGAAACATAATAACATGTTATGACAACAACAGGCCATTCAGGCAAACCAACCTCCCAGTTAAACTAAAGAGTATCCAATACTGCATCAGGTCTGGAAATGAGCACTGCAAGGGTATCTTGGGTCAAAATAGAGGAGATGGAATTTAGCCAGAGTTACTGTCAATATACAAACAAAATCTCTATAAGAAGGTGATTTACATGAACTCTTAATTGAAAATGTGTTTTAGTGTGCAGTTACACTTCAATTGTTTTTCTATGGGTTATTCTAAGCCATACAAAGTAAATAGGATCTGAAAAATATACCACGCCATAAGACTAATATGCAATTTGACTTTGTATTGTGTTGATTGTGATTGTATAATTATTTCTGCAATGTTGTTTGAAATACTAATAGGTTATTTATTGGCTATGCTTTCAGCATGAATGAATTTTAATTCTATCTCCCCAAAGCACCCTGCACTCTCGGTATCTTCCCTGAAGTATTTTGTTTATTGTGAGCCTGAGGATGTTGACTGAACAGTGTACACTGAACAATCCAGACCTGGAGGCACAGGAATGAATTACACGGCTCTGTTCACAAGCCAGTTCCTCGCACATATTAGAATTAAGTCAAACACCTCACAATCCCAATCCGTCACCAGCACCTTTTTAATGAGCTAGCTGCCAGCCTGATGCAAATATATATTTGAAAAAAATAACAAAGGATATTACTGAACTTTTAAAGTCAAACTCTACTCCAATAAGAAGCTGGGAAAGCCAAAATGTACACATTCCCCCTCTGATAGGTGACAAGTGCAAAGCAAACTTCACTGAAAATATCCAGACTTTGAATTAACACATGTAAAATTCAATGAAAGTGTATCATCAAACAGAAAACATTTACACACAAGTACAGGAAGACAGACTCAAATAACAAATAGCAGACATTGCAGAAGAACCTAAGATATACAAAACTCAAGAGACTGGAAAACACCATAGCATTCTCATTATGCCCTATCAATTTCCAACTAAGATTCAGGATATTGTTAAACCAAAACACTACTGTTGCCCAGTTCAAAATACACAATAAAATTAGTCAATAAAGGATTCAAAGTCTTACAATTTTTCAGCACTTTCAGAGTTAAGGAGCTCTGACAATAAAGAACAACCCCAATGCAGAGGTGTTTGCTCCTCTGAGGTTCTACTATACTTTCAGAATTTGAAAACAGATGTGATTATTTCTTGATTCAGGTGGTGAATCCAATGCTGAAACTGTTGCTTTATGCGTTTCGTTTTCCGAACTGGATGAGGTCATTTTATACTTGAGCTCTTGCAGGAAATAGCTTCTGTGAACAAAACAAGTGAACTTACTGCAGTCTTTTACGGGACTGAATACCAATCGCACTGCGAGGCTTGGGATTCAAACATAAATAAACACTGCTCTGTGCAGTGGTGTTTCTTTTGATGGGACAAGAGGTATAATTTAAAGAGAAGTTTAAACTCGAATGTGAACCGGTAAGCTGTTTTCATTACTTCGGATCCGGTGACTGTGGAATTTTCCAGTGGGTACCCATTACAGGAGCGAATGACAAAATGCCAAGAGGTTGTGATTCAGAAATCAGTTAGTCTGAGACTTCAGCGAAAGAACAAATGTCACACTGTCACTCTGTGCGCACAATCACAAGAGCTGCCGTTCCTGAGGTTCTGTGAACAGGTGAAAAAAGGATTAATCCTGGCTAAACACTATGAAAAGTTACAACAGTGTCAACCTCCTTTTGTAAAATACGCAGTAAGCCAGTTCCAGGACAACGACTTGGCAATATTTTAAAATACATAATGATGATTATGATTAATGATGATGAGTGTTGTATATAAAATACAATGGTCACTGGGGCGTTGTCTACCACAGCGCTGAAATAATTATTTACAACCGATGTAAACAACACAGGTCAGTGAGAAATTTCAAGCATGTGTGTTTTTACTTCTAATATTTATGCTAACTTTGTTTTCTCCAAAATCTTAGCCAGGCTCTTAATAGTTAACGCGGCAATCAGTACATTAATCATTAGATTAATCAAATTTATCATTAAAGTCGTCTACTGTGGGGTGGATATCGGTTCGACACTTAAAATACATACAGCTTATAAAACCTTATAATCGTGTTTGCACTACTGTATTAGATCTAATCTGAAACCTTCATGTAGGATCGAGGCAGTCAAGAATCAACATTACATCATGAGTATAAAGATATTACATTCACCTGCCGTACTTAGAGCTGGGAACTTTTTTTAAAAAAATACGAGCAGATATGAGTAATCCACAACCACGATCCTCTGTTTGAAGGTCACAAGCTAACACGTAAGAGCTGTCATTTTCACAACGTACAAACGTGATGACACTATAAATAAAAATTCTCAATCCAACGTACCTGTCGTAACTCCAGCGACTGTAGGACATGGTTCTGTTGCTGCTGACTCCGTCCATTGCCGTTCTAGCTATCCCTCCTTGCTAACCACAGCTGCCGAAATGTGACTTCTGACGGAATCAGATGTGTTTGAAAATGTGCCTGTTACTTATTTAAGTCCTTCTTAACGCTGCTGCTCTTCAGGCGCATTCCAAACTGCGAGTCCGTCTCCAGGGGCTAAAGCGAAGATGCTTTACGAGCTGCTTTAGTTGGGGGCACACAATGTTTGGGGCTGTACCATTTAGAGGTAGAGCAACATCTCGCGAAATATCCTCACAGTAATCAAAGTCAGTTGCAGGAACTAATTGTTCATCGTTTTTACTCTTGATTCATTGTTTACTGCTATTTAATTGAGTCAGAGAGTTTAAAACCTTTGCTCACTACCAAGCGCTTTGTGGCTACTTAATGTTTTTTCTGTTACTATAGATACAGTGAACCATGGTCTTTCCACTCATGCCCAAAGAAGAAAATTGAGACTTTCAGCTTTCAATAATCAAATTAATAAATGGTTTCCATTGCAAATAAGCTGATAGCTGTTTATGTCATTAACGTCCTTTTTCATGAATGTTCTCTCTCCTTCAACTGGAAATGAATACACTTCTGTTCAAGTAAGCTATACCTCAGGGATAGAAAATGATTTCAGGACAACATATTGGAGACTAGAAATTTGTATCTTAAAGAGATTTACTTCTTTGAAAACCATTACTCTTAGATTTGCCCATGGGTTTATCAGCTCAGATTTTCTAGTTTCAAAGCGAGGAAACTGTAACATTTTGAAAAGTGTCTCTAAGTAGTTGCCTCCTACTTAAAGGGAATATTTTATCATAATGATACTGTGTGCTAAATAAATAGTCTGAATACTCACAATACATGCTCATTAGGGTCATAACTGCTGTTACATAATGGTTTGTAGTGTGTGTACATGATGTGTGGCAGTAGCTGCACATTAACCACAACAGCAGCACTAACTCGATGACAAGGTTTTAAATGAGCTTTACGCCCAAACTGCATTGCATATTTTATGGAGTGCACGCTGTCATTATATATCTGTTCAGGAGAATGAACCCTTATTCAACATGAATGCATTTGAAAGGAGTTTATTATGATGCAGCAATTGTATATTGGTGTGGACATTGATCTTGGGCTTGGAGTCAAGGGGAGCAGCGTCATGCCTCACTATTTTTAGGATGAAGTGATCCCCCACTTGACTGTTAGCAGAGAGGGTGAAAAACAGAAGAAAGGGAAGTAGACTTGAAGGTGAAGATGGGGAGGGGGAAGGATGCCAGAAACGTGATGGGAGTGTGATGGGAGAGAAGGTACGTGGCAAATTAATATCTGCATAGACAACCGGATTGGACAGATACTGGTGTTTGGGTGAAGGGTTGTCTGAAGGTTACCTCTCCCAAAATTTGTTTTAACATACTTCAATAAATTTTGTTCTTATGGACTCTGAGGTACAGCATGATAGTTTTCCTTAAAGCTCGCCCAGAATGACATCACAGAGTCTGGGCAAAGTGCCTGCTTGCAATTAGGACTCCAGTTGCTGAGAGTCCATTGTGGACAGCCCACAAGTGGCCACATTACTGCCAGCCAGCATTGGCTTCACACAAGGCCCATGTGGAGTACAAATTATCACTCACAGAGAAGCAGCAGGTGTACTGTTGATTGCTCTCCTTACAATTAAGAAAATCATTTTCGTGTCTACGACTCTCTTTGTTTGCTTCTCATTCTGTCTGTGTGTGTGTCTCTCTGTTCCTCTGTCTGTTGATCTGTCCATCTCTCTATTTGTTTCTCATCAGACCTCCTCCTCCAAATCTATTGCTATTTTAACCTCATGTTGGAGGAGGCAAAAGATCAGTATGTTCCCCACAGTTCAAATGCACACATGCACATGTACATACACATAGACACATGTAAGCACACACACACACACACACACACACACACACACACACACACACACAGAGGCAGACACAGTGAAATCCAGGGGCCTGTAAGGATAATGTCATAGCAGAATGAGAGAGAGAATTTAGGTATGTGATTTAATCAGGTGCTCTGTGACAGGGCAGAGCTCTACAACAGCTAGGTGCTGGTTGTACTGGCATTATGCCAACAGTTCTTCTGGCATGAAAGGACCACAGAGCACTTTATGGCACTCTGGTAGTGAGATAAGACTGTTGGATTAACAAACGTGTTCTCATCTCCAGACGAAAGCCCCACAGGCCCCTAGGTTTCTGATATCACCACTGAACATCAGTACAACCAAGAGCATTGTAGTTGAGACAAGAGGAGAAGAAGTACCTCTGTGGCCATTTGCAATGCCATTTGTAAGTTCTTCCTCCCTCAAGTTAATTAAAGCCATTACTTCAGGCCTCAGTCAGGGCATTTATTATAGCTTTATATGAGCATGTAGATTCTCTTTGTCACTGTGGTCTAGAGGAGCCCTGGCGTCATAATGATATGGTGCCCACATCTCATCTGCAATCTTCCAGTGTTTCAAAGAAAACCTGCAATACAACTGTTATCATTTTTGATAAGAATAACACCACCAACAACAAGAATGACAACAACAACAGTAATAAGAAGAAGATGAGGAAAAAGATGGGGAATTTATGAAAATACAATAAAAGTGAGTTGCATTTATAACATTCAGGACCTTAATGTGTAGTATTGACAGGGTTTATGCACACAGACCATTTTTAACCAAATGTCAACAGAAGTGGAGAGAGGGATTATTTCATCACATACTGTGTTACTATGGAATGATTAGGCAGTCAGGTCCAGGTAGTCAGGCTGAGAGTTTGCAGTGCCTGCAGAGAGAGATTCAGCACTGCTGAATTCCTAATGTAGATGATGTACACATTAGGACCTGACTCTCCCTCTCTGACTGTCTGTCCATTTATCTGAATAGATGTACATGTTAATATGTATGTGTGCATATGCTTGTATATGCAAGTGTGCATAGCCGCTCAAGTGAATCCATGAGTGGAGGTGTGTTTGTGTCTATATGTGTTTGTGCACATGTGCACCCACATGTTTTTGTGGAGTCAGATGGAATCACAATGAGATTCAGCTTCTCTTAATAAGATTACAAAGCTGAAATTCTGCAACTGCAACATTGCACCTGCATGATCACATCAAATTGGTCTTCAGAGACACCAGTGCAGCCAAATCACCCACTGTGAATCATAGGTACACCTTACAAAGGCTTTGTGTTTTCAGTTTTCCATTTTAACACACCCACACAAGGACAGTCACTGGATAATGATAAATAATGTTAAATAAAGTCTATAGGTTGATATGATTAAGCAACATTCACTTTAGAATGCAAGATGTGATAGTTCTCTTGGTCAGTAAATTCAGGCTGAAGCACTATTCACACAGAATGTGATAAGGGTAGTGTAGATACCAAAAATGTGGTGTCCTTTTTGTTCCCCCAACTTGCTTGCTAATGGCACAGGAATGCTCAATGTAGAGCAATGTTATTCAAATGTGATCACTTTCTGTTCACTGGTGCCACCTTGTGGACATAGGTCAATTAAACCATGAGGACAGATGCCATAGATGACAATCATGTTTCTGAGTACTGTGACACTGAAACATAATGGTAAAGAAAATAATGACAAGTGCTAGTTCTACACATCGGCAACCATGCACTTTACCAATAACAAAAAGATAAATGTACTAGCTGCTATAGTGACACAGTATTTAGTCTCTGTCTCAGGCATCAAATCATCAGCTTCCCATTTGATTTAATCTGTTAAAACAGAGTAATACATGGGGAAAGTCAAGATGGCATTTCCTTGTCAAAGGCCAAAGAAATTGAAATACCCAACAATAAACTCACCACCCACATTGCTATTGTATGCTGATATGCTTACCCTTGTGTAAAGTAATTAGGCAGACAGCTCTCAAGAGCTACACTAGCATCCGAAACAAAAAAGTTTCATGTTTCCAGAAATATGCAATGGGAAGTGCTTCAATCTATGTATTGACAGAATCATAGGGCACTTCCATGGTTTAAAGTCCTAACTGCAATTGTCAAAGATAAATGATGGTAAACCTTCCACCACCAGCAAAGAAAAAAACCCTGAACAGCAATCAGGAATGGTGGATACAGTTAGAGGAACATCAGTGAAATGTGGGATTACCATGAAACATCATTGTGTTTGCACATTACAATGGATGAGATGTTGACACAGTTTCACCACAGCCACTGTCTTAGCAGCTCATTACAGGCAAACAGCCCTCTACTTTTCCCCAATGAATATCCTGTTATTCTGTCTCTTGGTTTGTAGCTTTGCCTTGGATCAGACTTGTACAAAATTCAAAGAAAAATAGGTTGGAAAATGTAGTGGTTATAGAGGTAGAAGAGTAATCAAATTTATAAAAACCCACAGGCTTCATTGTTTGTGTAATAGTTTGGTTGAGCAAATGGGCCAACAACAGACTATTTGCAAAAGCCACAGTAGCAGCATGCTATCAATGTTAATCTAGTCCCTGTCAAGAATAACTGGGGTGAACATTACAGTGTTCTTTATAGTAATTACAGCTGAGATTAAGGTGGTCTTTACAGGAAAAGTTACACCAATCATTACAATCGTTCTTAAAAGTACTAATTACTGCAGTCATTACTGTGGGTATTAAAGTATTAATTATGGCAGCGATTACAGTGGATCTTACATCTATGCCCTCACATAGGTCATTCCAAAAATGCCAACTAAACAAAAATCATTATGTGCCATGAAACAAATGGATCAGTCACAGGGCAACCATTACCTTCAGCTCAGCCTGTACAAGTAGAGTGTGTGTTTCCCATTTTAGCTTTTCTGGGTCTCATGAGTAGTTCAAACAGAAAAGCTGCTCAAGAGGACAATGAAAGTAGACTATGCCCCATAGACATCACCTTTAGCCTCACTTCTGTAAACTATGACCAGGGCCCTTGTGGGCTTGTTCCCCCAGGGGCAGGGTGGGTGTGAGTTAGCCAGAGTCCCTCAGTTTTCTGCTGTGTGAGTTGTCATCAGTGACAGAGACATGTATAGAGCTGTGTGGGATGCAGGGAAACTCAGACAGTACTCTTTGGTGAGGACACTTCTGCTGTGGTGCTCATGGGGTACAAATATGTGTGATACACAGGTGACTGCAGAGGCACAATTAGCAGTCACAAATTGGGAAAATATACAAAGTAGGGGGAAATTAAAGAATATTTGTTCAATAAAATGATAAAAGAAGTGATTCTTTCCAACCTTAGTCTGTTGTTTTTACCAAGTTGCTGGATTTGTATTCATGAGTTATAGCCATAAAGGTAACTGTGGAGTGAATGAACTCTTATTTGTTTGGGAAATGTATGACATGTGTTCTTGGCCCAGTGTCTTATTATATCAACCCCATAGCAGAAACTTGATGGACTGCCAGTTCACAGACACTTAGGTGAAATTAGCATTTTAAGTAGAGATCAGTCTGCATCAACAGAAGTTGACAATTTGCAGGTGTGAGCATCCAAGTGTAACTAAATTAGCATTTTAACTGACTTCCACATTCTCATTGTTTACCTGGATACAGGCTAATCGACATATTTCAAAATCTTCAAGACAGAGTGAAGTAAACAAAGATAACATAATTTGTACTATATGCAACACGTCTCATATATTCATGGTATCACAATTTATTCATGATTCTATGTACTATTCCAAAATTATGGGAAAATTAGAAACAAGAACACACCATGTATGTGTTTCTTTTATTTACAACATGTAAGGTGTATATAGAAATATTGACATTTTATTTCCAAAGGTAAAAAGCATTATTTCATTTTAGTACACTCATTCACAAAATGGTATGTCTTAACATAGTTTATAAAAATGAGTAACAATGGGCTGTTGATCAGTCAATCCACTTCTATCATGGACTGGAAGCCATTAAAGACTGAAAGTGAATAAATGGTAAAACGCATGTATCGGCTTGTGTTTGAGAGAAGTTTGTTGAATTACGCCACCTTAGCACCATAATAAATCTGCAAGATCTTCCCTCCCTCAGAGGGCATGGTAGGGAAAATCACAAACATCAGTGTGTTCCAAACACACGTGCACCTAAAACCAATCAACAGGGAATGCAGTTAACTATAATGCATTGTCATTTGTATCTAATTTCTTCTTTTTTACATAATATACAAGACATTCATAAAGATAATTGCTTTATCTGACACAGCTCTGTCCTTGTAGTGCTTGAGGGTTACCACTGTAAGGACACACTTGTGCTATATATATTCTCATATATAAGGGCTCATTCTCAGGGCCACTCAGTCATCAAATTGCTTCCCAACAGTGAAACAAATTTTTCTTTATGTACAATGTTTCAACTGATTTTAAAATAAAATCAAAGAGACAAGGAAACACCTATTCAATGCCTAACATAACACTCAAATCAGTCATATGACATACTTTAAAGCACCTGGTTAGAATGGACGATCATATAATCTTATTTTAATGATGGGATTTTTTAAGATTTTTCCCTGTACTTAGCTATTGTCAGCCAAAGCAAAACTGTAACACTTAAAAAACGTTACGTTTAAAAAAAAAACCCAGTTCTTCTGATCTTAAAAAAATCACAAAAAGAAAATTTTAGAATACTTTTTCATACCAAATGTCAGATGATATATTACTGCAATTAATTACATCCTTTGAGCAAAAATCTTAGGTAAATGTAACTGATTTGAGTACTTTTACATCACCACACACTTGGATGTATCTAGTGTTTACATAAAATTTACATAAAAGGTTGTGCAAGACCTGGAGACAAAAACTAATTTCAAAGCCACATTGTGGTTAGATTCATTCGAGGCCTTACTCATAAGATCACTGAAAGTAACTGTTGGAAGCAATAATGTTGGGCTTTACGTCTGCAGGACAAAGTACAAAGTAAGGGGAGAAAAACACCATCAGAAAGCAGACCATCACCTGCACTGTCACAGATACCCATGAGTTTTATAGACTTCCAGTTATATTTCTCCAGAAAGATGGACTCGATAAGGCAGAGGAGAGGAATGGCAATAATTGGTCCTCTTTGGGGAAACAGTACAGAATTGTCACCTCTTCTGTGCCTCCCTTCCCCAATGGTTTGGGTCAACTTGGGAAGACATTTGGAAGCTCTCAATGAAGATGTGGTAAATTTCCAGCTTATTAAATATTTATCTCTCTATCATTCCATCATACAGACTTTGGGGAGTAATATACAGGAGGTGATCAGAAGCTGTTGTTATAGTGATTCCCCTGAGATGGATCTCCTATGGCCGTAGAAACCTCAGGACTTTGGAGCGCAAGAAGCGGATAAAGGACTTGGGGAACATTTCTCTGGACTCCTGGGCTGTGTAGTTGAAGAAGTTCTGTGGATGAGCCAGAACGTCAAAGAGAGCCTTCATCAGTTTCTTGTCCTGCAGAGAGAAAAACATGCAGAGTGTTGTGGCTGAAAACAACACCAGAATTTCAGCTACACTAACAGAGTGAATTCATATATTTACTTCTTGCAGTAACAATCCAATCCACAAGATGGCACTACAGTCTTGGGTACAGCATATCACATACCATTAACAACAAAACAACATTTATGCAAACTGCTTTGGTCATGCATGACATATTACACCCTTCACCAAATATATTAGTACTTGTTTAAACATGAATCAAGAAAGGATTTCACAAGGCTTTTGTGACAAAAACAAAGCAAAACCATTCAATCACAAATATATTTCTTTTCTGTAGTTCCCAACTTACTTTCAGAATTTCTTGGTGATTCTCAGATGCATACAATCTGCCATCTCTCACAATATCTTCAATCAGTTCTTGATAATCCTCTGAAATGAAGCATGCATCTGCATATCACTACAATTGTAACTACAGTGAATACAATTAAGATAAAATATCAGTTCAACACAATGGGAAAAAAGATCAGATGTTTAAATCATTCAATAGTATAATGATATGCAAAACATTATAACAGTAAAATGTAACCTATACAGTACGTTCCACTACATCAGCTGTACCTTTTAAATGTATGCAAATTACTCCAAGCATTCTGAACAAAACATTTCTCACCATCATATGTGACATAGGGCACTTGGAAGCCCCTCCCACTGTTGCCCTCATTAGACCTGAACTGGATCCACAACCGCTTGGAGCGAGAAGTGAAAGCAATGGGTCGTTCATATGTCTGACATGTCTCATAGGTCGTTACAGAGTTTGGGAAAGCTGTGAAGGCAAACAGGAAATAGTTTCAAACCCCCACCTATGCCATTGTGACATCACAAACCTCCAGCACCATTATATCTCACAGTGGCACTGTAAAATTACAGCCTGACCAACAAAGCTGCATCTTGCAGAAAACCTTGAAGACAGTTTTTTTCTCACAGTGCTACTGTAACCTCACAAACCCCCAGTACAGCTTTCAACCCGCATGCACTAATGATAAAACAGCCACATTCTAATGGCTTAATGCAATACATACAAGCTAGCACCACACATTGCTAGTGATTGCTAGTCATCGTCAGTCTCCACTCTCTTTTAATCAACAGGGTCACTCAAGGCTTACAGCTTTTTCTCATCACCAGGTAGTCTCCACACTCATCTTCAATAGGCAGGTATATCTCAGGAACCACGATGAGAATTCGTCTCTTGGGCGGGGGATTGATGGTCCAGGTACACTCGATATTGGCAGGATAATTCCCAGGGTAGTTGGGCGACTCGATATAGCCAGTGAAATCTCCCAGCTCTCCACCACAGTGCCGGTCTGTGAAATGACAGCACAGTGTCAAACGGTTTACACTACCCTGCAGGGGCCCTGGTAATTATTTACAGTAGAGCTTATGAGTCAGGACAGCAATGGGGCTTCTTCCATATGCTCTCTTAGAAGTCCACCACAACAGAGTCAAACAAACGTTCATCCTTGTACAGCTAATGTGACCTACATCTAGCCAGTGGGTGGACTGTTGTTTGTTTTTAATGTGACAGACACATTACAGATACACATCCTTACATACAGGCTATGCAAACACACACACACACACACACATTGTTTCACAGAGAAACACAAACACAGTTTAACAAAAACACAGACACACACATGCAAAGACATGCACACATCTACACACACACACACACACACAAACACGCACATGCACTCGCAACACACACTTACTTACACACACACACACACAAGCAAACATACAGGATAGGCATACATACTCTTGCACTGTGTGATGCTGGTGGAGCCGTCAAAGTCTGTGGTGGTGTTCCCTGGGCAGGCCATGCAGTAGTTCTGGCCAAACTCTCCCTGGTAGGTCCCCATTGGGCAGCGGATGCAGCGGTGTGTGCTGGTGTTGTAGTAGTGTCCAGGAGAACACTGCACTGCAGGGAGACAGGCCAGGCACAATGATATCACTCACAATTGTGTTGGCTTGCAAAAATCATATGATTAAAACTCCCTAAGAGGAAGACAGGCTAACTCTTCAGTGTTATGCCCAAATATATGAGCCAGTCTCAACATTCTCACCTTTAGTCTCACAATCCTGGAAAGAGACCGCACTGCTGTGCTTGGTGACGAGGTTTCCTCCACAAGGGAAGCAGGAAGTGCGACCAGTCTCAGGCTGGTAGAACCCCAGGGGACAGGGAAGGCAGGGGGCAAAGCCGTCATGAGAGTACTGACCAAGAGGACACTGACCTTGAGGTTAAAGGAATAAAAAAGACAGAATGATTCACAGTTTATTGGGGAGTCACGGTTTTACAAGGACTCGGTTTAACAGAGTCACACATCAATTATTAGTCATATTTTCAAAAGTCTCTGTTTTTACGAGTCATAGTTTATCTAGTCACAGTCTGATATGGAGACACTGTTCAGTTTCAGCAGAGAGGTCACAGGTATGATGCAATAACAGGCTATGACTGCACATCCTTTCCGAAAGCTCCTGAATGCCTTTTAAACAAACTGACTGCACCTGAGATAGCTCTGATAGGCATTTGTTGTTTAGTCTGGGGGAGGGAGAAGGCTGGGGTTATACACCAAGATAGCAGTGTTTACCAAACCAAAACATGGTGGTTCATTCTCGTGGGTGGGGTTTGCCACCATGATTCAAAAAGAGAGGGGATCGCAGCAGGGATGTGGTGGGAAGAACATCTGTCTCCGTGATTTTTATCCGTGTGTACTCAGCTTCCTCCGTCTTTCAAATACATGCATTCAGCTATCTGATTCATTGACACTCATTTCTATACTATCTACAGATCAAACAAAAAAGAGGCTCAGCTTTTCTGGCCTGAATACACTTAGATTGTTTCCTAAAATGAAGCAAATAAAGATGTCCCACTACAGGTATTACACTTCCCATGTTCAAGTGCAGGGCTCACATACGAGTAGCATTTTTATTACAGATTTTCTTCTTGTCTACCTTGGAAAACACAAAATTATTCCTGAGCTCATCTCATTACTGCACCACTCTCAGTCAGTTAGGGGGAGTGACTGGGCAGCCAATCCAGGTTTGTACTCGGCATATGTGATACCAGGCCCTAAGCTTCATCAGTACACTGAGTCCCAATGTCTTTACCAGATGAACCACCCAGCAGCCTGCCCCACTCAAGGCCTCCACAATGCCTTACCACCACACTCTGAAATGTTCCGCGCCCCTATAGTCCTCGGGATTCCTGGCATCTCTGGGCCTGGACAGACCTCGCATGACACCTGCCCTTCTTCATCTTGGTATGTTCCAGCTGGGCACAAGACACACCTCCCCTGCTCTCCATCATAGTATGTTCCTGGGCTGCAGCTCACTAGTGAAGAAGAGAGGCTGACATAAGAGACTATGTCCACACAACTCCCACTAAAATTTGGATGAAACTGATCCAAGATCAGCACTGATGACACCTTCCTTTCTCACACTTCTAAAGCTAACCAACCCTGTATTTGAGCTGTTAAAAAGGAACTTCAATTTGATCTGAATCAAATTCAGACCAGTAGGTTAACTGAGCCCCTATAAAGCAGTTCCCATTAAACAGTCAAATACAGTCAGGCGCATACACATTTATAGCACATATTTCACATACCTGTGGTGAAGTATGCATTCAATCTCTGTAAACAACAAAAACTGCACATGAGTGTAACTCTGAACTCTGAAATTGCAGGAACTCATGATAGTAACAAACGTCTTATAGATATAACTTTATGATACTATTCATATCAATAACTGTTCTGCATATCAGACAGTACATCCAAATTCATTCTGATTCTTCACACCAATTAACACAAGGATCCAGCGCCTTCAATAAAAACGTATTAATAACAAAACTTAATAGATTACACCACTATTATCCAAATTCTAAATGGTCTTAAGGTTCTTGAGAGAAAGTACTCATGTCAAGTTGAAAGTGTTTAAAGTTAGTTGAAAGTCCCACTCATTAAATGAGTTTATGTCCAGTTCACATTGCTGTGTTTAAGAGGAGTTTTGGCTAAGCTAAAGCTTTAAGTAACTCTGCTCAAGTGAGAGGCCTAGTGCTATGAGAGGAGTCTGACAAAGGATTAACTGCACTGCCATTATACGTGCCTCAGCAAATTGCTTGATTTTACTGAGAAGAAAGAAAATGTAATTCTCTCAAGAGCAGTTCATTTTTCCCCCCTTTTGTTTATCCTGAATGACCATGAAGAGCCACCACTGCATTGTCTCCCATTGCTTTTATTTGATGGAGAGAGAGAAAGAGGGAGGGTAAGAAAGTGAGAGTGCGTGAGTGAGCAAGTGAGTGAGAGAGAGGGAGAGAGAAAAAAAAAACCTTGAAGCTTTTCAAATGCAAAGAGGAGATTCAATAGAGTCCCTCGAATTGATGGCCCGAAAGAGGTTTAAAGGACCTTTCACCACCATTCAGGTCCCCCGACCCTGGCCTATTTGATGACATAGGCAAACACTATGGTATCACAGCAGTAAGGAGCTGAACCCAATAAAAGGGGTCAGGGGATTGTAGTTCCCCCCCTGTCTCCCCCATCCCACTCGCTCCCGGCCCTCTAAGGCAGGGTCCCAAACAGCTGATGCTAATTGATTCCCATGGTGTCGCCAGAGTCAATTCTTCCCCAGCAGGGTTCACTCACTGGCTGGGGGTCACACCGAGTGGCCCCCATGGAGGAGGAATTTAAGCACTTAAACCGGGAACTGAGGCCTGCTTGAATAAACAACGCCTTCACCCCCAAAATACTCCTTTCCCGTCCTGTGTAAAAAAAAAGAAAACACAGACACACACACACACACATACAAGAGGCACTCCATCACTGTATTCAAGAGGATACAGATTTTTATCAGATCAAAAAAAAAAACAAAAAAACAAGATACCATGCTCACATTGGCTTAATGAGCACTGGGTCTGTAAGTGTATATGTGCAAGGGGGCTTTAAGGGGGGCTTCCTTGTTTTTTCTTTAAATTTATGTTTCATTATTATTACTGACATGTATACATAGTAACTGTTTGCAAATGGGTTTAGCAAAAGAGATAAAACTCTACCTCAAGTGATGGAATTCCAGCTAAGCAACGGCAATCTCCATTTTATTATGCTGTTGCTGTAATGTTATTTTCCCAATGTTATAGTAATGCTGTGTGTAATGAGTTGTTGGGTTGTATCTGGTGAGGTGAAGGTGCCTCTACTGTGGGACGAGCCTGTGGATTTGGTGTTTTTTCCACACTGTGTCAGAAAGGAGCCCCAGTGGGATTTACAGTGGAGTGGGCAAACTGAAAGGGCTAAACTGCACTTAAGGGAGCCAATCTGGGTGGGGGAGGTGGAAAGGAGTGAGGGGAAAAATATAGCTCTCCTTTTTTTTCAAGGGGGGTGTTAGAGTTCCCGTTCAGGAATCACTCTGAAATTACACATCCACGCCTCCGCTTGCCTGCTTTGATTTTTAATGATGGCCTTTAATTGCTGTGTGGGAATGCCACCGGTTGGCCTGTAGCACAACTGAGAATGCTTAAGACTCATTTAGGCGTGTCTGCCATGGCATAAATATACCCTGTCTTTAAAGCTGGCCCTCAAAGCCCATTCTGTCCCAATATCAGACTCTAATCTAATGCAGAGAGGAAAGGTGACCTGTTATTTTGCAAATAGCAGCACACAGGGCTGAGTTGAAGACGTGGCACAATACTGTTGGGAGACACAATGAGAGGGAAACAGCCAATGGTAGACAACCATTTCTTTATCCCTCCCTCCAGTGAGAGGGGAGAGGGTTAACGCATTAGAACAGTTAAAGGAGTGTCCTTATTATTCTCTCTGCTCTCCCATTATTCAATGCAAAATCTCTTCCAACTGAGGGTGGACCATACACTGCCATACCATACACACAACCAAACCCCCCCCCCCACAACTCCCCTATACCAAGAAGAGGGCAGCTCTTTGAGTTGAGAGAGGCAGAGACTGTGGGCTAGGAGATCTTTGTGAGATCCCACAATGGTCTTTGGATTCTTTAAATATTGTAACCAAAGTCAGGTTCAGATGTGGGGTCTGTGGGGGTTAAAGAGAGAGCCCCTTTACACAGCCAAACGACACCCAAAGCCTTCAATGGGAAACACTTTCATTCCTCCTCTCTTTAAACCCTGCTCTTTCTCCAGCAGCTCAGCCATATGGCAGCAGAAAGGTCAGCAATGTACCCATTACTTTGGAAGCTACAGTTATCTGGCCTTCTAGTGTCATAAACGCACCAAAACACACACACACACACACACACACACACACACACACACACACACACAGACACACACATACATAAATACCCACCATGAATATATGAGGAAAACAAGTTGAGACAGAATGAGATACATTGGCGAGGGATACTATGAGCTCTAGTGCTCTATAAGCATATCAGAAAAGCTTCCTTACTGTTGTTCCATGATTATACTCTCATAAAAAATCACAGGTAGAACTGCAAAAGAAAGGAAAACCAAACCATAAAAATGACCCCCAGGTTGATATTAACTTCTGTGACAAGCTTGATGTAAGGCCTCTGCTCTCTGTCATGTGCTCATGAGGAACCTGATACTGCAGGTGCGTCACTTCCAACAGAAAGCCCAAGCCATGGGACAAACATAAACGATTTGCCACACTTCCCACCATCTCAGATTACCCATCTGCCCACAAGGGTGCAACTAAGTAACATAACAATATCCCAAAACCACGGTACTGATTATACTCTCATAAAAACAGTGAACATACTGAGGTATAGTAAGCACATTAAGTTGAGATTAGTGATCATGGTACATGGCTGGTCATGCTTGATTTCAAAAACTCCTGTTGCTCTGCAGGAATATGTGAGTGTTAGGGTGATGGGGCGCAGAAGAATGAGACCCATTTGACAGAACCCCAATAATGTCTCACCAAACCTGGAGCTACTCAGCAGGGCTAGCAATGGTATTTGATCATGTAAAGTTTGGGAGGAAAGAACACACCTCCACTCCTCATTACAAAACAATCAGTGATATCCTTTATTTGAGTTTTACGATATATTAATCTCCTCCTTTTCTAACTATTCCTGCTAACCAACTCCAGAAGCTCAATTACATGTCATTTCATTAACAATTCAGTTACATAGTTCACTTACAATACATGTTCTCAGAGGACACTGCCTCAAAGTTGTCCATACCAGGTCACCAAGAATTTTAGAACTTTACACAATGCAAGTAAGCCACACCCTCTCCAGCACAGCAGGCCAATCACAGCTTTCCCCCCGTTTACCTTCCTTTACCAGGGTAGGGTATTCCTTGCCAAATTTCTCTGTTTTGTCTGAAAATCTACACATCTATGTACAAGGACATGCCATTTAGCAATGGCAACATATGCAACAGTAATTTGTTACAATGGATTTCTCTGAAAAGAAAACAATGATACATTTTTTAAATGAAGAAAATCAATAATGTGAGCCATAAGATTCTTGTATGAACTCTCACAGCAGTATGCTAGCCACTGCTTTTGTTTGCATGAGTCGGTTCTTGGCTTTGTCAACAGATGTCAAACGCAAACTTGAGCAGAGTTCAGAGAATTGGCCTTCGATGAGACGTTCTAACTTGAAAATACTTTAAATTTTCTCCCACAGGGTTGGAGTCCGAAGACAGCCAGCAAGTGAGCTGTGAAGAGCATACAAAAGTTTTATAAACCTATTTATTCTAACTGCTCATTACTGTTAGAATGATTTTTAAATAAGTTTGTTTCTTCTTTTCCTGTTTTCCCCCTAATGTTTAACAAAATGTACGGCCATCTCCTCTGCATACATTTTTGTGGCTTCATATTATATGCAATCAGGTTGCCTTGTTTAATATTTTTCTATGTAAATATAGTTGTACATACATTTTTACCTACATTATGTATGCCATTTATCAGTCATGGATAAATATCACTGTTAGGAGTTAGGACAGCATGCTCCAACACACTTTAAAATAAATCTGCTACACTGTACAATGACTGCTGGATCACATCCTGCACAGTCCACAGGGTAGACCTGTGTGTAGTGGTTCATTTTCTTACTGTCCAACATTTTCTTACTGGCCTTAACATGCTGACGATGTATGTTGGCTTTGTGTGGTCTTTAGGAGTTGTTGGTTGTATATGCATTTCTGGTGGTCAGTGTGCCTGCCTGCAGGTGTGCCTGCACATCAGTTTTTGTGCTCAACTGCAGGTCTCAGAAATCACCACATGGATAATGAACCATTACCTTAAAGGACCATCTCACCAATCAACTAATGAATAGATCTGACAGGCAAACCTGTACTACCTTGCTGGCCAGACCTCTAATATGAGTTATCAGTCCTCAGTAACTCTACACTGTTTCTATAAAACCACAAACTATTTCTCTGGATGATAAACTCTCCGCCACAGACAGCTTTACATCAGTCATCCCAGGCTGCAGGTTTTCCATCATCAAAATGTAAAATCTGACCATAACCACCATCATCATCATAAACCATTATCAATTTCTTAAGTCTTTTACTTGGTGAAGGAAACAATAATTCAAAGTTTCATAATGAGTCCTGTTTGAAGACAGTTGAGGTAAATTCCATTCCTTGAGTGTAAGGTAGGAAAGTGGGTTGGTGGGATCTGATGTCATACACTCACCACACTTCTTGTCCAGCAGCACTTGGCCAGTGCCACAGGGCTCCAGGGACTCGGTGGGCCGGCTGATCTTCTTGGCCAGCTCGTACTCAGAGCCAGCAAAGCGTAGGTGGAACTGCTCACGATTGATGGACTTGCGAAGTGTCCGGATTGTCTTTCTCAGCCGCTTCTCCGAGCGCCGCCGCACACACCCCAGGTCACAGCTCTCTGTAAAGGGAAGGACTCGATACCAAAACACTGCCTTTACACCCTTACACACACACACACACACACACACAAACACTACACAAGTTTGCACCACATTCTACTCTAAAGTTCCTTGCACCACAACACAAATATAAAATCGCCCACACATGCACACCTTCACCATGCATCACTACACAAGCACTACACTTTTAAAGTAGTCCACACTCTTTACACCAACACATATGTAAACATACATAGTGCAAAGCAGTAGACATCAATATCCAATACACATAAACCACAATGCACAGCACATCTGACCCCCCCACTCCCGAAGTGACCTATCCCCCTGTCTGCAACCGCATCAAAACAGGAGATACTTTTCTCAGTTTTTCAGTTGGTCCAGATTTTAGTTTGGTGACATGACAATGACAGAACAGGAGGGAAAAAGAAGCAGAGGAGCATGAGCCGGCAGCCATGGCCATGTGCAAGTGTGCCACATGGCATGTAGCAAGTTGCGTGCGGCAAAAACCAACCTGTTACCTCCTCTAGGTTGACATCCAGTTGGAACTCGGCGGTGATGGAGGAGCCCTCCTCCTCACCCGCCTTCCTGCCAAGCCGACTGCGAAGTCTGCGCCCAGATGAGCTGCAGCGTAGACTGACAAAGCTGAACTGCACATTCTCCGTATAGGGCAACTTCCTGTCTGTTGGCATACACATGCATGCGTGCACACATACACACACACATACACACACACGTTCATTTAAATTCAGATTTATTCATCTAGCAGCCACTTTTGTCCCAACCAGCATACAAGCAACCAACTCTTAAGTATAAATAAAAGAATGAATTCAAGTTGAATAGGATAGAGAAGACAAAGATACTAGGTATTTGATGCAATGCTGGTTGGACTCACACACAACACACTACACAAATTTCTATACAAATTAATTAAAAGAGATAAGCAGATATACAGAAACGCACACATACACATACACACACACACACACAATCACATGCATACACAAGCACATGTGCACACAATTAGACAGGGCTACATTTCACTCAGTGCCTGATCTATGAACTCAGTGAGCACCCAAGGGCAGGTCAAGCAAATACGTCCGATCAAAGGCCCATCGAGAGCAGGCTCAATGAGCTTCAAAGGGCCTGGTAAGACCTCACGAAACCTGTCCCTCTACAACACACTATCCCTAAAAACAGGGTCAAAACACAGAGCACAGATTCTGCAGAAAGACACAATTGGTCACATATTTCCCTGTAGTAACAGCTAAGTCTATTTAACTTAATTGTGCTAGTCCTTTTCTTTGCACTGTTTTTTGAAGGGAGTGGCAGGGGGCTGAAGAATTTCCCTCTTTTACCCCCATGCACCTGTCTGTTAGAGGGGACATTAAGAGGGATGTAAAGCACAATGCCAGATCCTTTGGGGAAGAAAAATAATCTAACAATCAGAAGCCAATTTGATTGATGGCTGGGCGGGGGCCTTGGTGAAAGGCATGCTATGGCTAATTTCACTCACCCTCGCACCCCCACACTCATTGGACAATGTGCTGTTCTTAGAAACTCAAAAAATTTCAGACCGCAATGCTCTGCTATTCTCTGCACCTTGGTCAAAGGGCCATACTCCAAACTTACAAATATCTGGTTTGTTCTGGTCAGTCTGTGCTGATGAGTAACCATGATATACATGATAGTCATGATGAAAGATTGTGCATTAGAAGGGTTGTTAATGTCCTCCATACCAGACAGAGCAGCATTTAAACCCTCCGTCAGCTTCTCCTGGCTTCTTTTCAAATTGCACTTCCCTGTGCCAGATTTGAACGTAGCAGAGGTCTTAATCCGTGGGGCACTTGTCAAATCTGTCCCTGCAGGAAGAAGAAGACAATGATTTTTTATCAACATAAACACATTATTTACAGTCACTGAATTAAGGAGAATACACCTTGTAAGCGTGGTCACAAACTAAATTAGCAGCCTGTATTCACCCACTCAAAATCTGAATGTAGCAGGAAAGCACAAAGGTTTTTAACTTTTTTGTGCAAGAATGTGGGTTTCTGTGTTTGTGTGGGGAGATACGAATTGATACAGATCTAGAATACTATGTACTTGCCTATGCAGAGGGAGCTATTCTGGTTTTTTTGTCCTCCAGTGAAGCAAAGGAGGGGCATTCCACAGGTCACTGTGTAGGAATCTTCAGCCCCTGCAAAAACACACAGGGTGTTACAAAGACTGAAGGGCAACAAAGGTGAATACACAAAAGAAAGATGCTGTAAAGTAAGCAGGTGGCGTGTCAAGACGCAGGCTGATTCGGCTTATGCTTCTTACCACTGCTGATATGAACTTGTGACTGACAAGTCAGGAAGCAATGGTCGCCCCCCTCCTGCTTGCTGCAGTTCAGAGTGGGTTTGGTGGGCGGCTTGGGAGCCGGCAAACCCTTTGTTTCTGGAGAGGGATAAGAATCACAACAGACTCGAGGGTAAAGGGAAACATTTGGATCATCTGCGTATCACGATAGCAAGCAGCCAGGAAAAATAAGACAGCAGAGGTGAGCACTGAGGGCCAGATTTACTAATGGATTGCAACTGCTTTTCAGGCATAAAAGCAGCCTCTGAAATGTCTTGGTATTAACATGCAAATTACTAAACAGTCGCAATAGGCGAAAAACGCTATTACAAGGGAATTTGCGGTGACTACGTCACTTTGCGCCTTTCCTCTTGATAAATAGTAAAATCTGTTCATGCATATGTATACCTGGGATGGAGGCACTAAAACAGGTAGGAGATTTTGCATATGAGGCCAATTATATATTTCGTCTAATTTACTAAACCTTGCAGTAACTGAGGCTCCCGTCTTTGCATGGGAATTTTAACGACTAAAAGCGGGCGGAAATTTTACCATCTGTCAGTTAACATAACAGCAAATACTGACATGATATTACACAGGTTACACAGTCACAGGATAATCGCACTACTGGAGGAACTTGAGCCATGCACCCAAAGATCAAATTCTCTGTCAGCTGTGGTGATGCCGGATCTTTTCAAAGTGCAGTTGTATGGCTTACAGGTGCTTTGTGCCGTCATACAATGAACAAGTGTTCAGAAATAGAAAACAGACATATCCCATGAACATGCAGGTTACAATAATCACAGATGTTTTTGCAAAGTACGTCACGGCAGCTTTATTTTCAGTCAAGGCCTCTATCTACAGTCAGTGAGAGAGTGGAACAAGCGGAATGTGTTAGCCACGCTGTAATAACCTTATTCCAATCCATGTTTATATTCTTCCTGTTGTTAGACCACCAGCTGTGCTGTTTGCCCTTATTATGCTGTAGGAAAGCTTTTTGTTTGCTGCCTAACATCATGCCATATTTTTTTTTTTTACCTCCTGCAGTGTTTGATTTGTTAGTCCTATACGTAATGCATTAATTTTTGTCACTCCAAAACTTTCTCCTTTCGGTTGGTGTTTAATTCCTATGCTGTAATACGCCATTATGGAGCTTTGCCTTGCTGGCCATCATATCTGATCAGTAAATACAAGTTTCATTTTTCCTGAGGTTCCCTCGTTACTTACGCCTGGTTGCTCCGTATCCATTGGCATCGCCTTGATATAAGCACTTTTTTATGGGTGTCACCTACCGCAAAATTGTGACATGAGAGCGTTTAGTTTTTTGGCTGCGTAATTAGACCAAGTATTAATAAATCAAGTGTTAATATTTTGGTGTTTGCAAACACAAAAGTGTCGCTATATAGCGAATATTTTTGTGCTGCTACTATTCCTTAGTAAATTTGGCCCTGAGAGAGTTGAACTAAAGAACTCAAGGTATTTTCAGTTTGTTTGTCATTTGTGCTTGTTTTCATGCTGCAGAGAACACAGAGAGCCAGAGAGAGAAGTGAAGTAACCCAAAGTATCTCCTGTTTTCAGCCCCTGGAAATTGAGTAAACAAAACATGACCAGGTATTACCCATGGAGAATCACCTCAATGTGGGCAAAGCTAAGCATCTGATGGCGTAACCACAAATGGGCCACTGGCCCTCCACACCTGACAGGGGTGCCGTCTTACCAATGCAGTCCTTCTTGTTCCAGTGCAGCTTGTAGCCCACGTTACAGTGGCACTCAAAACCCCCCATGGTGTTCTCACAGCTGTGCTCGCAACCACCATTGTTGATACTGCACTCATCCACATCTGAGATCAGGAAAAATGAGAAATCCATCCTCATTTCTCTGTCATTGTTATTGTCTACGTTTCACATTTACATTGATCTTCCATTGATGTTATTATTTACTCTCAATTTTTATCATTAATGTTTTTATCATCAATGTAGATTTTCCCAGTTTGGAGAATTCAGCTGTATTTGTTGCTCTCTCTCATTGATGCAATGTACTCCATCAAATAGGAGATCAAATGGGAGTGCACAGTATACTCTAAGACACATCTTTTCACTCTGCACGTTCACCAAACTGAGGACAGGAATGTACAGGTAGATTTTAGGTGTCCAACCAACCAGGGGAATTATACTTGTGCAATAAGACAAGGCCAACCCAACTCACTCAAATTCTCCCTCCCAGTGAAGAGATTAAATGCTTTCCAGACAATGTGCTCAATACTCAATGGCAAGGGGAAAACTTCAGAGTTGTTTTCAACCCTAAAATTTCTTATAGAATGTTGGCCTTTCATAGAGTAAATTCACATTATTTAACAGGGCATGGACACTAGGCCTTTTGTCATCTGTACATTTGTGATCAGAGAATGGACAAAGAAGCCTTTGTGAAGCTTGAGTTGCTGGGTTTTACCTCCACAGTGGGCCAGACCATAGAGCGTGTGGCATTTGGGTCTTACCTCCACAGTGGGCCAGACCATAGAACGTGTGGCCTTTGGGTCTTACCTCCTGAGTGGGCCAGACCATAGAGCGTGTGGCCTTTGGGTCTTACCTCCACAGTGAGCCAGACCATTGAGCGTGTAGCCTTTGGGTCTTACCTCCTGAGTGGGCCAGACCATAAAGCGTGTAGCCTTTGGGTCTTACCTCCACAGTGGGCCAGACCATAAAGCGTGTAGCCTTTGGGTCTTACCTCCACAGTGGGCCAGACCATTGAGCGTGTAGCCTTTGGGTCTTACCTCCACAGTGGGCCAGACCATTGAGCCTTTGGGTCTTACCTCCACAGTGGGCCAGACCATTGAGCGTGTAGTCTTTAGGTCTTACCTCCACAGTGGGCCAGACCATAGAGCGTGTAGCCTTTTGGTCTTTCCTCCACAATGGGCCAGATCATAGTGCATGTAGGCTTTGGGTCTTACCTCCACAGTAGGCCAGACCATTGAGCGTGTAGCCTTTGGGTCTTACCTCCACAGAGGGCCAGACCATTGAGCGTGTAGCCTTTGGGTCTTACCTCCACAGTGGGCCAGACCATTGAGCGTGTAGCCTTTGGGTCTTACCTCCACAGAGGGCCAGACCATTGAGCGTGTAGTCTTTGGGTCTTACCTCCACAGTGGGCCAGACCATAGAGCGTGTAGCCTTTGTTGCACATGCACTGGAAGCTCCCGGGCGAGTTCACGCATGTATGGTCACACGTCCTTTCAAAGAAGCATTCGTCTATATCTGCAACCCAAGGCAAGAAGGATAACACTGACTGTCACAAACCCCCCTTCCACCCTCTACCAAGCAACATGCAATGTCTGTCTGATCATGGGAACAGCATGTCGTCATTATTGCCCCTGTATAAATGTAAGAGAGATCATTAATCTGCAGCTGTGTCTCCAGTCTCTGGAGAAGGATGCCAGGGAAGAATGGTGTTCCATGGTACATTGTATCAGTGGAGGCAATCTGTGTGCCTTACTGAAATGTATTCTAAAATGACTTTTATAATAATAACCCATGTTAAGGATCTTGAAAGGAATCCTGCAAGTCGATGCTGGTGCTGTTTGCAGATCCCCCCACCCTCTTATCGCTGCCCAACTTTTCACAATAGAGCCCAGTGTGGTCTCAAAGATGATGTTGCTCTGAGCAGTGGCAGAGGAGGGGCATACCCTGGCAGGATCGCTCATCCGTCAGGAGTTTGAAGCCCTTCCTACAGCTGCATTCGAAGCTGCCTATGGTGTTCCGGCAGAAATGATCACAGCCGCCATTGTGGACCTCACACTCGTCGATGTCTGTAAGAAGCCACAGTTATTGCTACAGTGCTGCACTGACTTTGAACAGGTATTGCCAGATATTCACTGCCAAATATTACTGCATAGTTATGAGACCTCTTGCCATTGTTGTAGCAAAGAATTATTATTATTAGTAGTAGTAGTATTACTTAAATCTCCAAGCAACAGGCCAGTCATACCTTTGCAGGTCTTGCCATCTGGCTGAAGGGTGAATCCCACAGGGCAGCTGCAGTGAACGCCCGTGGACGTGTCCTTGCAGGTACAGTCACAGCCCCCGTTGTTTACCGCACAGGTCTCTGGAAAGCAAAGGAACACAGGACAGGTTTCACAGCAGAGCATGCAACAGACTGTGCAAAATGGAACACAGAACAGAACATGTAATATGGAACACAAGACCAGGTTCTGGCATGCTCTGAGGAGCCCGAACCCTGTTTGCCAGAGCAGGCCTCGAGAGGAAAGCAGGATAGCATGTGATGGATGCATGTGGCTTGCTGATGTAGCACTCTGCTCTGAAACCAATGGCGAAGTGGTGTTCCCAGTCTGACGTGATGGTGCAGACAGTGTGTCATCCATCAGCGCATTAGCAGCACGGAAATGCACACGTGTGAAATGTGCTATACCGCCTGCATGGCATGTTTTTTCTGGGACAGAAACCATGAGGTGTGAGAGTAAGCGTTCTCCGCCATTTCACAGTTTGCTCTAAAGGCTGTGGAATGCCCTGCTTCACCACACCACTACCTCCTTCCCTATGGAAACATACATGGTTTCCTGGCAGCAACATCAGTTGACATGATCTGGTCAAATCAGTTCTTTTTCCCTAAACATATTCTTACATTTACTACATTATTTATATTGGAATTTCAAAATGACAGAGGACTGAGATATTTTAAATAAAATGCATTTAAAACGAAATTGCTTATATCGATTTGACTAATGCAAAAATAACTTAAAGATAATCTAATAAAAATGACCCTGATGAAAGCAGGCATCATTCGTAAGGAACTTGAGCTATATTGTTGCTATTCTTGTTTAATTCCTGGAGCTCAATTTCATTGAGAGAAGAATCATCAGACATAAGTTTATGAAAATAATTTACTTTTAAATATGGAGGTGTGTTTGTTCCAACAAACATATAAAACTGATGGTAATTATTCACTATATTGTTGTCAATAATTCCACCTTTCACAGCTTAAGACATGGCCACATTTACACACAACTGTGATACAATTATATTTATATCTATTTAGTTTAGTTATTGAAGTCATGTGATGACGTTTCAGTCCCTTAAAAAAGGTCAACTTTAAATTAGACAAGTCAACCTTCAATTAAACTGAATAACCAAAAAGGGGCATAATTCAACAAAAATAACTTGCTTGAAAATCCAGTTATTAACAGTTCAATTAATCTTTAATAAGGCCTTCAGCTGAAACAAATAGGGATGCCCTGCTTCTGTGATGATTAACGGTAAGCTATTTCATGCATTAACAACTCTCTGTTGTAAATTGGTGAAACTGACACAATGAAAACAACATGACCAAATGACAGTATCCATCCTTAGTATGCATTCATGGCATGAGTGCAACAGCTCATCTCATTCATTCTTTTTTTTCGGGGGGGTGGGTGGGGGAGGGGGTTAGGAAATAGTTTTTGAGGGTACAGCTGGCAGGTGGGCATTTTTTACCCATGAGCAGTCGGCGCTTCACACGCTTGTCAACCTCTGCGAGCGATGTGGCGTTGTGCTCTGGAGTCTCTGAGGCTGCTTCGTCCCTCTCTGCAACACACAGACCAAAGGAAGGCACACACACCTACCATCAGCCTTTACACACTATACAATCATGCACCTAGCAATCAGCCTTCACACTCCCACACATACACACACAACACACCTTGGGCTGAACTGGTCAGAGTCAAGAGCTTTAAGCTAGTCTGAAGATGCGTCCACTGAAAGTAAAATAAATAAAATTATGTAAATAAATCAAATGGATTTGCTTGGTCAGCTGAGCAGATGAATGTGAGACAAAGTGGACTGCGCAGGCTGTGCAGACATATGTGCAAGGCTGGAGGTTAGAAACCAGAACTTCAGTTAAGCAAAAAAACACACTCCCTACAAAAACCAACCACCTTTGTCTGCACCTTTCAGTGTAACTAGTCCCGTGTTTACATGTGATTGTCATTGAGTAGATAAGCCCCCGCTATATCGACAGTGTCCATATCAGTGGGATGTTTGTGTGATGTGCCGATGGGATATGCAGACAACCACAGGATAATCCGGACCGCACACAGACTCCCGGCTCCTGCGGTTACAAACTATCTGATCTGATGTCTATCAAGCCTCCGGGCATTTACACGGACTGAGGAAATATGAATCTGTTATCAGGGGAGCTAACTTCTATGACAAACAGGACTGCTATGTTATCAAGCGGATGGAGAGGTGATAAACTGAGCAGCAGAAGTTCAGACAGTAAGGAAAAACAGGGAAAAATGTGACTGGGTGAAGGGTGCAAAACATCTCAAATGTGGCAGGAAGTTGTCAATGACTGAATGGTTTAAACTTGCAGAAAAGAGCTAATAAATTATTGTTTTTAAAAAGTCTGTTTGTATTCACATTGGCTGTCTACCAACAAATGTGACATGTTAATGTAATAAAACAACAGAACGGGAAGGTCTGTATTTCTGCCTATTGGTCTCATTACTTCACCACCTATGGCTCTCTCACCTACACAGGATCTCCCATCTGCATGTAGAGTGTATCTTGCATGACATCTGCATATGGGCCCATGGTCCGTGTCATCACACATGTGCTGGCAACCCCCATTACCATGGTTACAGGTTACTAAGCGAAAAGCACACAAACACACAGTTTGTCAGTGGATGTCATCATTTTAAGTGCTAAATATTTTTCATGTTATGGGAGAGGCAGGGTTTTCTACTGACTCTCTACTAATTGTTGGGTGAGGGAGGGTGTTAACTGTATACACACGTACAAATGCAGCCCCTCTGGTTCTTGGCCAGCTCGAACCCAGGCCTGCACTCACAGGCCACACCCCCCTTGGGTGTCTCCTTGCAGATGTGTGCACATCCGTGTGCTTTGTTCATGCAGCTTAGACCCTCTGGAAGGAGAGCACAGTGAAAAGCTGAGACTCAGTAAGATTCAGTAGGAATTCACAATGAAACTCCATGACAATTTAGTGGAAAAATCATTGAGAAAACATGATCGTTCTGTGGCAAAACAGCAAAATGGCAACACCAGAATGGTAGTTAAAGCCACAGTGATGCAGTGGGATGATTCTGGAGTTATTCAATAAAAAATTAACAGTATTTTCAGCTCAGAAACAACCCCCACCCCCCAAAAAAAACCCAACCAGTGTATATAATGGTTAAATATCGGCTTAAATGTAGATGTAATTACATCACCAGACTGATTGTCCCACTTATAACTCGTGACACTTTTATAAACAGTTTATCTGTACTGAGATGATATTAGGGTCTAAAGCTGCCATACTGAAGGCTGAATAAACTGTTTATCTCTACAAAAGGGCGTATGCCTATACTTCTGTCTTCAAGAGTAAAATATCCCCATTTGATTTTTACATGGTTTGTGACCTCATATATCCCACAATGCACTAGAGATTATGGGGACAATTTTGAGAACCCAAACAATGTGACAGCCGGAGGAGGTTTTTCTGCATTCTGCTGATACTTAAGTGCAGTGAGCCCATCATAAGCACAGCTCCAAATGGAGAGGGTTTGGCTACGCTTCGTTCCAGTGAATAGTAGAGAGGAAACAGAAAGAAGGAGAGGATGAGGACAAAGGACAGGACCCATCTGCACAGACAGCTAGAGCAGGCCCTCCCAGGCATGCGCTTACACAAGCAAAGACACAAACATCAGGGAGATTCCCTGCTTCAGGCAGCCCAAAAATAACTTCACTGTTACATGTTTAAGAGCCGTATTTTCAGTCAGTAGGTTTTCAGCTCTCCTCTCTTGTTTGTTTTGCCATCCAAAGGGGAGAAAGACATTTCCTTTGGCCCAACCAACAATTCCTTTTGCTGGGCTTCACAACAGATGTCATGACTTTTCAGGTGTTAATCCTAATCAGCTCAGCAGGGCTTTGCACCTAACTGTTCATGTGTTGAGCCTATGATTAGCATGCTGTCAGATCGTAATCTATCTGGACACCCCTTTGCTGGTCGGGATGGTTTTGTTGGCTCCTTGCTCATGTTTTGTGGCACTGGCCATCTCGTATAAGGCCACTTATAGCTCACTGTCATACCTGACCCCCCTACACTGAGGCTGAAGGTGAGGGGGTCCACTGGAATGAATCTGTTAGTATATTCAGGCAAACACAGCAAAGTGGAAAACACTGGATTGTGGCTCAATTTACAGAAGAAAAATAAAGGCTGAGAGACTATGACACATAAAAAAGTGCTCTATTTCCATCTATAACACAACACACAAAGGGTAGAGTGCTGCAGTTATTAACTTGTTTTGTTCTCTTGGACAAGGGGAGCCATTTCCCACAGCATGAGCGCTTTAGAGCCTGCCTGCCATGGATAATACCAAAGAAAGGGAAGCCAACTTAAAAGCTATCACCCCCCCATTGTGTTGTCAATCACGGACTTACATGTAAGCATTAACAAATTAGCCCCATAACTCTCTGTAAAGTCCCTGACACTGCCAAAAGACCACAGCCCCCACCCCTTGCAACCACTCCCCCCTAAGATACCCACAGATAACCCCTCTCTGAACACTTTACCAGAAACTCAGAAAACATAAATTATAATTTCAACTGGCTTAGTGTTGTATGGCCTCTGAAAGCTTTCATTATAAAGTGTTGTTTGGTTTCCGGTGGCTTGGATTCATGGGATTTTTTAATCACATTTACTCACTCAGTCAGATCCATGAAACTTGGCAGACTGAGCCTTCTGGAGTCCTCATGGTATGATGGTGCACAGAGTGCTGTGTTGGGCACAGTGATGATGTCACTTAAGGGGGGCACTCACCCTCAGAGCGATGGATGCAGGTGTGCTGGTTGTCGCTCAGAAAGAAGCCATCCTTGCAGCGGCACTCGTAGCTTCCCATGGTGTTAACACACACATGCTGACATCCACCATTGTTGAACAAACACTCATCTACGTCTGGGAAGAGAGCCACTGCATCAATGCTCAACATGCTCAATGCATTTTCCACTACAGACATGTGCCTCCTGGGACTACAGCTGCTGTGGTCTTGGTGACCTTCATTCTCAGCAACAAAGACCCTCACTTAAAAGCGCAAGAAAATAAACATTACAACAATAGTATCAATGAAAGATGACAACTTTAAATGCTTTATTTGTAAGTCCGTGAAACATTATATTTTTTTCCTAAGTTTAACTGGGCTACTCTTTGTCTATGTTGTGAGGGTTACAGAATACATAAAGTCATACATGGTGAAAGTATTTCTTAATGTCTTGGATATGTCATCCAATACTCAAGAATATAAAATATTATTTGTAAAATTGTTACAAGCATTTATGCTTAATTATAAATCATTTGTAAGCAATGAAATAAGGTGCAATATTAAAATGTACAATTTGTAGAAAATCTCAGGTATTCCGATTTACAATATTCTGATAGCATTAAAATTTCTCTCCTGGCTTTTCTAAATCTTTTTCACTAACCTTACAGAATGGTTATAACATACTTTTGGAAAAAAAAAAAAACTTTTGACAAAGGCAAAGTATGGCATGTCCCAAAATGGTATAGGTCTTGTAATCTGTTGAGTTTGGGGGTTGTTTTTATGTAACAGACAGATGAAAAACTAAATGTTAAACAGAGGAAAAGTAAGACAAATGTGTTTAAAATATTAATAATAGTAATTAGCATAATAATAATAATAAAAATAATAATAATAATAATAATAAGGGATAGCTTGCATCAGACACATTTATATAAGACACCACTGCCATTTTCAAGATGCACCTCAAAGTTTTAAATGGTTTACCTGTCTGTATCAGATAAACCTACACTACATCCACTGTTGATCTGTATATATAAAAAACTTCTTACCTAGACAATTATGTCCATCATGGGCTAGCATGAATCCATCGTGGCAAGTGCAGCGATAATTGCCTGGTATGTTGTTACATTCGTGTACACAGCCACCATTGTACTCGATATCGCATTCATCAATGTCTGAGGAATGGGACACAAGTCAAGATTGATGAATGCTTGCTATTTCAGCATATAGTGGAGATGGCACATTCTGCCAATATAGACCTTTTTCTATTAAACTTTACATTTTACATCAATTAATTCATTTGGAATATATGACCAAAAATTAAGAGCAACACAAAAGATCACTATTAACACTTGTGAAGCAATCTCTATTAGTCAACAGTTCAGATGCCACCATTAATCAATGATATCTGGTTAAGGGTTTCATCATTATATGATATAACAATATTCAATATCATTCAAAGGGTAGTCATTCAAAATTAAATTGTTGCGACATAATATACCCTAAGCACACTAAAAGGTTTACATCTACAAATGTCCTTGGATGGATTTACGAAAGCAACTTCATTTGCAAACTCATTTAATTTTTTTAAGTTTACTAGCCACCAAGATCAACATATATTTACCTTCACACTGTTTGCCGTCACCCTTAAAGCCTGTTTTACACGTGCACTTGTAAGACGCAGGAGTATTTTGACAAATAGCATCAATGTGACAGCCGTCGCTTCCTTCAGCACACTGGTCTGCATCTGTAATTAATTTATTGGATGCTTGTCTGATACACATTCAGATTTGCTTAGATTTTGGACTAGAATGTCGCAGTGCAATGTCAGCATATTACTTGTTTAAATTTTATACAATATAAGTTAAACAATAAAATTAATCCAAACAAGAAAATGAATACATTTGAAATAAAAATGTATTTTCAAATATATTTCATCTTTCCTAAGCACAGTGTGTATTTAGAGTCCACACGAAACTTAAAAGTAAGTGATATCCGCATTTGTATGGCAATACCAACATAATGTTCAAAACGCATATCCAACATACTGATTCAAAAGAAACCGCATGCTCTACTAGGTGGCTGCCAAAAATAAGAATTGTATTAAATTTAAATAGGACGATCAATATTTCTGAATTTGGTGCAGAAAGATTTCAATTTATTCCCTTTGTCCAAATTAATATAACGTTGCTCAAAGGTTTTCAACATGAAAGTTGTGCTTTAAAAAAATCGAAGAAAACAATGGAGAAAGTCTACACATTACCACTGAGCTGGAAAGCGTGCGTAAAAACAGCCACCCAAAATATCTGGGGAACTTACCTCGATTCTCTGCAAGTGCGGCGCTTTGGCAAGTATTTAACAAGAGCAAAAACAAACAAAAGTGCCTTGCAATCCAAACAGCTCCCATAGTGATATGATCCAAGTCTAGAGGTCTCTTCGTAAAGACGCGTTTGCACTGAGAAGATCAGCAAGCGTCCGCCTCATTTTCATTCTACCCTGTCATTCGACTTGCGTTAACGAGAGGTTTCGAAGGGGTAGCAATATGTGTGTGTGTGTGTGTGTGTGTGTGTGTGTGTGAGAGAGAGAGAGAGAGAGAGAGAGTTAGTTCACCTCCCGGTCTTGGTCATCCTACCAAAGGCATGGACCAGTATCTGAAAAAGTTCGGCAAGATGGCTTGTGAGTGGAATTTAGTTACAATTTGAACTGATATTCCGGACTCTTGCATGGATTGCTAGCAACAAAAACACGAAAACTGACTGTTTATTTTAATTACCAATTATTTTAAAGAATATTCTTGAAAATACAGACATGTTTATGTACTTTCACCTATAACATAACTAACCCAAGAAGTTACACTGTTCAACGCTTTTGGGTTACGAGATACACAAAACTGGGTATTTCTGGAGGAAAAACCGAATTCGCAGCTTCTGTGGCGGCATTGCGCAGCTAAAGTGTAAGATGTTCTGCCTGCTTAAACCAAGGAATAATAGTGGTCATAAATTATCCCATTGTATTTCACAGTCGACTGCTCAAGGCTTGTGCAGAGTCTTTGTAAGTGATCAAAGTGCCATTCTTTGAAACCCTTCTGTGGTATATGGCTCGTTTTATAGAACTTGTAGCACACAGTCCCCCTATAAAACCTCACTTCACTGTTCTCACAGTTACACTTAATAATTTATATAGCCTTTAAGATTAGGTACTAAGCGTTTCAATAAACGTTTCTACTTCTGAGACACAGAACCGTTGTGCAGTGATTTAGAGGCAAACATAACCGTCAGTCGAACATTTTGCCCCGGGACTCCCCAGTGCTTATCATATCCGAGTAGGCAAAAATGGGAAGCCAGTCGGGTCAGATGCCGTGGGTCTACGCTAACTCAGAGCATTTAATGTTCTCCATTGGCATCCTTTCAGTCCCATATATAAATGTTGAGATGAGAGTCTTTCGCAAGCCCAGTCGAAATTTCTCGGGAATTACGTCACATGTTTGAATTATGGGTCTGCAGAAGCTGCCTTTCAAATATGAGGCGTTGTGTGCAAAATTACCACATACATACATTCTCTACTTGAAAATTCGGTCATGTCAAACCAAGCGTTGTTTTCATAAAGTGAAATGCAGGACGAACCGCCCCCCTTCCACACACAAGTAACTGAATACAACCCGCAGAGCGTTGACAGAACTCAATTTTGTGAAATGTAAGAATATGGCGCCTCCTTGTGGAGCGTTAACCAACTACCAAGAGAATCGCCTGTTATTTTTAAAATGATTAATTTACGAAACGGCTTGATTTTATGGCCTGTATAGTGCACCAATGACTGTATTATTCGTGTGTGCGGTAGTGAAGGACGTTTGTATTTTCTGTATCAGATCTAAAACAGCTCCTTTTCCAGGTCGACCTCAAAGTATTGCATACCTATTTCAGTCCTCAGTTGCATTCATAATGTAAAATACAAGGGAAGGTATTTTTTTAAAAAGTCTCCAGCTCATATCATGTTCCTATATTTATTGATCGTTTGCTTTAGATCATACGTAACTATGTCATTGGACAGCCATTCAAACACAACTCATTTTCATATTTTATTAAGGTACAGAAATATTACAGCTGATATAAAATAGCTTCCAATTTAACATTGCTAATTCAAAAATGCAGAGAAAAGTGCACAAAATAAGTTCTTTACAGTATCATGTGTACAGTTTTGAAAACAATAAATAAATATAAATTAGGCAGGAGAGTTCAACATTCCTAATGATAACTGGCATTGTATACTTTCACTATATTTCTAATAAGGCAGCTGAAAAGGTACCTCGCTTAAAATACAATAGGAATCTCCCTGTGTGCTTAAACTGACAGTGTATTCTAATACAAACTAAAACATACGGCTTTTATAACAGCTAATATTCACAAAGATAGTTATGTATAACCTCAACAGAAAAACCTAATCACAACCCCACACAGGGGAAAAGGGAGGGGGCTGAGCAGATTCCATTCAATGAGGTATCAGAGTGACATTGCCTTATGACAGACAACATGACAACCATTAGTATAAACATTAGTGTGGATCTCAAGTGAAAATGCCTCAAGACATTTACAAAATCATTTTGTATACTCCTGCTTCATGACTACCAAGTTCCAGATGGTTATACTTTGTGAAGGCCACTGTGTAGTGCAAGAAAGGATTTCATAAGGGATTCCTGCCACCAGTCTCTTGACACACTTTTAAGACAGCTTATTTTGTTGCTGAGCTTGGAATGGAAAAAACTGACTGGTTACAGTCACTGAGTGCTGAGTAGATGCTCTGGATAGAAGCCTGCTATGTTAGTTCTGCAGTTAAAAATATCCAACACAGAAAACTTCAGGTTACATGAATTACAGGGACCCACTTTTTTAGAGGGATGTTCATGTCTTTTTTTGTTTCTTTCATTTGCTATCCATATAAAATGGGTAGCATTACTCAAACTTTGGTGAAACAGACAAACTAACACCAAAACAAAATTCCCCAAAAAGTCTGCATAGTCTCAAGTCAGAACATTATGATTTACTCTTTTGGATTACCAAAAGAAAAAGAAAAAACATTGATGTTTTGAATATGTTGCCACCTTCCAAAGATTGTAAGAGTTAATGACAACACTTCTGAAAGAAAAGTATTCTACAACAGACCTGACTGAAAAATTAGGAAAATAACAAAGGTTTGACAGGCCTCTTAATACAAATCCAGTTCTGCATTTATTAAAATCTGTTGCTTTACAGTATCTAGTACAAAAAAAGACATCTTATACAGCTAGGATTATTATCTGTTCAGATAGAACAGAAGTAAAATCCAGGAAGAACAAAGACACACAACATTACTTTAAGAACCCATCCAACCACTTGAGATTTTGATTTCTGCACATATCTACTTAACTGTTCATATCACCAAGACTGGGATCAAAGGAAATCACTATCTATAGGAGGCAGCTGATGCACTGGCATAATCAAGCTATTTACAAACATAGGTACTGATAATATAAAAATCATTATTTTGCAGTCTTATGAAACCAAAGAGTTTCTGCCTTTTACTTGTGTACAATTATGCTTCCTGACTCTATAAATATTTCACTAATGCCCATACATTAAAAACAGATTGTTGCTTCTTTTTCTTTATTTAAAAATGTAAGGAAATGCATTTTTCACAAAAATAAAAACATTTTTTAAAAAAATGGAAAAAGATTATTTACTAGTCTTATCCACAAAATAGTACTGAGGAGGGCAAGTGGGGTTGGGTGGGGGTCTGCCACTGGAGACGAAATGAGGGGGTGCAGAGAACCTCAAGGAGGGCTGGGCTGGGTCACCGGCCCTCCTTCACGTCCTGCAGATGCATGGGGGAATGCGTTTCTGTCTGGAGATGCATGTCCGCTGTAGGGACCAGTGTCCCCTGCCTTCTGGTGCTGCAGCAGGGCTTGAAGAGGCGAGGGTCGATCATCACTTCACCAAAGCGACCTTTGTACACAATGCCACAGCACACCTTTTGTCTAAGAGAAGCAGGGCAAAGGGTTACTCCTCAATTTCCAAGCTACAGGACCTGAGACTGGAGGATTCTAAATCCAGTTTGCAACCAGGGCCTGAATGGTCTGTGTGTTCTTTAATCTTTCCAACCAGAAAGGTCAACAACATGCTACTGCATGCATAAGAGACCCACGTTTTCCCTCTAACCAGACTACAGCCATGCTCCCTCAAGATGAAGCTTCCTCTGCAGAAAGTACAAGATCCTGTTGGTAACCTACAAAGCATTTAACTGTCCTATTAAAGTGTCCAATCAACATTTCCTCTAGAAGACTGCTTTCTAAGGGTGTATGCTCTGTCCTTGTAAGGCTAAATGCCACATGGCCACTGATACAGTCTTCCATGCAGTTGTACCCCAAGATCAAAAAAAGATATTGATTCACTTGTAGATTCATAATATAGGCTACCATCATTTTACTTTTGGTTTTATGCAAATTAGCATGCAATTATTTAACTATACTAAACAAATTTAACTATACCTGCTGAAGTGCTGCTGATTATGCAGCTGTTGGATTTCTGTATTTGTCATCTCTCTCTGATTAAACTTGTGTTTGATGGATGCTGACCACGATTTAACATACTGATGTTCATGCTTTCAGTGCCATACTGGTGTAGGCAACTGGGAGTTGTAAGGATGCATAGCAGCGCCTTGCCCTGTATGTGTTTGTCATGCTTCTTTGCCCCCTACTGTGTTTCGGCTAATGTTGATATCCAACTTTTATTCTGTAAAGTGTCTTTGGGATTTAAGAACACATCACATGATATTCTAAAAATATATTTACTAGCAAAGACATAAATTAAGCTACTGGATGCTAATGACATTAATGTTTTGATAGATTAGGCAATCGGGTATTAGATAATGAAAGATAATCTTGATGACCTTGTCTTAAAATTCATAGAAAATTCCCCAATGTCCCTGGAAGCAAGCTACAAATCTATGGAGTTTAAACTGCAGAGAAAAATATGATGCCAATCAAAACTGACAAATGCATCATTATGATTCAGCTACAGAGTAATACATTTCAAGTTTCAAAGGAAGCCGTTCATGGACATACCTCTTCCAGTAGGAAAGATCCAGGAAAGAGAAGACTGATGGAGAGGATCGCCTCTGCTTGGACTCAATGTCAGAGCCATCATCGGACTGGTTACTGTAGCTGGGAGACTGGGAGGGGGATATGCTGGAGGTACTGCTGTGGGCGTCTGAATCTAAAGTGGAAAGAGAATCACTCACTTCCAAACATATTTGCACATGTGTACCTACATAGTAAAAATCCTTTTCGGCAGTGACTTCAATCATGGGGCATACAATATGGTTACTAGATAGGGTTTTTATATAGACAAGCCACTCACTTTGTCTTTTCAATTTGTGAAGCCTCCTGAGCTTGCTTTTCTTTTTCATATCACTGCTCTTCATCCTCTTTGGCTTAGTCAGCTTGAACCCAGGACCCGCTCTGGCATCCACTACCTACAAGATGTCACAGTTCCAAACTTAAGCACAGAACACTGTAATGAACATTAAAAAACTAAAATACATCAGCTGAAAGATGTATAGTACCACAACCACAATCAAAATGTTCAGCTGGTGACTAACATGGTTCCAGTTCTTTTTGGATCCAAGGGGAAGTTTCTTCCATCTCTTCACTAACAGGACACAAGCATTGCAGATGTCTCCAACCCGACCTTCAGCCAACCTGTAATTTCACATACATACATATATTTGACTTCCAGCTAGAGTATCATTAAAATGACAACAAAGGAGCTCAATAGGAACAAACTCTAGAATGAAATATCTATCAGGTAAAGGAACTTGATTATTCACAGAATGATTGATTATTCACAGTATGAGTACTATTTTTACTGGCCATTTTAATGTACGTTAAGAAATGTATTCTATTTTGAAAATGACTTACCCAAAACATAGTTTGAAGTTTTCTTCGTATCTGCTGCTGTCTGTGAACCGGGAGCTGGAGGACTTGGTCTTGCAAATACAACAGCCTTCATTACTGCGGTAAATCTTGGATTTATGGAATCCAAACATCTCAGTGCACGATGCGCTCGAACAACAACGCAAAACTGTGGACAAAAAAAAACAAAAAAAAAAAAAATCAATAACGCCTAGAAGTATACTGAAATACAAAGATGTCAATTTCCCCTTTCAAAACGGCACGCCGTTTAAAATGTCAGGTTGCTTTCCATGGCAAAAGGGGGGGCGGCCACCACACGCTTCGACATTTCTGCCCAAGCATTTTGCTTAAACACATAAGTAACTAAAATAATCGTGGCACATTTCATAGAATAGAATACTTCAGAAGGAAACAAGAGACTGCTTATATTGAACATGCACCGCCAATTTACTGAATCACCAGGCCTATGTATATACGATATTACTAAACTGAGAAATCAGACACAACATAACCCACCTTCTCTCCTACCAGATAGACAGTGGTGCACTTCTGAAACGCCCCAATTCCGGCTTTCAAACTCCGGCATGCCATCGATTTGTATTTTAACCGATTTTACCTAAGCGATTAAAGTGTTACTGCACTGTTGCGACTTTTAATAATTTGAAAGAATGTGGTCTTTAGTACATCCTGAGTCGTGAAACAAATACCGCTGAAAATGTATTGGTACAAAACTATTTCAGTTTAATAACGCTACCTGCGATGCGTGGGCCTAATCAAACACTGCAACAACATTGCCGACTGTGCATGCGTTAGTATCACTGGAATTTTAGAGGAGCTAACTGTATCCATCAAAAACCATTCAGACGCCATTGCATAGTTTTGCAACAATGAAAGTTGATAACAAAACGCAGTCATTTACGTTATGTAGCTCTCATTATGCCCTTATCGACTATGTCTGCAAACAGACACATTTCTATAGGATCCGTTCACATTTCCAAACGTGAAGTCTGAGAAGTAACAGAACGAATACTTGGGATTTTCTGAAACAAAAAGGGGGACGTCCCTTTCCTTAAAATGCACATTGACGAGAGGGGAAGAACATCTAAAACTCTTAACATCACAATAACTATCCCAATTAATTCCATTTTCATTGCAAAAAGAAACCTAAATCCTTGATTTCCACCTACACAAAAACTCAAACTTTTGTACTCGAGGAGCGCGAAAGAGCGCTGTCCCAGAATTACTTTGTTACTAGCTGGCTGGTAACCACGCCACGCTCACCATCCACGCTCTTCTATTGTTGCACGTTATTGATCACCTTGCAGACATGAGACTGTCGAAATTTCTGCATGCGACAGATGTCCTTAAAGTTGGTCAATTTCTATCACCCTGCCTATAGTCCATTTCTTTACAGTCCTTAGCAAAATAGTTTGTCAAACGAAAACAACAGAACTCACCAGACAAAAAACTTTGAATCCTCGCCGATATCTAAGTACGGCACTGCGCATGCCTTACTACAGCATACAGCTGGATATTATAATGTTATTAGCATAAAAACATTAACACTAAACATAGCGTCACAGAAGCGCCATATATGGCGTGTAACCCACTGTTTTAAACACAAACGTAGCCAATAGGTTAGCTCAATGGTAATCTTTCAGAATGTTGCATTCAGGGAATAGTAGTGAAGTCGTAAGTAGGAAAACATACCACCCCATGTTTTAAAAATCTTTTACACTACGTTTCCCATAATGCATACAAAATACGGAGGAGCGAAACAGGAATCTATTGTTGAACTGTCGTTCTGAAATGGCGCGAATGATGTTTAGTAAACCCATAACCCAACGGGAGCTTAATTCAGTTTTTATTTCGAGTAATAAGACTGATAGGTGTAATTTCTACCCTACGTCATGTTCCTGAGTAATCTCTTACGGTATTTTCAGAGAGTTTGTTTGAACTGAGTGGGCGGAAATTCCAAGTGTGTTTACAGTGCGGACAGACATTCGACTCCTCCCACGGGTAAACCCATTTTGAGTACGTGACTACAGCGTCCTTTATTTCATTCGCAATTCGACGGGGAGGTCATCTCTATGCACAGGCTTGTAACAATTTGTATGGAAGCTTTGGAATACAATTTTGTTTTGTTATCTAATAAAAGCGTTTTGTAAAATCATAAAAATACAATAACTCCGACACACGCATGGAAGAATGATTGCATTGACATGCATTGGAGACGAGCTGAACTGTAACAATTAACAGGCAAAAACAATATCGAAGACTGTTAAAAATGAAAGCTGTTTATTCATGGAGACCAGTTGAAATACAAGTGTAACTACTTGGGAATACCTAGTACACAGCTACAGTTATCATAGCCTACAGAGTGGTATCATAGCAGTTACAAAGATATAAATGACTCCCAGAAAACAGCTTCCCAGGCAACATTGTTAAACTCAATAAACCTACTAGAGCACATTGGTTCTTTTTTCTGTAAAAAATATACAATACACTTTTACATACACATCCAGAATTTCCTCTTTTATTACATTTTATACACTGTACACAAGTTACTCACTTATTTTACTTTACATAACATAGCTCTGTCAAGAAATTTATCAAAACTTTCCCCCCGCCCACGCTTACTCCAACAAATCCCCTACCAGATCTATGCAGGCTAATGAGCAACCAGCACCATCTGTCATCGCTGGAATGAAAAGTTTCACATGTGCTTCTGCTGTCAAGCAGTAATGCTGTGACTTTATGATTTTCACTGATCAAGAGGAAGGACTATCTACTTCCTTCCAAATCCATTCTGGAATTTCTTTAATTCCAGAATGGATGTTGTTTCCTATATTTTTCTGTGCAGGCAGTATTGCATAGCAGAACCAGAAGCAGTTTGTGATATGGCATGGAGGGGGGCGTAGTTCTAGCAACAGCTGAGGAGTATGGACACTTCAGAGGAACTATCACCACACTGAAAGATTGGACAGCTTCCATGTGCTTGTAAAACTATTTTAAAAATTAAAAACATTGAAACAATGGCCAGCCCTGCCCATGTCCTCCCACCACAATTCCGTATTTTGCCAGTGACCACCTTATCCTGGAGTGCATAAGAGAAGGAATGCTGTGCATATGGACTGAGAGGGTTTAGTTGTGATTAGAGGTATTTACAAGTATGCAGATTTCCAATATATCTAGCAAGAGAGACAAACACTGCTATCATGGAGAGATTCTGGGGTGCTCTCACTGTTGTACAGTAAGAAGGAAGTCTGAACCATAATTTTGTAAATGGCTTATTAATGCTCCCAATTAATACAGTTGTGCATTAGGCATAATGATGATGGCTGTAGAGGCATCTTCCAGACAGGAGTAGAATGATATGTAATATATCCACACTGACTTTCCATAACGGGCAAGTCTTGCAATCAGAGTATATAAAACTATTTTAAATGCATCTTTTTACATTGTAAAAAAAAGACGTTTTCTCCCATCATTAGTACTTATAAAGCATACTTCTACATCATTTGCTTTCCGCTCTGCATTACAATTAAATATACAATTTTGACAACAGAGCAAGCAACTTGACAAGACATATCAAAATAATACTGCTCCTTTCTGAAAATATATTAACAGATTCCTCTTCCTTGGTTTCCTCTTAAATATAGCTATTGACAGCAGTTAACAACAATAAAGAAAGATGTCCTTTTCATTAACACAGTAAAACACAGATGGGCAGTCTTCACCAAAATAACATTTATGAATCATAATAATAGAAAACATGTTTTTAAAATGTCTAACAGCACATTGTTGAGGATAAAAAATAATGACACATCTTTTTTTAAAAGGCTCATTGCACTTATTATATGGCAAATGTTAACGGCAGCTTTAAAATAAGCCAGAAATAGTTCTTTGTTCAAGTCTGTCCATCGTGAAAAGTAAACTTCTGTAGCAGTTGCTCCTTTAGTTCTCACTGTATGGGGGCAGCTCAGGTGAGGAAGAGGAAAGTCTAGATCCTTATGCCCTTGACAAGCGAGGCCTCCAATGTGATGTTGAACTCCTGCAGTGTCTGCAGCACTCTGATCAGAGAGTTCACCAGTGAGTGGTCCTTTATCAGTGCCATTTCTTCATACATCTGTGCTGTGATTGGACAGTCTGCCAAGAGAGCAATCCAGTGATGTAGCAGGTGGTCCCTGAAGCAAGGCAGAAAGATGTGGTTAACTGCAGAGAGGAAGGGCTGAGTCTCTCTTTTGGAGAACAAATGGGTAAGTAACAGCTTTACGAAACTTTAAACTATCCATTTGCACATGAGAGCAGTGCATGAAGAGAGGATATTAAGCTTTGATGTAAAGTCATGCTCTACACCACAGGGGTCATGACAGAGAGCAGAGTCGTGGCAGGTGTATCTTACCTACCTGTCAGAACATATGCTCACAAACTGACAAAATACATACCCAGTCAATGGCATCCAAACTTTCAAACTTGCATATGCGCACACATGCACACAGAAATACAAATACAGACACACTCATTAACTTGCACACATGCAAACACTGGCATACTCGCAAACAGAATACTAAATGGAATTTAATTTCCCAGTTGGCACCTCTGCACCCAGGCAGGTATTGAAATTTGATGGTCTTCACTTGTCAGGCTCCATTTAAACCAATCAACTGCCAAGCAGTGGAAGCAGCACTTTTCGACAGATTAACAGATTAACCAGTAAACTGGCCTGACCCATGGAGATGTTTTAATGCAAATTCAGAAATTGTGTAACTATGGAGGCAAGAAAAACACCTGCAAAGGTACGACAGAACAAGCATACTGTGCATAGATCTGTGGTCATATTGAACAAGGTCAGCCAATCACACTCAAAATTTGATGCCAAAGATGAGATTTTTTTCCAAGGTGAGAGGTCTTACCTGGCTCCCAGACACACCAGCATCTGGAATTTTCCATCCTTGCCAATGTTCCTGGGTGTGCTATTGATGGCACGCATGAAGCGGCAGAAGTTGCGAGCCCTCGTCTGTCGGTTTTCGTCTTGTGATGCCTCCCTCTGCTCTGGGCTCTCAAAGTATGCTTGGGCCTTTTCTGTGGAAGCAGATGCAAAAAATCTATAATCTATAACCACCAAGCTCAATGCAGTGCTAGACTCGCATGTGCTGAGGACAGACGCATGCCACAATTGTAAAACCACCTGCTTGTGGCCGCAAGGACACAGACAGATGGGCATGTGACAACAACACGTACCAAGGAAGTCCCAGATGAAGACATTCTTGAAGAGACGTGGGGTCTTGAAACCGTGCTGAAACACCTGGTCTAGAGCCCAGACCAACCCAAACTCCCCACACAGTAGCAGGGTCAGACTGCCTCTCTGGAGGAATTAAGGAAATAAAGGTAGAGAGAGACAGCAAAAGACAGAGGGAGAGGTTTTACTATTATCCGACAGACATACTAAGACACAAGTCTAAAACTACAGCCTTTGCTGCACTTCCACCTCAGAATATAAACACTCAGCCAGCATAGCTAGCTATGGAATATAGAAAATATATTTTTGATTAAGACTTAATGATAAGATGAAAAAAAACAACAAGTCCGTTTTAGTATGGAGTGCATCTTGAGTGACTGGTACTCACCTCTTTCTCTGGTTTGTGGAAGTGCTTGACGATCCCATTGATGGCCTCTCCCACACCTTCCTGAATCTGCCCTGTGTTTAACTCTGGAATGAGAATGGCAGAAATATTCAACACCTGAAAATCATGGCATTACATCTGGCTATCTGGAATATTAAGTATGATTGTTTCTTTTGTTTGATAGCATTGTGTGCAGTCTGATATACAGATAATGAAAGAATTTTATTTTAGAATACAGCCTATAGTTTGAAATGAATACCATCCAAGTCTGCCTTCACACAGCCACATGATTCATGTCTTTATAAACTCAATTTATGGACTGGGGTTTGAAAAAATGACCCACTGACGTGTTTAGGAGGAGGCCATGCCCATGTCAGCTCCCATAAATTGACATTGGAGGTTGTAGAAATAAACATGGCTTGTGAAAAAGTTTGGATTTTAAAAAAAGGGAGAACAAAACATAAAAACCCAGCAGTATCTAAGTCCACTATTTTGAAATGTCTTACTCTCAGTCCCTACAGAAATGCTCTCACTCACATCCACCCTCTTTTCCCCAAACAGAAACCACCATCCTGCCCCCACCATGGGACCCTCAGGTTACTCACTTGGTTTGCTGTTGGGTGAAATGGTGACCAGCCTTCGGATCATACCAGGAGACTGCTGCATCGGTGGGGTCCGGCACATGCGCTCCTCGTTTTCTGCACTGGGTGTCAAGAGCTCACCCACCAGGATCCGCTCCAGACTGCCATCGTCTACACCCTTCCCCAACCATCGGCCACATGGAAACCTAGCAACACGCCAATAAAGGGTGACCATCAGCACACAGACCTCCGCCCACAAAACCAAGGGGCGTATCATTTATCTGATTAGCTGTGGGCTGTGGGGAAGTGTCAATGATGTGGTTGATAAACTGGGTTTGTGTGGGGAGGTGTCAGGGATGTGATTAAATGTTAACCTTGCATGTAAAGCAGAGCTGCCAAACTCACTTGTAGGCGTGTCCTGTGATCTCGTTCCTGACCATCACACACTCCACGAGCCACTTTGCATAAAGCCCTGAGTTATCATGTCCCATCTGCACTGTGGTTAGCTTTCCCAGGTTCTGACACTGAGAGACAGAGATGGAGTGAGAAAGAAGCTGTCATTCTTCCTGAATCCACAACGAACGCTTCCAGTGGCTGGGTTCGTTTTGCCAATCCCAGTGTAAAAGACTTCTTATTGTATATCTGTTTCTAATTTGATTCCAAATCTTAATCAGTTTCAAGAATTTTGCCTTGAACTACTTCTGCTTCCATTAGCATGATGTTATACCAAGCAGACTAAAGATGGTATCTCAGCATTGCTACAACATTATAGTCCAGTGTCTACATTGCAGTAGTGCTACGACATTAGAAATGACAAAATGTATATATCCATACAACATTTTAATAAATCAATACAATAAAATCTCCCAATTTCCCTCTGTAAGATGATAAAATTCAACTCAGAAGGCCACACCTCCCCCACCAACCCTGGCCCATCCACAGGCCTCATCTACCTCAAATGTGATCTCTAGGCTGTTCTTCGGGACTTGGAGGACCCCTGTTTCTGATAACTCTCCAGAGACACATATCCAAGGGTTGGCTGTGAACATCGAGCCTCCCAGCTTCTTACTGGGAATAACCAGCACATGGTACGGGATCACTGATTAAGAGAGAGGAAGACAAGAGTTATATCCCACCAATGATGAGAGAGAGGACTATTACCAATGTAGTACAATACAAATAATAGGGGTATGTACATAATATTGTAGTGCAAGGTTCCATGTGTGTATGTATTGATTTTACATGCCATCAAGGACATACTATGACCACCAAGTTGCAAGTGCTGGACTAATAGGAAATTCCAACATTTTATTTAGAAGAATCTCAGTTTGATTTGATTTCACCCTATTAAAGTTAACAGTATCTGCTGTAGAGTTAAGTTGATTCCACATATGTATTCTGCCACTCACTGATGGTAGTGAAGACGTTGGTGAAGCAGAAGTAGTCCACAGCATTGAAGGAGAGAAGATGGTAAAGGAACTGCTCTTTCTCATCATCACAGCGCAGAAAAGCATAGCGTTTGTACAGTTTCCTGCAACAGCACACACACAGACTAATAATTAATTTGGGTTACAATTTTCTTCCTGAAATCAGGAATTTATTATACTTTTTCTGCTCTGTGGTAAGATATATGTATGCACATACAGACACAGATGAGGAATATCATGACTCCTCAAAAGCAAATTATATAAATTAGCTTATGCATTTATTACAAGTATTCATTTAGCAAAAAATCTGATAAGGGAATTTCTAGCTGGCTAATGTTGCTGCCAATAAAAACGTCCCTGCCAATGGATATGCTGCTGTCTGCACACACTGACGCCTCCTCCAACCCTAAATTCTGCTGCCCAAGCTTGAAAAACAACATAAACTGATACTTATTTACAGAAGGAGAGATCAAAACAGAAAATGCTAATTTTTCGCCTGGAAAGACTACTACCAATAATTGACATTAAGACCCTCGGGTAAAATGAAATAAGTTAGCGGCAGCAATATCAGGTTATGAACAGATTGGAGATTTAGAGATCTGATTCTTCAAAGAAATAATACCTAGGCCATGAAATGAGTTCTACTGATATCTCATATAAATGTATGAATCCACAACATGGTGAATTAAAGGTGAAATTTCAAAAGCTCATTTATGAATTATGAATTATTCAGAAATCTTATTCTGATTGAATGTACCTCAGACAGTACAGATCTGGGCTCAGAAAAAGTAAAGACAGACAGTAAGACTCAAAGAACATAGAGGGAGACTTCCACTGTAAGGTTATTGCTCTGTCAGTCAGTGTGCATACTACATCCACTATACCATTTACAAAACTTTCAAATTTGTGGGTGAACATATTACTTCAAACATGGCCTTAATCTAAACCTTCATCATAACATACATGTCCTCAGTCAGTTTGGGAAAGTGCAGACAACCAATGCTCTCTTCTGAAGTGAATCACTTCTTTTCAAGTGATTGAAAAGATAATTACAGAAAAAGATACTTAAAAGATAATTACGTCTAATTTTTTTTCTTTTGTTAATGCTATGTGCTTCCATAAAAACCGCTGATTGTTGTGGAATGTGTATTTAGAATGTGGACCGTAGAATGTTTCCTAAAACCTACATTTGACTGCTATAAAAAAATAAAAGCCCATCACTCTGGCTTTTGTGTCACTGTACAGAGCAGGTATAGCGGTGTCTGTCAAAAAAACTACGAGGTGGGATTCTCTATCTTTGCTCCAGGTATGGAGAAGGAAAGCCTGTGTTTTCCAATTAATGGAATGGTAATTACAATTTTCAAAAACAGATTATTTTCTTTTTCTGCATCCATGCAGAATCTTTCACTTTGGCATTGCAATGCATTGTAAAAACAATTATTTTCCCCAGTTCTAGTGCACTCACTTCAACACACTCTTGTGGTTATGATACAGAAGTGTGACTCACTTAGTCAGCTCGTGGTCAGACAACAACTGTTTGAGGTGCCTGGACAGCAGCTTCTTCTCCATGGAGAGACGTACCCACGCCCGTGCCTTCCCAACATCCGTCTTGATCTCACCAATGTTTTGAATGTGCCTGCAGAGTGGAGGGGGAAGAAATGGAGGTCAGGGGAAGGGACAAGGTGGGAAGAACTCTACTGGGCTTGTCTTGAGAGATGCAGCCAATCGGTAATTCCTCTCCAACTTTGTTTGGAATCATGACATTGCAGTCACAGCCAAAAAATCCCACCATCACCAGAGTGCCCACTGAAGGCTCCGCAAAGTTAATGGCAGAGTAGTGAAGGCAGTCTCTACAAATTACTATTTAGGCCATCTTCCAAGTATAAAAACACGGCCTTGACACAGATGAGCCCACACTCACCAGTCTTTTGCATGGTCTGCCATTGTTTTAGAGCTTGGACAGGTAGTCACCTGCCAATGTACTTCCTACTCATTCCAACTTGCTCATGATAATTAGCTCAGTTTAGCTTGTAGTTCATGATAACATACATTAGTTTTGCTTGTTACCATTTATTGATGCTCTTTATCCCTACCTTTCTGCAGCATCCTTCATTTTTGTTTTACTTCCATTGCCATGCATGAAAAACACTATGCAGTACCATATAAAGCTTATTCTGACCAAAGGTGCACAGTAACTTTGTCTCTGTGTACAACCAGACAACAATGCAATATGAGGACAGACAGAAATAGAGTATTGATCCCTTCCAATGATGTAATGGGGAACAGTGACACGCTACACTAACAGCAAGAGCAGTAGTGTGTGTGTCAGGAGGACTGGCTATACTGAAATAGAACAGGGATTTTATATGGTACAATGTCTACAACAGGAAAATTTAACAAGAATGTGTGTGTGTGTGTGTGTGTGTGTGTGTGTGTGTGTGTGTGTGTGTGTGTGTGTGTGTGCTAGAATTGCAGAAATTCCCTGGTGGAAGGTTTGGCAGAGTGCAGCTATCCACTGCTGTCTGACAAAAGGTTTCCCATCTTGCTCGCATAGACTAGCAGAGGCCTCTAGTAATTAGACCACAGCCACCACACTCCTACATGGAAACAAAATCTCAAAATCTCTGCACATTAGCTTGGGTTTGGGTATTCTCTACAAAAAATTCTCACCTCATGTCTTGGATGAGAGACACCTTGAGGGGGGGCATGGCAGCTCCGGCGTCAGACTTTCGCCTTTCTGTTTCTTGGATGAACCCTGGAGCACACAGAAAGGGGAATTGTGGGATTGGCACTGGGTAAATAAAGGTGGGCTTAAGGGTTAAAAAGGTATTCCAACAAACAGCAAAACTATTATAAAACTCCCTCGAGACCCAAAGTCCCATGTTATAATTTAGAAATATGTAAGTATAGTTACAATCATTGATTTCCGTGTGGATGTACATGTGTCTTAGTAATATGTATCAATAAATGTTCCCAACCTCTCTGATTTTCTGTGTACTGCTGCTACTCTGTATATGACAAAAACACTTATAAAATATTAGAGCCGTAGCCTTACCATCTTTTGTGTTGAGTCCCAACAAACACCTTCAATTTTTTTGTCAGTGAAATTTACAGCAATTTTGAACCCTGATTACTCCATTGCTGACAGATATACATCAATGGAATTTCAGCAGTGAAACACTGGTTCACAGACTATTCAATAATGAAAATAAACATTCAATAGGTTAGGCTTTGCTCAATATGCAAAGTTGCAAGGCTATGCATTTCAAAAAAGGCAAACAAAATCACCCCCCTTAGGTTTAGACAGACATTACACAAGGTGGGACATTAGTTGATTTCTGATCAAATGGCTCATATGTTTGGGTGTTACCTGGAGGACTGAGGCCGGCGGGTGTGGCATCCTTCTTCTCTTTGCCCTCCTGGTAGTGAAGCAGATGGGACCACAGTGCTGATTTACCCTGACAGGAGGAGAAGGACATGAATATGGTTGTTGGTTTGTTTCTGACATGAGCCCAAGGGAGACGCCAGAACCAAGTTCTGCTTCTGAGCCAACATGACCACTGACCCAGGACCTGCTGGGAGGGAAGACACTCTCACAAGGCAAAGTTCATCTTGTGGGTTTTAGTGACCCAGACCAGGAGCTGTGACAGCTGGCACATGTAAATCACCTATTTGGTGCATCTGCAATGTTTGTGAGTCAAAAAGTGAAAACAGCACTAAAACCAAAACTTCGCATGAGACTTTTCCTTTTATTGGTAGGCATGTCTTTTGAGAAATTGATTTTGAAAGTAAGAGAAGTGCCTGTGATTAATCTGAAATTAGATCAGGTATCATATCACCATCAAAGCTTAGCTGACAAGTTGAATCATGTTTCACAGAGCACTCCACTTCTGTTCCCGTTTTTCTTCCTTTAGTTGTTCCTGTTGTGTTTATGTTGACTACTTATGAAAAAACTGAAAAGGGAAACAAATATGAAAATATGTACCTACAAGGCAGCACAAAACAGCTAGGTTACATCTCTTGGTTAATGAAAATTATTCAAATTTTGTCTGCCTCCAAACCATTGGGCTCTCTCTCAATTGGCTGGTGTGGTGTGGAAGGCATGGCTTACCTGTTTGACCTGCAGTCCGTGGCTCCAGATACGCTCCAGCAGGTCACAGAGGCTGGCGATGAGAGTGTTCTCCTCCACGCCCGTAATGCTAACCTCCCCGTGGCCAAGCTCCACTGCCTCCCGCCCCATCTTCTCCACCAGCATCCGCTTTGTCTAGAAAGGCACACATACAGCACTGTAGCATTACACATGTAAAACACAGTGTCAAAACCTTAACACTCATGGCATGCAGCATCAACACCATAAGATATGTGCATTGTGACATCAACACCTACACTCAAACATACTAATATACATATATCATGAGACACATACAAAACTGTGTCAACATTAAAACACATTACAACACTGTTTCAGTGTGAAAAGAGCAGAAGATCACCCAGCTGAGTGACAGAGCTCCTCAACACAATCAACAATATAATTACACACAGCCCATACAAAAAGACACCAAGGACTTTTAGTGTAACAATCAACAAACATAACACTGCACTACAAAAAAACATTATAACAAAAATTATATTGCCTTCTGAGATTACAATAAAATTCCGAAAATTGGAAGGACAATAAAAAGATTAAATACCTTATTTCTGCACTCCTTCAGAAGCCCCTCCACAAACTTCCAGTTGGTCTGTGCAATGACAGAGGGTGACAGGTTGGACAGCTTGGGCTGGCGGATTGTGGTGCCCAGATTCCGTGCCTCCTGGATATACTTCTGTAAATGGCAGAGAGTAAATTATCACCATGTAAGCCCCATTAGGGTTTACATCACATTATATTGCATTCATGGTACAAATAGCCAGGACAGTGACAAGCACCAGAACAGAATAGACAGGGACTCTATTGATATTTATTGCAAAGTGGGTTTGGTATACACATATGAATTCAGATAGAAATGTGTCAAAAGACAATATATTCAAAGACATAATCAATATCGCTGTAAAACAGAAGGAGCTTTAATTAAAATATGAATACATAGATATGTAAAAGAGCTACAGTTATATCTGTCATTTTAAAATTGGTACCAAGGCTGCTATGAATAGGAGTGCTTGGTGATCTAAGGTCTAACAGGTTAGGAACTGAAGAGGCAGGCTCAGAGGAGAAATGGTAGAAGTGAAGTAAAAAAAGAAAGAGGAGCAGGGGATAATGGTCACAGACACTAGAGGGAGCCGGAGCAGAGCCAGGACTTTGGCTAAGCACTACATTGGAATCTGTGCTGTATTTCTGTCATGGCTGCTGATCTGAATTCGAGCATTGTCCGCCTTAAAAAGAAAATCAAGAGGCTCTTCCAGTGGCGTCTTTGTGATCTTTGTTTCTGGTGCACAATTAAAAGTGATCCAGATTTTGACAGGAGCTTAAAGCTGAGAGCAGATAAGCCTGTTAGTGCAGCAATTAAACTGAATCTTTTCCATTTCATTGGGGTGTGAGGAATATGTGGGTGTCTACTGTCATCTTCTCTTATTGACCATGCCAAAAAGCAAAATTCCCACACACCATATAAACACACAACTGAATGGTGAAGGCCTAATCAAATACACCCTTGAGAGGAAAAAGTCCTATAAAATGGAACCATGAAGTAAAGTAAAGAACCAATCAAATGGATAATAGACAAAAATAAAATTACCAATAAAGCCAACATCTGGGACATATACGACTGAAAAAGTCTTGACAAGAAGCAATCAAACATGAGACAAAAAGTTAAACTCTGGTCAGGGGCAGACACTTTTATATAATTAAAACCCTTATAAAATATCAAAAAGCAGAGTTAAGAATTTCAATGCTATTTCAACTGATCCTACTCTACCACCCTACATCATATCTACAGTCTATAGTAGATAAAGGTAAAGCCGACACTGTCATAAAAGTGCAGTGGACTGAGAGGCAAACACACAAACGCACATGGGGAGGGAAAGCAGGGTGCATGTGTGTGTGTGGGGGGGTGTTATCTGTCCCCAGCCACCAGCGCACTGCTGCAGCACACATACCAGGTCCACCGACACCGACTTTAAACAGGGCCTGAAGGACTGGGACAGCCAGTAGTAATCCAGAGCCAGCAGGATATGGAGCTCAGGAAACAGACACTCCAAATGCTGTGTGTGTGTGTATGTGCGTGTGTGTTTGTGTGTGTGTGAGTGAGTCAGTCAGTGAGTGAGTGAGTGAGTGAGTGTGTGTGTGTTTGTGTGTGTGTGTGTGAGTGAGTCAGTGAGTGAGTGAGTGAGTGAGTGTGCGTGTGTGTGTGTGTGTGGATGCACATGTGTCCGTGAGTATGCGTATGTCACACATGTAGAGAAAGAGATATACGAGCAAGGCCCATGCAGCAGAAAAGACAAAACAGAAAGAAGTCATGCAAAAGCTGATTTTAGAACATAAATAAAAAACGGCATGCAAAAGGACAAAACGCAGAGGATGCAGGTCAAGTGATGAAGTTGGCCACTCAGCTTAAACCTGAAACCCATTTTTAAGGCTACTGCAAGGATACAAGCACAAGGATCAGGGCTCACCTCTCTCTGGTCATTATCCAGGTACAGGTGTTCAGCATGCTGCTTCTGCCGGTCCTTTCGTCGCCACTGTGCTGGGGCGCTCCTCTTCGCCCACCTACCACACCAGACAGGACTGTTATTGCTTAACTGGGAATTACTCAGACCGTGAATATGTATGAGTTACTGATTTCCAGTGCTCAGTAAAAATATAGTGCTCCCCCAATTTTATACAATTATTTTTGGAAATGAAACATGTTGCTGCATATATTGCACTTGCTAATCATTTCCATTTTCACTTTGTCTCTCCTGTCAGTCTGTCCTGCTGGGTAACAAGAAATCTGTAGTTGCACAGATTTCACAGGTGGTGAAAGCGTAAGTACTTCAAACCAATGTGTTGTGTGTTAACTGGAAAGGCAGCAGTGCAGCCAATAAGCATGTCTCTCTGTTGAGGATCTGCCTAGTTGCCCAGGATGCTCTGTGCCCCGTCTCACTTGTTGCTGGTGGGCCCGGTGGAAAGCACGTCTGATTGGAGGCGGGGAAAGAAGCCAGGCTCGTAGCGGCCCTGGCCGATCCTCATGTCCAGCAGATGGGGATGGAGTGCTGTGTGGTCAATCTTGGACACCCGCATCTCAATGGCCTTCTCTGAAAGGGGGGCAGGAGGGGGGACACCAGAGGGGGCAAGAACATGATGACGTGGCATCTCTAAAACATGAATAATCCCTCAGGCCATTAGGTTCATCCGGGTTCTTCATTCTGCCTAAAGTACAGAAAGCATCCTGCACTGGTCTTAAGCACCCAAAATAGATCTGCTTACACTATAGGATCAGGCGTGCCATTTCATGCTTTATCAGCTTTCTGTGTAGCAAAAACACTTCCTGATATGAAGTTGATTTGTGTGAAAAATAATAATTTCCACCCAATTCCCCATGTTCTAATAACAGAACTCAACCTCAAGTACATGAATACCTGAACTCCACCTTATTAACTAATGTTAGTCAGAGATTCTTCAGTGCTCCTAACCAGCAGCAGGCATCAGCACATCATGCAGGCTCAACCCATTAGTGATTCTGGCAGCACCATTCATATGCACTGAGCACCCCACTCCTCATGACATAAAGAACAACATCATAAATGCCTGTGTGCTCAGTAAAAAACATCATCTTTACAATTAAAATGTGTCATTTTCTACATAGGACAGCAGGTTTTTGCTGATTGCAGAGATTAGTAACCTGCAGGTCTGCAGTGCATTATGGAAAAGATTCAGCCACAGTAAATCTAACACAGGAGATACACAGAAGTAACAATGCCCTCATTTTTATGTGTCCTGCCAACACTGACTTTGAATAATAATAATGATAGTAATGAACAAAAATAGAAGACACTTAAGGACAAACAACCTATTAAAAACCAATTAGGCATTTCACAGATTATGAATTCCCCAATCAGTATGGGGTTGTTTTTGGAAGACTGGCACTGGCACAGATGGAAAACAATTTCGAATAAGCCTTTTCTCCACCAGTCTGCAGTATGCAGAGGTAAAAATCTAGCAACAGAAAGTCAATGCCTGCTGCCAAAAGACTAACTCACTATTAATCTGACCAAATAATGTCCATTCAAATGGCTCAATAACGCAATTCTTATGTTTTTTCATTTACATACAGATGTAATGGTTATTTGAATCCTTCCATGGACGTTCACAACTCCCTCCTCACCCTGTACTAAATCATTCCCACAATACACTGCAGGCAGATATCAGTGAAACCTCCACCCAGAGACAGAAGATGAATTTTTTACTAATATGGGCCTTGTAGTTCTCCAGACCAATGCAGTGGGGGACAGGGGCAACCAGATCGGCTTTCTGAAAACGCTTTTTAAGAGGAGTAGCTGAAAACAAGAAAGTTAGACATTTTCAGACAGACTTTTCAGATTGACCTAATTCTATTAATTGGAAACTAGGATACCCAACAGGCTGTCCAATTATTAACAGTAGCTATAAGCATTCAATACTTTGTCTAATAAGTAAGAGAGGTAATGAGTAATCACTGAAAATATGATGAATTGAATGAGTAAGAAACAAGTTGTCTGATATCCTTACCAGCTTCGTCAATGTTGGCACACTTCTGGTACATGGATGTGCGCAGTGTGGGCGTCCGCACGTTCAGCATGCGGATCTTGTCCACACGAGAGTCAAAAACCCGCAACGCATGCTCCTTGTCCTCGTCATCGTGGCACAGGATCTTGCTGTCAATGAAGGAAGCAAACATCTGTGTCTCCAGAAATCGGGAGAGAAATGGGAGATATGGCTCTGGTTGATCTGACAGAAAGGAGGCCTGGGAGGGACAAAAAGCAAAAAACATTTTTTTTAAAACAACTGAATGCTAGATTCTTTGTCTTACCACTTATATAACAATAAAAATTGAAAGGATATCAGCTAGGGAAACTCGTCCTCTCTGACTTACATTTGAGTGCCAATTTGGTCAGCATATAACCACTTCGGTGTTACACAACATACAGTACAGGCCAAAAGTATTGAGTTAATTTAAGCACAATTATTTCCCTAATTTGTCACATTTGTAAAGCTTCAGGTAGATCAGATTTCACTCAGTTTAACTACCCCCCCACCTACTTCCCACTTACAAAATGATTGGATAGAACCAAGATTTTCCAGCTGCAACTAAAGTCAGACCTTGCTATTTTAAGTAAAGCCATATATAAGATTTGAAGTAAAACTCACATTTGTCTATTATTGTAGGTCGAAAATGTTAATACCCTGGCCTGTATTCAATACACGTGCTTAAATGAGCTGAATTGGCTACCAAAAGTTTAAATAAACACACACACAGGTGGCCAAACTTAGTACAGGTGGCCTGTACTATACATTTCAACTTGTACAAAAACATACTGGATTTTTTTTGGAGAGACGTACTGAGAGGATAAGTCATCCACCTGGTAGGAGGCAGGTAACCCTCACCTTGTCGAAGTTCTGCATCTGTTCCCGGTTGCTGAACCACGCCTCTTTGTCCTGGCTGGGCTGGATAACAAACACCTCGTAGTCAGCAAACATCTGCGTGAAGCGGTTGGCGAAGACCTCCCGTACCTGGATGTTGAGCTGGTGCATCTTGAGCTCCTCCTCATCACACTGCAGCTTCAAATCCTTATTACTGCTGCTCTCCTCCTCCTTCACATCCAGCTGAAAGAGAGGGAGGGTCATTCTTTCTTGTTAGCGATTTCTATTTACAGGGGATAAGTACTACATTTTCTTCTTTTGAAATGTTTTTGACACTTGTCAAGTCCAGTAAAGTTATTGAAAAAATGGTTTGAATCCTTGAGAAATGTAAACAGAAGCAAATGAAAAAGAAATTGGTGGTTGACATGGTGTGGAAAAGGGAGGTTCAGGAGCAGAAGAAGTAGTAGGAAGAAAATGGAACAAAAGGATGAGGAAAAATTTGAAAGACAGATGGATGAAGAATGGGGGAGGAAGAGGAAGGGAACCAAGTCAGACAAAATAAGGACAGAGGAGAAGAAAGGGACTGAGATCTGGAGGGAGGCAGTTGAGAAACTGTCACTCCTCACCATCTTATCTACACTGTGACATATTATCCTGCTGGGCAACTGGGTCCTGGGAAAGGAAGTGTGAGGCATTTGTTTTGATTTACAAAAATACAGTCCAGCTAAACCACGTGGGGAAAAGAGCCCCTTGACCCATCCGACTCCTAAACCAAGAGCGGTAGCAGAGAGAGAGCGTGAGAAACAAACCCCAGGGAATGACTCCTTCGAGCCAACATTCAGTGAGTACGCTCTCCAAGACTGGACATACTGGCTCTCTCAGACCGTTTCTATTCCCCAATGTTATGGATCCTGACTGGGTCCTGACCTCAGGTAACCCCACACAACGAGTATCAGCCATTTCAAAGAAAAGGAGTGCCAAGCGAGAAGCTAAAATTGGACAGTCCTGTCTAGAGAAAGCAGCTGCCGTCCCGTAAGCAGCTTAAACATTGCAGACAGGGAGCGGCTTTCATTACGGGTGAACTCATTAATCACGTCACCAGACTGTACAGTATTGGACAGTGACACACTCCTCTGTCATAACACAACACCCCCAAGTGTTGTGGTATAAAACAAATGTTAGTGAGGTCAGTGCATCAATCCCTTTCTGGCACCATCCATGACAAACATATGGTTGACTATCAGAGACACACGTAACCTAAGTCATGGTGACACTAGTTACATAGTAATGCAAACTATGCATCCGTGCCTTTGTGTCACTATACACCATAGGTGATGTAAGCCTGGAAAATGTGTTTTCCTTACTTTACAACTACTAATCAGAATCTTGTGTTCATAAGAGATACAGATCTTACTTTGTATCCATTAACAAATGTTGCATGTACACATAGATTTTTACATGTATGTTGTGTTTGTGTGACATGTTTGTGTGTGTATGTGAATGTATATACAAATACAGGCACATATGTGTATTACATATCTGTGCATGTTACCTTCTCCAGGCTTAGTCCTGTCCTCTTGACGAGTGCCTGCAGACGGGCGATGGTTTGGTTCTCCTTCAGCAGGTAGGAGTTGAGTGGTGATCCAGCCAGGTTGCCATTGCACTTGTCAGAGACCATGTCACAGCTACGGAAGTCCCTCAGCTTGGACATATTCTCACTGCAGTGCAGGCTGCCCTCTGGGGGCACTCCAAATGCCATCAGCACCTCCGAGATCTCCTGGATGAACTCCAGCTTGTTGGGAAACTGCGGCAGGTCCTCTGGCAACTCGATGAAGTGGTTGTCGATGTCCACAAAGCACAAGTTGGCCTGAGGAGTCACAAATTCTCAGGTGCATGGCAGGCAATACAAAGAAATGTTTCTGCTGCATCTCAGAAAGCACTACTTTTCTCCTCCACTAGGAGGAGCAACACAGCAATACCACAAATCATTGTAGAATACCTGCTAGTAATATGTTGCAGCTCATGAGTAGGTTGACATAGGTACCTTTCTGTTTACAAAATAAATCCTTCCAAAATGTCTACATGCAGTGTTAAAAAGCACTGTCACGTTAAGTATTAATTGAACAATTATCCCAAATGCATAAAAATCTCCACAGGCAAACACATAAACACTGTGAAAACTTCTTTTTCCACCCCCTCAAAATCAGAGATTTTTCATTATAATTCATGCTGCTTGCATGCTGCAGTAGGATAATGAATGGGCAGGATTAAAAACAGCCTGAATGGGGCTATGCTTTCAGGGATTAAATGAGGCATATCTCGACCAGCACCATTCAAAAATTACTGCATGCAGCCTACAGCTCTTTTAAGGGAATCACAGCTGTTCATGCTGGAAAGGCCCCAAAAACATGCAATAAAAACTGGCACCACATCACCCTCGATTAACAAAGATATGAAGATATCACATGCTAGGAGCCCTTCTTGTAATTTCCTGTAAGATACTTATTGTGTTAATAGTTACATATACAATATGGGCAAGGGAAAATGTGTTTCTCGTGTGCCTTCAAATATGGATATACCTCGGGAGGCTAGTCTCAATAGGCTAAGCTAAAAACTTTGTGAGTTATTACATTCTGAAAACAAGATAATCAAACAAAAACTAAACCCTAAAGTAAAAAACAAAAGACTTCTATTTCAATTCAATTAGAACACCCACTCACAGGCTGTTTGTGAGATTGCATTCGAGATTAAAAAAGTAAGGCCGATGTGAATCAGAAGAAGCCAATATATCTGAAGGAGTGGCACAATCAAGATCAGTCTTAAGATCTCAGGACAAAGGAGGAACACAGGGAAAACACTGTACATGGAGACTATTCTGCATTGAAGGCCTGGGGGCGCATTCCCCATGAACCACAGTCTAACGCTACCGCCACAGTGCTGTGTCGGCCGGGAGACAGAGATTAGCCTTCCCTCCCGGAGTTAGTATGCTGAGCACAGAGTGCACTCGTGGAGAGAAATCTGATTAAAAATGATTTGCCATCACTTCCGTCAGGGAACGTTTATGAAGGGGGGAGAAAAAGAGATAATTCCACCCTGGTGATTTCATCCAGGGCCTTTTCAGTAGATAGTTTGTGAGAGGAAGATGGGGGGGCAGTTGGGTTGGGAGAGAAAGAGAGAAAGGAGGGAAAGAAACAGAGAGAAGCAGAGACTGGGGGGAAGGGGGTGGCAGGGGTAAGTGAGAGCAGGAGAAGGGGTAAAATGGGAGAGGAGCGCAACAGAACAATTGGGATGATTACACAAATGGTCTAATCTGCTCCCGGCAGCTATAGAGGATGGCAAAGCTGAGCGGTGGCAAGAAAACCCCAGTGCTTCCATTAGTCAGACAACAGAAACATCCACACAGTGTAATGCAGGCTGGAATTACAACATTTCGGCCATAATCATATTTAATGGTATCAAATAAAAGATAGTGAGCTCTCGCTATATTATACGGTATGATGACAGCTAACATGTAGTCTATTTTTAGGGAACATGTGAACGTGTGTGTGAGGATGAAATAGTAGCACTGAAATAAATGTAAATTTTTTATAGTTAGTTATAGTTATAGTTTTATAGTGCTGCAGTATCTTTGTGAGAGCATTATTTGAATTGAAAACATTGTAATCAATTATATGAAGTAAATTTTGAGAGTATTGTAGCAGCACTGCAGTAGGTCTATAGAGAATTATAGCATGTTATGTGCAGTGACAGGGAGCTCTTTCTGAGTGCTATAACAGTGTTGGGGACTACCTCTTGGGGAAGCTCCAGCTTTGAGCGATCATCCTGGCCGTTGGAGTGCAGGCCCATGAGGTAGGGCACAGGGGCATCCAGGAAATGCAGCAGTGAAGCAGGCAGGATGGGCACATACACATGCTGCCACTGGAAGGGGAACATTAAGGCTGTGATGCTCTCTGCCACCGTCATCAGTCTCTGGTAGTCTGGAATGCAAAGAAGACAGACACCATCAAGACTGTGATGCACAGAGCTCACACTGCACCAGTACTTCGGCTGGTCTATGTTCTGACCAGTCTGACAAGTACACAATTTGGGAGTAAGGAGATGTACGCACACTGTCCTGAAAAGATTCTACATTCAGAATGCTGAGCACACACCAAGAAACCCTAAACCAGGTGGAGACACTAGACTTGGTGGTTTATGAAAGCAAAACACACACACTAACACCGTAGTTTATAGTACATTTTTACTTAATTGAGTCATGTATTTGAATCTCCATTCATCATGAGACAGAAAAGACATGAAATGAGGGAATAATGTCAGTGGTCCTAAAATCCTCAAGTGTAGTCCCACTGTTATACAACATAAAATGAAAATGCTATTGCAACAGAATCAGAAGTCTAAATGATTAAAAGGGGATTCAAGACTGTCCGAGATTTGGTAATAAGATGCGTCTTTGTGAGCGACTCAAAACCAAATGTGACAGAACTAATTTCAAAAATCCATCTGTTCTGAAAAGTTCCTTTTTTCTTTACAAAATTCTGCTATTACATAATTGTAGTAGGTGGGATTGTGAATGTAAATATGATATGTTTTTCTTGAATAATGGTAAAATTCTAAGTGGGTTTGATGTATTAGAGTCCTTAGTTCCCTTTAAGAGTGCAAATAACCCCCAATGCACCACACTCAGCTCCTGTCGCTGGGGCATTACTAATTAACCGATCTACAAGCAATTTTAGCAAAAAGCAGAATCTCAAGGGACCCCCAGTTACAATTTCCCTCTAAAAATTTAAAGTGTTACAAATTTTGAATGGAGGAGAAAACATCTGCTTACTTGTTTCTTCCAGTGATACTGATATAACAGTTACAGTTAATAAATACCACTGAAAGCTGCCCTTGTACATTTCTGATGCTACATTCGTGGTGAATGGCTCTCCACACATCAGCCCTTGACACTCTTGATGTGATGAAGTGGTGCTTGATAAATGAATCCCTTAAACTACCGACAATGTAACTACACTGGATCAGACACCCCAACAATCACAGCATGGATGAGTCATGCAGCTTCCTGTGTGCTGGGTGCGCTCACCGGCTGCCATGGCCCACAGACGCAGAAACGCCCACATGGGTCACACCTAATATATTGTGCAATATTATATATAAATAAACAAGGGAAAACAAATTACGAAGTATTGCCTCACTTCTTTCTGTTTAAGTGGCGTTTTCAGTACTAGCACTGGTAGGTTCTGACAGAAAAAATAACACATTTTTTTGGTTTAAATAAGTTTTCAGTCTCTCTTTTTAGAATTGAAGCCAAAAAAGAGAAAGAATAAAAAAAGTATTTTTGTGCCAGTGCAGTCCATACCCTTCCACTCTACAGTATGACGATTTGTATCTGCCATTCAAAATATGATTCACTATTGCTGCTTGAACTGTGCTGTTCTAGAAATTTCACCTTAAGATATCTGCCATTCTCTTTGAGGACCCTTTTTGTAAATGAACTGAGTTCTTGTGATCAGCAACTTTAAGGTGTGTGGAAAAACAGTGCACACTGGCTTCACTTTACTTACAAACATATTACAATTTATTGTCTCATGGTCCTAAGTCCATGCTGTGCGCACACACTCTTTTGTGACTATGCACTGTGTGTGTCCCCAGGCTTAAATCTCCATTCCTGTGCCTTTGAAGCTGGGCTGTGAGCTAAGAGCCATCTCACTGCTGAGTGCTTGTGTCATCCTTCCTGAAACAAGCACTCCTTCATTACACTTTCCTCTCATCCCTCTCTCCAGGCTGCACCCATCTCTCTGCCCACTTCTCTTCCTGTTGTGAATTCATCTCCCTGAAAAAGGCCCATGACTCAGGGACAGGAATACTAAACTGCACTCGCCTGCAGCTAAACAACAGGCCTTTTCAGAGCATGAACGCATGCTCACCAGCCCTCTGCCACACAAACATGGCCCAAACAGAGCACTTTGGGTGAAAACTCAGTGCAAGGTTGATATCAGATATCTCACTAGATCGTTATACAGGTGGCACTTCCAGCCAAAGCATGAGTCCTCGATATAGTGACTTGCTCCACAGACCTGACTGGAATCTTAAATTGAATCTGAGCCAAAGCCGAAGTCCAGCTGGGCAGTACATATTTGGCTGTGGCATCACCTAGGAAGCAAGGGTTACAATAAGATGCCCCCAGTTCAACGCAGTTCTCCTAAACAAAGGCCGCACAAATCAGACACAGCGAAGGCCCTGAGAAATTGTCCTGAATTGACAAAGGATGTTGCAGCACTAGACTGGGCTTTCAAATACAATGGGGAATCCAAAACTAAAAAATACAGTAGTGGATAGAAATAATTAAGAAAGGAAACTTATAAATTATGACTTAGATAGTGATGCAGCATCATATAGTGGTTAATTCCTGGTGTTTTCTCAACAATTTGGGTTATCTGAGGTGACTTCAGGGAGCACTCCTATTGTGGGTGGCTGCATCTTCATATCAAAAGTTGAAGCTGGCTGGAAAATTGCAGATACTAGGTTTGGAATATACTTGCATGTGGGATATTTTTTTGTATTTCTTAATGAATCACAGTTTTGTCTTTATGATTTCCTTTCTGATTTCAGCAGCTTTATCCTTCTAATGTCCCAGTTCGTCTGAAAATCTTTCTGGCCTGCTTCCTTGTGAACGCTCTGTGCACACACACTGCAGCACTGAGACTTCTGGTACAAACAAGATGATGTAATTTCTAACCAATCGCATTCAGAGGCATCACTACCATCCTCCTTTTCAGAGTGTTGCCTAGCAACACCACACAGCCATTCACCTGAAAAAGGCTTCCTGCTTTCTGCAAATAATTTGCGTTTTCTTGTAATCATAATGGGTACAAAACAAACAAATTGTGAGCCAAACTGCATGACAAGTGGATTTTGATGTATAGTGCTGAACAGGGGGATGTCGCTGTTACTGACTACCACCCAAGTGCTTTCAGGTCTGAATTGACATTTTAAATGACACATGGCGCCAGAATTGGCTTTGATGGACCAGGTGTTGAGCCCATCTCCAAGTTGCTGAACACCTGCTTTCACCTGGTAACACCCTTCTCCCGTTGGCTGACAGTGCACAACATATAATTTAACTGTCAGCCAAGAAGACAAACAAACTGCCAGCAAGCAATGGCTTTCTCAGCCCAGGCTTTGGAATCAAAGGCAGGGTAAAAACAAGTCCATTACCGGAAATAAAAAATACCACAGACATGTTTTAACAGAACAAAGAAAAGAAACTGGTTGATCACTTCTTTAACGCAGGGATGTCAGCAAATCTAGTGAATGGAAAAGCAGACCTTACTACGATCAAGCTAATAATCTTTGTAAAGCTATGCTATAACTACCTTAAACTCAAAGTGTTTAAGAAGGAAACAAGCCCTCACTGAATAGGTTCAATATCAGACTACATTGTTCCCTAAAATACAAAGCCATCTGGATATTATGTAGTATCGTCTTCTGGAAAATACATACACTGTGATTTAAAGATTGGTGTACTAATCCATTCCTATAAAAAAATATATTCTTCCCAATGAACAGAATTAATATTTTGTGTGAAGTATTGAGTCTCTCCAATATAAATTCTTGGAAAATCTTTGGTACATGTGTCCAACAAAATTTTGATTTTAACCTTCAGTCAACTACTCAGTGGATGCACAAAGCACAAAGCATTCATACACTCTGCAATACCATTATTTGTTTGTAGCAATGCTATTTCCCATTTCATAATAAATGCTCCCATTAAAACAATTTCAGTCAGACTGTGCGCATACCTCCAAGAAGCAGCGAATTCACTAAATAGTAACATACTACTACACTACCCACAATACCATAGGGGAACTCACGCTGGGAGTAGAGCAGGATCTGAATCTCCAGCAGGGCGCAGGTGAAGAGCTGAAGGACGTTCTCCACACCAAGCAGCTCAAACATCTCCCTGATGGGGAAATCAAAGAGTGGCAGCTCGGCAGTGCTGGGCCGCTGGCACACAATTGGCCCATACACCCCGGAGAACTTGAGCGAGCGGCCCGCAGGCGGCAGTGGCACCTCGTACAGGATGTTGTACACATAGCTCTCCAGGGGCAGTGGGGGCGGCTGGGGGGAGGACACAGCACGGTGCAGCTGCTCCAGCACCTTGCGGCAGGCCTGTGGGAAGGCCATGGGTGCCATCAGGCAGATGCACTTCGATACATAGAGCGTGTCACGGCTGATGTCGTAGGAGTTGAAGCGCTGGAGCCGGGAGAGGGCGGGGGAGGGGTGGAGGACGTGGCGGCGGTCCTCGGGGGCGGTTGTGGTGGTGATCGGGGCTGGTGCATGCAGGATGTCGTACTGCTCTGCGTTGTGCATGTGGTAGAGTGTCTGCATGGCGCTACAGATCTGCTTGCTGGTCACCTCCTCGTAAAAGGTAAGGGCGAAGCCGTAGGTGCGCGAGCCGTCCTCCCGTGTAATGATAAAGGAGTGGAACTGGGGCTCCCGTGAGTCCGTCTGTGTCCGGAACGACAGGCCCTTCGGCATGCAGAGCTGTGAGTGAGGGGAGGGGAGAGGCCTGTTTAACGTGCTGCACATGAAAACAACATCACAAAGAAGAATTCCTATCTTGCCACACACATTTTTGACAAAAATGTTGGCTCCAGTAATTGCTTGCCACTCTCATCAAGAATCAGAATTTGTTTCATACCACGAAATGCATCATTATGGAACAATGGAACTCATTGTCTTAATGCCTCACTATATTCAGGCTTGAGGCAAACTTGTCGTCAAGCTGACGTCTATGCAACTCTGTGCAAACAAGTTGCTTTTATAGGTAAAGAGACAAAGACGAAGAAGATGGTACGTGTGACCACTAAACAGAGAAAAAAAAGGGGGGGGGGGGTGGGTACATGATGCTTGTCAGACCAAAATATCATCAAATGACATAATGCAAGGACCAGGCGATGTCGGTATGCTAGGAACTATAAATTGTTAGTAGGATCAGCTACCTTGCAGCCCTTAGTTAAACGTTTTTGACAAATGAAACTGCCAAATATTCCAGTTGTATAACTACAGCAGCAGCCTCACCATGCCCACAGCATCCTGGTCAAAGGGGCTCCACTCCACATTCTCAGGGTAGTGCGCCAGTACTTTGGACTTGAACGTTCTTCGCAGGGGACTCTGCTCAAAATTCTCACCTAGAGCAAAGGAATGAGGAGAGGGAGAAGGGGAGGCCAGAGAGAGGGAGAGAAGGAGAGAGGGCAGGGGTCAGCAGAGGCATGTGGGTGGGGAGGGGCAGAGCAACACAATGACAGTGCATGAGCATGTGAACAGAGACACCCAATCAGGAGACAAGGCTTGAGGCGCAAGACACCCTCCGCAGGAAACAAGGCACAGTTTTTTCGGCACAGTTGTCTTGAGTGAGAGAGAGAGAGAGAGAGGGCTGTATTGTATAAAGCAGCTGCCACCGTAGTTCTGGAGTTGTGCAAGAGTCAGATAGGAAACTTTCTGGGAATGTCAGTGAAATGTCAAACTACAGATGACTGCAGAGAAAAACATACTGTGCAGCAAACTCAGTGTAGAGTTCACAGCAGGACAGCCAAAATCTGTGGCCTGAAGAAGATTCATTTATGAACAATTATCGAAAAGCTGCTGATAGCAAAAAAATAGTAAGCACACTTAAATTCCCAAAACTGAAACAGGTGGCACTGTTTATAGCAATACAGGAAAAAAATTAAAACAAACAGTAATCAGTAAAATCAACCAATGGAAAAAAAATCCCAACCAAATTATATGTGAGGTACGCACATGAAGAGATGATGTGGAAAAAAAAATTTGTAGTGGAGTGAGGAGAGGAGACATTGACCAAGCAACGGCAGTGGCAGCAGCACCAGGTGCGTGAGGTGGAGGCAGAGTTTGTCAAACAGATTGGCTTGCAGTTGAGTAGCTGTTGGGAGAGGAGTTGGGGAAGGAGGGGGATAAGAGAGCTTCTCCCAGAATTCCCTCAACCTTGGTAGAGGAGCTCATCTTAGAAAACATAAATAAAAACAGTGCTGTGAAAGAAGGGGGTGTCAGGTTAAAGGTCAAAGGTTAAAGGTAACAAGCAGAGCCATGGAGATCAGAGGGACCATCAGAGGGAAGGGTGGGGGGTTACCTTCTTGTTTTACCGGTGACAATCGTCTGGCCCCATCTCTGAATTTAGTAGCCTGTATATACTGGCATAAAGCTATATGACAGATAAAACAACAGTTAATCACATGACAAGGAAGAATATTACCTCACTTCCTACAACACATACCAAGCTGTTACACTGATGTCCTTTCAACTTTCCCAGATCATTATAAGAATATTGGGCACTAACTGGCTTAGGCAGCTGCACTGGCACAGAGGTCAGCTCTCTCCACACGTGATTGAACCATCTGACTTCTGTTCCTCTGAAACTAAAAATCAACCTACTTGAAATTCATGTTAATCCCCATTTCCAGTTTCCAGAGATGGATTATAGCTATGTGTGTATGTGTTTGAAATGCAACATAATTAAAACACAAGCAGAAAACATGATTAGGAGTTGACTGGTATGACATACAAAGACACCAAACATGACATAACTGCAAATCGCATTTCCAAAACTCTTTTTCCTAAACACATTTCCAAAGCTTAGAAGCAGGAAGGAAACTAGTGGGGTAAGCATTCACGTTAAACTGTGTCTGACTCTTCAAGTAATTGCACTGTGGATTCAATTAAGTTTGTGATGTCACACCAAGGTGTGGACAGGATCTGCTCCCATTGAGTCTGAAGGAATTGCCCTCAGCAGCAGGTTACAGGAAAACTCACAGAATGAGTTCAACCAAGGACTTTCTTCTCATGGAAAAAGAGGGGAAAAAACCCTTTACATAATGTGCAAAAATACAAGCTGAAGACAAATGATCGGTAGTGCTGCCTGCAGTAAAATTAGACTAATCGTGTGTATCCCAGAGAAGCCATGTGACCAGCGGTCCGTGCTCTCAAACTGCCATCTCAGAGTTGGGCGAGTAACGACTGCATCGCTGACACGAGGCTGCTGAGAGGAACCGCTGAGAGGCACTCTGCCTCCAACAGACCAATGATAATCCACACAGTGACTTTCACTACAGAGCTCTCCTATTTTTTATTCTCTTTCTTTTTAAATGCCCTTGCTCAGTGTTTGCTGTGAAAATGGCATTTTATTTTTTGTTTTCCCTTTTCTTCCAAATTATTCAATGCCTTCTTGTTAGGACAGTTTCTGTTTATTTTTTATGATGAGAGAGTCAATTTCTTTCTGAAGTGTCTGCCATGCAAATAAAGACTGTCTGAGTCCTTGAATCCAGAAAAACATGACAACAGGAGAAGCATCAACTCATACATACAACATATACTCCATACTGCATTCAATGACAAGGAGGGACATCCAAAACTTGCATAATTTGACACACCAATTAAAAAATAAATGACATTTGTGGGCACACGCAGAAAAACGTTCTGAGAAACAGAAGTAAACAGGCCTCTTGTTCAGCACGTCATACGGTAAAGGCTAGACCATATGGCAGAATTAGTCACGCAGCCGGAAAAAGAGAGGGCTGGATTCTGTCAGAATACAAAAGCCTATTGGCTTTTATCTCACAGCCAGTGGGTTTCACACTCCACCCAGCTTCCCACAGAAAATACCAGATGAGAGGAAGGAGGGATCAGCAGAGTGACGGATGGAGGAGGGAGGGGCGAGACTGGAGCCATTCTCTCTCCTGTGAACGGAGAGTCACTCACCTCTCAGATTTGAGAATCTGCTCTTTCATTGCCTGGCAGCTGGCCTCACATACCCCGACAAATCACCCAGCTCAGCCAATTGGCTGCCTTTCTGAGGAGCAGAAACACTTCCTGCAGGAAGAAGGAGGGGGTGTAGGAAGTGCGAACGATGTAATCCTGACACTTTCACGAGTACACCCCACACGTCCCTCCACTCAATGTCTCCCTGTGGCCCTGGCTTCTGCTCAGCTCGTCTTGAGCTTAGATGCGGACGTTAGTCACGCTGGGGGAGGAGGGGGAGCTTGCCTGCCTGAGTCACGAGATGCTGCAGAGACACGGGCAGCTCACACTCACCTGAGACAAGCATGTGACTCGTACTGCAGCTGCCTGACTGCAGTGTGGATCTCTTTGTTCAGCACACATTCTCACAGACAATCACACAAACATTTACACATGCACATACACATGAACATACACACATGTGCACATATACTCTCATGTATACAACATGAGTACAGACATGTACACACTCACAGACATGGCCACACATACATACATACATACACACACACACACAGTCTCACACATAAATGCACACACAAATAGCTAAAAGCCTTACCCTTTCTAAAACACCAAGCAAGCTCACATAGGTTGATCCCATGTTTTCACACAGCAGCAATGCTGAGAGAATGTTAGGCATTTACTGGGACGTCTCATCAGCAGGGAAAAAACAAATGGATGATTAAATCATCACAGATTCAGTACTGGCAGACTCTGGTAAATTCAAACATGAATAATGAATGCTGAAATGCAAGGTCATTTGTTTCACACAGCGGACAAGTTGAGAGAAAAAACACTGCTGCGACTTGTTAGCTCAGGGTCTCGGCAGTCTTCAGATGCTTTGCATTTCTCTGTGAGGCAACAAGGAATCTGTCGAAAGGCATCTGCTCTCCAATCAGCCTCCCATTACATCACTGAGAAAGGATCGGGGAGTAACCAGGACAGAATTTATACACAGAATGGGTGGCAAATTCATCTGTGTGAATTGCAAACCCAGGTAGGCTTAGAACACTGCAGGTGTTGCCAGGGCCCCCCAGACAGCAAATAATGCTCATGCTAATGCTAATGGTCATTCCACTGAAAACAATGGGAAAGAGTACTGCTCTGAAAAATAGAAGGGACCAAACAGGGCACAACACAAATCCTAAATATTAAAGAATTAATATGAACTTTCCCAGATGACAAGGTATCAACTCATTCACTGCAATGTGTGAAATTCTGAAAATGTATAATTCACAAAAAATAATCTTTTTTTATAATGATACTCTCAACTTTGTGCATGTGCCCAGAAAAACCAGTGAGTGCTTCCGCATGACAGTGTAAATATGATTGTCAACCTCTCGAGTTAGCATTTCCTAGTCCATTAGGCTACGCTGTCCTCAGCTGAATGAGATATAGCTGCGTCATCACCTCAATGAAAAGTATTTCTGGTAAAACTCAGCTGGAGGGGAAGATGGTAAGATCAGAACGTCCTTCTGGTGCACTGATCAATACTAGGGGGTCAAATTACACTTCAGCCACATCTCGAATACTCACACATCCTCAATTTAGAGTTAGCTCATTCATCAAAGTCAAATTGCTGCTGTCAAACTCCAAATGCAGAGTGTTCATTCACATATGTGATCTAATCAAACCTGTGCCTCTTGCCACAGCTCAGGTAAATGGTTCACAAAATTGATATTCACCTACAGAGGAGAACACATTCCCTCTCTCATTCCCTCCAGCTCTCCAGTCTGGTTCAAGGCAGTGTGTTACGACTACATTTCCCCTGACCCTTTGCATTTCACTGTAGTGAACATCATTTGAGATTTGTCTAGACAGTCCTGAAACCAAATGTGGCCTTACCTTATACACAAAACAGGAACCATAACCCATATTTGTCAAGAGAATAATCACTTGGTGCATTTAAACTTCAATAACATGGGCTGCTGGTTTCAGGTGATTTAACAGTTTTTTTGAGTGTAGACCAAAGAAAAGCTTTACCTGGCATTTACAATCACGAATTAACACATGCCAGAGCAAACTGTTTAATGTTTAGCCACTGCAACAACTAATGTGCATTTGCCATCAAGCCATGCTTGGACTAATTAGAATAACTTACACAATAAATGATAAGGATTGAATGGTAAGTTCATAAAAAAAATCATATAAATTATTATTTTAGTATCTTAATATATACACTTACAGGCCATTCCACACTTATGTAAATGTTTTGTACCTTGAAAATGTAAAGCGAATTAGTAATGGTAAAGGAGGCTATCAATACTCGCTCTGAATGAGAGCTCAGCTAAGTAAATATGGCTTATTTGTTGTCAGAGGGAGTCAGATTGTCACAATGCATGCTGGCATGCCTTATAAAGCCCCTTGGGATCAGCCTTAACCTCATTCGCCTGTGTTATTAAAACCTAGAAGAGTGCATCTCTGGGGCAACTAGTGATGTGCATACATCAGTGTTACACTCCGTGCCTGAGCACACGTTTAAACACCAGCACCAAAAACAGCCAGTTTGTTTCCAAGAAACCGTTTAGGGTTTGCGGCAGGAGAAGTGGTGTACAGCACAGCCTTTAAGCAGTAGAACATCCAGGTTGCCAGACCAGGGCTACTGAGGAAGAGGCTCAATTAACGCCCCCACACCAATGAGCGGCTGTGTCACAGCTTGTCCAATTCATTAACGACTCTGCCAATGCTGTGTGAGCGATTAGCCACAGCCCCCACCATGCTGGAGCGGGGGCGAGCGGCCACTGCGCCGTGATGTCGTGATCCACTCCGCGGCAGGCTGCGGATGCTGGCCGAGGCAAGCCCTGATCTGGAGAGGGCCATGATGTGCTGATTTGAATGGACCAATGTGCTTATGTGGCAAAGAATGTAATCACCTGTAGCTGGGTGAAAGAGTTGCTTGGACTGACATACCTTAAACATACATAGGTCTTTTTTTCAAAGTCAAAAAGTGAAACTCATCAGCACATAGAAAGCAACATTCATTAGTTAAATAAACACAAAGCTGGAGGTCACATGAGCAGTAATAAAAGTAAAGAATGAGGGAACAAGAGGGAAACAGAGATACAGAAAAGCAGAGAAAGAGAAAAAGAGAGGAGTAGTTGCATAGAGGAGGGCCAAAGAGGAAGATAAGAGAGAAAATTAGAGACAAGTCTAGTGTCCTACTGCACACCATTCTTTTTCTCCTGTAGGAAGTACATCACCAACAGAGAAAGCCCCCGCTGAGTGACCTGAACAGTGCCACCATGACAACAGCAGGTGTGTGGGCAGACATTGCACATCTACGCGCTTCCCACGCCTTCCTCTTCACTGGCGAGGAATTACCGCCACAGGGGCCTCCACCAGTCCACGTGCCGCCCAGCACCAGCTGATGATGTCATTATATAAATAACTCGGTGCCTTTTAGCCACCCGGAAGTATAGTGCATAACAACAGCTAGCATCTGACTGTTTCATGAGAACAAATAAATGGAGTAGTCCATTTGGCAACTGGTACCACCAGATATGCACAAGAAATTCAGTAATGCACCTTCCTCAGACACACTACTTAATTTGCCTATGATGGGCAACTCTGATACAGTTTCTCTCCTCCATGGTGCCTAGAAAGTACTATACAGCAACCTCAGGAGATAAAAAAAAAAACAATAAACCAACAAAAGAGTCTGGATCTTTCTTCACATTTTGTAAAGCCTCTATTTATTTAATTTACATCCTAGCAAGCTGGTCTGTCTCTCCCTTGGTTTATTCCCACCCATGAGGGCAAGGCTTGCAGGGACGCCGATCACCAAACAGCAGTGCTGCATCGGGGCTTACTGCCTGTAAATATTTGTGAGAACAAAGCCCCTCTCGTTCTTCAAAGAGCTCTCACTGATGCCATACAGAGAAACTGTAAGAGCAACAGACAGAACACAGCCAATGCTAATGCTAATGTGGGAGGGAGGCTGTTACAGATTTCAGAATTCACATGTTCTTTAAAGCCTGTCTTAGCTTTACTGAAGTGTTTCAGCCAACAAGGTGGGCATGTTAAAGCACTATGGGGGGGGTCTCTACAGAACAACATCACTTTTTGGAATAAGGTACTGAGCTGAGGTCACCACACTCGATTTGCACTGTTGCATAATATATAGGCTTTGAATCAGAGAGTAATGTGGGTTTAAGCTGTTCAGTCTTTTCTCCCTATTTCACAGACAACTAGCATAGAAAGGCAGATTGTGGCAAATCTTCAGCTGACAACAAAAAAGGCCTGAGCTAAGCATCCCGATTATGAGCCTTAGCACCTTGTTAGCAACAATCTTAAAAAACCTGTGCCAGATTACTCAAAACCCAGGTGCTAAAATTTAAGGGGCTTTGCAGGACCAGTTGGCTCAGAGCACAGCCTGCAAGCCCCATACAAAAAGTGTGTTTCCAAAAGAAGAGGGCCCACAGACTGCGCTGCAGGATGTGAATGTCCTGCATCAAAGCTAAGTGCCGACTGATAACTGTGGATGTTATTGTGTGTCAAAGGACAATCACTCCTTGAGAAAAAAACGCAGAAAATAAAACATCCTGAACTGTGTAAGCTACATAACCTCACATAAATCCATGTTATTTGGGACTCTACGTGGGCTAGAGAAACAGTTTGTCAACGTCATCTGAGTCACAGGAGTGCCTTCCATCTTCGTTCCTACTTCTGACTAGTGATACACCACCCCCCCATAATGGCTGGCTTTTCAAATCTCATCTGCGTCTTCTGGCAGGAACCAGACATCACTGTCGCCCTCATATCTGCATGAGCGATACCCCCAGTAGCACACAAAGAGCCCCGCACTGGATCCTGCTGGACACAAAGGGCCTATAGTAGCCAATAGCAATCTGAAAGGCCAGCTGTAACATGTTTAAAAAACAAACTGCTGCGGCTTGCTGTTGTGTTGTCTGGTCAGTCAAAGATGATTGGATGACTGGTCTAATAAGCATTAAGCATTAAGATTAATATAGTTCCACACAGTTACAGAAATTTACCATACTTAACGCATCTTATTTATTCCCTCAAAAAAGTGTTAGAACCATTTCCCAATGAACATTACAGACTTGTTGCCAGGACAACGGTGGGGGGTGTGATCTGAGGGGTTTATATTATACATGTAATCTTTTCAAATCTCCCAGAAATGACAGCTCATCGATGATCAATCCCGGATTTGTGAGGAACAGATCCATCACAATAGCACTAGCAGTGAGCAGCTGTGTGACTGTGGGATGAGCAGAATGAACGATGCTGAATGACGTCATCTCTGGAACTTTCACAGTTCTTTCCATATTATTTTTCACCAAATTCAAGAGCCCAGAACACAGCCAAGAATATTACAAGCTGATCCGCCTTGCTGCATAACAGCCATAAAATCCCTGAAATTGAATGTAGACTCATGACCTTTTAACCCCAATCCAAACCTCATCTTAAGAAGAATGTCATTATAGAGTTATCTCAAAGGGGAAATAAACTGTCACCATGATTGTTGGGCTTCTGTGTACTCACGGTCAGCCATTTGCTGAGTCACACAACACCAGCCAGAGACACAGGGACAAGAGCATGGGGTATCGTCACTGTGGGGAGTGATGCAATGTCCTAAACACAGAGGGCATGACTCAGCATTTCTCCCTATCCTTTCCTCCCTCAGATCATTACTATGTCACAAAATATGGAGGATTTAAATCAAACCTAATTTTGCGCTCCATGCCACATCTTAACTTGCAGCTAGAAGAGATGTCTATGGGGTTGATCATCCTCCATACAGTACCTCATATAGTCTGAAAGTAATTCTCTTATGTGTGGTTAAGAATGAAATTTATGCATGCACTGTAGATAAATGTGGCAGAAGGATTTGCTCACACAGCATGGATGAATTTCTCCTCCATCTTGAATGACAATATGGCACTGTGCCTCCTCCTTTCATCTGATTGGGTGGCATTCTTATCCAGGCAAAATTTCCAGAAAGACAAGTTCAAATGGAGTGCAGAATCTTTACCATGAGGTTTCCACTACAGCCAATGTCAGATCTGGACATTGTTACTCAGTTTTTTTGACTGACTATGAGAAAGAGCAGCGTAGGATTGCTGTCTCCAGAGTTGCACTGGTTCTGTTTGGTCTTGGTGTCTCCAACCAGACGATGCAGCTTTCATGGTCCTTATTCAACAGGAATGAAATAAATAATGTGCTCTCTGACGAAAGAAAACATGTGATGCCAAGAGAGAAAATCTATAGAATTATGCACTTCAAGCAGAATACCACCAATTAACAGGTCTTGGCTTGCGCCAGACCTAATTCTACTATCTTGAATCATCTCACCAGGAGTGATCCTGCTAAGCAATGACAGATTCAGTAATGTAGCATGAGGGAATGAACCAGAAAAGGCCAGAAACACAAAGAGAAAAGTGGGACTATGCATGTGAAAACCCAAACTCTCAGAAACACAGACCTCAGCTCACTGCGTGTCAGTGAGGCCATGAACACCAAGACATGCCCAGGCATAGGAATGTGCGCATGCACACTCCCTCACTCACTTACTCGAAGGCAGACACAGACTCACACTTTTATAAAAAAAATCTGCTAGCTGAGGCTTTCTGTCCCTGACCTTGCACAGAGAAAATATTTAATCAGTTCTTTGCTGTTGGGGAATGAGAAGGTAATCTGGAGACAGTGGTTGTCTGCATTCTTCAGCTTTCCCACTCTCTTAAACTGAGGGTTGCAGGGAGAGGCAATTCAGACACGAAAGCACAAGGAAAGATATATGGAGACTGCAACCAGGGGAGACACAGATAAAAATGAGCAAAGAAGACTTTCTCAAGGTAGATGGGGTAAGCTCTTCTCAGTGAACAAAAAGCTGAAAGGATCTGCAGCCGGAGCGCTTGTGATAAGAATGTCTAGTGTTAATTGAAAGCCATCTGATTCGTAGCGGGCCTGCCTGACATACTGTAATTGTTTCCATGGATATTAAAGAGGGATTCAATTGGGCAATCCTTTCTAGGTACACATTTGAAACCTCCTGCTGTGTTTTGCCTCTTCGTTTCAGCTTTGCAATCACATGACTAACCTCTTCATTTAATGTTTCTGCATGACCTTATCAAAGACAGTTTAAGCAGTTATTTATGATTGATACAAAAGGTAATTTATTCTGATTTCCTTCAACCAAAGCAACTCATTTGTGACTGCCTTCTATAATCCCACACATAAAGCACCAGACTACTCTTCCTGAGGCAACAAAGGAAAGCTCAAGGCGTTGATATCCAAGACTCCATCATCAGCAAAACAGAAATAGAAGAAATTTACCACTTCTACAAGGCAGAAACTGCCAAAACCACAGCATAAATATAATTATTCCTTTTCTCACGTGCAAAGAGCCTTAGAGCACGATGACAGCATAAAGGGGTTTTCATAACAGGGGTTTCAGGCCATGCACAGACTATACACAAAGATTACAATCAGCCTTCTACAAGATTAGGTCTTCCCAACGTTATGACTAATCTTGTAATGAACAAGAATAAAAATTCCAATCAACCACAGAGCGATTCTGTGGAAGCGAATTCAGCGAATTCCAGTCATTCTCCTAACATGCTCACACCAAAATTGCATACATATCTTTAGGTTCTGAGTGAAAAGCTAGATGATTCAATTTGCTGACTACTTCATTACTGTGTACAATTTACCCATGCCAGCAAAGTTTCAGATTACAAGTTACAGATTCATCTTTAGTCACTATAAAGGGATTACGGAGCTGAAGCAATAGTCCGTTTTCATGAAGGAAGAGGTAAAATATACAAAAACATGCTGAAGGGATGATTTTGCTGAAATGCCATTCTGTTTTACAGAATTATATTTGCTTTCTCAGCGGAAACTAAAACCAAATTTTGAACTCCAGGATAAGAATTTGACCTATGCAATGCAGTGGACCATCTGGGTGATCTGTTCTCTGTAACACAAATATAAAAACTGAGGGACAGTACTCTGTTTACAGAATGTCAAATGTAAAAAAAATCATTATTTGCTTTCAAACAAATTCCATATGTTAAGTACAGGAAAAAAGAACACCATATATACACTATAAATCCATTAAAATACCATGCTGAATTTGGTAAATGAAGGCTGACAGTTACCACATGCTTGTCTAAAAATAATTATTTGATCATCTCATGATTTTGCATGTTTCAATTAGCGATCACAAACCCTGCTACATCATGGCCTTCAGTGCTTTTGCACTGTTTAACTTAAGCACAGTGCAACAACAACTTCTTATCATCAGCGAAATCTACACATCACACCCTCCAGTTAAAAACAGATATTGTATATTTGTATGTTTTGAGGGAGTGAGGGAGGATTTAAGATGCCTGAAGGAAACCACATCATGCACATTACTTACCATCAGTGAAATATGGACAGATAGATATAGGTAGAGAGGGAAAGAAAAATTCTGGTTACCGTGAATTCCACTGTCAGAAGGTAAACCCCAACAGTCAGAAAAACCTTCAGTGACAAATTCCTTTCCACTGACATTGTGACCTTAACTGAAAATAAGTGATCACTGGCAGCATTTGATAAGATCCTACATGTAAAATAGCATGTAGATAGAGTAGTAGCCTAAATGGCACTACTACATAAAAGGCAATTCAGTATACTTCGGTTTGTCATTCGCCCACAGTCTAGAGCAAAGGTGGCAGATCATATCTACATGAGGCCAGTGTGGCAGCAGGTTTCCATTCCAACCCAGCAGGAATGTACCTGACTCTGCTAATTTAATTAACTGATTTGTGTCTTCACAACATTTCTTAGCTGTATCAGGAGCGTTTCTGCTCAGTTGGAATGAAAGCCTGTAGCCATACCAGCCCTCTGTGGATAAGATCGGCCATCCCCAGCATAGGGAGTAACTAACTCTATATCAAGCCTGGACTTGAACATCCCAGGGGTCCCTGCCTCTTCCACATGACCCAGCAAGCTTTTCCACACATTGACAACTCTCTTGTGTAAACAACTTTCTATGTAAATGAAGGAGAGAGAAACAGAAGAAGAGAGGGGGAGTAGTGTAGGCTGTGTTTCAGCCTGAAAGTGATGTCACTGGGGGAGGCTGGGAAAGTACTACCAGGTTAGCATTTGAATGGTGGGACTCGCGTGTGGCTGGAGTCCAGCTGCTGGCTTGTTTACTCAGAGATCCATGGGTCCACGCAGAACATGGACCAACCAATCATAAGGTGCGGGCAGGAGGGCCTCTTATACATATGCTAATTTGGCTATCTCCCTGCAGCAAGCCACTGTGAATGAAGGAGGTTTTTTGTCCAAAATTTGGCGATGTTCTGTCCAATTGACTAGAACAGCTACTGCATTCATCAACTGTGAAATTAGAGAGCTATAAAGACAGAGAAACTGTGATTGGTCAGCATCTGATATAAAAATAATGATGATTCTTTCATTGTGTCATGTCATTCAATTGACCTTGTTAAACAGATGTCAAAAGGTCTGGAGTACAATATCAGAACATACTGTAACACACTCTGACATACTGGAAAAAAATGTTTCTTGTACTTTATCTTCATACTTTACACTACTTTACCATTATTTTCAAAAGTATAGGAACATAATTTCAAAAATAATTTCCATTGATATGATTTTTTTAACCAGGTAAATTCAGCATGCAAGTCTAGCACATTATCAGGGAAGTCTCAAGCAGACTGAATTTACTTGACTGTAAACACTGGGAATTAGGAGAACATATATTTTTAAACCATAAAACAAATAAGCTAAAGCTTAAGCAACTTTGTTGTTTAAGAACTAAAGAAAGAGGGAAAGACAGCAGACCTTGGCTCTTTGAGGTGGTAACAAAAGTGAGAGCCACTGCACAGTCAGAGAAGGCTGCAGGCGAAGACTAAGAAAGCAAAAGAGGAGATATTTCTGTCTTCTGTCCAATCCACATAATCGGAGGCAGTAATAATGAGGGTAGGCGAAGATGTAATCGGACATGTAGAGGAGAAACAGGGGCCTGTCAGCGGCTCCATGCCCCCCTGCCCCTCCTCCTCAAAACATCTTTTAAGTGAAGGGAATGTTAAACTGGCATTGGTTTAACATCGTGACCATTATGCATGTTATGTAAGCTCCTGGAGAGAGCTTTGCATGTGTTCAGGGTTCACTGCAGGACTGCTTGTCAGCCCATATTCAGAATAAACAAGAGAACTGAAAGTGCTGCTTCTCTGCTTCCTCAAATGTAAACGGAAACAGGACTGTGGTGTTGCACACAACCCAACTGAGCTCATGTAGGATGGTTAAGAGCTGTGAAATACAAGGGGAGCATGGCAGAGCTTATTAAATTTCTACAATTCAAGATCATTTACAAGGTGCACCAACAACAGTATTTTGCGACCTAACTGGTGCTTTGCCAATACAAATTATGTCTAGCGTACTGCAAGTCATCTTGTTTGGAATGCATCCACTTGCATTCTTACAAAGGAGTTGCTGGAACAGACAGTGGCAGCCAGAAAAGGACAAACATGCCACCTCTTAGCATGTGACTTTTGACTTCTTGGTGGCGGGTGCAGCTGCAACATATTTCTGAAAAGTTCTCATGGCAAAATATGAGGGACAGTGAGCCTAAGACACAGTGGGGTGGGGGGAGGGTGGTTGATGATGGCCAAGGAGGGACAGACAGAGACAGAAAGAGGAGGGCCAGAAGCCATGACCAGCACACCCTGGAATATGGTGACCAACTCTAGCCTCCTGGTTAACAGTCCAATGACTGTGTGAAATTGGGGCAGGCATGCCAGGCCTCCACAATCCAGCAGTGCACTCTCATGCTTGCATGATTGTCTGAGTGGTTGACAAATCTGGGAACACAAAGAGTGGTGAAACCCTGCTGCTTATGTGCGTTATACTGAGTCACTGTTCCACCACAGGCAAATCTGCAAAATCTGGAATTTCCTAATGCCACCCCTCCAACTCCACTCACATCAAAACACTCCATTCAGAGCTGGCGTACATTGCACCATGGCACCATGTAAGAATGGGTCCAAAATCAAGATGGCAAGATATGCAGCATGAGACTCCAATTTATTCACATGGCTAGTCTTTACAGACAACATGTCAGCTTCAGGACTACTGTGGTATGGCACATCCAAGTGTTTCGACACATAATCTGGGTGGAAGTTCATTTACCCTGTGATTCTCTGTGCCCTTTACTGATGAGCCATTGAGGTGCCATTTGATTCCCTTCCAAACGCTAAATCATACAGTGGCAGAGGAGGAAGTGAGCTCACACCAATCGCACAGAAAACATAATAACTCATTCACTCAATCTGCCGCAGCAGGAGACCAGCAAGGCTTTGGCAAGTTCTCAAAACTGGGCCCACAGCCTGTTGACAAGACGCCGATGCACTTCAGTGGCCACATTCACAGCCAGCATTAAGGCTCTTCACTCCCAGTAGACCTTCAGTGTAATGAGAGGTTTCCTAGAGACACACTTCCTTGTGCATTAATCAGTCCTCTGGGCAGGACTGTGGGCCTATAGAAAGAGCTGCACTGTCACACAGTACGCAGTATGGTGCCACGGTCTGAAACAGAGGACTGAGAGAAAGTGTCAGAAAGCAAAAGACTGTAACCACAGACACATGACTGAGAATACCAAAACTGAGAGCGCTGTGATGCCCAAGACCATCACTGTTACTGTAGCTGTGGCTGCTGCCATTACCAAATCTTTATGTAAGAGAGCAAGCCAAGAGCAAGCCAAGAATAAACACTAAACCTTTAAATCATCAGTAAAGTCTCCAAGCTTCTGTGATTAACCCGGTGGATTGAGACAGATCCTCAATGGTGCACACAAAACCCTCTCAACTCAAACACAGCAGTCCTCTGTTTACAAACTCACTTCCAAGACTACTGCTTAGCTTCATGGGCCTCTTTAACTCTTTCTGCATCTCTTTGTCCCTCTCCTGCCACACAGAGGCCTTGTGATGGATATCTTGACTGAGCTCTGTGATAAATGTTCTTCACTTCTGTTGCACATCTGAATCCTTAACATAACTGTCCTTGAACTGCAGGGACACCTTGCCTATAGCATGTGTTGGAACACGCACAAGATCCTCAAAAGATTTCTGTAATGCTTTTAAAAACAAGAGAGAAGGATTCTTCACATAATGCTATTCCAATTCAACAATGACATCATGTTTCTATAAAATGCAACATGTTTCTATGTTATTCTGCAAATCTAGTTACTGTAGCAGCAGATGCATGAGAGCAACTTGTTAGCTATGGTTATATGTTGCCTAGGAGCCAGCATCAAGTGGCATGAGTGTGGGGTAAAGTAAAGATTTATTCTTCTTCCCATAATGCACCAATATGCCTTTGTGGGCCACAAAGATTTCTTAGTCTCTTGTCAGTACAGCTTTCTCTTTCACACATTTCCTCACTTATCTCTGCCCATAATAGATTAGGTTTCCAACAAAACACAGTAAAACTGCTCTTGGGAGTACCAGACAAGACCATTTTGTTACACAGGCAGTTAGCTATGGTGATTCACTGATAAGTAGACCCATATGTTTTGCATCTCCAGAAAATTCACAAATGCATGGCATGTCTCAGCAGAAGCTGTTCCACACCCCCTGCAGCTATGCATGGTATGGCACTGATTTTGCGCTCCTTCCCACCGCAAAACACCGCCCACCAAGCCTCACCAAGCAAAACCCTCCCTTCCCCCAAGCTCAGACCAAAGACACTGCATGAGAGAAACACAGGCCTCTCCCTTTGGAGCTCAGTGAGAGTGGGCTCAAATCACACTTCACATGTGCTGCCATACAGGAGAAAAATTCTCATTCCATTTCTCCCTGCAGACTTCAGTGTACGGTCTGGCCAACCAGAAACCAGGTACATTATTTTATCTTATTTTATTTTATAAGGGAGATAAGCAAGTATCAACTGAGTGCTAAAAAGATCAGGTTTCCAAACTCTCTGCCTGATAAAACATATCCTTTCTGAGCAGATTAGATGGAGCTATAAACCATCTATGCAATTAATGCAGCATCATATTAGCAAATATGTGTTAATCACTAAGAGCACACACTGCCAGACCACTGCCAGAGGGAGCCTCTGTACTACAGCAGCAGCTGCTAAAGCTTGAAATTGCACCGCAGTACATTATCCATTGGTAAAGGATGACCTTGTTCTACAGTGGTGCATAGGGCATCATATTGCATAGGAGGAACTTCTTGCTTGACTATGTTATTTTCAATCCACTTCTTCCTGTCACACAGTCAAAAAGACTGTAGTGTAGTAATTAATGTAGGAGAGGCAGTAGAGACCTCTGTAGTAAGGGGCTAAAGCATGAGCTCTACATTGCTGTACAATTAGAAAGCTTCCGGAGGCTTTTCCTTTAGAACCTTTGGTTTAGGCCTATGTATACAGCACAAAATATGATGTATTTTTTAAATCTCTAATGGCTGTTATAAATTGCAATATTTTACTGAAAACAGGTACAACGTCATAGCACAGGACAAATGATTTTACAGTATTTTCATTTGCTAAGCAAAACTTCAGATTTGGCAGGCAGATGACTTCTAGGATTAATTCTGAGCGCAATGCTATAATGATACCTCATGGGATGTTTAGTGTGCTGCACTGATGCCATGGACAGAGAAACACATATGCACAAAAACACATATGTACGCTCACACCCACAGGAGAGGGCATTCATCACAACTCCCTTGTTGAAACAGTGATGCAGCAGTTAGGAATACAAACACAACAATTTACATTTTGCTGACAATTTTAATGACAGAGTCTCTGGAGTACTATGTGAAATGGAAAATAGCCCTTTCAAGCAGTAGGATGTGAGGCACCATAAAAATCCCATTAGAGTTTTGGTAGTTGATTAAACTCTGGAAAGAGTGCACTTTGGGGGCCTGGATTAGCCCTCTATGCTATAGCCCTATATGTACACGTTTCTGTTTTACTTATAGCTAGCCTTATGTACCGGCTCTCTCTGGAGCAGCCATCAATGTAAATTAACTGTCAGCAGTTAGATTCATGTACGCAAACAAAATTCTAAAGGGGAGAAAGAAACAGGGATACTTTCTTTTAAAAGGCCTTCTGACACAAAAGAGACCTGACCAATACTGGTGCACAGTAAGCATTCTGCCAATGGGTTTGAAAAGAGAAACATGCAAGACATGCATTAAAACATTGTTCTGTTAATACTTATTCCACACAAGGCCTCCAAAGATAACATCACTCAATGCCTTTCAAAAGACTGTGAAAAATTATCAAACACAAATGCAAGCAAATTAAATTTATGTTTTTTGTCCTCTGTGTGAGCCATGCGCTGTGCTGGTCTCTTCATTTTCCACCATGCTTCCTGTACTATGGACTTTCTGGCCCCTCGCTTTGCATGCTAACCCCACAGGGGTCTAGTGCAGTGGGCCACAGCTCTGGGGATGTGCTAATCACATCCAGCATGACACAACCACTCAACAAGAGAAGATTACCTCAGTGTGACCTAGGCCTGTCTCTCACAGTGCACCAGGCCAATGCTCTCTCCAAGCACAAGCCAATGCTAATATGCTCTCTTCAAAGGAACACATTAGCTATTGACTATCACTCTCTCCCCTCCCCTCTCAGAGCTAAGGGTGGCTTACTGTGCTCCTAGGACCAGTAGGGTTTACAATGACATCATCCTTTTTTATTTGGGGGATGCATGGGGGTACGCTCATTCACCCCCCAGGGAGTGCCTTGCAGCAAGGATGGCCCCAAGCCTCCTTTTGTTCCCATCACTTCCTGTATGCTCTGCCTGTACTGCATAACTAACCTTCCTTAAGCTGAAAGCCAGCAAATGACAGATACTCAAACAAGTGTTCCACAATTTCACAATGTGATCAAACATTATTTTAGAGATTACCTCCATCTGCTCTGGTGTACAGACATGTAATAAGAATCCAACATATTTATAAACTTTTTAGGTTTGTTTCTCTGACATCTCCTCAGCTCTCAGTACTCTGAAATGCATGTCAGCAACATAATATTTCTCTGCTTTTGTAAACACTTAACTAAAAACTATGACGCAGTGAAACAATTAAATGAAACAAGTGAATATGGCCAATTTACATCTTTTTCAATGTACTACACCTAATGTATAACAACCTTCTCAGTTAATGAAATGTGGTTTTGTTTCTTTTTTTTTTTTTGGGGGTATTTCATGTTGAATAATATAGGTCAGTGATCATAAGATCTGCTAGCTTAAAGGAGGAAGTGCTAACCACAGGAGAAAAAAAATTCTCATAAACTGCATTCCGTTGATGAGTGTGACAACTCACTTTCAGAAAATCCGCTCAGAGAGTCAACAATCAACAGGGTAAGAAGGTTCTACAAGAGTAAAATATGACCTTAGTGTTATACAATCAGACACAGTACTGTTCCAGAAGAGCTTCAACTACATAGATGATCACTTCACATTTACCAGTGAAAATAGTTTTAATAGTCTGTTTTGTCCTTGTGAATAAAATGTATTGTTGTTTCCAGACTGTTAAAAGAAACACTACTCTTTTAAATGTTGACACCTATACGATGGCATACAAATTGAATTTCCGGCATGCCCTCTGAAAAGCAAAGTGTCTCTACAGTGCTGTTTTAGTTATCAGCAGAACTGCGCTGCGCTGTATCTAGCACATCGCATCTAAGTATAGAGTGGCCTTCGTGTAATCATTTCTGGCAGCCAGTACTGTAAGCCAGAAGCCGTTCCTTTTCCTCGGGGTTCAAATCCAGTATGAAACCATCCAAAAATGAACAAAAATATCCCACACATAAAACAGATGTTCAGTGAAGACCGATCATTGCATACGCAACCTTTACTTAACGTTACCGGTGACTACTTTTTGTGTTTAAATAGCACGCTTTCAACGAGAGTACACAAATCTCATCAATTCTCACTGTATTAACTAGCAAAGCTAGCTGCCTAGTTATTTGTAGATTGTAAAGGGAAAACAGGCAGCCCTTCTTTAAAGAATATGCGTGGTACAATAAAAATGATTCCGAATCGTTCTTCTACTGTTAACCATGTAGACACTTACCGGACAGTTCGTCTGGTTCCAACCCAGTTTCAGTGTCCAGTCCGCAGATAACGAAATAATCTGCGAATCGGCAGGAGTTCGAGCTGAAGCCGGTGGTCATTTTGAGGCTGATCCGGGTGCCCTCGTTCTTACTGTTTCAATCGAGGGCATATTAGGGGGTCCGAGAACCATTCCGTGATTCCATTATGGATGCAGTACTGAAAGGCTAAGAAACGAGCGGCGGAGAGAGGCAACCGAGTTGCATTCTGGGCACTGGTACAGCTGTTTTCATCTGCCAGAAAATCCGAGAAACCTCCCAAAGACTGCCTTGCTTTAGAGTGGACACTGCGCCTGCGCACACGACTGACGAAGAGAAAAGACGGATTACGTTATGGGTTTAACTCTTAGGATGCAGCAGCGCACCGATTAGACTGTCGGTCCATGTAATATGATGCACTACGTGATTTATACTACATGTTATACCACATGCAACGCGGTGAGGTATTAATTCAGCAGGTTAATAGGTGTAATACACAAGTTAAACAGTGCACCAATGTTTATGTGGCCAAGTTTAAATACTGGCTTTTTGATCGAAATGTGTTGCCATTAAAGCAGTTGTTACAGTTGTTCTTGTTACAATATGTAATTACATGGCTAGAACATGAAAACTACATAGCGTGAACACGTTGCAAAAATAATGACTAATCATAGCCATTACTTGTGTCTTTTAATATTAATTTAAAAAAGCACAATGCGCTCAACTAAATTTCACCAGCAGCGTATTTATAGACTATATTTTAACCATTTACACTGCATTTACGTTCAGTTCTTTTAGAATACATGTACATAATGCATGTACAGTAAAATACTGTCATTGTGAATGTGCATTTTTCTACTTTATTTACATGTACCATAGTAATGAATGTATAAAGAGTCGAGATGTTTAGCTCCATCCATTATATATTCATAAGCATAATTTCAAGTAATTGTGATGAAAGTCAACTGGTAATAATCTGACATACGTCTCTGAAAAGCAGACAGAATTTGGATCCATATTGAGAATTCGAATGATGCCCTCTTGTGGCTACACATCAATTACGCAGCCTTTTTGCCTGATACTCATGTAGCGATGTGAGCGTATTTGAGAACTGGATTTCAATAGATTTTTCGATTGCCAGCGTATTTCACTTATGTATAGAATACCTTCTTTCCATGGAATTAAAACACACACACAAGATGTATTTAAGATGTATTTTAATTATCGTTTTGATAATAAATATCTCAATAATAAAAGTAATTTTCATGAAGTTGAAAAAAGAGGTTGCATGATGGCATAAATACAGAAGATACTGCAATACATTTTTCAAGTGAACATTTTAATACTGTGGTTTTATCGAACCCCCTCCAATAAATGTATGAATACATTTAAAAACATGACAATCATCCAGAACAGAATAGAAGACAACATCAGCGATTTCCATATGAATAGCACTCAATGTTGTGGGAATGGAAAAAAATGGAAGAAAAGATGTAATACCACCACAACCTGAATATTGGCTTCATTATCTGGAGACATAGGGAGGGAAACTACTGTTGTGCTAATGCCTGTAAAATAAGATCTAATTAATTACCACCACAGAAATAAGAGGCGTATGAGTATGACATTAGGTAGGTAAGATAAAAAAAGGGAGAAGACATCATCTCCTTTGTTAAAACCAGAGGAAATAAATTCAGGATAAAAAAAAAAAAAAACTGCTATTATAAATTACAAAAATAACAATGGACATGTCAGTCAAATAATGGAACAGAGATATTTGTCAACCTTTTTTTTTTTTTTTTTTAATTCAGAGGGAAGGATCCCCATGGGGAGAATTGGTAACGCTGTTATAATCATATGTACTGCTATGCTAGATACGCATATCAGAGGGACCACTACACCAAATTGTATTTACACCTCTGATATGTTCATCTTTTTGCCAGTAAATATTTTAGTACTAACCACACACAATGGTGAAAGCTACAACTGAACAGAGATAAACTGTAGGCATCTGGTTAAAACTTAAATTCACACTACATAAAGAATATAGACACAGTTATGCAACACCACCTATATACTCCATGGCCATAGTTGACTCAGACTAACAGTGGTTAAGCTAGAGCTCACAGACAATCTTTTTTAGCCACATATTTAAGTTCCGAGGAGTTGTATGTAAATAAAAAGGGCAAACTCTAAGCCATATGAGTGAGTTTAGAATTACAATCAAAAAAGTTCACCTGTTTTGACTCAAAATACAGGTCAAATATTTTTAGCACAGCACCTTATAACAGGGAATGTCTGGCAGATACTATTGCATATTCAATTTACAACTGACTACCACAGGTTTGGAACACCATTCAAAGTGAGGGACAAACTTAGGTGGTATATAGATAAATGAACCATTTAAGATGCTTTTTATTATCAGTAAAAACAAAGTGTGACTCCATCTAATTTGTTAAAGGTGGTATCAGTTATATTCTGCATTGTCTTGCTTTAGCTGTTGCCTTCTCCCACTTTTCACCTTCAAAGGGACCAACCACAAAAAATTACCAATTGCAACTCAGTGGTGGAAATATACTTAAGATAGTGTTTCCTTTGAAAAAAGGCTCACTCTATGTAATCTCTTACATTCTTACATATTTTACATTAAAGTCATTTTAATATACTGAGTTTCCTGTCAGGTTAAACATGCATACCATGCAGTTCTCCAGGCCCAGGGTTGGGGAACCCTCTAGCACATGGTGTGTGTGAGGATACAGATTTCATATTCCCTGAACTGGATGAAAGAGAACAGTGTTTGCACCTTATGGGCAGAGATGTGAGGTTATTCATTCCCTAACAGATATAACTGTTTTCATACTCACACTCTGCATGCTAACCTCCACTACAGCTAAGGCTCTGCCTACAGGGCCCCCACATTTGCTGCTTGTTGGCAAACAGTTAAGTACAATTTGAAAGTGGAAACTGCTTCCAATCATAAAAATTTTCAGAATGTGTCAAATATCAGTGACTACAGGCTGTCATATTCTTAACTGACACGAAACGTTCAGTAAATGGTTTTGTAAATTTGTACCCCCTGACATCTACACTGCAAGATCTTCAAAGGTTGGTTAAGATAATTTCTACTTTGTCTTCAAAACTAAATTCTCATCAGTAACATATTCTAAATATGTATGAATGATTTACAACTGGTAGAAAAGGTGTCAAACCACACAACCACACTCATTTAGGAGTTACAGTAAATTCAGACTCAAAGGAAAGCAGACAAACATCACCCTGAAATGCTCAGTGCATTTTTACCAGTAGTTCTCAACCTTGTTTAACCACTCACTTAAACTGAGCTCAGCTCTACAATACCTTGAGAATGCTCACATATAAAGAAGACATAAGGTGAGGAAAATATTCCTTTCAGGAGGGATGTTAAAGGTCCATTTGACTCATCCAGGTGCTGCATTTCAGCTGATACATCTCACACTGTATTTTGAAAATGGTGCTATGCAGTGATCCAAGTACCAACACTGACATGTCAGGGAAAATATTTGTATTTCTGGCCATAGAAGTCAATTTTCTATTTTCCTCCTAAAATGATTTCCTAACTGCCATGATATACATTCTTGCTTATATTATAGGCAAACCAGGCAATGTTACTTTCCTAGGTACTTCTATTAACTCATACATCACCCATTTCAGCTTAATTTTTTTCTTTTGGAGTACAAAGTCAGGAAGTAAAATGACTGGACCTTAAACTGTACAGGACACTGGAGCACTGGCATTATTAGGTTTGGGGAAATTTGCCAAACATTCCTGGCAACAACTCCAGATCTTAGGCTTCCTTTCACACAGAGCCTCCAGTAACATCTCATTGTATATCATTAAAGGCAAAAATAAAACAGATGAAACCTGCAAACTGAAAACTACAAGCACACACTAACATAAAAGTCAGTCATTAGAAACACATACTGGATAGAGATGACCGATCGAACATGAACCCGTATTAGAATCCCTTATGGTAGCAGTGCGAAAAACCCCAGATTGAGGGGTAAGTATGTGTTACGTTTGCAACAGATTTATTGGCAGCATTGTGAAGGACGCTGATAGGAGACCCCACAGGTATTCCCCACAAATGCATCGTCTTTTCTCAGTTGTCTGGACCAGACTGCCAAACAAGCCACAATGGAAGCAACATCTCAGAACCACATAAGTAATCAGCAATACTTTCTGTACTAGGCAGTACACAAAGTGGCCAAGGCTCACTTCATTCCATATTAAGTGGGCATTATGCAGAACAAAGGAGTAAAAACATCAGAATCACTGTAAAAACATGAACAGGTGACACTGGCTAGGAAGTGTAGGAAATGGGAGATCCATGTGTTTATCTTACATCTTCTGCCCGGTGAAACAAACATCAGTGTCTGTTTGTTGTCGAATAGCAAACAGCTTCTACCTGTGTGGTATATGACAATGTGCTAGTGATTAACTACCAATTTTTTGCCCATTGTCTATTTGGACTAAATTCTATGCCATGCCCCGTGCCAATTGTACTTACAGAATACAAGTTTTAACACAAACTTGTTTGCTTTCCACAGACCAAGTACATCATATGCCACTCATCTTCCTATGCCTCCCAACCATTTTCAACTTCTTTTGTGCATTACATATTTTTCAGAAAAAATGTGAATATTGATAACAGCTAGACTGTAATAAATGATTAATCCAATGTTTAACATGGTACTTTCTAAATACATTTTAAACCTCCAATATTTTTGTTTTTCCAGTATGTTACACTGTCTGAGGCACTGAATGAGTGTCCACTTGGCAAAGAAAAACAAATACAAACAAAAATAATTAACACATCTTACTGGAAAGATATTGCTTTCAAGTTAATGCATGATCCGTTTACATAGTCACTTACGTACCCATAAACTCTGGAATAAATAAAAATCATCATACAGAGAGCATGGGGAGGGAAGCACATTTAGGTGGAGTGTGAGAGAACTATAAATTAACAACTTGTGAGGATATAGTACGGGGGGATGATAAAATCATTTTCAAACTGTGAAATCTCTACATTTTCAGATCTGTTAATTCAAACCATATGTAACATTAAGAGCAAAGAAAGATTGACCAAGAGAATTAAAACCTGGGTTTTGGCTTGGGGAGAGAAGCAGTATACCCTCCATGGAGCATACAGTCTTAGGGTTGTGACAGCCTGCCCCTAGAACAATACTGGCTGACTGACCAATAGAGTTGATGGGTTATTGAGGTTATCTTCGTCTGATGTGTGAGAGTGTGGGAATCCATTTGACTGACAGAGGCTTGTACCATTCCTGAGAGGGGCAGAGGAGAGGGGCCTGGCAGGTTGTGTGGGATGGGGTGGGACAGGGCTGGCCATGGGGTGTGGTAACTACTCCAGCTTCTGCTGAAGCTTCTTCTGAAAGCAGACTGGCAGGATGGAGAGCACAGCCAGCACCCCTAAAACAGCCAGCGAGTTCCAAGATACAGCCTCCCCCGCCGTTGTCAGCTTGTACAGGGTTGTCCCTGCGTTGATTGCCACAAAGGATGGAGGTGCTACACCTGAGAGTGGGGAGACAGGCAGGGTCAGGCCTTTGCCCTATACACATAAATAAGGCCCTCACACAATTGATACATGATTATTTTTAAACAGTAAAATTTTCTAGTTTCCCACATTTTCTGTACATAAAAGGCTGCACACCACAACAGGATTGTTAAGATAAGGGAAACATACTTTACAACAAACAGCTGATTCAGTTTTTGTTTTTCAGGTTTTGCCCCTTACCAAAGAAAGTGCCAAGGAAGAAGACTCCTAAGGGGACATTGATGACGGGGGAGGTGATGTTGATGAACCAGTTAGGCAAAAAGGGTGTAATTCGTAGAAAGATGATATAATTAATGAGGTGCTCCCTGTGCTTGTCAACCTACAATAAAAAAAAAAAAAGTTTTAAAACATTTTAGAAAAGAAATCAGACCATGTTAAAGAAGTACTCTACCTAAAAATGAGAATTATGTGATTGCCTACTTATTGCACATGCTGGTGAAACTAGTTTTGTATATCTTCAGATTATTTAAGTTTCAGCATGACCTTTAGGACCCCATCATTACAATACAATGAAAGTCTACTGTAAAAAATATGCCATGACTGAACAAAACATCCAAATTTTCTCCAACTTTACGAATTGTCTCCAACTTCATTTAATCTTGTCAGGCCATGTAAGCACAAATGAGAAATGAATGTAATAATAATAATAATAATAATAATACTGACTGGGAAAGTCTACAATTTTTACAGTTGTCTCTAAAACTCAAACTGTTGTGTCAAATCATGAATACTTTGTATATGCAGCCAAGTCAACTAAGAGATTGAGGAGCTCATTGTTAGGATTTGCAGTGAGGGAGGTGTAATCTAAGTGATAAAAGTTGAAACAGGCTCCAGTTAAGAATTGTAGCTAAAAAAAGCTTAATCAGCTGAAATATTATTGCAACTGTTGAAAAATGTATTCCTTCCCATGGCGTAACATGGCCTACCTAGATAGTAAATGAGAGGTCATAAAAGTATGCAAGTTCAAGCTTGGCAGATTTTTGATCATGGACTTCCATTATATTTGGCTTATGGGACATTATTAATCATGTTGAACCTAAACGATTGTTCCAAAAAAAAAAAAAAAAAAATTGGATGGATCAACAGCATTCAAAGTACATACACAGCCATGTAGTTTGAATTTTTTTGGGTGAAGTACCCCTTTAATGAACATGTCCCCAACAGAAAATGCATCTTAACAGTAAACATTTGTAATGTTCCTAAAACAAAAAGTTAAAGCAGGAGTTAAACGCCATCCCTACTGTGACAAGGATTTACAGTGGGAATGGCCACTGCTTTTTGGGAAACAAGAAACCAAAACTTGGAGGTTTCCAAAACACTGCTCAACTGGCTCTGAACAACAGCCAATGCTCTTTCAGCGAATTTCCTTTCTCATCAGGGCTCCTGAGCCAATCAGATTATGCCATGAGTGCTGGATAGCATTTCCTGAAATGAGAAATCCTACCCATAATCCCAGCACTTTTTGATAAAGGCAGGTTACCTTGATACAATGACCTAATAGTCCCATGATGTGATTCTACAGCATGAGAAGCACAACCTTACCTGCTGGGACCACTTCAGCGCCTTCTCTGTCAGGTATTTATACACCACCGGCCGGCCTACCAAGTAGGACAGCATGTAGCAGAAAGAAGCTCCTAGTCCTGAACACTGCAACACAAACACTCCACAATCATCTCATGAATATACTAAAATATTCAGACAGTTATCATTTAGTACTATTTACATGTTATTAATGAAATAATACTTATTTGTACAACTTAATACTATTCTATTAAGATGAATGGGCAGGCTAGGAAACCACAGTCATCCATGACATCTACTCCCAGTGATTCTACAGTGAAAAGTGCCATTCCCCTCCTTCACAATGCAGTATGGGCTCACACTCATTGTGACTTGATTTTACACAGCGCCACAAAAAGCTTGTTCAGCACAGATAGGCACCATGTTTGCATAACTTTTGGCAGTTATGTAGATATCCAGCTTGGATTTGGCACATTACCCATTCTACACCTGGGTGTTAACAGCAGTGGTTCAAGAAACACTCCGGTTCCCGAAGTTAAGGTGCAACAACAGTTTCTCAAGTGGGGTTAAAAGTTTAAAACAGCTATCACTATAAAGTCATTTACGTCCAGGAACGCTGATCTCACCACAGCTGAAGAGATTCTGAGGATTGTAAATCATCATGATTCCAAGTAGAACTGGTCATACTTATGTTTACTGATGTGATTAGGCTTCAGTAAAAATTAGGCTTATTTTATTTGGGTTGGTTTCCAAAAAGAGCTTTGGTTAGAGCATCAGCTTTCATTCTGGCCTTGTGTCATTAGCATGTGGCATTATGAAAAGGACCCTGTGCTGGGGCACTTACCAGGCAGACCAGGAAGAGAGCCAGAGGGAAAGGGTAGAGGTAGCCTGACAGGATACTGAGGAAAATGGAGCCTGGGATAGCGAATGTCTGGAGGCTGAAAACATACAATTAAGGCCAACAAAACAGTAGACTACTGGTAAAACCCATAATGGCAAGTAAACCCAGAAACTGATGTCTGCCAGGCTAATAAATTCCAAGTTTGAAGTGTCACAGGTCATCGTGAGAAATAACAGCCCTGGAGATCAGACTAAAATCTACAGTCAGCATATAGTCATGTCTGTGAATGACAGAAACTGTGCAACTTTGTGCATGGTGGTGAGGCATTCCTTTGTATATAATTAAATGCAAAATTATCATTTATCCTCACCCTGCTGCCAATAACAAATAGCCAGGACTCACTGCTTAACAGCCACATGCTGAGCAGGTCTGACCGATTTAGACAGAATTAGAGTCTTGCATCAGGACGGGTACCTGCGGGGTTTTTTCCTCTCACAAGAAACAAGAACATTTTAAGGAGTTTTACTAAAGCAGTTTTATCTTAATGCTTCAGTGTCTTATGTTGAAGCACCAGTCTCTGAACACCAGAGGGCAATTTTGAAATCGGGAAAGCCTGAGGGAATGAATCAGTAACAGGACCAATAGTGTATCTTACGTTGCCCCTTTTTGGAGCAAGATTAAGGAAACAAAAAACACATTCAAATCATCATTCAAATTTAAAACACTATTAAAAACCCCAGACTGATTTATAAATGTTTAAGCAACAATCTAATTTTTTTAAAAATGTATCCTGTCTACAGCCATTCGAATTATGGTTAGTACTGACACTGAGAGTTGACGTCACATTTTTTACCTTATGATAGGATACTGGATCTTACAGGTGTAAATAAATCTTTACATGAATAAGAATTTCACAACTGTGTGGCAGTAGAATTTCCCTCAACTAGTGTTAAAAATGTAGTTTCTCTAACTCAGTGCTCTAAAAACGTGGTGCTAACATAAATGCAGTAGTGTGGCTCAATCCATCAAAGTGTAACTAGTCTCACAGCAAAATAACTCCACCATACAAGCACAGAATGCTTTCATCTTTTCTCTGACTTCCTGTTTCCTGGCAAGAGTGCTCATGCCTCTCCAAATGACCCAAATTCAACAATTCAGTCTTGAGGAGAGGAGCCAAGAGGATTACAGAGATCATCAAACCAGGGTCACCATCTAGGAACAGATACTGAGGGGCTGAGGTGGTGAACTGAAGGGCAGATTTTAGTAGTAGAATTGCCAGCTCAAAGTTCAATATTAGTTTGTCACATTTGTGCAGATCATTCAAAGACTACTGTTTTCATGACAACAGCATATCCTCACAACACAATAATTTGGAACTCTGGCCGCTTTAACAGCTCAGAGCTGTGCAATCAGTGCATTACATGCAGGAGATTTTGAGGGCCCCAGGGCCTGAAGCAGCTCATCCACAGGGGCCTCTGTCTCAATGAGTGCATCAGTCTAAAGAGCTACACACACTTTCTCAAAAGAAAACCAATGATAGCACGCACAGAGTTCCTGTAGGGTTTCGGTCTAAATAACCACCTAGGGTTCTCGTAAATCTGACAAAAAGACCTGAAATATAAACCTGAAAGTCTCATGTATTTTCCCCGGATGCGCAAACCCAAGAGTGAGATAATATGGAAGTAGTCGTATGTGATGCAGTCCAGACTTTTATCACACTGATTGTATCTACATTTAAGATTAGCAGTACATTTCACTTGAATAACTGGCTTAAATTTTAAAGCAACTCATAAAAAACAGGGTAACAAAATACAAAATAGACAATGGTCTTTTAGATTTTGACATTTTGAATACAATTCAGCTAGAGGCACAAGACATGACTGGAGCAATTCCATGTGGTCCTGTAGCATTAAGGAGATAAATGGGAAATCACATTGGACCAAACTTCCCTGAAGCATTTCCTCACTGCTCTTCTCTCAAGACTAGTTATGTCCCATAAGAATTCAACGACTGGCATCACTCACTTCCTAAAAATATCTGTGCCATCTTGATCCTTCATCTGTCTGTGAGCTATCAATGTCCCCACAAGCTCCTTGTGTATGTAGCTATTACCAACCAGTGTGAGAGTATGGCCTTGGTACAAATTAGTTGCCCTCAGTGGTTTGTTTTTACAAGTGGAAGTATGGTGGGAGCAGGGTCTGACTGCTCCCCATCAGATGGAAAGTGAAAAAGAGGGCTAGGTTGATAATACCAAGCTACCAACAACACTGATCATACTTAAGACATGGCTAAACTTTGCTGTCATGTATGAACAGTTCTTGCCAACAACTCATTGCTTAAAGTAGCTCTTTGCATTTAAGTTCCTTATCTTAAAGAACATTCTACGTAAATAAAAGACAAATAAAACAATAATAATAGCAACTAACACATATATCAGTGTTGCAAAACTGCAAGGTAAAATGCAAGGTTTACCTACTCCCACATTGTCACTGCAGCCAGCTGACTCAACAGACATTTCCATTCAACGGGAAAACAAAAGTCTGGTGGCCAGACCCCGTCCCCTATACCCCCACCCCCATTAATCCCACACCACTTCACTTCCTGTCACTCTCTGGCCAACCTGATCAGTCTGTTACAGGCCCCAAGCCAAATACTGCTCAAGTGGGCAGACAAACACATAGCCAATGAATGATTAGAATTACTAATTTCTAAGCATACACATATATGGCCTCTGGTCCCAGTGAATGAGGAAAGAAATTGATGTGAATTACAGCAACAAACATCGGACTGAAGTTTCCTGTCTGACAAAGATTGTGACACCAACATGTGAGTCATTAATCAACACACTGATATTTGGCAAGACCCAGAATGATGAAGGCCTTTAACTTGGTTACCTCAATGATATAATGATATTTCATCAAGCCACTACCTTATCAGGTATAAAAATGTTTTTCTATTTAGGATGCAAATTGTCCCAACAAAACTGAATCACACAAATAAGACAGGAGTATTACACACACACACACACACACACACACATTGCACTTGACATGTTCAGTATCATGTCAGACTCCCCTGTCCTGCAGATCTTAATCTGCACCTCCTGAGCTAAGATAACCCTTTGAGGAGTATGAAAGGTATTAGATAAACCCCTTTGAGCCAGATGAGAGTAAACAAGTAAATTTCTCGCACACAGAGAGGTATTTCTCACAGTTGCCTGCAGAGCTGGCCTTTTTTGCTTCACTCAGCTGGCGGTCAGTGCTCATGCAGTCTTCATCGATTATGGAAAGCTACAGTCATCTCCATTAGAAATGCATCTCCAACCCCAGAGGGTACTTTCAATTATGCTGCGCTCTACTTTACACTTTTGGGTGGGGTATTACAAGCAATGGACTACAATACAATGCAATGTTTACATTACATACACAGGCATAAATGTAAAAAAAAATTAAGTTCAAAATATTGGCAAACAGTACATCAAACAGGATATACATCAGCAAGGTACAGAATTGCTTTGTACTATATTCTAGAGCCTGACTAAAGCTGGACAACTAGACCTTTGATTTTTAGTTGTGCAGCTTTGGTCGTGCTTTTGTTTACTCTGATTTTATATTATGAAAATGTTACCTTGCGCAAACAGTAGGACTTGGTATGGTATATTTCAGACATTTTTGTAAGTATGCAATGCATGAACATTTCCAGTTTTGCATTAATCATTATTATTCAACTATCACATCTCACCTGACACCACCGCCTCCTCTCCAAGGGGGTGAAATGGCCTTTTCTGACCCTTCTATGGAACTTCTCAGGCACCTGGCCCAAATGTTCTTGCCAGACTGTACAGTATATCACATCCACTACCACCCCTACCTCTCTCCACAGGTATTTCTCAAAGGATACAAGACATACGTGGCAAAGTAGGCAAGCAGGACTTGAGTGTAGTAGGTGTCTTTATATTTGGACAGCACTGTGCCCAAGGCCTTCGCATCATCCATGTCCTTGGGTATCTTTATTTTTTCCATCTCATCACTGTATGAGAGAGAGAATTGTATAACCTGTCTGTGCAAATACTCTTCTAAATTGTAACATATAAATAAAAAGGGCTATGTAAGAATTAAACATTCACAAATACTCTAACACCGACTGACCAACATAGAAATGCAGGTCACCTGTTGGTTCAGATAAAGCTAAAATTCCTGCCAATAATGTTTGCATCAGATAATCCTACAGGGTATTACTCTCGGTCAGCAGGGAATCACGCATGACGCAGTACAAAAGTTGTGACTTACTCGCTAAGGTCTGGGAAATTTCTGTACACCAGATACATGACAAAGGCCGCACAGGTGAAGATGGAGAGCAAAATGAGGAGCGACATACGCGCAGAACCCCCTCCAGAATATGACGGGCCTTGTGGAAAGACAGGGGGTTTAGAAACAGGAACATTGCTCTTAAAATAACCCAACACAATAGCAGCAATTTACTTTATGCCGCGATATGAACTGACTCAATCTAAACAGACCGCATTTTCTGATGAACACCTCATTTACATCCAGGCTAAATTAAACACAGTTACACACATGAACATCCACGCCGTAGGCGAAGCAGCATTACTGATTAAGAACACGGGTGAAGTGAGAAGGGGTATAAAACGCCAAACTTTCATATGACCCGGCGGTAGAAATTATTTGCCACAAAACACAGCACTGCCTCCTTTCCTTTTCACTCGCACACAAAAATAATTTTCTTCTACACGAATGTCTGATAAAGAAAAATGCAATAGATTGCAGGGCTTTGCATCACTTGCTGCCGGCACCCTTGGGAACACTAATGATGGGGCAGCAAAGAAAAGAGCATGCTGAGCCATGTTTACTTGCTTTCTAGTTAGCTATGCAAGCCTAATCATAAAACAGTTACACATATAAAAGTGGGTCATACCCGATATGCGTTTATCATAAACATTTCTCAAAATGTTTAGCAACATCTAGCGTACACTAATATTACCCACAGTATCGTTATAAATATAACGCAAATATAACGAAATGTCGCTATGGATATGAAAAGGTCGACATAAAGTTCTCGAGAGATCAAGGCTAGCTAGGTTAGCTAACATTACATCCTCGACAACAAGCTGTGGTGGCGAATAAACAGCTCTATTTGGCACGACAAGATGTTATCAGCTGTAAGTAAAATTGCTCGCGTCAGCAGAATAAATGATTGCGGTTGATAACATACCAGCAAGCCCAGCTAATCGAACCGTATCCAACTCGCTAGGTAGCACTTAGCAAGCTAGCTATCTATGATTCTCGACATGTAGATGAGATCTTAAAATAGTATCAGAGCTGTCGCTTAATAAGAGACGGGTAGTTTAAACGCTTAAACTGGCACAGGTGACGACCTTACGGCAAATTAACTTTGGTGGAGTAACGTTAGTTAATAGCTGATTAGCCAGCCCATTACCTTTAATTATATCCCCTTCTTTTGTGTTTGCTTCCTCTTCGAGTAACGTCTCGGCAGAAATACTATCCACCTCTCGTCGTTCTCTGCGTTTCTTGGCCATTTTGTTTATCTTATTGGTAAATCCGCCTGAAACAGCCAACAATTCTACCGTCCTCTACGATGATCTCAAATATTCCTTTGAAGGCGTGTAGCGACTATACCCGGTTCCTAGCCGGTGAGATTGTTGACCTTTTACCTATTACGTGCTTATCGTTGGCAACCAGAGATAGGTGGTTAGCAAGAAGACTCGTCTGTCAATTACGTTACTGATTGGCTTTCATACTAGCGCCCTCAGGAGGTCCGGATTGAAACGAGAAAAGTTAAAGTTTTTGGTATTCCCCGCTCCCCCATTCACGAAAGATCCCTCAAAGTAGGCTGTAATGTCAACTTAAGGTTTGATTAGTAATTGCATAAACCAAGGGTTTTTAAAGAAAACGTCAAACATACAAATATAAAACTGTAGGTACTGAAAGGAAGGGTCCAATTCCTTATATAATTCACCAAGATGTTTTCCAATTAAATGACCATTAACGAAAATTCACATTGTTACATAAATATACTTCAATACAATAATTTTTCCACGCTAAAGAAGATGTGCCAGTTTTACAAGTTCAGCTGCAGGTTCAAGTTGTCATCTGAAAACCTCATTTGCCTAATTCAAGAATATACACATCGACTCCAAAATTCTTTGACAGGTACTACTTTATGCATTAATATATATTATAATATTTTAATTACATAACATATGAACTATCATCATTAACTTCAACTCCAGTAATGTTCACACAAATTACAATAACTACAATTTTCGACAGCTCAATTTTTATTGAAACTTCAAATCCAAGAGTGCTTTGCATTAGAAGCGGAAGTTTCTTGAAGAGAAATTGGCGCTGATCTATCCGGGTACTCTGTTCGCCTCTTCCTTTCGCGCCGGTAGCTGAAGAACAGCGCGTCCATGTGCGCATCGACTGGTACTTCATAGTTCGTAGAACCTGTCGAAACCGAGCCATAACACAGTCCAAAACATGGATCCCAACTCCCTGATTGAGGCCCTTCGGGGAACCATGGACCCGAACTTGCGTGAGGCCGCGGAGAGACAGCTGAACGAGGTAGTTCGCTTACCGGAGTAGATTGGGGTTGGTGGATCAGGCCTTTTTCTGTTGGAATACTAGCATGGAGTTGGGCTTGTGTGATTGTGGGATGTTGGGAGTCCACCGAGAGAACGTCTTGGCCCAATCATATATCATTGTTATTCAGTCGGCTAATCTCTCCGAAAATGTTTCATCACACAAAATAGACGAAAGAAGTGATATTCGTGTTGTTGACGTGACTTGGCGCAAACTGGCACGAAAATGTTCAACTTGTGTGGTATACAAGTGATTCTACCTAACACTGCGTGGAGCGGTTATGCTAACTAGCTATCTGTTGTGTAGATGTGCTAGCTGGTGGCTAACAAACTACCAAGGAATGTAATAAACGACAATGTTTGACAATTATTAACTCTGTTTTAGTTATTATGATCCTCATTTTTGATGCTTTGATTGTTTTATATTAGTGTTACAATGAACCTGAAAGTTAGAGATGTGGACGGGACTTTCTCACGTGTCATGTAAGCTAACTAGCGCTAGCTGTTAGCTCGATGAGCTATTTCTGACGAAGATACGCAGCAGTTCTGTCAACTGAGTAGCAATCGTAAGCTTGTTACCTATGAAATTACGAGATGTTCTCGTGGCTTATGTATGATTCGCCAATTAATGTTGCTACAAGATAAAAGATTAATAGTAGTAATGTCTAATTGTGCAATTCCGTTAATACATAGCTAGCTAACCTGGATAGCAATATTGGCACCGTCGTTAGTGATTTGTTATTAAAAAATAGTTTTCACCAGGAAGCTGACTAGCTTGTCCTGTTCCTATGGAAACACTTGCATTCAAGGAAGGGCATATTTATAGATAAGTTCTTGGCTACAAGTTTATTGTCCTGTGTAACTATCTATATGACATCTAACATTAGCTTCCTAGCTAGCGTGTCACGCGTTGGCTGGTGAATGTTAGCTAGCTTTTCAGTTGATACACAAATTTAGTCGACTGACGTTATCTGACATTGTCTTATTACTTGTCATATAGTGTACCGTTCGGAACAGGAAGGCATTTTAAGTCGTTAGGTTACAAGTAAAGTAGTTACCTGACGTAGCTGTATTGCTCATTGCAACAACAGAAGGTGAACAACTTCACAGTATAGAGTTTTAACGTTTTCGCTCTCTGCAAATGTCACTACGCTTCCCGGGTTCCCCTTGACACGTTGCGAGCTCAAGTTAGTCAGCGTTTTCCTGCAGTGTTATGACCCGAATATGACGAGCTTACTATGTGTGCTGTAATTTACGTCAGCCATCTCTTTTGTGGTAGCCGGTGCTTGCTCTTAACAAACAAGTATACCCAGAAAATGTGGGCTGGGGTCATCAAACGACATACAGTTTTTTTTGTAGTAGTACAAGTAGTTTATGCTGTGATAAATTAAAAAGCTTGGTATAATTTATTGTAATGAATCCAACTACACTTAGTTTAGGTCACTAGTAAGAGATGGATGCTGTAAATACATTGGGTGTGTTGGTGGATGCTGTAAAAGCATTAACAGATTTTCATTCAAATTTTATACTGTATAGCACTCAGGAAGGAGCAGTCTGAATGCTTATGAAAACCACTTTGTAAGATTCTATCTAGTACCTTTTGCGTTGAATGAGGTAACTAACGGCTTGTCGGCATCAGCAAATCTCAAAGCAGTGTGAGCAGTATATACCAAAATTTGAGACTACATTACATTGAAATGATTCCACAAAATAGAATAAAACGCCTGTTTTACTCATTACAATGTGTGTATTGCACAGTGTTTTGAAGGTAAATGTTAATACCTGATAGTATTTGAAGTAATTGATCATTTTAAGTAATAAAAATGTTGGTTGCTCTTGAATTTCTTTGTAGTTGGGCAGCAGGGGCACATGTTTGCTCATGTACAACAAAGAATTGTATGTCTCATGTTAGCTGCATAAATAATTTACCACCATACTGACTGGAAATATGAGTAGTTGTGGACATTAAGTACTTACAGTGTGTTGATGGGGGTGAGTGGGTTTATCCTAGGTTATGAGGTGGATATTCTTGGGGTGGATTAATGTTCAGTTGGTCTGATTTGTTGCTCTTGGCCCTTGTGAGTCATGGTGTGTGTTATCCAGGGACCAGTTGAGCCTTTAGTTTGTAACTTTGGTGGGTTAGGGAGGGGGTGTTATTTTCTCCTTCACGTCTGATTCAGTGCAATGAGAATGATTCTGCTTCACATAATGTGTGTTAGGGCAGTTGGCAGTGATATTGTACATGTTGACAGATCCCACCATTTGTTAGAAGCTGAAAAGGCATGTGTCTGGTTAGTTTCTACTTAGATGGTGTACTTGGTCCAGTCCAGCCCCCTTGGTGTTTTCTTGGTGTTGCAGTTAACTGAATACAGGTGGTTTGGTGGTTCTGGTAAGGTTAGGGTGGCCTGGCTTAGGCAGACAGTAGTCTCCAGGGCTAACTTTCTGGCTGATGTCCAGGCTGTGTGCAGTGCAGGCTGGAATTCGTCAGCGCTGGTACATCTGGGGTGAGTGTGCCACATTAGTAATCACACTGCTGCATACCACATTCCAGCCTGAGGGCCCACCTCACTTCTTAGAGTGTCGCTACCAAGAAAAACATAATTAAACATGTCTGGAGGGGATGTCCCGGCAGGCATAATTTACTTGTGTGATTGTTGGAGTGTGTAAAAATAAGAGGAGCTGAGATGATACCTATGCCATGGAATCCACTCAGCTAAGGCCATGCTAAGCACATTGAGTATGGGGTGTTACCATGCCAAATTTGATACGTTTTTGAATGAAAGTTGGTTACAGGTTATTTACAGGTTACTTATATGCGGATTCAAACCTTTCTCATTCTTCCCATTTTATTAATTCCAGATGTTTTGTTTAGTGCAACACACTAAATAGGAAGAAAATCCGCAAATAAGAATATTCGCAAAAAAGAGTCTTCATTAACATCTGTCTAGTGTTTTGATGGTGTAATGAGGCTTCATGAACATCAGTGTGCAAAGCTATCATATAATAACCAGTACAATTACTCACTTTATCTACTCATTGTTTTCCTTTGGAGAGCATGGTTTTGATCAGTAGTTGTAAGTTAGTTTTGGAAGCATGGTACCCTTTAATTTAGATTTCGATCTCTAGGTGCGCAGGTTTTAAACCTTATTTTTTTGTCTGCTTTTTGTTTGACAGGGCCATTCCCAGGTGAACTTCGTGTCAACATTGCTGCAGGTCACCATGTCTGAACAGCTGGATCTGCCTGTCCGACAAGCAGGTGAGCATTTCCTGGGCAAGATCCACAGGGCTGGGAAGAGGGAATTGGGGTACCAGTCACCTCACAGAAAGCCTTGAAAAGCCACAGGGTGATCTTGTGCACATTTTTCTAGTTCAGGTTGAGAATCAAACAATTAAACTCTCAAACTGAGTGGAGCACCAGTCATTGTTACTTTCCGGTTCTTGGCTGTCTCCAGGCAAAACATTGAGTTTTTTTTCCAGGAATGCCCTAGCATCCCTCCTGCCTCTGTAAATTATCTTGTGGCCTTCCTCTTTCTACTTTCTCTTTTGAGACTGACCATTGCAGTGATCTCTTTAAGTTACTCCATGACATCCACTGCTTCTCCGTTTGTACCATGTCCACTAATGACACAAGAGGACATTAGGTTGTCAACAGCCTTATATTAGTATTAAGTTCTCCATAGGAGCGGTGTTCTACTTGGGACAAGCTCTGTGATGCTTGTGGTTTACAGTGTGACATTGTCAGGAAGCCTGGGGTTATTTGCTTCAGCTGTAAGATATTCAGACTTTGTGAGGATTAAACCAGGAGCATGTGAAATATGAATGCATTTGTTGGGCCTCTGAGCACTCTAGGGCTGGGGTAGGGTGTTGTGTTGCGTTGCAGTGTATATATGTGATGAGACAATCATACCCTACTTTGTGTTACTTCTTTGAATGTCTTTTTTTTTTCCTGCTTTGAAATGTTAGGATCAGATATTTCATCCTGCAAGGCTCATCAAGCAGGATGGGAACAACTGGTTTCTCTGTTGTCTCAACTACATGTTTCCTCCAAGAGGCACAGTTTATTCTTGAGCTTTTAATTTCCTGCCATCTGTATTTTAAGTAAGATATTTGTTAGTTCCTCTCATAACAAAACTAGGTTGGATGCCATACATACATGCCTCAGATACTGAAGATACCAGAGGCCTGGTGGTGTATCACATGTGCATGACACATAAGTACTGTGCCTACACAATATGTCACACTGTGGGCCAGGAAGAGTGGGTTTAGCCATGAAAAATGTTGGCAGGAATTTAAATGAACTGTGATGGTTCTGTCATCCTAAAATTAGACTTGGCCTGGACAGCCATTTTAGTGTTTAAGCCTCAGGCAGCATGACAGTGGAGTTTGTGATTGTCTTGAGTTGCACACTTTTCAGGAAAGAACATTGTTAACCATCTGTAGCGCTTATTCCCCCACAATTGCGGGAAATTACTCTAGCATCACTTTCTTACCATCTCCCTGTTACAATGCAGCACTGCTGTTGAATTCCCATAACATCTTCGCAAAAGCAATACAATGTTGTGTTTGTGAATCCGGGTATTTGAAAACAACCCCTACAAATCCGAGTAATTCAGAGGTGGCCACTGTGGAATACGCATCAAGCTCATATAGAGCTCCCCACAAGAAAATGCAGTCGGGAAAGCACTCTGTCCCATGACTACCAACAGCATTTGCCAGCGAGGTGTGCGTCTGCTTCCAATTTGGCCAGATTGAATTTGCGAGCATGTCACAGCAGTTGTTGACGCAGCTGGGTCAGTGGTGGGTTTGACGACATAGCAGAACAATGGCCTTTTCCCTTGGGGAAAGAGGGGCAATGGCAGCTTCTCTCTATGGTCCCACATGCCCGACCCCCTGGGTGCTCCCTAACGATCGACTAGCACTGTATGAATGTGGCCTCTTCACGGTAAGATGACCCCCTAGCACTATGGGAACTCGATACACAGCTGCAGGGGACCAGCGGGGTTACCGGAGGTCTTCCCAGAAACGCCTCAGAGGTACACATTGCCTCACACTTATTCCAAGGGAAAGATGAGCATGCTGCTGTAATTCTCATATTTGTGGCCTTTTTTATCCTTATTTTAACATACAGCCAGAACCAAAGGCTTCCATTCTTACAACAAATAAGACTGCTGTGTTAGCAGCTCAACAACATGCCTAGGATATAAACAGCATAGTTTGTCACTTTGTCGGCAAGATCCAGCTTTGCCTGATCAATATACTGTTGAAAACTAAGAAAGCAATCATTGCTGTGACCGCTCTCACTGCATTTGTTTACAGAGATGCAATTCATACAGAGCATCTGGTTTGGTGCTTCATGCAAATGATCAAGCGCACCTGATTGGTGGACTCCACAAAACCCAGCCAGTCACATTCCTCACTTCTCTCTGTTGCTCTTCTTCGCTAAAGCAGTGCAACATGGGGGCCCTTCAAGCCACCGCTAAAATAAAGCTGGATAAATTATTTGTTCAATTGATTTATCCAGCCCCCTGTGATGTAATGGCAGTGAAAGAAAATGAAGTGGAAAGAAACTGTGGGAAGTCTGAAAGATAAGCAAGGGAGCAGGCTCTTAATGACTCTAATAGAATGTATTATCTGGTGGGAATCACTGACTCCTTTTTTTTTTTTTTTTTTTTTTTTAATGGTCTGAACCACACATTTTCAGTCCAATCTGCTGAAATAGTGAACATTATGCTAGCACAAGATTCTTTCAGTCATGAAATGCATCCTGGTGTAAAAGCAGGGCAGATATATTGACCAGTGAAAGGTTACCTCTGTTTGTTCTCAATGCACATATTAATACATGCCTCAGAATTGAAAAGTTGCATGAACAAATGTACATATCTTTGGTAGATATTATCATTGCAGTTGCCTGAAACAAGTTACCACATTCTTGCAGTTTGAATTCATATAGTAGCTGTGTGTAAAGACCTTGTTTCTAGGCCTAACTGAGACCCAAAAAATACCATCACAACCCCTTTTTTGCCTGCAGATCATTAACAAGCTAACCGTAGTGTTATTGTGTTGAAGGATAGGTTGGAACACAGCCATTATAAAGCTGGCCCTTAATTTGGCAACTAATTCTTGTCAACATTCTATGATCATGGCAAACCACGGGACAGAGAGAAGAGCCTCTGCTGCTTATTCCTTGGTCATAATCAGTGCACAGATAGTGACAGGTGGCTGGGGTAAATGCGTCTGAGCAGGTTTCTATTGTTGCATTGTAGGCAAGGTTGTGGTCTGTAAAACCTTGATATTAAACTGTTCAGTATGGGCTGAATAGTAAGTTGAAATTAAAATGAGTAAATTCTAAACTGTATAAAATAGGTGTAGCAACAGTATTTATTAGCTGAGTATATTAGTAGTTATAGGTTTTTTTTTTTGTTTTGCAGTCCTTTTAAATTTCATAAATATAATATTTTTCACATGCTATTTTTGCATCATATTCTATCCAGGCAGCTTAATGACAATGTGCTTTTTTGGTACTTGACATCAATAAAATAATCTAATGCAATACGTTCCATTAGGTCAAGTAAATCTCTGTAGCAGAGGTCTTGAATTTTTGGTAGACAAATGTTCAACCCAAAATGTGCAGGGCAGTTGACATGGGGACAGGGAAAATGTGCTTCAAACTGAGGAGAATTGAGGTGTTTCTTGTCGGATAGAAGGCAGTGGGCCTCCTGTCATGCCAGCCTTGAGAAGGAGGATCATTCATCGCCACCAGTGCTCGCATTTGCATTTGTAGAAAATGAGTCATGGGCAGCTCCCGTTGGGGCCTCTACAGCATAACTCACAGCCTCCCTCCACATTCAGAGCTGTGGGCCTACAGTGAGTGAACTGGGTTGTACTGCCATGTAAAAATACTATACTCTCGACTGAAACTCACAGCCTCTGCTTAACACCCTCAACCCCCCACCAACACAGGAGCACTGTGATTTCAGAGGGAGAAATCTAAGCTGTGATTGCTAGGTAGGGGGGAGGATAAATATTTAATGGAGAATGAGTAATGCTAATGAATCCAGACAGCAGTGGCTTTGCTATGCCATGAATGCTATAAATTGAGTTTAAACGCATGCCTCCCTCTGGTCCTCAGTGTCAAGGAAGAGTCTGGAGGAGATGCTGCTTGATTGCATGATAACCTCCCCCAGGCCTCCGTTACTGACCCTGACCAGTTAGCCTTCATCTTACCCTCTCTCTGCCCCATTTCCACCCAGGTGTTATCTACCTGAAGAACATGGTAACCCAGTACTGGAACGAGGGCGAGGGGACGAGTGAGCAGCCTGCCAGCCACATCCCCGAGGAGGACCGACAGTTCATCAGAGACAACATTGTGGAGGCCATAATCCACTCGCCCGAGCGCATCCGGTATGGTGCCCTCTATCACCAGGGCTGTGCCACTGATCTCACATTCCAACTCAGGAGTGACCAGCCCCTAGAGAGCCAAATTGTTTTTCCACCTGGAACAATGATGATAACCCCAGGTCTGGAGCCAAAGCATAGACCAGTTAACATGGCCAACTATCTTGACAGAATGTATTCACCTGTCTTGGCAATATATTTAGCATTCTGTAGTAAACCTGGTATGACATAGAGTCTCAAAGTTTGGAAGGAACATTTTCTTTTGTACTAATCTTCGCTGTTGCACACAGGGTACAGCTGACAACATGCATCCATCACATGATCAAGCACGATTACCCTAGCAAATGGACAGCCATCGTTGACAAGATCGGCTTCTACCTGCAGTCAGACAACAGCGCTGGCTGGCTGGGCATCTTGCTGTGCCTCTACCAACTGGTCAAGAACTATGAGTAAGATGCTGGCCACTTCTACCATAATTAAACACAATAACATCACAGCTAAATGTTCACTGTTGTCACCACCATCCTTGTGCTGAATTTGATATCTTCTGCCAGATTGCAACTTTGTAGATGGCAAGCCTGCCGTTTCCATTAAGTAGCAACACCCAACACTATTCTGTGTCAGTTGTGAGCCTTGGACTTTCACACTGTTGGCCAAGACCCATCATGTGACCCCCGGGGGCAATCTTTGGTTGGCAGATACAAGAAGCCGGAAGAACGTAGTCCCCTGGTGGCTGCCATGCAGATCTTCATGCCCATGCTGAAAGACCGCTTCATCCAGCTGCTCCCAAACACCTCCAGTGATTCTGTTCTTGTTCAGAAGCAGATCTTCAAAATCCTCTACGCTCTGTTCCAGGTGCCATCCCCCGTACCCACAGCCCTTATTCAGACTCACCACACATAGCTGTTCTCAGATCAGTTGCTTCCTGCTCAAAGTTATCTGCACAGCATTGCCATGCTTGTTTAAAACTCTTAAAACGTATTACTCTCATGGAAACCATATTAAGAATATTAAAGTACTTGAAAATTATATTTTTGAGTTAATCCATGGTGCATTGTGTTTTTGTTTGGATTATCTAGAAAAGCTTCATTTCAACATTTTCTATAAATAATGCCCTCCAGACCTACACAGGATTTGGCTGCATTTTAAGTGTAGGTGCCCTATTCACACACGGAGTCCTGAGTGCAAGGGTGTAGGGACCATTATAGATTTGGGCACATGACCCTCCCCCTGTGTGATTTTCACAAATGGGAAACCCTGTCAATGCCCCCCCAATACCAAAGATTCATTGTAGACCCCTGCAAACATATCTTGTATTGTTGAATGGGAGAATGTTTTGTAGACTTGCTGGTTAATGCTTAGTATTTTTCATAAATGATTCCAAGAAGTATTCATTCCTAGTTTTGAACATTCAGCCCCCCTAGCACATGCCCCTCTTTGTGTGTTTTGGGATTACGTGTGTTGAAGCGTTTCCTGTGCCGTGCACCCCCACTGACAGAGAGCGAGCAGCTGACCATCTGTCAGGTTTAGTAGGCTGTGCCCGTCTTGGATGTTTGTGCCATTGCCACTGCTGTTTGATGGCACTGTCCACCAACTGTAATCTCACCTCATTTAGTTCCTTATTCTACAAGAGTTGCGGTTATCATTAATGTCCAAAGTAACAGTACTGACGACTCATCCCCTGCCCTCTCAACAGTATAACCTACCCCTGGAGCTGATCAATCGGCAGAACCTGACAGAGTGGATGGAGATCTTGAAGACTGTGGTGGACAGAGACGTGCCACAGGTAAGCAACTGTAGGCACTGATACAGAGATATGGAGGTACAGAGCAGCAACTTGTCGTGGGTTTTCTACAGGGAGTGCCATACAGCAGCCCTTTGTTCAATTGAAGTGCTTGGTGACTTCACTGAATTGAAAACTTTGTTAGCTGTGTTTATCTCCCCATGCAACAGGCCTTATGATTTTTTTTATTTTTTTTATTTTTTTTTTTAAATAAATCTTTTCCTGCGTGACTAGTATAAAAGAGAAGAGTGTACTGTATTGATCCACAGTTTGTAAATATATCTTGTCATCAGTGGCAGACCAAGACAAACAGAAACATGGTTGTTTCGATAGGCAATCATTTTGTTTGAGAAGGCATGGGAATTGACTGAAAACCGCTGCTTGATGGTTCATTTTCCTGCCCAACAGCCCGGTTTTGCAGAGAGATGTAGTAAATGCTAACAGAAGAGATCACAGAGCTTGTGGATGTGGGTGGAAACTGTGAATGCTGTAACAGCGTGTCAGGGCAGGGAAGACTGAATCAGAGCCTGCAGTGTTTCAGCCTGTCCATGTCTCCCCCTCTATCTCCCTCCTCTCCTCCTTTTTCTCTCCCACACACAGGAGACACTGCAGGTAGATGAGGATGATCGGCCTGAGCTCCCATGGTGGAAGTGTAAGAAGTGGGCTCTGCACATCCTGGCTCGGCTCTTTGAAAGGCAAGCTCCGTTTTCCCTGTTTATAGCACACCCACTTGTGCCACTGTAAGCTGCAAAATCTATACCACTACTAAGCTGTCATTATCCAATGCGGTACAACAAATTGCAATAACAAGTCAGCCGACTAGATAATGTAATTATTTATTTGATGTAACTGTTAGCTTGCTATTTGTCTGGCCATGTACTGCCACTATTGTTGTGGAGATGGTGTGCTCTGCCGTAAGATTTGTTTGTGATGGCTTTCAGCCTAACTGGGCTCCCAAACCAGCTTTTCCCCTGACTATCCTGTGCCTGTCGCCAGGTCAGTGGGCTCCTGATAGATTGCTGTCTTTGTAAAGTAGTGGTAAACATGGCAGACATTGCAGCAGTTTGAAAATTACACAGAAATTGACAGTAGTGGGTGCTGTGTAGAAAATATGATTGATGGAATCCCACACTCACCCCCTTTTTTTTTTTAACTTTAAATGTAATTTGGTACTTGTGTTATGACTATCCCTGTCCTGTGCTTTGCTTTCTACAGGTATGGCAGCCCAGGCAACACCACCAAAGAGTACGCAGAGTTTGCTGAGCTGTTCCTTAAGGGCTACGCTGTGTCTGCACAACAGGTAGGAGTGTGTTGCCAGTGTCCGTGCAGTTCTGACATATAGGCAGAGTCCAGCTTACAGGCCCTGGTTTCCCTCTTCACCTGCAGGTGCTGCTGAAGGTCCTGTATCAGTATAAGGAGAAACAGTATGTAGCCCCCAGAGTCCTGCAGCAGACCCTGAACTACATCAACCAGGGCATTGCCCATGCCCTCACCTGGAAGAACCTCAAGCCACACATTCAGGTATGTGAGGATTGTTCTCCCCCCTTTTTTCCCTTTAAAGGTATTCCGAACCTCTCCTCCACCCCCATTGTTCCTTAGGGAATGTAGCATAACCTTGCAGGCCCTCTCTCCACTCCTGATTGCCTGCCCTGCATTTAAGGGATTAATAAAAAGTAACTGGGCTCATGGCCCTGTCCATGGGAGGTAATCCTGCTTCAGCTATAGCTTGGTGCCTGCCAGCCAAATAGTGCAGTATTAAGCCAGTTAATTGTATTCATCCCTGTTGTACTAATTTAATACAATAAACCATACTGTGTGGTCATGCCTGTCATGGGGCCATTATATTTTGACAGCACAACCATTTGCTCCCTTGGTTTTGCTTATTAATGTCAGAGAATTTTACAGCTATAGGCTTGCAGATTGACAGCTTGTTTTCTGGCTGTGTGGTGGACGGTGTGCGTGGTGTCCGTCCGCGTTTGGTGCCACAGTCCGTCTGTGTCTTACAGCCCGGACAGTGGTGCTCACGCCACACCCACAGCCACAGAGACACTGGAGATCATAGTACTGGTCCAGTGATGTCTTACAGACAGCCCACCACTGACCAGCCTCCATACTCTCCTACAAGCCCTCCACATTCACACAGTGTGGGAGTTGGTGAACCTGTGCTCAGACAGGAGTTCCCAAATGCTGTTGTCTGAGTGCCCCCTCCCTTAATTTTTTGCTCTGCAAAACTTATTGATACAGTTGCACTGTATAAGTTACATATTTTGGAATCTGTATGGTTTAGACCTTGTATGGTTCTTACATCCTTGGTAATATTGTGGTCTTTTTTAAGCGGTAAAGAAAGTCTTGACACTTTCCCACTTGTCCATTGGCCTCCAAGATAAAATAACTGCTCTTCACATTGTCTTGTATGTTTGTGATTCTAGGGGATCATTCAGGACGTGGTCTTTCCCCTTATGTGCTACACAGACAGCGATGAGGAGCTCTGGCAGGAGGATCCTTATGAGTACATCCGTATGAAATTTGGTAAGGCCTGCAGACACACAAGACACCATAGATACCTTGGAGTTTCCAGTTGCCTAGTTATGGAAGTTTTTTCCTCCACCACTTTGTAATTAGGAGCCTTTACATCACATGAATTAGAAATCTTACAATGGTAAAGACAGAGCTTGCAAAGTTAAGAATGCAGTGATGGCTGTCTGGTTCAGTGTAGGCAATCGGTCTGTATACTTCTGTGAGAATCTAACTCCATATAATAAAGGAAAGCACTGTGAAACCATTGATGCTTCTTTTTTCAACTGTGTGAAAACCCAGGTCAAGTCATTCCATTGTCTCCCCTGCAGTCTCATATTGAATCTTATGTGCCACATGCCTACTTGGGAAATTGGAAAAGGAGTGACATTTTGTCATCCAAGAGGAATCTCCAAGACTCCTCTCTCAGTGGATTTTATTGTTTGGGGAAGGAGACAGGACTGAACTGCTCTTGTGTCATTTGACCTGTGGCAATGCTGTATCATTTTAAGGTTGGTTTTTGTTTTTCTGCCTCCACAGATGTGTTTGAGGATTTCATCTCCCCCACCACAGCAGCACAGACCCTGCTCTTCACAGCCTGCAACAAGAGGAAAGAAGTGAGTATGGCGTTCTCATTGCCCACTATCCACTCCCCTTTTTCTGTCTTATCATTGTTGTCACATGGTGTGTGTTTTGGTCCAGTTTTCTGGCTGTGTGGTGGACGGTGTGCGTGGTGTCCGTCCGCGTTTGGTGCCACAGTCCGTCTGTGTCTTACAGCCCGGACAGTGGTGCTCACGCCACACCCACAGCCACAGAGACACTGGAGATCATAGTACTGGTCCAGTGATGTCTTACTGACAGCCCACCACTGACCAGCCTCCGTTCTCTCCTACAAGCCCTCCACATTCACACAGTGTGGGAGCTGGTGAACTTGTGCTCAGACAGGAGTTCCCAAAATTAAGTTTAGAGACCCCTGAGTTTCCCCTGTAAAATGGAGAAAAAAAAATCCCTTTTAAGTATTTTATTTACATTTTTATAAATTAAAGAAACCTTTCAGGTTAGAAACCTGTCTATGCCATTTCAATAAAAAATAGATAAATGCATCAGTGGTGATGTGGTCATTTTAATTATTAAATATTAGACTTTATGGCTTTATATGCTGTCGTGCCATAGTTTGCTAAATGGTAACTGCTTTGCTGCCTGTGGTTCAAAACTCCTTTGCCATGGTGATAAATAGCTCTTAAACTCTCATATGGCACTCTAGCTGACAGAGTCTGTTTCAAAGAGTTCCATATGGTTCCCTTTACATATGCCCAAGTTAACCAATCAGAATTTAAAAAATATAATCCAAACATATTTGCGTTGTATTTCAACAAATATCAGACACACAACTGGCAATTTTTATGCATAATTACTGTATTTATGTGAAATTTTGTAAAACTCTGCTCATGACACTGCTCATAACTCTGCTAATAACTCTGCTAATGTCATCTGGTAAAACATTATGAAAAGACAGATGTATTTATTTATTTATTTTGCATTGCAGGTGCTACAGAAGACAATGGGCTTCTGTTACCAGATCCTCACCGAGCCCACTGCTGACCCGCGCAAGAAGGACGGTGCTCTCCATATGATCGGCTCATTGGCAGAAATCCTGCTTAAGGTGAAGTCTTTTGCTGATCTGACTGCACTCCTGACGGACACGTTTAATAGAGGTCACCAAATGAGTAACTCTTGTGTTACCAGTCCTCTGTACAGGGATTCTGTGGTATTTATTTATACCATGTTGGTGTTGATTTTATTGATGGAGTTGGAAATGTTGTAAATCAGAGGTAATAGCAGTGCTAGTGATGTATTTAATTTGGGCCATGTTGGGTTAACACTGGGCCAACACTGTATCCTCTCTTGTCCTACAGAAAAAGATCTACAAAGACCAGATGGAGTTCATGTTGCAGAATCACGTCTTCCCCTTGTTCCGCAGTGAGCTCGGATACATGAGAGCAAGGGTGAGAATAATGCCTCATGCCACTTTGTCTCTGAGATGTAGCTGTGACCTCAGCTAGCAACACATTTTATGAGCAATTGTATTTGTCAACTCATGATATACATTTAAGATACCAGTCTTGGTGTTCCTTGATGAGAAACTGCAAATTACAGCATTACACCCTGCACCTCATGTAATAAGATGCTAAGGACAGTTACTAGATAATAGCGTGCTTGGGGCTTTAGAGTAAGCAAGGAGCATAATCATATAACAGAATAAATAAAACTCTTACTATTTAAAGTGTGAAGTTCAACTGCAAGGAATGTGTCAAGCTGTGGTACACCAGTAACTCCTCTCCTCTCTAGGCCTGCTGGGTCTTGCACTACTTTTGTGAAGTTAAATTCAAGAGTGACCAGAACCTGCAGACAGCCCTGGAGCTGACCCGACTCTGCCTGATCAATGACAATGAGATGCCTGTAAAAGTGGAGGCCGCCATTGCCCTGCAAGTCCTCATCAGCAACCAGGAGAAAGGTACTTTCATTCCTGTACAATGGGTGTTCTGCTCATGTATTTAAACATCTAGAACAAAGACTGCTTCATCAATGACAAAAATATTTTTAAGTTAGTCTGTGATGAAGAAGAGCTATTCACAGAAGCAGCTTGGATTAGCATTGGCATTTGATCTTTTAAACTGTTGGTAATGTCATGTGTTGACAGTAGGCATTGTGTAGCACAGGATCCGTCTGAATGTTTCTGTCCTTTCTTCCCTCTCCATCCTCTCTCCCAGCCAAGGAGTACATCACACCATTCATCCGGCCAGTGATGCAGGCACTCCTACACATCGTCCGGGAAACCGAAAACGATGACCTCACCAATGTCATTCAGAAGATGATCTGTGAGTACAGCGAGGAGGTCACGCCTATTGCCGTGGAGATGACACAGCACCTGGTGAGTGTCTGATCAGCACCTGCCAACAGCCTAACACATACTGTTGAAGGCATATTTCTTTTGCATTTTTAGTTTGTTTTTGATTAAAAGCCTTTCTCCCCTATTTCACTTAGATCCATTTTAAGTGCCATCCTGAGACTGATTAAACTGATTTAAATTAAATTGGCTGCTTTTTCAGGAGACATGACTAAATAGTTAAATTATGATTAAAACAGACTTAGCCCTGCCTAATTATTATCTACTTTGTGGTATAGAAAATATGGAGTAAATAGTAATACAGTTGCATTATCTCTAAAGCAAAAATGTGAAGAAAAACCGGATTATTCAAAAGTTGGAAAAAAAGAGTGATGTGGAAAATAAAATCAAAATATTCTTCTAGGGGAAAAGTTTCTTTTTTTGTATTGTGATGATAACCTGCTAGATTTCAGAACTGGTTCTGCCCTGCCTGTAAGAGTCAAGCTGAACAGTGATTTTGAGATTTTATCACTGGCCTTTGTTCTGTCCACCAGGGGTGCAAGTCTTTTGTCTCAGTTTTTCTCTACCTCTCCCTCTCTCCCACACTTTGGCCCCCTAGGCAATGACCTTTAACCAGGTGATCCAGACAGGCCCAGATGAGGAGGGTGGTGATGACAAGGCGGTAACAGCCATGGGTATCCTGAACACGATCGACACACTTCTGAGTGTAGTGGAGGATCACAAGGAGGTCAGTGTGCCCCCTTTCCCCACATGCCCCCATTCCACAGATCCCCCTCCCAAACCTAAAAAAGAAAATTAAAATGTACTCCCTACCCTTAGTTGTATTTGCTACATAACCCCCAGCCCACCAACCCCCATGTCATGCATCCTCCTGCCAGCACTCCTCCACCCACCTGCAGCTCTTGGGAACACATTTGGTTTGCTCTCTGGGAAGCACCCAGTTACTCAGTCCAGCTCCACAAATAGCACAGTGGCACCTTGCCTAAAACGTCAGGCGAAGTACATGATGACCAATCTTTTGAACAACCACAAGTTCCAGTGTCTACAAACATTAATTCAGTGTGTGCTTTTAAAGCATTTGGATCTGTCACATCTGCTTGAGACACCATCACAAACTCCTGTGATCTGGCCCTCCTTGAAAGTTCTTAATCTATAACCGTTTGAAAGTTACCCCTACCATTTTTTGGTCACTAATTTTTCATTTTGCACCCTAACAGAACCTTAGCCAAACACCATTCCCTACTCCAGTGAATGAAAACCCTTTTACACTTTGTATTCCTACACTGTAGTTGATGGGTACCTTTGACCTGCATACAAAAAGAAAAAGCAAGGTTTTGTAGTCTCCCCCACCCCCAACCTGATTGTTCAGTCAGCCTCTGCTCTCCTACAGTACTGCCAGCAGGGCACAGGGCTGGCTCCTGTGTTAGGGGTGGAAAGTCTGTTTTGATGGTGTGGCCGGTTCCTGTAAATTGCATACACAGTAACCCCGATGGTTTGCATTTTCAGATCACCCAGCAGTTGGAGGGCATCTGTTTGCAGGTCATAGGAACTGTACTGCAGCAGCATGTCCTGGGTGAGTTCTGGCCTCCTACACCACTGCATTCCTGTCCTCTTCACATTTACCGCCTGATTGTCTTACGTTTTTGTGTCTGTCTATTTGATTTTCAGAGTTCTACGAGGAGATCCTGTCACTGGCCCACAGCCTGACATGTCAGCAGGTTTCCCCGCAGATGTGGCAGCTCCTGCCGCTGGTTTTCGAGGTGTTCCAGCAGGATGGCTTTGATTACTTCACAGGTACCGATTCTATCTGGGCTTTTTCTGGTCAGGTCTTCATCTCTTAACAGGTAATAGGGTGGTCAGGGTCAGAGCTGTGACCTGTGTTGGTGATGTACTTTTTGTCTCGCAGACATGATGCCTCTTCTGCACAATTACGTCACTGTAGACACTGACACGCTCCTGTCTGACACCAAATACCTGGAGATGATCTACAGCATGTGCAAAAAGGTATCCATTTCTAGCAGGAGCTATCTGTCTGACTGGGAAATAGCAGCTGGTATATTCACCAGGTTTTATGCTGATGCTTTTCAGGGTGAAATTTTAATCTTTTAAAAGTCTCATTGCTTTATTGTAGGTACTTACAGGGGACCCAGGAGAGGACCCAGAGTGCCATGCAGCTAAGCTATTGGAGGTCATTATACTGCAATGCAAAGGGCGTGGCATTGACCAGGTACATTCATTTTACCTTTATTTAAAGAAAGGAGGTCAGTTTAGAGTCAAATCCCATTTACATTGACAGCTTGGGGAATCAAGGTGGATAGGGAATACAGTGGGATTACATAACAGATCTACTCCAAGTGGATTCAGTAATTTTTGGGTTGGGATGAACAAGGGGGAAGAGAGCATGAACATCCCAGGTGTACGGGCTATCAATCTGTTCTCTCTTGCATGGGTTTGAGTGTAGTGAGGGTCAAGTGATATGACTGGGTGAGTAGGCCTGGATGTGAGTGTAGTACACTGCCCCCAGGTCGTGCCCTTGTTTGTGGCGGCAGCGCTGGAGAGACTAACACGAGAGGTGAAGACCAGCGAGCTGAGAACCATGTGCCTGCAGGTGGCCATTGCAGCCCTGTACTACAGCCCCCCACTCCTGCTCAACACGCTGGAGAACCTGCGCTTCCCAAACAACACTGAGCCCATCACCAACCACTTCATCTCTCAGTGGCTCAAGGATGTTGATTGCTTTCTGGGGTAGGCACGTCTGCTCGACTTGACGCTTGTGCTTCATGGTCTTGCTTTTGTCTTTATAGTTTTAGATCCACAGTACGATTTCTACTTTAATGCAGGTCCCCCTCCCTTCTTCTGCAGTCATGAAAGTAGTATGTATTTTAATTTTGTGTATGATACTGGGTAAGCCCAACCTCCCTCTTTCAGTTTTCATTAGCACATAAATTATTTCTCAAGTGGACTGTAACAGATTTGGATTATTTAAAGAGTGAGTGCCTCATGAGTCATTTGTCAGTGAAGCCTGCTCTGGATGAGAAGTCTGCTCTCATACATAGGAGAGGTTCATTTCATTCTCCAAAGTGTAAGAATGGGCTCTGAAGTGCATACATGGGACACTGGGTTGAGCTGTGTTTGATCTCTGAGCTGATGCTTTGTGCTGAGCAGCACTACATTAATCTGTTCTGCGCTGTGCTAGATCGCTGTGCTTGCACTGAGCTATGGTTTCGGCCCGCAGGCTCCATGACAGGAAGATGTGTGTGCTAGGCTTGTGCGCACTTATGGACCTGGACCAGCGGCCGCAGGCCGTTAATCAGGTGGCCGGCCAACTCCTGCCTGCCGCCATCCTGCTCTTCAATGGCTTGAAGAGGGCGTACGCCTGCCGAGCTGAGCATGAGAATGACGAGGATGATGAAGATGAGGATGGGGAGGAAGACGAAGACAATGGTAAGGACACAATCTACAATCTAATGAGCTGGCACAGACAGGCTGCAGCCACCTGAGTAACAGCAGAAGCCTCCCTGAGTAATTCTTTGACCAGATATGCACTGCTGTCTGGGTTCGACAGCTATAGTTAGCCTTAGCAGTGTCCAAATCTGACACCACACCTAACAACCTACACCAGTTTCTATGTACTGAAGAAGGGAGCAATCAGGGGGAAGGCCAGTGTGTCACTGACAACAGCTTGCAACCAGTTGGCTATAGTGCTGTGGTGGGGAGACCTAATGTAGTGCAAACCTAAGCAACCCTGGCCAACTTAAACTGACCTCTGCCAGTGGTAGAGACAAGTTGTAAGCTTCCACTAGTCATCTCCCAGACATAATTGATCAGTGACCTTGGAAAAGCTCATGGAAAAAGCTTTTACCGACTTATGTAATGCTTTTTTGGCCCGAGGAGCAAGCATGGTTAGTAATGACTGATGTCCCTTGGTGGTTTGCAGCGGAGCTGGGCAGTGATGAAGATGATATTGATGAGGATGGCCAGGAGTACCTGGAGATGCTTGCCAAGCATGCGGGTGAGGATGGGGATGATGAGGACTGGGAGGAGGATGACGCGGAGGAAACTGCCCTGGAGGGCTACACAACTGCTGTGGATGATGAGGACAACCTGGTGGATGAGTACCAGATCTTCAAGGTCATCCTCCAAAGTATGTGCACAGAGCTGTTTTCAATGCTTGTTCACCTGTTAGATCAGGGGTCCTAAAATTGTATTGTAAATGATTGCTTTGGATAAAGGAAGGTGCACACCTGCACTTTTCCAGTGGCAGGTATGGTAGAATCACTGACCTCTGTCTTTTGTGTAGTTCAGTTTTTCTGGTTAAGTAATCATTCCATTTTGATTATTTAATATCATACGGTAAGTAGTGTATTGTTTGATGGCACTGGAAAAAACTTCCAGGTGATTAGGGATGTATTTATTTATTTATTTATGTATTTATTTATTTATTTATTTTGGAAGGTTACATGTGAACACACATGAACATTGTAAACTTGAAATATTAAGTGGGTTCATTCTCCTTCCCCTCCCTTCTGTCTTCTAGATATTCAGACACGTGACCCCACATGGTACCAGGCACTCACTCAGTCTCTAGATGAGGAACAAGGAAAACAGCTTCAGGATATTGCCACACTTGCTGATCAGAGGCGAGCTGCCCATGGTATGTTTGTATGTCCGTTTTAAAGTTGGTTTAGGGCTGCACGATATCAGGAGTATGACTGAATTATCGCCATTTTCATTTTCACAGTAGATAACTTAACAATGATAAATATGCATTTAGCTTGATGCGCCTTTAAATGTGTCTTGTAGACTACTTCACAAGATCTAGTCTATTACCTAACAAGAATTGCGTTGGTGGAGCCTGTAGCCGGCACGGAAGTTAACTTGCTGGTGAAAATGGAGACTGGGACAAGCGAAGCTGCAGATGGCAATGTTAATGATTTAATCCCAAAAAGAAAGCTGCATTCAGTAAACCCATCAGTTGGTTTACTGACTGATGTGTTTGACTTGATGTGCGTGTCACTTCAGATTTTATCGGGATATGTTATCGTTATCGCCAAAATGTCTAAATTTATTGTGATAACATTTTAAAGGTTTATAGTGCAGCCCTAAGTTGGATGCAGAAAAAAAAAACAGGCAGGGAATACTAACAATGTTTTTTTTCTGTCTCCAGAGTCAAAAATGATTGAGAAGCATGGTGGATACAAGTTCACAGCTCCAGTGGTGCCAACCAACTTCAATTTTGGAGGCAGTGCTCCAGGAATGAATTGAGTTGTCCCTTTCCCCTTTCTTACTCTGTGACTGATTGTAGTGAAGTGAAAAAAAAGCTTGTGTTGTTCCCTCAAGTAGTGGTTCCAGAGCTGGTTCTTCTCTCTCACTCTTCAACTTGGACTGTATGAATTTGGACTTAGCACCAGAAGATGTGGGAAGGCAACCAAATGCAACCAATGGCTGGGAAAACTTAACCAAGAACTTGAACATGAAGCAAAAAAGAGAGAAAAAGAAGCTCCAAATAACGTGTTATGGAATCCAAATTCTGGAGGGGGTTACCATGATGGCAGCTCTTTTTTCCTCTCTGTCTCACCTCATGAAAAACCTGGGGACAAAAATCAAATAAATACAAAATTGACAATAGGAATTAAATGTTTCATGAATTTCACGGTATAATCTAGAATGCCACTGTTCAAATTTATACCTGCAGCAGTAGTGTTTGTCTACATTTTTGCATTAACAAATTGCCATGTTTGTTATGTATATATAAGCCAAGGTTCTGTTGTAGCCTTGAACAACCTTTGGCATTTGAAAGGTGAAAGCAAGTGTATTCATATGTAGCATAATGGATACATGTTATAGCTCTACATGATGCCTGATATCTGTAAATTAATGACTAGCACTTTCTTATTGTTCAGGTCTCCTAGCCTTCTGTATCAGACTGCAAATTTTTAAAAATCAATTGAGATTATTTAAAAAAAAAAAAAAAAGTAACTGGTGTATAACTTTATTACTTGGCAGGTGACTTCTGGTTGTTGCTGGTTGTCACATGAATGGTTACTATGTTGTATAAACAGTGGCATCACTGCTGTTAAAATGGCTACGCTCGGAGATCCTGGGACAAAGGAGAAGAAAGCTCTTGGTCTTCGATTTGGACACAAGTTGTGTAGTAAGCACTGAAAGTCGATTGAATACTTCATTGAAGCATGTACAATTGGACTTGATCATGAAGCTCTCAAACATTTGGTTGATGTATGAATGAGCCATCTATATATACAACAATATATTAAAAGAAAAGTTGGGATACATGTGATTGAGTCTTCTGCAAGGATTATTAATATGAGCACAGGCACTGAGAATTGCACATTTATTCTTTGGGCAGAATGTGTGTAAGTATCAGTGTCTAGTTGCATTAATTTAGAAATTTTGTCTTGGAACATGTAATATGAGGTATTTGAGAATAAGATGAACATTTTCCCTCCCTCTGATTCAAATCGGCACCTCTATGGACTTTCTTTCCCTCTAAGTCTTCCTGTTCTTCATACCAAATATGTTCAGTTCTAAACTAAGTCCTATTTAAGATTTGTTTAAAGGCTTTAAACGTACTGGCACATTATTAATGTCGAATGAAATGTTTTTCATCGGGGTAACAGTAATGTCTTCTGGTAGAGGACTCGCCCCAAATCGGCCAAAACGTAATTTCGTTTGTACTGTATTAAACAACTCCAGTCAAACTAGAGAAGCTTCGTTTGGAAGAAGCTGAAGTTGGATTATATTTCTGATCAGACTAGGTTTTAAAGATGGCCAATTTGAAGAAATGACGGTCTCTAGATATCAGAAGACAAACTCCCCATTTTGAATCACTTTTACATTGTTTAAAAAAAAAAAACGCTACTGCACTGTCTGTACTTCATAATTACGATACGATTTCAAGCAGAACCAGATCAAGAGCACATTAGAACCGTATACATTATGATTACAGTAAATACTGGTACTTCGCTGTCAGCAATTAAGTTATAAAATTGCATGCGATACTACGACTTTGCAAAAGATTACGTACATCCCAAGAACAGCTTTATAACTGCTCTAAACGAAAAGATTAATGCTGTCTGTCCATTTTCTGCATACATGTTTTGTGATGTAGTATGCCAAACTCGAAAATGACCTAACGTTACCCGTTGTGTACATAGGATAATAACCGTAAGGCATGTGATAATGTTTCTAGGGAAGGAAATTGATTGTAAGAGTACATACATGTTAGCGACTTCTAACGGAACCGATTTGTGCACCGTCAGTGTTCAACTAACGTTATCCACTAATCACACAACGCAATGTTATGCCACCAGCGAGTGATCCCTCCACTTTTGTTTCACTGCATTGCCCATACAGCATTGCAAAGAATACCCCTTCTCAAAATGGCCGCCTGTCAGTTTTCCGGAAATTTTAACGTTTCTTTGTTGTTTTTAAGTACAAAACAAGGGTACCGAAACTTCCCAAAGGTTCATAGCAAGCGATGTTTAGTTTTGGCAAAATAAAGCTGGGAGTTCGAATCCATGGGGAAATTAGACTTTACATAAAATAACATTTCGACACGTTTCGCCACACTTTCCAGACAGTTATTCGGGCTGTAGACCAGAATGGCGTCTGCATTTTGCCCCGCAATGTGAGTGAACAAAATATGACCGCTGATAGTTCGCGCTCGAAGAGTGATTGAAAATGCATTACACCAATAGGAAAATCAGTAAACTCGTCATCTAAATTTTACAACCAATCGGTATGTCCGTCGTGGTTGCGCTCGCCCCACATTGAGTCGGATGTTCTGACCATACATGTTCCAGGGCCCTGCCAGTATAGGACGTTTCCTGCCCTGATGCATGGTGGTCGGACGGAGGAATTGTTGGAAAATTTCAGAGGTTAGTATATAAATGTGTTTTTACCCAGTGTGCCTTATTTCAAACAGCCATCTCCAGTGGGAAAGGGAGGCATGGAGTCCGGATAGGGGGACTAAAGGAAATTATACTTAGTTAAAACACAAATAGGGATGATTGAAACTCTAAAATGTTTTATTATTAATTAATGGATTCCGCGTTCTTGCATTTTCCACGGTGCTATGCCATGCACTGTTTCTGCTTTTGTTAAATTGTCGCTTTAGTTGGCTAATGTTACGTTAGCTAAACCCACCATGAAATAAATTGCACTATTTGTGGTCCCACACTTGTGTACGTAAAAGTTATTTCTCTTGGAACACAGTTCACTCAGTAGACAGCTAGCAAGCTAGATGCGCAAACTGTTATCACTATTTGAACAAGGATAGCAAACTTGGCTAGTGTACAAGTACAACGTGAAGACCGTATGAAAGCTAATATGGCTTGCTAACTAAAGCTAAGAAAATGTAACCGTCAATCGCTCAAAATGAAGGGTTGTTAATATAGTTGTAATTTGGCGTGCTGAATGTGTATTTGATTGCTCAGGGTTGGCTAACGTCGATCTGACGACATGTTCAGTTTTGACAGTGGCCCCTTGGAGGCTAACTAGTTAGCTTACTGTGCCTGTTAGCCTGCCGTTCAAGCAGCTAATGTTGTGTAGGTACCATGCCCACCCAACAGAGAAACTGGCGAGGAGTGCGCCAAGCACTTTCCATGTCCATGACGCACTTCACTTGACAGGGATGCTTCTTTATCAGATTTCTGGGCCTTAACGAATGTCTGAAAATCTTCAATTTTATTGGGAGCAGCCTAATAATCTATCGCTAATTATTTTTGGGGAATAAAGAAACTAACCAGAGACACCAAAAATATATCAGTTGAATAAATTATGTAATGTTAGCTGCGTAGCCAAGTTATAGTTGATAGGTAATTTATGTATTTGTTTTTAAAGTAATTTCTGTTTGATAACAGCAACTCAATTTCGTAGGATTTTTTTATTTTCAAAATGTATAGATAGTTACAGTCAATGGTGTCGTTTCATTTGAATCAGTAAAACCTTACGGCATATGCCGTTTCAAAGTCTGTTGGAACATCTTCAAAGTTTGTACTGGCCAAGTTGCATTTTACACATGATACACACATGGCCTACCATCATGACCGGCGTGTAATGTTTCCTTGACCAGAGTTGGAGTCACAGACAGAAAATCGATGACCTCTGTTTGATGCCCAGTGCATAAACTCTTCCTGACACAGAAATTATTTCTTAATTGAATATTTTACTAAATGCGTCAATTGGAAATGTCACTTCTGTTTGTTCAGTCTTTTAAACCGTTGAGTAATGTCACCGGGGGAGACGGTGCCTATAAACCTCTTTTAAGGAAGCTACAGTGTGTTTTGTCTTGAACCAGGCTGATTATATTATACTTTTGTACTTCTACAAAGCATTTGACAAACTACCCCATAAGATGTGGATACGCATACAGAACGGGTTAGAAATTGGTTGCATAAGAGAATATAAGACGTAACTGTGGGGAGTAAACATATCAGAGCACGGTTCTGGCACTAAGTAGATTTATGCAGGATCGATGTTGGAGCATTTGTTTTTCTTCACCCGTGAATATGACCTGGACATTGCGATCAGTGATTAAATACCGACAGATGGTACAACACTTGGGGCACAAGCAAACAGTTTATAATCATTTAAGGTAAAATAGTATGTTCTGTACAGAACCCCGACGTGGGTGAAAACCTAGCAAATGAGATTCAGTATAGCTAAATGTAAAATTAAATGATCTGTTTTCATAATTCGAAAAATGAGAATGCGTTCAATCTGAGCAACACTTGAGGGTAATAGCGGACCAGTTTGTATCATTAGCACTTAATGAAGGCCAAGAGGATGCTGGAAAATATAGGATAAAGCAAGGATGTTATATTAAAGATATTCAGCTGACTCGGCAGATTGCAAATTAAATTGAGATGGCCAGCTTTAAATTTCTATAGACATAATTATGTTAACAAAATGTTGATAATTAAGTTATCATGTGGATTTTATGAAGTGAACCACAAAATTGAAATTCATTCACTTTTTATGAAAGGTTAAATTGTGAATCGTTATCTGCCATTTTATACTGATCTGAGAGCTGTGTGTGTATGTCCAGGGCGATCATGTTGTTAGCTCAGATTAACCGTGACTCGCAAGGAATGGCGGAATTCCAGGATGCAGGAGGGGATGGCCAGCACGTCACTCTTTGTCTGGCTGAGGCAGTAGCTGTGGCAGGTAAGGTCATGGGACACCTTTCCCTGGATTGGCCCATTGTGCTTCCACAATGATACTGATAATAATAATGTATTTATATTATTATATGTACATAACATTTTCATTAATCGTATAGAGATTTACAGAAGAAGGGGGGCTAGCTTCCCGTAGTCACCACCAAAGTATGGCACAATCCTTGGTGATGCATGGCAAATATTTTGTACCAGAAAACTTATCACACCTCAGCTTAGGTGGAGAGGGAGAGATCACTTTAGCCAGTTAAACTGTGAAATACAATATGTTGCATCACATCTCAAGCACAACAGTAGACTTTTGAGTGCTGTGCATGTCATTATTATCGATAGAACCATTTTCAGATGATAGCAGTGTGCTCCTTCCACAAGCCAAGTAAAAAATGTTTCATTCTGCAGATGGTGACCAGATAGAGAACATGGACACTGTAAGTTTGCAGGCTGTGACCCTAGTAGATGGCTCCACAGCATATATACAGCACAATCCTAAAGGTATGTTTACCCTCCCAGACTTCCTTAGAGGTAAAAAAAAAAAAGTGGGACACTAACTGGTGTAAAAAATTGAACAACATCTTGTATAATGAACTGTAAGAAATAAAATCTAATAAAAAAATTAATAGAACATATTACAGTATGCCTCTTTGCAGGAGAATGTAAATTAACTGTAGCATTATGCATCAAAGGGATATAAACACAACAGAACCAATTTTAACATACAAAGGCCAAGATTCAATAAAACTTGTATTTTTTTCATTTGGGGAGGCCCGCCTGTAAGCACATGTTTTACTAGCCTTTTCTAATACCCCTAAAAACCCATCAGTAGTCGTTAAAATATTGAATTGCCTCAGTCAGGAAAGAGCACATGAGTCATTCAGTGGAGCATTTCGAGCATCTTGTCTTACTCTGAGAAAACATAGGGCAACATTTCCCAGGTAGCAATCGCTGCTTAATCTGTTGTATCCCTAGAGACCATGGTTATTTTACATGAGGGAAAGTATTTAGGCATCATTCTTTTTGGATTATGCACAACCCTATAATGTTTATGTGAGTATACTGGTTTTATTACATTGATGAACTCACTGTGAAGCTGCAGGATGGTAAGAATGGCTGGTTTGGCAATGCGGTTGCCAGTATGCACATAATTATGAGATTTCCTGTTTAGGGAAGCTTGGTTTGTTTGAGTCTGGTTAAGCATATGGTATTACAGTCAGATATGATACCAGCCTTGGGATAAGATGTATCTAATTGAGGCTTTCTTGTAGTTTCCCTTTCAGATGGCAAGTTAATGGATGGACAAGTAATCCAGCTGGAGGATGGATCCGCTGCTTATGTGCAACATGTCTCAATGCCAAAAGCTGGTAGGTTACAAGCTGTTACCCTTGTGTTACTGGGACAGGTATTTCAGAAAAGGTACCTTTTAGTTGACTAAGATTATGATTAAAAATAAGTAACTGGATCTTCAGGCTTCAGTGGCTGAGGGCACAGACTCCTTCATATGAGCTAGTGCTTGCTCCTGCGGTTGGAGTTAAAGTGTGGATTTGGTCCCATTATTACCAATCACACAAACTCTGTAAAACAGAGATTAGGTGGCAGATGGGCTCACCTTCCTGTGATGTTGTAGGAGGTGACAGTCTGAGACTAGAGGATGGCCAGGCTGTGCAGCTAGAAGATGGAACAACAGCTTACATTCATCACACACCCAAAGGTACACGACACCTATGCTTTTTATGTTTATTATTTTGTTCATTGTTATGCTTATTTTGTCATTTATTCCTTATAAAGTCTGCTCTCACCACATTATGTTGGCATTGTCTAAAATTTCTAAGAGGACTGGTTTACTACTTCTTTAACATTTTCTCCTGGATGTGTGTAATGTCTTCTTCAGAGACATATGACCAGAGCACTTTGCAAGCAGTGCAGCTGGAGGATGGCACCACAGCCTACATCCAGCATACTGTGCAGATGCCACAGTCTAACACCATCCTGGCTATCCAGGCGGATGGCACCGTGTCCGACCTGCAGGCCGAGGGCACCATTGACCCTGAAACTATCAGCGTTCTGGAACAGTACACTACCAAGGTAGGGTGTTCTCTGTTAGACATTACACAGCTGTAGATGTGTGGTACATACACAATCATTCTCTAAACATGTAGATCATATTCATGCCTGCCTAGGCACAGAGCTGGGGTTGGCTGAGATTGTTTAGGTGACTTGGACAACAAGTCAGTCTAGGTCAGTGGGAACCTTATCTTGAAGGTTGAGTATGAAACTGCTCCAGTGTGTGGAGTGCCCTAAAGAACTAGTACTAAATTCTGACTGTTGTATTGTTGATTGTGGCCAGCATAAATGGCTGTAGAATTTCCCTTTTTCCAACTAGCGAGAACGCACATGCACAGTCTGCACATGAAGCACACTCCTTCAACACAATGACAGCACAGCTCAGCGGTGGACTGCAGAGTAAAAATTGGCATCTTCTCTGCACTCTCCTAAATTGATGGAAGAAATTACAGAGATGAGATGGGGCTGTGAATGTAACTGCATAAAATGGAATAGTAATGAGTGAAGAAGGTTTAGAAAATCTGGGCTTTTGAAAAATAACCAGCTGAAAGTGATAATAGACCTCACTTTGAAGAAGATCTTTTGTCATTTAGCTTTTAATCCCTGGTTACTGATCATGCCTCTTCCTCAGGTGGAGACAGGGGAGTGTGTTTCCGGCACTGGTCTAGTCAGCAGAAATGACCCTGATGGAGGTGTGCAGATGCAGGTAACTAGAAGCCCCTAATGGTCACCATGTGACGTTTTTATTTGTTTGTTTGTTTGTATGGTTTTTTTGTTTGTGACGGAAGATGCGTCTAACTGCCTCTCCTGCCTCAGATTGTTCTGCAGGGTCAGGGAGGTCGGAGTCTGGTCAAAGCCCAACAGACAGGCGAGAAGACTTTCCGCTGTGATTATGATGGTTGTGGAAAGCTCTATACTACTGCCCACCACCTGAAGGTTCATGCACTTTCTCTTTCTCAAACATGCACTCACACACACACGCCCACATACATACAGACAGCTCCAATACCAGATATCTAATATTAAAAGATAAAATCACACTCAAACATCCACACTTCTCTTCTAGCCATTTAATGTATGAAGTGAATCTAAATTAATTTGTCTTGTGCATCTACAGGTACATGAGAGATCACACACAGGAGACAGGCCGTACCTTTGTGATCACATGGGCTGTGGGAAGAAATTTGCTACAGGTGATAAACTTTTACACAACATACTGTCCAGTCATGTAACACATGTCCTGGTTTTTCTTAGATCTGTTATGTTCTGTATTGTTTTCTCAAGGCTACGGCTTGAAGAGTCACATTCGAACACACACTGGTGAGAAGCCATACCGTTGTCAAGAGCTCAACTGCCACAAATCATTCAAGACATCAGGAGACCTACAGAAGCACATTAGGACACACACAGGTACAGTCATCCATCTTGGACCAGGCTCCTGCTTCTCTATTGTGACCTCACTGATGTTCTATGTACAGAAAAGATTGTCCACACCCACATCTGTAGTTATTCCTCATCATCCTAATGCTAGGCGTACATTCTACAGTTCTTAGAATCTTACATCAAAGAGCCTATTTTAGTTTTTCTGTCACATTGTGAGAGTTGCTGACCATCACTGCTGAAATGCTTGTGACATTAGATTTAATCTTGGTCACCTGTAATGTGTAAATGGGTGCTGAGATCATGTAAAGGACGTCCAGCAGAACATTCCGCTGCTGTCTTTGTTGCTTTGCTGAGTCATGGAGGTACAGTCTTAAACCACACCCATCTTATGAATATTAAGTGATCAGGCAGGAAATAAGAACACCTCGTGACATCAAGAACAGCAGAGAAGGGGCTTTCAGTGTTAAGAATACTGAACCAGCTGTCTGGATGGTAAGCTGTGATATCTCTAAAGGCTATCAGACATCAAACCCTCATATGGTGAGGGCAGCAGTGCCCTACCTGTTGTCCAAACCTACAACTTCTAAGTAAATCTTGATTGCTTCTAGTATTTATGAATTAGTTTGACAAAGATGAAAAGATGAATTTAAAATTATTTGTACATAAAAAATAATAGTTTGTTGAAACATACTTCTGTTTCGTCTGGGGATAACAGGGGAACGGCCATTCAAGTGTCCGTTTGAGGGCTGTGGGCGGTCCTTCACCACCTCCAACATCCGCAAGGTGCACATCCGGACACACACGGGCGAGCGACCATACTACTGCTCTGAGCCAGGCTGTGGACGGGCCTTCGCCAGCGCCACTAACTACAAGAACCATATGAGGATCCACACAGGTAAGGCACCACATACCTCTCCTGGAAGGAAGGATATCAGTAACACCTTTCAGTTACACTGCAGTCATACAATCACTGTATCATTTAACAGACTGGGCCCAGGGACAAAGCACAGGAAATCAGTTTATGAATTATGATTTATGACTGGCATGGGTAACTTATAAATGCTTGATACTGTGTGAACAACCAAAGATTTGTCTCTTTTAAACCCCCTTCCAAGAGCTTCTTCTTTTTGTAAACACTTGTCACTGTGGAGTCAGCATTAAAATTACATACAAATGCAAAATGTTGATTTTGAACAATTTTCCAAACACATTCAAAAATCAAATGCCACCATAGTTGTCTTTTCAATACCTTCAGTATTTTTAATAATGCCATCAGTAGCTAACAGGTTCTGACCTTATCCATATTCAGGCTTGTGAGTGTAAATGGTAGCATGAGCGCGAGGGTGTTAATCCAAGCCTTGTCTTTCCAGGGGAGAAGCCATACGTGTGCACAGTGCCAGGCTGTGATAAGCGCTTTACAGAATACTCCAGCTTGTACAAGCACCATGTGGTTCACACACCCTGCAAGCCCTACAACTGCAACCACTGTGGCAAGACCTATAAGCAGATCTCCACGCTAGCCATGCACAAGCGCACTGCACACAACGACACCGAGCCCATCGAAGAAGAGCAAGAGGCATACTTCGAACCTCCTACAGGTCAGAAAGGAACTTCCTAGCCCTACTGACAGAGCCAATACCTGCCACAGAGTTTCACTGCACCTGGGCTCAGGAATTTGCACAATGTAATATTTTTAAAATTACATTACCCATAGCAATGATTTTTCTGGCCCTTGCAGTTTTTTAAAATTTAATTTACCTGCAGCAGTGCAGTTTGCTACATATCATAGTAGACTGGTGATGGATTCTGATAACAGGAAAGGTTGCAGGTTGAATACTGGATGAACCTTCATTACTTTTGCATTACTTCAAGGCGCATAACCGAGAATTTGCCTACTGTATAAACTTCCGATAAGCATGAAATGTAAGTAACCATGCGTAGTGGAATCTGCTGGATGAAGTATTGTAAATTTGGATTCGTACATCTCCCATGAACATATCAAGGTGCCCCACAGTACTTGCATAGGTTCTTACCAAAGAGAAATGAACATTTAACAGATTTTCAGTCTGCTTAAAAATGACTCATTCAGCTGAATCCTTCCTGACTGCTCTGTTTTGAATGGTGAATTAAATCAAGCAATTGACAGGATTACAGACCCATGGCCATATATGAAAAGTGTATGAATGTTAAATTCTTGAAACCTTTGAATATAATGAGATAATATAAATTATATTTTGCAACTTAAGTTGAATGATTTCGGTTTTACCAGTAAGCTTTTAATGAGAAACAAATACCCTCTTTCACCCAAACCATCTAGAAGGATTTATGGAACTTCAACAAGTCTGACTCATATAACATTCTGTGAGTCTGACTCACTCAAATGTCATGTTGACTCTTTGTCTAGACTGTGCTCACCCTCTGCTTGTTATGGTGATGTAGCTGATCTGTGTGTGCAGTATTGGGTGTTGCTTGACTGCGTGTCATATGTTCTGTGTGACTCAGATGCCATTGATGATCCTGGGGTTACCTACGTACCAGGTGTGGAAGAAGATGATTCTGGGTCAGAGCAGGTGTCCACTGGGACTCCTGAGGTCATAGGACAGCAGCATGTGTCCCTCATCACCCAAGATGGGACCCAGCAGGTAGGTCACACCCTGGAAAAATATTCAATTTCAAGTTCTCTCTAGTTCTTTTTGATTAACCATCAATACATCCTGTTTGGTAGAACATCCAGTAAAGGTCCTGTCATTTAGGTCAAAGCCAGGTCAATGTAGAATCACTAAAGTATGGAAAATAAGTGTCAGTAACATTATAGTTACTGAATTATATGCCTTAAACATTTTAAACTTTCTTTACTCCTAATTCAATGGCCAGTTTACGCAGAAGGACTAATTTAACTTGTATACTAATACACCAGTATTATTGCACTACTTCCAAATTATCGTTAAAAAATATGTGGTTGATGGTATTGTTATGCAGTGTCTATTTTACATTAACATTGGGATGACAGTGCAGGATCTAAAGAATTTTTTCCCTGCAGTGATTTTGCATATGCCACCTATGCTGGTTCAGTTGGGTTTTGATGAATGTTGGAGCACTTGTAACATTGTCCGTAAGCAATTCTAAGAAATTCACTTGTTTACACATGCTGGAGTTGCCTATGCATTTTTACCTCTTTGTTACCCATCATTGTTTCCTTTTCTCAGGTCAGCATCTCCCAGGCTGACATGCAGGCCATGGGGAACACGATCACCATGGTAACACAAGATGGCACCACCATCACCGTCCCAGCCCACGAAGCAGTGCTTTCCTCGGGTGGGACACACGCTGTCACCATGGTGACAGCAGATGGCACCGAAGGACAGGTATCTTCTCTGTTCTTTGAAGTCACCTCCTGAAAAGCTCCAATGACTCATTTAATTAGTGAATTAAGAAAGGAAACATCCAGATTACCTCTTCTAGTGAATTGGTCACTCTTCAATAATGTGCAGAGCCTGTGTGCATTGCATTGTATGGGAAATAGAATTACATTTTCCAAAACCACTGCTTTGATTTGATCTGAGTGAACAAAGGGAAACTAAGAAGTTTTCCAGCTTAGTGGAACAGTATATGCATTTATTTTACTATAGGATGTTAATTTCGATTAGACTACAATTCGGTAAAATACTTGTTTACTCACCAAAAAGGTATTCATTGTTTTTCAATTACCTGAAATACAATAAAGCACAGCCATTAAGTGGCTCCAGTGAAAGTGAAGTTATTACTTCTGATGTATTCCCAATTTATTGATCTCTTATTCTGGCCCATGGTTATTTAACTTCATGAATAGGAATGACCTTTATTTGTTTTGGCAGTTAAAGAGGTATGGGATGTGAATGTGTCACATTACTTATTTATCATAGTATGGTATTTCCTGATGAAATATAAGGAGGTCACAGGGGAATTAAATTGCCCCAGCCATATTTAAACATCTTGCCTCCCAGTTTTCTTACTTGTCCAAGCTGCTGCTGAGTGACTGAGTGAGTCTTATTTGTGCATGTGGTTGCTTGCTCTAGGTGGCCATTGTGACCCCTGACCTCGCTGCATTCCAAGCTGCGCAGGCTGAGTTGGGACAGGAACACGAGCATCACCTGGTCACGGCCAACCCTCATCCCGTTACCCTGCTGGCCACTTCCAATGGCACGCAAATCGCAGTCCAGGTGGGTGGCCCATGGCTTGCACCACAAAAACCAGAATATATATGAGTCTCATTTTTTCCTCTGTGATTTATGTTTGATATTGTGTATCTCCAAAAATGTCATTCTCAGGATTAAAATAAAAACATATAAAACATTATTTTTAGTTTACCACCAAAATGTAATGATATGTCAACATGGTGTTTTAATTTTTTGTGTTAGTTGCTCATTAATAAGAATGTTTTTGTACATGGAAACATTTAGTGTACATAGAAACATAGAGTGGATTTTTGTGTGTAAACAAAAAAAATAAAGTAAAAACTAGACATATCATGTTTTTGGTCAACACCAATGATAAATTCCACTTCACACAGCTGTCACCTATGTGCCAGTGCACAGAGAGAGAGTAGAAAGTAGTTTGTCTGGCTAATCCGTGGCCTCAGTGTGGAATCGCTGTAAGCAGTTTGTTGTCTGTTCTGCTGATCTATGCAGTAGCGAGATGTGGGGGATGAAGTGAAATCAGCAGGCATGTGGAATGCAGTTCACCCATTGTGACCTCCACCACTGACAGGAAAACTACTACTGCACCTTTAGGAGTGACATCATTTGCTGTCAGTGCATTACTTAGCATTTGTATGCAGCTGTGGAAATGGGTGTGGTCTACACAAATAATGAATACATTATCCAGTTTCACTAGTTCTACATTTCTCCCTCCTTCAAAAGAAAGGTGTTTCGTGAAGGATGTTAATTTGATGACCCAGAGGGCTGTGTGCATTGCTCAGGCAGCAGAGGGCTTTCTTGCTTGACAAAGATCTAAGCACACTTAAGTGATTTACAGGACATGGCACTGACCAATCACACACTCCAGAGTGAAAGCTATGGATTTATTATTACGGATATGTGTCTGTGTAGTATGTATTGTTTTTGAAACAATTAAAAGTGTGTACTAAAGGCTTTTATCTCACCTTGTTGGACCAGTTGTCACTTCAGTGTCACCTTCCATGATGCTAATACTAAATGAAGATAATCTAAACTATAATCTAATCATCCTGTTTGACATGCATAAACACACATTATTCCATTTCACTACTTCTTAATCAAGCAAAGATTGAGTTTAAGAGGATAATATGAGTAGAAGTCTCTTTGATTGATCCTGTGGTTCAGTGTCTGCTAATAAATAAATAATTAAAAGCTGATCCACATACATGAGCAGGGAAACAAATTATTTTGTCCAGGTATTAAGGATTGTATTTTTTTTTAAAAATTGTGTTTTTGTGTGTGAATTGGTGTTTTTACTTTCTTATAGCTCAGTGAACAGCCATCGCTGGAGGAAGCCATTAGAATAGCCTCAAGAATACAACAAGGGGATACGCCAGGACTCGACGATTAACAATTATACACTGGCTTTCCAGCAGAGACTGTTCAGGGCAAAATCTTTCAGAAATTAATCTTGCAAAAAATGACAAAATAAGTGAACAGGGTTCCTGCAATTGAAATGTAAATGTTGTCGAATCAAGAGCTAAACTCAATTAATTTTTTCTTGTAGAACTTGTGTACATATGTTTTAAAGATGAGTTTAGGGACTCCTCAAACAGATGTAGTCCCTTCTTGTTAAATAAAAGTGTTAATTAGGGTTGGGGTTTGAGTTGGTTTGGAGCACTGATTTATCATGACTGCAGAAATTATGAAATCAACTGTCCTTGACCAATCCGAGACATCCATGTCTACAGTCACTTTAATTGGAAGGATTTTGGTTCTCAAGAAATATTCATTAGTCTGTGGGAAGTTCAGTATTTTGAAGGTAAAGGTTAACTTATCATTTTTCTCCATGGTAGACCTGCTTTCAGTATAACACAAACACAAATGTAATGGGGGAAATAAAAGAACAAAATAGTTTGGAAAAGCTGTATTTCTTTCAGACAGACAGCTCAAATACTTTTCATTGTTCACTGAATTTGAAAGGTTTGCATAGTAAAATGATACATTCCAGCTGAAGAACGGCATCATATACTATAAGGAGAAAAATTGAAATGAAATACTTTATTTTAGACCAACCCTTTACAACCCATTTTGTTATAACAACAGATTAACATAGCTACATTTGTAAATTATTTTCTTGACAATTGAATCAAATAATTTTTCCTGGCCAACAAACCTGTTACTTGTTGCAGCATTTGGTTGATGCTACAGTGTATGTCAGAAAAATCAGCAGTGTAGTTATTTTCATGTTGAGGACTTATGAAGTACCTAATGCAATGCAGTGCATCTCTGCTCATCGACTATCAGAGCGTTCTGGTAGATAAAGTTCAGCTATTTGGGCCCCACAGATAATCATGCTGATTTTATTTTTATTTAATCTGTACTATGTATATATAGAGTGAGTGCTTTAAAGCCTATATTTTACAGTTGAATTATGCAAAAATAATGGATAAGCATTGGTTGTTAAATATTAAAGCAGCACAATCCACCTTGTATTTATTCTCATTTCATCTATGGATGTGATTTACTACAGTTGTTTAAGGTGTGAGGAATGTATTCCACACTTCGCTGAAACTATATTTATTTTTTATTCCTGAGGAAAAAAATGTCAGTTGTTTGAGAACATTCACAAAGAGAAACAACAAATATGATGCCCATGAACAGTAATTATCTCCTTTAGCGTGCAGAGATAGCCTGGTGTGTCTGTCAGCACTTGATTGATCTATTATACTGACTGGCTGGAGAGTTCACACATGAGGTTGCTAAGGACCTAACTGGCTGCTGATTGAAAACAAACTACAACAGACTGGAGTTTTACACCACTGCACGATGTAAGTACCCCCTTAATCATGCGGGCGGAACATGAGAACAAGTGACAACTGTTACTTTCAAGGATACAAATCATTGAAAATTCGGTCTAATTTGTCTTTTATTGCATATATCCAGGTCAAAGAAAACCCATGTATTTCAACTATTATAGTCATGTCCTTTACCTTCAAAAGAATTTTACTCTGCGCCGGTAAAACATGGTTGTGAAGAGGCCAATAACTAGATGTATATTAACACATTGTAATTGAGTGACCATATAGTATTAGCACACCCGACAAGGGTCGCTTTTTTCCAGGTTGTCACAATAGTTCAGCGATAAAATGGTTTTGAGTAGAGAATATGGTGTTGTGAGTAACAGCTTGTATTCAAATTACAAGATCAAAGTGAAAGATTTGAAGACTAAGATTAAAGTAAATTCAGTTTAGCAATGGCTTCACGAGCTTTAGTTTTGGCAACGTAAACATTTGTTTGCCCAGCAAATGCTGGAGACTGGCGCTCATTTGCAAAAACAAGACTTGCTTCCTGGCATGAGTTTTAATTGCAATTGGAATGACGTTCCATAATTCTCAATTCATGATGATAAACTTTAAGAAACAACCATTAGCCTACACACAATGGCTACTTCGCAGTAATTTTTTTACACCACTCAGGTTTTACAATTATTTTGCAATGGTTAACCTGTTGCAGCCTTTCTGTTTGGTAGGCTACATAAGAAATAATTGCAATGCTCCTTGTGAAATGCGTTGCCACTTTAGCAGAACCTACATGTTTTGATTAATTAAAAAACGCTAAAAAGATCTATGCAGTGAGCCTATCAATAACTTTATTGAGTTAATTATTTGATGTTTTCACATAAATTGTAACGTTGATACAAAGTTTAAGACTCGTTAGGCTATCTAGAGAGTTACTTGCAATTAAGTTTATTTTGTAAAAGTGATATGTAATTCAAAATGCAGCTCAGGCTCCCTTTCAAGTCAGAAACGTGTACGATTAAGCTAATGTTTAAGTTTTCCAGAAATGTAAATCTACTGGAAGTAAAAGCAGAGTACACAAACTAAATTTAATTTTCTTCATTACTGCACACTTCAATTTAGAGTATTCCAGTAATTATAATTCCAGATATGTTAACTGCGATTTCATTAGTTGGGAAATTACTTTGTTTCTACCTTCCTACAGAAGCACCAAAGACAATTTCAGCACACAATAACTCATTAATTACAATACTATAGAATAATCAATCATTGATGTATATTCAGGGGTCAAAAACAACCTTGATCTGTGCAACAAATCTTGTCACTTTCACTGAAATTTCAATGGATTAAGGCTGAACTTTGGCGCCAAAATGACGCATGGCTCTTAGAACATTGGCTAGTGAAGTCTTCTGCTGGCCGTCTGGCCCGCCCATGTTTCAAACCCACAAACTCATTTCTTATTGGATGAAAGGTAGAGTCATTTGACCAACGGTCGCGGGAAGCGCCGCGGTGGGCTGATCAAAACTTTGGAATTACTTATATTTGCAAATTTAGTAAACAAACACAGCACTTGGAGCATTAATTGTTTTGTGGTGGTCTGAAAAATAGTTAGTATCACCTTGTATCTTACGTAGTCCGATGAAACGATTCTCTGGATATTAAAAGGAATCTCTCTCTCTAACCGAGGGTCACGTTGCAGCCATTTTCACTTTGTGAGGGTAAGTTTTCTTGCTTTTGGGCTAGTTGATAGTTATTTTGGTAAACTGGTAAGCTTATTGTAACTTTTCAGAAACAGGTTTTGTATTGTCGCTGTGTAGTATTTACGTGATACACTAATCTTAAATTATTTTATTTGAAACAGATTTAAGCGGCAAGCGACTAAGTGGCGAGCTAGCTGTCTACAATACTTGGGGAAATGAGTTCCAGTTGCCGGAGACGGCTTGGGAGTACCCCTCCAAAAATTGGACTTATTCGCCAGAAATTACAGTTTTCACCGAGTGACGGAGAAGAGGAGGCTGCCGAGGAATACTTCAACAATAGCACAGGAGCAGAGTCGGGATTCACCGAGATGGACTCCCCCCTGCCTCTTCGGCGTCAGAATTCAGCAGAGAGCCGGCGCGAAGATGGTGATGTGGAGTTTTGGGACGAGGAAGGGTTTGGGTCCCCTTCCCCAGTGAAACAGCGCAGGATCACCGACAAGGGATCAGATTCTCCTAGGAAGAGCCCCCAGTCTTACGACAGTTCATCCCCAGAACTGTACCATCGGGAGGATAGGGAAGGATCAAGCTCTCCTATTCCTGATTGTCCTGATACACCTCCCCATAAAACCTTCAGAAAGCTCAGGCTATTTGACACTCCATATACCCCAAAGGTAGCAATCCAAAATTTACCGGATTACCATGTTTTGACCTCATATTTTGCCTTGTCTAATGTACAGTACATTTCAGAGGGTTTTAGCTAACATTGGTTTGTTTACAGTCACTTAGGAATTGACAGGACTTCAACTTGGCGAATTCAAAGAATTTGGGATTCCGATACAGATAGTTTAGAAACTTAACCTGAAGATAGTGTTAGCCACCTTTATGGTAGACTCCCATCATCAGAAACACTGCTAGAAGGATAATGCAATTCATTGGAAATGTAGGCCTGTTCAGTAGAACGATATTCCCAACATGCCCTGACGTGTTTATGAAGCCACTGTATTATTTACTGATCCATACGTGATCTGTCTAGTTCTAGAAAAGCGAAAGTTATGTAACGCTATTTATGTCTTGAAATTTAAAAGACCGTGCGTTGAAGCTTTTTACTGGCTTATGCGAAGGCCAAAGCTGTCCTGAAGCTTTTCTGATTATATTTGTTTGTTTACTCCTTCGTGCAGAGTTTATTGTCCAAAGCCCGGGTAGCAGGTACGGTGTCCTCAAGCAGGAGAGTTGCTCTGTTCAAGAATGTGGACTCTTCGGGGAAACCCAACCCTGATGGCAAGCGGAACCAGACGCCCCGCATCAACTTCAACCCTTTCACTCCCGACTCTCTGATCATACAGTCCGCCACAGTCCAGAGGAACGCCAGGAAGAGATCACACTGGAACGAGTACGATTATTGTTATTATGAAAAATTGTCATAAAGTGTGTGTTAACGATGGCTGATCAAATAAGCCTCCTAGTTTCTATAACTGAAATCAAATGTAATATGAGGCGGAAAAAAATTATGTAATAGATTCGTACAATTGGTTTTTTTTCCATCTTCCGAGAAGTGACTCAGCCCCCTCCCCCCATGCCCTCATGACTACAGTGTTCTTGGATTCCTTTATTTAGTTGACTACTACATAGAGTTGAAGTTGGCAGAAAGCCTAGAGCACATGGTCTGCCAGTAACCATGTGCTGCACTACTTTCTCAGTCATGCCCTCTAGTGGTTTGTTTGGTGAACTGACACTTCATGTTGTGCTTTACAGCTCCTGTGGTGAGGATATGGAGGCAAGTGATGCTGAATTTGAAGAAGATATCATTCCTCCAAAGGTATGTATGTGGACACGTATGCAAGTTTATTATTTCAGTACTAAATTTGTGTTATGTGTTATTTTAAATGAAACGCCTTTTTCTCTTCAGAGGATACCTATAATGGAAAGCAATATGATGTCGCGGTATGCCACCGAGTTCCATGAGTTGGAGAAGATTGGATCTGGGGAGTTTGGTTCTGTGTTCAAATGTGTGAAAAGGCTGGACGGCTGTATCTATGCAATCAAGCGCTCCAAGAAGCCCTTAGCAGGCTCTGTAGATGAGTGAGTGTCATTTTCTTAATGTACTAAGAACCAGAAACCGTATTAACAAAATGGTCTGTTTCACGCTGACCGCCATTTTCACCTCCACACAGGCAGAATGCACTTCGGGAAGTGTATGCCCATGCGGTTTTGGGGCAGCACCCCCATGTGGTCAGGTATTATTCTGCTTGGGCAGAAGATGACCACATGTTGATACAGAATGAATACTGCAATGGTGGAACGCTCTCTGATGTGATCGCTGAGAACTACAGGACAATGCGCTTCCTGACAGAGATGGAGCTGAAGGACTTGCTGCTTCAAGTGTCCCATGGCCTGAAATATATTCACTCCCAATCATTGGTCCACATGGACATAAAGCCCAGTGAGTTCAGTTTGCCCCAATGACTTAAAATGGCATCTCAGTAATTGTTTTTATTGTTCTCATCTTCATTTTTTGGAGAGTGTGAAATGACACCCCCTCCTTTCTTCTTATCTCAGGCAACATCTTCATGTCCCGAAAGACTGTTTCAGTTATTGACGAATGTGATGAAGATGATGGACAAACAAGAGGTGTTGTGTACAAAATAGGTGAGAATTACCGTGATTGTGTGTTGAAACAAGATAATATGATTAGTGTCAGGTTCATGCTTGCACTGAAGCTGGCAGTCATTCATGTTGTATTAGTGCTGATCTGTTACCTTTCTATTACAGGTGATCTTGGCCATGTCACAAGAGTGAGCAATCCTCAGGTTGAAGAGGGGGACAGCAGGTACCTGGCAAATGAGGTCCTCCAAGAGGTATGCATTACTTCATTCATTTCATTCATTGGGCCTCAAGCACTGGTTGTATATGTACACAGACTTGATTGTGAACAGTGTGCTAAAATAGTTTATATGCCATTTTTTCTCAAATGAATTTAGATTGAGGAATTAATTTATGGCAATTGAGATTAGCAGTCACATGCATCAAACATTTAAATGTTTAAAATTCAGAATCCATTTACTACATGCCATGTAGCCTACTTTGTTTTCAAATGCACATAGACTGCTTAGTTTGTTTATGTATTGAAATGCTTTTTAACTGTGGTTACCAAGCAACTTACTTAATTCCAAAGTGTCACAGTACAAGTTTAGAGTTGTGTACATTTTTTTTTTTGTCATTTATCTGTAGTAAGTCAATTCATTAAAAAAAAAAAAAAAAAAAGGTGCTTTAAAATGTTGTCTGTGGTATGGTCTTTAAAGAAAATGATTTATTGAATTTCGTACTACACATACCTGTCTTGTCCTTCAGGATTACAGGAACCTGACCAAAGCAGATATATTTTCCCTGGCACTGACAGTGATCAGTGCTTCAGGGGCAGAACCTTTGCCCTCCAATGGGGACAAGTGGCACGAAATCCGGGAAGGAAAACTACCCCGGATACCTCAAGTGCTATCTCAGGAATTCTTAAATTTACTGAAGGTATGATTCTGAGAGTTTTTCAAAAAGGTGTGCTTTGATAACTTGTTTTTGCACAGTTGTATGCATGACATCAGGTTAAAGGTTGAAGTTTGTTGTCCAGGCTGTCGTTAATGTAATTACGTCTGGGTTTCAGCTGATGATCCACCCAGATCCAGAACGGAGACCGTCTGCATCTGGCCTCATCAAACACCCTGTGCTGCTCACTGCGGCCCGCATGAGTGCAGACCAGCTGCGTGTGGAGCTCAATGCTGAGAAGTTTAAAAATGCCTTGCTGCAGAAGTATGTACCCCTGGGCCGCACAGTGTTATTCCTTTTATGTTGTGTACCTGATAAAATATACCTTTAGTTTGGCATGTATTTAGCTACTTGTTCATTGTCTTTAAAATCCATCAAACATTTTTACCACAGGCTAAACTATTCATTTGGTTCTATGTGAATTGTTCAGGAACAAATGACTGCATGTTGTGTTCCGGGCCAAATATTTTTTTATGGATTAATGGTAGCATCTATGCCTTTTAGAATCCTTAAACGTCAGTCATGTACGTAAAACTGTGTCTTCACAAAAGCATCCGTGATAATCTGTAAAAATCTGTAAGATTTTCATAACTGCTTCCAATTATTCCAGTTAAGTATATTGTTGCTCATTCCTGTGTTGGTCCACCTATCATGCTCTCTTTCTTCTTAACTACAATTTAGATAATTATATTTGAAAATAGCATCTTGGTAAAATATATCTTGGTTCCCAAAGCTTAGCTAGGTAGGTTCACAATCAGATGGCAACTATTAGGACAGCAGCCATTCTAAGATGTGTAACTCAATTTTGAATTCTTGGCTGAATGTTTGTACCCTTTTTCAGGGAGCTGAAGAAGGCTCAGATGGCAAAAGCAGCTGCAGAGGAGAAGGTGCTTCACACCGACAGAGTGCTAACACGCTCCACCATGCAGTCCAGCAACAGGACATCGAGGCTCATTGGGAAGAAGATGAACCGTTCTGTCAGCCTGACGATTTACTGATACAGACATGCCTCCCCACATCAGATGTCAGCATTCTGTTCCGATCCTTGTTCTGAACTTAAAGATGGCCTCTGTAAGTTGGGCAGAGTAAACTTGTGGACAAGTTGGGACTGTCACTGGACTTGGGCCATATGTGGACTGCTGGGGATCTGTAATATAGTTTTTTACTTTTGTTTTTTTTGTTTTTATAATGAAGCTCAACCCAAAACTACCAATCTCAATCAAAGTCCTTCTGAGTGAAGGGATTTTTTTTTTTTTTAAAGCCTGAGCACTTGAGTGTTCTCCTGTGTGGCAGTTTTGCCTTTTCAGCTAAAGGGGAATAATTCAGCAGGGAACTCTGCAGTGTGAGGGTTAAAACGGTTAATGATATTGCACCTTACGGCCTGTGAAGTACCTAAATTCAGGTAAAGCTGGATCACCAGAGAAGATTGTTAATAAAATTAGCACTTTGAAGGCAATGGATGAATTTGCCAGATATAGTCTGCTGCTATACATGTTTTGTCTATCTGTAGCTGGGGTTGGAGAGGTTCAGATTTCAAATCCGTTACATGTGTTTTTCTTTTCTTTCTCTAAGGCATTGCTTAATATTATCTGCTGCCAGACTATAAGAACACAATGTCAGATTATGAGAACAGACCATTCTAGCCATTTTGCCTTCTGGCTAGAGAGTGTCCAGCACTATGTCAAGACTGATCTTGAACACCCCAAGAGTCTAATGTCAGATTGGGGTTTCTTTTCTCTCCAGTGTATGACTTATCTAAGTGAATGTTTTTCCTTATCCTTAATTCATTTGAACATTTAGGTCTGTTGGATAATGCAATTTATGGAAACTCTAGTAGGATGTGTTGGAAAGCCCTTATTTTGCCTTTAGCTTTGACTTGCCTAACTTACTAAGAAATTACTGCATTCCACAGGTTACAGTATTTGGTGCTAGAAAAAAAATTCATGCAATTTAATTTTTTCATAAAGTCCATCTCTCCAGCCCTCACAGTAGCATTAAAGACTGTTAAAATGTTTGGTTTACCTTCTGTGAATAATGAAGCTTTTCATAGTTTACTGTACAATCAGTGAAACATTTTTGTACATCCATTAGTTACATTTTGTAGTTTCACGCACCATGTGCCTGGCACCTTGTCAGCTTTCGAACACCTCAGTTTGTTACAGCTTGTACAAGTTCTCAATAAATTTGAAATTTATAAATACATTTTTTATTTTGAGTTTCTGTTTCCTTGAAATAATGCTAATCTTGATTATCTGATTCTGTGTAATTGTCCCTGCTTAAGCTCTGAGCTTTAGGTGTTATGTGAAAATATTAAGTTTCCTGTCAATGAAATTTCAGGTCTTGATTTTGGATTGTTGAGAATTTTCTGCAGCTCGGAGCTACATTCAGGTAGTTGAGTTATGGCACTAGGTTTTTGCCGATTTGCAATATTGTTTCAATCACAGTTGTCTACAAAACGGTCTTAACTCTGACACTTAATCAGAATTTTTTTCATCACGACACTTGAACACCCCGTGAATATATATGGGAAAATGAAACTGATACTTTCATTTTGCCTAAACATTTTGCACCGCGCAACTACGTCACGTCACTATGGTGTGCTGGTTGTCTTCATTATAAGGAACTAAATTAAGTCTGTGTCATGCGCTGTTTTGTGTAAATGAAGACCGACTGAATTATTAGGGCCGTAAGTGCTCCAAGTATTATAGACAAACATTTATTATGCTGCTTGAATTTTCTTCATGTGCTACCTGCAAGGTGGAAAAGCTCGGCTTCAGAGTCGAAATGCTTCCAAATATTTGCTCCACCCGTATACTAAACGAGTTTGTTTTAATTAGTCCAGGTACAGGAAATAATTTGTGCATGGATGGAACGAATATATGGTACAACTTTATATGGTACGGGCTTTCCACCCGTAGTCATCTGTGCTAGCTGCTGTTTAGGTTTTGTTGGATTTATAATAGGAGGGGAAAAGTTTTTTTTTTTTTTTTTTTTTTAAGTTTTCTGAGCTCACGTTCGACACTAAGCGGTGCTAAAACTACTGCGGTAGAACACCGCTAACTGTTGTTGGTCACGTGACCGTGCCCAGACGTATTTGCAGAACGGAACTTTTATTTTCTCATACACACAGGAATCTAACCAGCACACGAAAGAGAGTTCGAAATGGGCCGGAGGGAAGAGCTTTTAAAGCCAATTTGGCACGCTTTTAACGCCTTGGATGTAGACAAAAGTGGGAAGGTGTCCAAATCGCAGCTGAAGGTAAGTTTTAAACATTTTCATTTTGTCGTAATGGGAATATGACTAGGTAACCAATAAAAACAGGTGCACATTAACACATTATTCTTCACACGTTTAAAGCGCTCTCATATTTTCAGTATAATGAACTCAATGTAATTATCTCCAACTATATACTCCTTGACATTTGAGCTACTGTTAAGGTGCATTGAAAGTATTTCTCAACATTGTCAAGCCTCATAATGATTAAGCCCTTTTTATATTCTCAATGTTTTCATATTATTGCCATATGTAATTGTTGTGTATATTTGCTAAGTTTTATGTCAGTGAATACATTTTTTTTCCAAATGGTCTTCATCCTGTGTGTCTGTAAAATTACATACTTTCCATAATTAAAAATGAAAAGATGCCTTGAACTGTGTGGTTTTGCTCTTACGACATCTGGCATTGGCTCTCAGACTATTTTTTACGTATATTCTAAAGCGAAGACGTTGCTGTATGATTTATGGCCTTGTGTCGGTGTTTTTCTTACAAACCTAATTGTGATGAAGTTTACTCTGCAAATTGATGGAAATTGTCTGGTATCATCATCAGCTGCCGGTCACCTGCTATGGAGTAGACAAGAACTTAGTAATATGTTCCTCTTTACCAACCTCATGATCCTGTGCATTGTCAAAAGAAGATGTTGGTTTAAAGAATATATTATTTACTGGAGTATTGTGGGAAAAAAAGAGCCAAATCCAGCCAAGACATCCCAGAAGTATGTTTAATTACTCACAGGTGTGGATGGTAAATTTCACTTATAAACACAGCGAAGACATGCTTTATGAACACTTATATAACAATAAAGGGTCAGGAGCAATTCTTGCATCACCAGAAACCATGATCTTTTGCACCATCCTAAAACCTTGTTCCTTGAAGCAAGTTTGTCTTTATAATCACGACTGGTCACTGCTGGCGATTGATGCGGAGTTCAGATTAGACTTCTAAATGTACTGTGGTGTGCCTGAGGCATCTGGAGATCAGGCAATCACCATGATCCACTCATCTCAAGCCACAGACATCATTACTGACCAATGTTAACAAATACATGGGCAATACGAAGCTATTAATAAATAGATAACTAGTGATTAATGATGTTCATAATGGGTTTAGAAGCAGTTATTTGCAGCACCCAGGCGATGATAGTTTTCTGCTCTTTGTGTGGTTGGAAAAGCATGATATGCAGTGACATACTACTGAATTTGGTAAGCTGCGTGCACTGAAGCTGTTTACCCACCTGTTTACTGGTTTCTGTCGCAGCCACGTCTTTATCTCCATCTCCAGATGCTTCATAAGCAAACATCAACAGCTACTGTCTCACAGATGGTTGGTGGGGAGCTGCTTTGCATTTCAGTGAATTGCTGGCCTGCGTGCACTATCATGGAAAAAAGCTTAATTTTTTGCAGTGAGTTTATAGGTCTGTGGCTCCCACACTACTTTATGGGAACCCCAAGAACCCAGGAAGGATTAAAAATTGCTTTATAAGGAGAAGCGTTGTTTTCAAAATTGTATCTTTTCATCCAAAATAAAATTAAAGAATTTTTCTAGAGAGGTGAAAGGGCTGTCTTAAGAAGTTGCCAAATGTAAAATTTTACAGAGGATGTGCAACTTTGCATTTTTAAATTATAAGAAATTATTCTCATTCTTACAATTGCGCAAGCACTGCCTGAGCTTCACAGATGCACATTCTCAAACATATAGCTTGTTCTCAGGAGTTCATGGTTGAGCAGCAGAGCTCAAAATTGAAACCCTCCCTGACATTTTCATATCTCAGACACTGTTTATAGCTCTCAAACTAGCATATAGAACTGCAACAACAGGTGCTTTACATAAGAAATAAAATAAGTAAAACATTTTATTAAAAACACAAGTTAGCAATCACCAATAGATGAATAAAAGAAATAACGGTAAAAAAAAATCCGAAATTGATCTTTCTTACTAAAGGCCAGGGCAAAGACAAGTTTTCGGATACTTGTTAAAAAGGTGTAATGATCCTGCTTCTGTGACAAAATTTGGAAGGGTGATCCAGCACTGAGGAGCAAAAAGAATAAAAGTTGCTTTCTCGATTGACCTAGAGAACATTTAGAAGACCAACATTTTGAGGACCGAAGTGCTTTTGGTGGAACTTAAAGAGACAAATCTGAAACATTAAAGGTGCTATATTTTTTAATTGTATCAAAGTAAAATGACATGAAAATCAATTCTAAAAGATATAGGGAGCCAGTGCAGTGTAGCTGAAATAAGAGTAACATGCTCTCCCCTGCTAGTAGTTTGTAAGTCTATCTGCTGAGTTCTGAATAAATTTTAATCTTTTAGTTGATGTTTTGGCAGTTGTGATATCTACATGAAATAAAAATACAAATCAACATACCAGCATAATTTTGAGTTAAAATCATCAGGCTTTGACAATATTTCTGAAGTTCAAGTAATTTTCATCACATGGTTCATGTGGGGTTTAAATGTGATATGAAATCCCAAATAAATCATAGCGTAAAGGTACACCAAGACTTTCCTCCTCAGATGTTGTCTGAAAAGCCCAATTTCCTCGTATCTCTGTTTAATTTCAAGATATTATTATTCATCCATTTATTGATTGCAGACATAAATGTGGGTGGAGCTTTTGTATAATTTGGCTCTACAGAAACGTATCATTAAGTGTCAGTGGTCTAGCTATGAAAATTTACTTTGTGATGCTACCTCAAAAGGAGCTTGCACAGTTGAAAAGAAGGGGACCAAGACAGGTTCCTTGTGCTACATGAAAAGATGTGTCATACTTCTTATGTATATGGTTACTAAAGCTGACAAAAAAATTGTCTCCCTGTAATGTATGCTCAAATGCAAGTAGAAGTGAACCTGAGAGAACAATCAGGTTGTCAAGGTGATTAGTTATTTTTTTTGTGGCCCATTGTCTCAGATGTTACAATAGCTTTTCCATATTAGACATTGTAGTGCTTTGTTTCATGGAGTCTTTCACATGCCCACACCACCCTGCAGTGTTGCATTTGATCGTGTGCTTTACTTATCAGTGGGCTTGCTGACTGTGCGGGTGTGACTATGCACCACTTCAGGTCCTGTCCCACAACCTGTGCACGGTTCTGGGGATTGCCCATGACCCCGTGGCCCTGGAGGAGCACTTTAAAGATAATGATGAGGGCCCCGTGTCCACCCAAGGCTACATGCCGTACTTGGACCGCTTCATCCTGGACAAGGTGAGTACCTGTCCTCCTCCTTACTTCATTGGCTTCTTAATAGGCTCCTTCTAATGAAGTCATACTTGCCTATATGCAATAGGAACCTATAATATTGATCATTATGTTATAGGTAAGTCTATCTGCTGAGTTCTGAATAAATTTTAATCTTTTAGTTGATGTTTTGGCAAAGCTATGTAAATTACTATTTGACATGTTTGTAGTACATTATGGTAAATTAGTGCATAAATAATACACAACACTTGTTGAAAAGAGAGTCTCAACACACATTACAATGCAGGCACAATTCAGCATTGACCTTTTTATTGAAAAAAGTACTGCGAAACAAACTGCTTTTACTTAAAGCATTAATATTACCAGTAATGTAATTATACCAGTAGATGGCCTGACCTGTAACACCCAAAAAGAAGCAGCAAACACAGCAATTATTTTATTTATCTGAAAGCACTGCACATTAGGCCAGGCCAGGTCAAAAGACGTGTGGTGAAGAAATGATTAAGACTTACCTTTTTTGATGTAGCAATTAAATGTATTTGTCTGTTGCAGCAATATGCCATGTTTACTGTTATGCATTACATTGATGTCTGCTAACAGTACTTACATCTTGTCAAATCAGTGTTTTATTTCTGGATGACATGTTGTTGCCACGTGTTGCCTCTCTCTGGTGGTGTTGTCTAATACGCTTGCAACGCTGTTTCTGTTTTTGCTTTGTATGGTAGAATCCTTCCATGGCAAAGCGTTTCATTTGTGAAGCTAAGGCCCTTGAATAAAGCATCCATCTTCTCTTTGCCCTTGTGAATGCAAATGAGTATTTATTTAGGGCAGAAAGGAACTACTTAGTCTTTAACAAGGCTATGATTGTTAAATCCATGAGAGAGAAAGAGCTTGTGGGATTGACAGGTAGGGGAAGGGGAGGGGAGGTGTTCAGTTGGGGGAGATGTAATTGTACTATTTATGTAACACATGTACCTTCAAAAAATTGGCTCCTTCCTGCTTCCTCTAGTCAAATATGGTTCAACCATGAGAAGTGAAACAGCCTTTTTGGCTCCAGCTTTTAGGTAGTTTTACTTCCCATTGTGGCAATTCGGGGACACCATGATACTTTGTGCACGGTAGGATTGGCTGGTGGCTGCACAGTTCCTTATGTCTCTGAGACTTTTTAGGAAAAACCAAGCAAGTTAGAGTATACTAGAGAATAATTGTTTCTTAGCTTAAGCTCATCAGTTTTAACTCTGGCTGAACAGCATATCAGATTTGCCAGAGGACTTTTTCTCCCAAAAGACTGTTGCCCATCCTCAAGGAAATAACCCACAGTAAGTAAATAACATAAAGTAGTAACTATTATTAGCCTCTTTTACATTTCAACATCATTAATGTTGAAGAATAAATATGTAACAGAATGTTAAATCTAAACTTTAAGGGCCCTGTCTTACACTTGGCACAAACTGCTAGTAACTGAAATGCTTTTCTAGATTCAGCCCAGCAGAATGTTCTCATTTCAACACCTACGGTCTAAAGTATGCTACAACCTGAAATGTGCCATGTCTGAAAGGTTATGAATTATTTTTCTCACTGTATATATTCTTTATATTAGAAGATTCATGTGTAAAAAACACACATTACATGTGCATATCAGGATTTAAAAATAAGGATATAATGTCACCTTGTGATTTTCTAGACGATAATAAATTCTGTGGGTTTTCCACAAACTTGTCACTGTGCAGCAAATGTATTTAGCTGATGTATTAAAATGAACTTGTTAAATTGGTACATTTTCATTGTTGAAAATAGAATCCAGGACTAGGAAATCTTGTATAAAATAAATATAAGATATAATATGCCCCACTCCTGTAAAGTTATGTCATTGTCCTATAGGGATGCACAGATACTTAAGTGAAACTAGCCACATGACTAGGTGCAACTGCAAGTGGCTTTTAAAGAGAATGGGTGATGACTTGTTTGTGCCGATCCATTTTGACACTTGCACCAGCTTCAACTTAAAAATGTTTTACAAGCAAAAATGGATTTGGACACTACATTGTATTATGCTCCTTAGACCATGTGCTAAAATTGTTAAAATATGTCCCTAAAGCTTTTACTGCCAGTCCATCCTAGTTTCAACTGAGAACACCATCCCATGTGAACACCGGAAGCCTGTGTTTGATATGGCTGCAGGTCCGGGATAACTTTGACCGCCTGGATTTCAACAAGATGTGCTGGACCCTGTCTGCCCGTAAGAACCTCAACACCAACCGCCTGCTCATCACAGATGAGGATGCCTTTAAACTCTGGTGCATCTTCAACTTCCTGTCTGAGGACAAGTATCCCCTGATCATCGTAATTGAGGAGGTACTGTTGGAGGGGCAGTGCCTGAGTACTTAAGCCTTATCATATCTCCCTAAGGTTCTGTGCTATCTGAGTCTGAGCAGCATGTGTGATATTATAAATACCACTTAGATGCATTCTATTCTGCTATGTCTGTGTGGTTTTATGAGTAATCAATTTGAGGGGGTGTTCTACTTCATGATTGAGCAGTTCAATGCATTAAGATGCTCCAGCTAAGCAGGGCAGAGGTCTGTGCTTGGGTGATAACAATTAAATACCCTGCTCGAGTCAGAACCATGGATGCTTTATCTTAAAAGGAGCTTCTGGCTGGTACATTGAGCCAGTTTCTGTACCAATTATTGTAGAAATGTTTATGTTTGATTTAGATCTGAATTTCAATTTTAAAAGCCAACCCCAGTTTCACCCATTGTTTCACTCTAAATTCAGAACAGGAAGCAAATTACTTCCTGTTGTATTAATACTCCAGGGGATTAATATCATGGGTTTACATTAATAGTACTCTGAACAAAAGCTCAAAAGCTCCAAGCTGAAAATATCTTGCTTGCCCACATACTGTTATAGAAGTATTTTTGTACAACTTTTGCTTGTATTCTTGGATTTTTTACCAACATCTTTTTGGACATCACAATGAGTAATTCATCCATATAAATGGTGCATATTAGATTGCTTATTTGATTGGCAACCTGGGGGCAAAATGCAGCCGGCTGTAGCCTGACTCTTTGCCCTTTGATCACTGAGAAGAAAAAAATGACCAATATTCAAATGAATTAAAAATTGTGACTATGTCCAAGTCTGCAATGGCCTCGTGCGAGAATACTTCCCACTAATGACTGAATAAATAGGCATGCGCATTCCTGACATACATGCACAATATAGCTGATTAAGACTTCTTAAAATATGTATTTCTTCTTTTTAACTAAATGTAGCCCCTTTGAAGAATTAATGAAGAATCCTGATGTAGTCATCACAAGTGTATTTGATCATACCGTTGGTTGGGCCCGTGGTGTTTCCCATCAGATTGAGTTCTTCCTGCGGAGGTTTATGGAGGCCATGGGGGCCACGTGGGTGGAGGAGAGGTTTGAAAGCTACAGGATGAACCTGCACAGCAGGAGGCAGCAGGGCCTGAGCGCCTGGGAGTTCATTGAGCTTGTGGGCATGGGCCTCTTCACCATAGGCATGCACCGCCAGACCGTCTCCATGGGCATCAACGAGGTGTTCCAGGAGCTGATCCTAGAAGTCCTCAAACAGGTGAGCATTTTGCCTCTCTTATCCCTAACCATTGATTCATTACAGTGATTGGTTTTATTTATGGTTTTATTACATATTTGTGGAATCTATGTAGGAGTGTACTTTAGATGTTGGCAATTTTAATGTGGCATTAAAATGATAGACAATGCAATAAAAATGCATTTTCAGACTGCTCTATGTCCATTGAAGGACTGTTGTGAACAGTTTGTGCCATGGGCAAATTTTCAGACTCAAGCCAGACTGAGCATGAGCAAGTTAATTAAACAAACAAATAAGATATCGTAAGCCACTATATAATGCTGATTGAGGGTGTTCCCAGGGCAGAGACATAAAGCTTGTTCATGTGAACACACTTTTGAGAATATGTATGATTTATAAATCAAAGCTGCATTGCTTTGAGATAAATGTACAAATTTAAGAACATGTCACAGTATATTTTTAAAGATGAGATTCAAGAGCTGAAATGCCACTCATAGCGCATGAATGTGGAAAAGCTACTATCACAGCGTGACAAAGCTATCATCCTTTCATGCCACTGCTACTATCTGATCATTCCAAAGTTAATATCTCACCATTCCCTATTTGATATCCCAGCAGGCCATTGGTTCACTTTGTTCTCCTTGCAGGGCTACTTGATGAAGAAAGGTCACAAAAGGAAAAACTGGACTGAGCGGTGGTTCCTGCTGCGGCTCCACTCAGTCTCCTACTACGTGGGCGAGGACCTAACAGAGAAGAAAGGGGACATTATATTGGATGGGAACTCTTGTGTTGAGGTGAGGGGTTGTAAAAATCAGCTGTATGCCCTGTAATGAATTACATTACATTGTTGATGATTTTATTCAGTGAACTAACAGAATTGCTTAATTTACCTTAACTGACTTAATGTGAAGTGCATCACAAAAAGATTTCAAATGGGAAAACTGGCAGACCTGAAAGAATCCTCCTACCTGAAAAATAAATGGTTGCGAGAGGGTGTAACACTGTGCTCTGTCTGCAGCCTTTACCAGACAAGGATGGAAGGAAATGCCTCTTTATCGTCAGATGCTCCGACAAAAGCTTTGAGATCAGTGCCTCTGACAAGAAGAAGAAGCAAGAATGGATTCAAGGTAGAGAACTATGTATGAATGTGGTGGACTATTAGTCTGCTGCTAGTGTGATTTTCAAGTTAAAACACTGGCTTTCTGAATAGTGGCACTCCCCAGGTTCTGGCTTCCAGTTGGGGAAAGTATCCACCATAGGATGAGAGATAGAGAAGTTGGCACATGCCACTTTATCACACGTCATTGGCTCCTCCAGGCAATCAGACAACCTGCATGTTGGATACTTTGATGAGATGACAAGAAAATACAGTACAGAGCTATGACTGACATTCTCAGTTTTAAATTCTACATCCAGCATGACATCTGTCTCCCCCTCCCACCCCCAGCCATCCAGACCTGCATTCACACAGTGAGGCAGGGCCTTTCCTCCCCGGCACGTGCAGCCAGGCAGCAGCGCAGAGAGCTGCGGGAGAGGCTGCGGGCTCAGCAGGACCAACTGCAGGAGGGCATGCGGCGACTGCAGGTCTCCAATGAGAGCAATCAGCGAGAGCTGGAAGCCATGCGGAAGGTACAGAACCCAATACATCCTAGACTAAGTGACCCATGCTCTGCAGAGTCTGGTTCGCTCTGAGCTCTCCCTAGAGAGAGAAGCTACTCATTATAATTAAGTGATACTGGAAGTAAGAGGCAGGCCGTATAATGGAAAAGGTGACATGCAAGCTGATATGTGCAAAATGCAATACTTTTAGTTTCACATGGTTTCACTTAAACCTGATGTTCTACAGTAGATTTCTTAGGAGACTGACAGCTTATGGCTTAGAATGTCCCCCCAAACTATTAAACTCTGTGAAGGGAAACTTCAAAAAGATACCTTTTACATCTGATCTTTCAGTTTTTCTTGTTTCTGGAAGCGCAGATAGCAAAATTGCTCCAGGCCAATTCCAGCAAAATGGCAACACAGTTGGATATTTTTTGAGAACAGCTGGATATACATGGTCCAGTGTCAGTACAGTTGCTGAATCCAGGCCACTTCTGTACCGTCATTCCCTGTACCATGTGGGCTGCATCTCCGTTTTTATAATGAGAGCCACATCTGGGCCACAACAGATTTGCTATCTGGAAACACACTTAACAACCTCCAAGGTGAACTAAGTACTTGGAAAACGACACTGAAAAGTGTACACAGGTGAGAGTACAGGAAAGAGGAAGTTGGAATGGGTCTTTAGAATAGAGGCACAGCCCCCAAAATGAATGCTTATTCATGCAGAGCAAAGTAGACCCTTTCATCCTGCAACAATACTGTACTGTATAGCAATGTGTATCTGCTTTTAAGTGAAATTATTTACCCTCTTTACCTGCTTCCTCTTCACAAGCAGTTCATTCCTAGAGACTGCATTACAGTCAGCCTTTTGGCTGTTGCCAACATGACTTAGTGAAGTCTGGGAAACATATTTGTGAAGGGTCTGAAAGAGAGACTTTGTGGCTATTCAGTGGATGACTGTGGAATATAATTTATGTAGTGCCTTTCATCTAGAGTAATTAAAGTACTTTACAATGAAGAGGGAAGCTCAGCTCAGGTCCCACCAATGAATGTTTGAATAGAGGGAATTTTTAAATGTTTTAATGTAGGAGTGAATGACTGCTTGATTTACTGCTTGTTGCACTAAGCCTGTTACCAGTTACAAATAGACAGGGGAGGCGGGGGTCACCAAAAGGTGGGTGGAGTGTAGTGGGGGGTTGGGGCATGGAGGTAGGGAGTGATTCCTGCCAAGAGTTAGTTTCACTTCCCCTCATGAGTGAAATAAAACAGCGTAACTGAGAACGAACAAACATCACAAATTAAACCTTTGTCCTCTTCAGGACGATACTTTTGCTTAAGCAGAACCAATTTTGTTTTAAACGCAGGGACTGTGTGTTTGTGGATTGGCTGTGTTGTAAGGAAAAGAAAGATTTCAGCCTAAGATCCATTCGCAAAACAAAGGGGAGATAGCACAATGCTGTATGTTGTCTTGAAAAAATGACTACAGGCCTATACTTGGGGGACTTTCCACTGTGCACAAACTCTATTATTTCCCTTTGTGTTATTTTTCATGACTATGCACCTGTTGATGAGTTATGACATGTATGTCTGCTACTGTGTACTGGGTTTTAAACAAGAAAAATCTCCAACAGCAGCATTTGTCTCTCTGAGGATTTGTCTGACAAGAAATACAAGTGATAATATGCAAAACCATCTGAGTGTTTGCTACCTGTGTTGATTAAATAATAAGTATGAAAAGATGACCATACAAGCACTTAAAATATTCTGCCTTCCACACAGTCCACAGTTCCCCTTTACTGCCTTTTAAGTTCATCATGCTTTTCACTGATAGGGACATATGGGTGTGTGTAGGGTGTGACATATGGGTGTTTTCACACTTGTGACCTTATAAAATCAAGCAGCATGTTGAGAAGATTTCCACTGCATTTTGTTTGTTATTTGATAGTGATTCTGCAGCCCAAAAACAACTTCTGAGGGGTATGTGCATGGTAGAGCATCTTAAATCAAGGAAATCACTGCCAGAAACAAGCAACTGCAAAAAACAACCATAAACACAAAACGGCATACAACTGGCACCTCTATTAAGATGTCTTTCTTTCTTTGGAGACATAGAAAGGCTCCCTAACTTAGCAGGGGAACAGGTTCTTTGTGAATGTGGCTATGTGGGTCTTTTGTGAGGGGACTGTGGGAATTGTGAGTACTCACTGGCTCTCTTCTCTCTGGTTCCTGGCAGAAACTGCAGGATGCTGCAGCCAGTGCAGCTCAGGAGGAGCGCAGGAGACTGCAGACCCAGCAGGAGCTACAGGACCGCTACCGGACCGACCTGGAGAGGGAGAAAATGGTAAATACCCACAGCTATTTGCCAATAACTGTGACAATGCATTTATTATGCTTCTACTTTCACTGTATCAATAAATACCAAGGGTCCTACTTTATTCACCAAAACTTGTTACATCCATTACACCTTTCGTGTCACTTGTAAAGAGAAATGCAAACTCAGGGTATGTGTTAAATGTGTTACTTGGTAATATCTCGTATAGTTTAACAACATCACAAACAACAGCACATTTCTCAGAATGTGCCTTGAATTAAATGTCATTTGAATATTAGACTGCACAAACATGTAGCCCTGTGTTAAACAGCCTGGGAGGATATGCTCACTGGAGTAATAGATTGGGTAGTTAATCATGTGATGAATCATATGTGGTTTCATAGTCGTTTATTTCTCTCATTAGTCTCTGACCTTAGCAGTCTTAACATGGTAATGCAACTTAACTGTCCCACTTCATGAGCACTTCATGGAAGGCTTGTGAAAAATCCAGATTGTCAGCTAAGCACAGTGTTCCACTCAAGACTGGGAAATTTTAGGAAGTACTCTTTAGGTCTTTACTTCCTTATTACTGTTATTTTTGGAAATATTGTTTCTGTAGTATGAGCAATACATCATCTGGATCTATGTCCATTTTAGGAGTGTCTGACAGGAGTTCCTTTGTTTGTTTTAAATGTAGCCAATTATGTATTGATGTACAGAATAATAAATAACAGTAAAGGTTTACCACAGCGGTATTAGATCTCCCTGGACTTAAACTCCAGTGGTAGAGACAGACACATAGCCTTTCTCATTTTTTCTATTTACCCCAGTCAGGTATAGCCTTTATGTCTTCAGTTCTCTCTGATCACCAGGGGTTTTTAATGTGTATGGAACAGGAACACTGCGCTGAGATGTGTGCTCCTCTCCAACACTGTTACCTTCAGGTAGCACTTTACACAGTGCAGGCCACACACTACTGCAGGAGGGCCAGTGACTGTTTTACACATGACAGTCTGGCAGGAGTAACAGGTGACAGTCGATTGCTGTGTAGGAGACACTTTGTTCTATCTTGGTGCATTCCTGCATGACTGTGAACACATCTGTGTCTGTGCCTGCTCAGGTGCGACAGCAGATGGAGGCACAGGTGGCACAGAAGTCCAGTGAGCTGGAGCAGTACCTGCAGCGTGTTCGGGAGCTGGAGGACATGTACCACCGTCTGGAGGAGGCGCTGGAAGATGAGAGGCAGGCCCGGCAGGATGAGGAGACCATGCGTAAATTGCAGGCCAGGTACCAACTCACACAAACTGGCTTTGTCACCAGCTATTAAAACAATCAAGTTGGAATCAAGTTGTTTCTGGCCCCCAAACTGACATTTATTGGGACCTGGGTTGTTATGTTGTAAACTTGCTGTATTCCCATAGTTTATATATGAATGATGTGTCCGTGCCCATGCGTGTGCACACATGTGCACATGTACATTGCAGGCTGCTTGAGGAGGAGGCATGTAAGCGGGCAGAGCTGGAGAGCCTCCACCTGCAGCAGCAGAGGGCCATGTATCAGACACAGGCGGAGAAGCAGGAGCTGGAGAAAGAGCGGGTGGAGAAGGAGAGGGCGCTGCAAGCAGCCATGACACAACTTGATCAGCTAGAGAATGAAAGGAGGGGGGCACTGCAGCAGTATGAGGTGAGACCAGAACCCCTGCATTTCATATCCCAACAGCATAAATTTTCCTGTCAGTTAAGTGTGGGGGTGGCTTGAGTCCTGCAAAATGCCATAAATATGATGCTTTTTTGTTCCTGCAGGCACAGGCTTGGGGTCTTATTAAAGTCAAACAAACATTTGAAATGAATTTTAACAATTGTTATCGTTGTTATGATTTGGAACTCTTTATTTCAGCTATTGAATTGGTGTATGGTTAAATAAGTCCATTTGTACAGTTTTGAAACCTGTTTAAAGGTGCCATCTAATGGTAATATCATATACTACATTTTAGTGTCAAACTAAAGACCTCATCTCATTTTTAATAAAAGTAATGTTAAGTAGTGTAAGAGCAGTGTCAATGTGGTATTTATTAAATGTATTAAATAACAAAATGCTTGTGTCTGTGCGTATGTTTGCTCAACAGGAAGTGACGAAGAAATTGGAACAGGCTACAAATAAGACTAAGAACTGGAAGGACAAGGTGGCACAGCAGGAGGGCCTGATACGCCTAATTCAACCAGGTAAGAACCTGCTGGTGAAACCAACCACATCCTCATTCAGCCAGGTCAGACCCTGCAGGTGAATCCCCCAATGGTGGACACAGTGACCATGCCCCACTCTTTGTTTCCCTCTCAGGTGCAAAAGGACCACAGATGATCACAAACTGGGGCCCTGCCGCCTTCACTGAGGCTGAACTGAACCTTAGGGAGCAGGACTGGCAGCAGAGGAAGTACAGACCACCAAAGCCTCAGTAGACCCTAATCCAGCCTTGCTTAACAGAGCAGTCTTACATTATCACAGCATGATAATGTTGCTGCTGCATAGCAGACATATTATGTGTTATCTGGATTCAGATGTGGAGTAACTATATGACCAGAGCTCTGACAGTCCTGATTCTGCACCAGCCATAATTTAGGAGTTCTAGAGTATTCCATATCTTGTCCACAGCTGCAATACAGCAGCATGATATAGGAAGAGCTATCTTGGTTTTAATGAGTTCAATGACCTGTAATTTTTGATTGACATTCCACACACACTCCATTTTATCATTATCCAGACATTTTTCTGCCTGGTTTATCATTTGAGTATTTTTTCTTAGCGACACATGCCATAGTTTCAAGTTACTTTTTTATCTTTAACTGAGCTTTTTTACTTCATTTTGTTGAATTGTTTGCCAAAGCTCTTAAAAATATATTTCAGATTTCCTTGTCATTGTTGGCCATATATTAAGTATCGGTTTAGCATTTTTATTGTTAAATTATTCTCTTTTATTTTTTCTAAAAGTGCTAACAAAGCATATCTGTATATTTCAATTACAAGACAAACTAACTTCTATTCTTCTTTGTTGGCCACTGTACTAAGTCATACCATAAGTAATACTTATAGTGGGCTTTACATATCTCAAGAATAAACTGTAAAACACTCAGAGATTTTTTAGTAAATTTTGCAGTATTTTATTATTTGTATACTATTGTTTCCTGTCAAAAACCAAATTGAATTACTATTGCTGTTCAGAATTAACTGTACATGTATCTTAGAGCTCTGTATTTCCCATTTCCAAGGATTAATGAATTAAAGTGCAGCTAAGTAGATGATGTATGTGAAACAATAAAATAAAGATCTAGCCTTAAAACAGTGTCATCTCAGAACTAATAAAGAAGTTATGAAAAGAATATTACAGACATTTTACAAACTGTTTAAACACATGTGATTGTGAGTAAAACATCATAGCCAAAAGCAGTTTGGCTTACGAATTATATTGGAGAAAGTAAGGTTTTACAATGCAAAAGCTCATGCATAACATTATGGGTTCTCAGATCCTGATTCTTAAATAATTTGCAAGTTTTGAGGATCTGCAGAAATGAACACTCAATGCATCTGTGTAAAATGAATTGAATACGCTCAGCTATGGACCAATATTCGTGTTGGTTGACCAGTGTGCTCCAAAGAATCGTGGAAATTACTTCTGTTACATGTCCTACAAGAAGCTGCCACTAGATGTCGTAATTACCCCTCTTAAGCAACATATCCTGTGGTTGTGCTTTAATTCACAGAACTGCCTTTGCCTTGTTTGACATGTCAGTGTAATCCTCCCTCACTGACTCAGAACCCACAGCCCGATGTTTAGTCACAGGCTTCACACAGAGCTGTGTGTACTTGCCAGATGCAACGACTCTCAAATGCATGATACGCGTATGGCACAAACTGTCATGGCATACCTGCTAAATTAGCCGAGACATGCACCCTACCGGCTACTGCAGTGAGATGCAATGATGTCACTCCATCACAATGTCATACTCAGGAATTTAGAAAGCAGTAGAAAAAGAGTTGGTTTGCTAGAACTGCTATAAATCACACTAGTTGCATTTTGCAAGCAGTGGGAAGCAAAACATGGTGCAACAGAGAAAGGCAGATAATAGGCGCTTGTATGTTTCTGCTTTCAGATTAATGACATTGAAATACAGTGTTTCTGCAAGATTGCATATCTGTCGTCTGCATATTTCACTGGGTATTGTAGTCCCAGCACCATTAAAGTTATATATTAATTCCGGTCCAGGTCTGTGTATTTGAAATGATTTATAGATCATATTTGATGTTCCCTCTTGAGGGACTTGACTAAATCTGCTAGACATTTAAAAAAAAAAAAACTTCTACAAATTCCTGTCCAGATCTATTTGTATGCAGGCTTTTTCCTGGTTTAGTTTTATTTCTGGCTCTGAGTCATGCTGAAATGTTTTATTTCCTCATGGAATGCGAGCTCAGTGGAGGATGAACAGAGAGGAATGTGCAGATGATGTGGTCCCGGTGTGAGCAGCGATGGGCTCTGTCTCATGGCACAGTGATTACTCTTGTGCTGGCATGCGCTGCAGGCGTCCCTGGCCATGGCACTGATCCTGCCCCTGGCCACAGAGAGCTTTCACCAGGGCTCTCTCCAGGCCTCCTGTCCTCTCACCACCCCCCATCAGGGGATGGCAGCCACTTCTCTGAGACTGACTAAGGGGACTTGCTGCGGTCTGGATCTAGCCTGGCACCCATGGACCAGCCTTGATTGATTTTGCACTCAGAGCAGCCCTGTTCCTCTCCTCTCTTCTGTTTGTGCATGTGGTATTGTGTGTAGTTTCCTTCTGTTCTCTTATTCCTTTTAATGTTACAATCCTGAACAGTAAGGAACAGCGTTGGTGTCAGAGATTCATAGATGGGATCAAGACACGTCCTCCATGTTGTATTCTGAAAGCTACACCTTATACCATGGCTTATTCCCCACAGTGCTCTGTGGTTTTCTCTCCTCTTCTCAGCTGAATCTGTTCATAGAGCCCTTGGCAGGAAAGTCACTATAACCTACAGGTACTCATTGGAGAAGATGAGTCAGCCGTCGTGGGCCACACTGGACCGTAGTTCTCTGCATGGTACTGCATGTGCTCTGCATTGCAGTTTTTGTTGGGCCTTTTTTCCATCACCATGGTCAGGATTCCTCATGGACCATGAGGCACGTCACTGCACCGAGAAGTGTTGCTTAAATCACAGCTCCAAAAACTTTCACTTTTCAAGGATGTGAAACCATAAACTTTTCATAGCACACTGATGACGCAAGAAAAAACAGCATGCAGGCGCCAGCGTCTCTATCCCTGAATCAGTTTATAGAAAACAAATAGGCCTGTGTCACAACCATGCCTTAACTTTCCCAACATCTGACAATGAGAGTGCTCTCATAGCGGCACCTCCTCCCACCCCTACTCCACCACTTGGCTCTCATGTCTGTCGTCCACAGTAAAGACAGACAGATGGATTGCCGAGTGAAATAAGAACCTGTGGGCATTCTCAGGTACACCATCCATGCACAATGGTCTGGGTCATCATGTGCAAGCACAGTCAGGCTTTACTGCATTGTTTGCCTGGGTGGGAGATGGAGACACAGGACAGGTTCATCGCCAGGCCAGAAGGGTAACATTCCATGCTGGGTGACACTGGGTAACACGCACTAACCTGCCGTCGCCTGACTCCTCGTCCGGTCATGAGGAAGAACAGGAAGAGGGAGGTGTACAGACATGGGGCAAAGGCGCAAAAGAGTCTCCCTCTGTGAGATCCTCCTGAAGGTTCTGCACGTGATCACCACTGACACATCAACTTGGAATGCAGTGCATCAAAATATAATGCAACAAATCAAAGACTTTTATGCCTTTTATGGCATTGTTTGTTTGTGTGCTTGGCCAGTGTTCAAGTTGAGTACCTCAAGGCATTGTCTTTCACAATAATGGAGCTGGGAGCGGCCTGCTGGGTCCCTTTAGAGCTCAACATTTTCCATAAACTATTACAGACAATCGTGATTGATGTAATCCATTTGTATCATTCAATACACACATGCACGTACCTCAATTCACACGTGTTTTTAGAGAAAGCTTCTTCAAATGGTTGCTCCAAAAAATGTTGTGACTAGAAAATATTGACTTCACAGCCATGATTTATATGTGAGAGTGAGTGTGTGTATTCAAATGCCTTAACTATATAAATAGATTTGCTGTCCACATTCTCTGAATTGAGGGATTAAAAGAGGGGAATGCAGACGAATTACTTGCTTCCAAGGATGCATGAACTCTGCACATTTTCATAAGATATGCCATAGAGTCCTCAGCACTAACGCATGTTAAAACATTGCCGCCATACCTCCGTGACTTCACTGCTCAAGCCTGACATTCCAGAGCGAGGCAAAAAATAGCCGCTTCTGGCCACATGTGGTCCGTGATTCTTAATATCCATAACCAGTCCATTTGAATCCCATCCAGCAGATTTTCATCTAAATAGATCTGGATTGGGAACATTCTTTCAGCCCCGTCTGGTAATGAGTAAATCTCTTACAGCTGCGGTTTGAGTTGGCCAAGTTTCTGGTCGAGATGTCTTCCCAAAGTGACTTCATAGCAATGCGAGTGGTGCATCCCGTGTCAGGAGTCAGGGGGTGACGGTTGCTAACAATAAAGGCTGAATGAAATCAGAATGCCGGCCGCAGAATGGATGAGTGGTATCCAGTGGACCACAAAGAAACCTTCACTATAACACTAATATTTATTTATTTATTGGTTTTTGCAGTTTAAGGAGGTGAGGTTGTCAGCATTGGATGCATATCGTACTTAGCCTCTTCTTTAGAGATATTTATTACCTGTGAGTACTGTGAGCACAGACAGAGATTGGAGGTTAGTGCTGTGAGGTAAGTCAGCACGAAATTATATTTATGATTCCCACTGTTTCTGATCACTCTCATTCTCTGTAGTCAGTAAAACAATGTGCCCCAAAACTGCACCATATAAAAAGTCTCTCATCCACATGTTTAATATAGTTTCATTCTAACACAACTTATTGACTGTATTCTCATGTTTTTGAAGGGAATGGAATGCATGGAATGGAGATCAACCCTGACTGTGTTTATTGAACTGGAACAGATGTGTTTTGATGGACCCCAAAAAGGGTGATGCCAGCTGTGCTATGATTCACTTATGTGTCCGTGCTGTGGTCCAAATTATTCACATTGCCGATGCACTTTGTTACTGAAAACAGCCATTAAAAGACAATGGTTTGGTGGGAAGGATTAATGCAACTGTGAGGCCTTCACAGCTCATTCATTCTGGTCAGAGAAAATGTAAATTGTGGGATATTTTTAGTTCTTTAAATCTCAGAATTGGAGCTCTTATTTGGAATGACTTGCTGGTACAGCAAATATGACCATCACCCTATTAGTGCACATAACTTGAATCCCACAGATATTTCTATAATCCTTGCATTTTTCTGGAGGCCTGAGTTATAATGAATACCTGGCCTTTTTATAGCCATGGCCTAATTTATAGATAAATAATGATATATCCATGTTTTGTCCTTTATCATGCGTCAGTTTGTTGGTCATTAAAATGAACTGGAATCTTTCCTACATTAAAGCTTTAGTTTTATTGTACTTGCACTCTCTTCTCAGCAAGTATTGGTAGTCAGGTCTGTATTACTCCTAAATTCTTGTGAAAGAACTAATGTTTTCTCATGTTTTATTTATTGCTCTGCATAAAGGTGGCCACTGAATGACTTCAGAGTAATGTAATGAATTTAATGGCCAAAAATTCCTTTGGGAATTTCGGGGAATTGCTGCAGATTACATGTACCTAAACCATTCCTCCAAGTATTGGTATTATATCTGGAGGACAGTGTTCTCCACATTTTATGCTGTAGCCAAATAAGAAGTAGCAACATCTATCACCATCTTTCATCATAGAGGTATGTATTACTCAGGAAAATAGTAGCAAGTGGAAAAGTGAGTTGTTTGTAGAAATGGTGGATTGCAGGCCCAGGCTCCATGAGCAGAGCCATGTGTCCCTGCAGGCCATTCCTGTAAATCCAGCAGGATTCCCACATCCGGCCCTGCACACCCCTGTGGGCGGAGGCGCTAATCCACCACTCCAATAGGCAGCTAAATCAGGACAGGCCTGCCTGCACCCGGCTCTCCAGATGTTTTCCTGTCCTGCACCTGCTCATTTTGCAAGTCTGCTGGGAAAAAGGCAGGGGGGATGAGCTAACATGCTCCCAAATAACATAACAAATCCCTGAAATAGGAACTTCCATCTTCAGATTTCTCAATACTTCCTCCTCCAGAGATTGATCAGTTCAAAACCTGGGGCCCCACCCTGCCGGCGCCGATGTGACCTGGGTTCGGTTTTCAGTCCCACTCAGAGATGTGTGGATGTTCATTGTTGGAAGTGAGCTGTGAAACCAGCCCAAGCGACAATAACACAAGAGATTACCCTGCACTCCTCTGGTATCCACTTACCTGGCAAGGGGAGAATGTGGAGCCTTTGTCGAAAGCAAAAGGGGAAAGCACTGTTAGGGTGGTGCGTCATTTTTGCGCTGATCCTCTTTTTGTAATGCAGCTGCCATGGAGATGGCCTTCATTCCACAGCACCACTAACGCTGGTGGTGTTGCGACCACACTGTTCGCTTGAGGTCATTTTACTGGAGTGTTTTGTTTAGTTCCCTTGTTTGCGATTGACGCCTTTGCTGGCATTTGGATGTGGTTTCCTGTCTCACTGTTCACAATACAATACATTATTATCAAGGAGTGGAATGGGGGGTGGGGTGGGGGGCAAGCAAAGTGCTGATTTGCACTAATGTTGCTCATGCTGCCCTCCTGTCATTGTTCTCGTGTGAGAATAAGTTTTAATTGTGCAATTCAGCATCTGTGCTCTGCAGAGGTGACTGGGATTTTGGGGGAATGTGGAGGAAAGGGCGCAGCTCCTCACCTGATGCTGAGTGGCATTGAAGCTGGGTACCAGCAACAGGATGCCAGGGGACAGAAGTGTTTATGCAGGTGTGGACCACTGTGAGGAGTTTAAAAAGTACCATGCATCTTCAGTCAGAGAAAAAGGGTGAATGCTGGAAGGCCAAAAAGCCCTCATGACTTTGTGCATGGGAATGTTTAGATCTACAAGTGGCAGCAGAAGCAAAAAAAAATCAAAAAGGAAAAACAACTCAACAAAAGATTATAAAAATATGTTGTTGTTGGACTTTCCTCAGAAGGGTGTCTGAACCTCTGAACAGGGCTCCTCAGACACTGGAAGAGGTTATCACCTCTGTCTCACTCTTTCTTCTGGGCCACTGTTGAAGGGCTGGTACCTGAATTTGGCCCATCCCACGGTGTCATTGATAGCCCATTTTATAAGGTAATGCACCATGGATTGACCTTGCTCTCCTGAGGTTAATCCTACTTCCATTGCAGTGACACATTTTGGCTTAAGTGTCATGAGTGAATGTGTGGTAGGAGGTATGGTGTAAACGTGCCAAGAATTGCTGACGCCACATAGTCCCATCACAGGAGGGAGTGGTGGTGCCTGAGAGACTGCAGGATTCTGTCATTCAGCCAGCATGAAATGATATGCTTCAGGAAGTATACAATACTGGTGTATGACTGCACAAGGGTAACCTGCTATGGCATTTTTTAGGGACGTCTTTATTTTGTTTTATGTCTGCAGTTTAAAGTTATACTTTTAGAGGGCAGGGTCCAGAATTTTTTCTCAGGGTGACATTGTAGAGAAGTGGCTGGAGAACTGTGGGTGTCAACACAAAAGTAAAGGGTGAATCCAGGTGGTGGACTGTATCTAATCTAAATTGCTTCATTAAATATCCAACTGTATAAACCAAAAGTATGCAAATTGTAAACTGTGGTTCATTCTAGATAAGTGCATTTGCTAAGCACATAATGCAACAGTGCAATTAAAAAGGAACCCACCTTCTTCATGGAAAGTTAAAACTATACCAGAAATATTTATTGCGCAATTGTTAATTGAGATAAATATTCTTTGTGTGGCGACACCATTCAAGTGCCAAGTTTTGTAATTGTTTTATTTATGCATTTATTTTTGTTACCAAGCGAATGTTCAAAGGATGAACATATTTTAACGCTGACATCATGCCAATCCTATGAGAAGGTTACGACAGTGCAGTATTACAGATTCCCATAAACAGCTGTTTGGGGGAAAAGACACAAGAGGGTGAGAGTGGCGTGAGAAATATGACAATGTGTCCCTCCTTGTTTTTGTACTTTATGTCCGCAGTCAAGCTTTTTAGAGGAAAGTCCAGCGATACCCTGGTCTGGTGAACTGGGTATAGAGCCTGGTGAATTCTGGGAATTAGATTCTGGGAAAAAGATGTGTCAGTTATGTGGGGGGTGGTTTACATTGCAGGGCATACAGCATAGCTCCAACTTTGCAATGCAAGGTTATGAATTGTTTTCCAGCACCTTTTCTCTTAGGTGACTCCAGCAATATTAAAGGTTTCATTGAAATGTATTTTTCAAGTGCAGTTATTTTACCTAGAAATCACTGGACTGAAAGGTGAGAAAGAAAAGATGAGGAGGAACAGCCCAGTATAAGGCTTTATTTATAATGTCTGTAACCCAAATAAAAAAGTCCAAACCACTAATAAGACTAAAATGGATTTAATAACTTTTGCACATTTTATCCCTCAAAGACAGTTTTCTTGTAGTCATTTCACAGGGTGGAATGGCACATTCAAGTATTCAGTTTATAGTAAAAACACTATTAGTGTCACCACAAAACACAATGCATAGACTGGAAGGAGTAGAAATGATCCAAATATAATTCTGTAATGTCAAATTTTCCCCTCAAACCATACAATTAACTGAAAGAAAATGACAAAAAATCCTTTCCTGATAATCTACTGGAGCTTAAGAACAAGCTGGGTATTATCGAATGAGCTGAAAAAACTTAAAAAAATTAAGGTCCAAATCTGCCAAAATAGATACAAAACATTGTTGGTTTAAACATAACACTGAAAATATTCTTCAGGCATAGCAGTAAGTTGCTGTTTTCGGTTATGTGAAAAAATTACCTGTTTGATTCAAATGTATAAAAAGTATAAAATAGCACTGTGGTATATTCACATATGTAATGATACTCATCCCATAATCAAGTAAAACATGGGTTATGCTTTTATTATATTTTAATTGACAACAAAGGGAAATTGAAAGTTGAAAGACAGTAAGTGATATCACAAGAATTTATAAAAACCCCAAATCAGTAACTGAAATACAAAATGTCAGAACATATTCCAAAGTCTAGTGTGCAAAGATTTCCCCTCTATTTAAATAATAAAACTACATGAAAATGTAAAAAAAACAGTTTTATGTACATTAGGTAATGCCTCACTAGTGTTTTCTTAGTTATTAAAGCTAAAACACATGAAATGCATATTGCAGGATTAAGTGCAAAGCTACTGCCATGTTTTAGTGCATTTATGGTATCCTGACGCTTTTTGGTTCATATTCAAGCAGCTGAGTTTTCCTTTCACCAAAACATCTAAATTAAATTTCCTGAATTGTGTGGGTTCAAATACTTTTTCATTGAATCCACAGTTAATGGCCAGTGCTACACTTTGTAGTTAGTGCAATACTTGCTGACACTCCCTGTAGTGGATTTAAGCCCTGGTTCTTGGACGAGCCAGAGTGTGATTCAGAGGGGCTGATGGACATGGTGCCAGGCCCTGCCGCGCCTCCCCTCCTGCACTCTGCAGAGGACACCTGTCCCACAGGGTGCGGTCATGCGTCTGAGATGCAACTCTGGATCTTGTCCATCCATTGCTGGGCGTTTTGAGCATCAGAAGCACAGAAGTTGTACGTGCGCTTGGTTGTCTTAAGCTGAAATGACATGAACATTGTCACTTTTATTGCATTCCGCTGCAAAGAGGGTTCTTGTCAATATATTATTTTTTCTTCCCCCATTCAGAAAACCCAGCCAAACTTGGAGGCCCCTTCCATTGCTGCAACATCCTCCATTAATTTAGGAGGGTGTGCACAGTAGCAACCATGGCCTCCAAAACATCTGCAGCTGCCAATTAGGTAAGCAGTGTAGTTACTGTGGTGAAGGACTGCAGGTAGTAGTGGCTGCTGCAGGCAGACCAAACAGACCTGATAGAGGACCAGAGGAGCCACTATTGAACAAGGTAGTGAGTTGCCCTGTAAATGCTATAGGTAATGATGTGTCACCCCACAGGACTTCTAAAGACAACCTGGACTGGAGTAATTATCATCTAATTTGCACATTAGTGCAATAAGGAAAAAAAAGACCCTACAGTAAGGTTTTGTTATATGGGGTAGTGCATTGGGATTGCAGTGTGAAGTGGTTTGGGATCAGTGAAATAGAGGAGGAGTAGGGGAATCTCACATCAAAGAATGCCTTCTCGCTGATGTGTTTGGGGGCCCCTATGGTGGGCGTGGCCAGTACAACAGACTCCACCTCTGCCAGGTCAATGTGTCCTCTGCAGGTGGTATCTTCGCCCGTGTCATAATACCTCATCTGGACAAACAAAACAGTTTGGGCAATGAAGTGGGTGTAGGGTTGGGTACTACATTGACTTTTTTCAACTTAAGGGATCAACTGAAAGAACTGCATGCTTACTTGATGTTTGGTAATGTCCAAAACAAACCATCGAGGCTTCCACCCTTTCAGCAAGGCACCACGTTTGAACAGGATTCCCTCAAATGACCTGAAAGTGGAAATACAGATTGTGTTGTTTAAACAACTGCAACCTGAAATGTTCCTGCAGAGTTCTTAAAGCAGCATAAAAACTGAGGTAATTGTTTATGTTACACTGTTTTTATGATATTATGTTCTTGGGTTTATTATTGATATATTGTTAGTATTAAGTATTTGTAATTAAAGCATGGTTAGCAGAGTCAACTTGCAATAGTGCTTTTAGAGATGGTACACATAAAATTGCTGGTCTGGAAATGTTTTTAGCATGGTATGGCACTATAGGTCATATTTATTAGATGAATGGACTTCTGTCCTCCCATGTTGTAAACTGCTGTGGATGTAGGAGCATCTGCTAAATGACTACTGGCTAATGTAATGTAGCAAACCATGCTTTAAGATGGAGATGTAGTGTACCAGTGATGGTCTTGCCCATGTGTGATCTGATGCTGGTTTTACCTGTTCTCCTCGTTTTTGGAGGTGAACTGGTTGTAGAGTGTAGCGGCCCTCCGGTTGACCCCATTAGAGGTATTGGGGGCCTGGTCTGGACTCAGGCCACTGTCAGGCAGGTGCATCATGGAGTGGCGCTGGAACGACTGCAGGCTGGACGTGGGGATCAGGCCAGACAGGGCCACAGACTGCCTGCGGAGCTACACACACACACACACACACACACACACACACACACACACACACACACACACAATAAACATTTGGTAGACACCAAAAAAAAAACACCTGCTAACCTCTTATCTGGATGCCTCAGAATATCAGGAGATTATGTAATATGAACCTCTCTGTAGTAACTCATGCTGTCCTACAAACTGAGGATTTTTTGGAAGAATTTTTCTGTTAATTCACAATTTAAAGTTAAAGGGCCACCCTCAGCTCAGAAACACCACCATGGAAGCATGTGTACTCCTCTGCTGCTTACAGTAATATTTACCTGATGACTTGTGGCAACAGAACCTAGCAGCACCAAAGCCTTTATCACTTCAACCATTCCAAAGCTCACATGAGACTTCAGGCTTATAAAAAGACCACATGCACTGACCAGACTGAGTGCAAAAGCAAATTAATGTTTTTGTAGAGAAGGTCCCACACTCACACTGCTCTCCTGCTTCAGATCCTCCTTAATACTGGCTTTCACCCTCTCCAATGTCACCTGCCATCGCTCCGGCCCTTGGTTCAGCTCAGCTTCCAGCCTTTCGATGTCCTGAAATCATATTCACATGATCTTCAGAAGGTGGCTAATACAACCCTAAACATTTATGCAAGACTGAAAATAAAACCATCTCTGCCCATCTCAAAGTTTGCAATCATTTATCATAATTATAGATTTTAGCAGATACAGGTTCCATGTTTAAATCCTACCCATTAATACAGCAGATTATTTTACAGACCTGCGATCCTACCCAGTTCCCCAGCAATTACATTACATTTCTTCTTATTCAGAAGTAGTGGATTTTCAAGTAGCTCTCGCACATGATGAAACTCACGGACAAGAGCTTTGTGATGGCGTCGGGTTGGGCACGGCCTACACTGCTGTAACATGGCCAAATAATTCTTCTCTTCCTGGTGGACAGGGTGCCCCCCTCTTCTATGCCATCTGCCCAGCCAGCCACAAGTCTCCAGTCATAGGACGGCCCGGTGGACAGAGTCTCCCCAGTGAAGTAGTCCCACCTGCTCAGGCTGGGGATGCTTATGCAGGGTTTGAGCACTGGCTGGACCCCAGACAAAAGAAACATATGAATTGATACAATTGTAGATATAAGATGAATACCTAGCTCAAACCACCATACCCTAAGTACTTTCGGACCATAAATAAGATTTGTTTTGTGGCACACACATGAGACTGAAACTGTATTGGAGAAGCCAGCATCAAAGAGCATATATCCCCTATTACTTGTGAGAATCTTCCCAGGCTGCCTGGCTGCTCTGGAGACAGGGCTGGCATCACTGAAGACATGAGGGGGAGGAATGCGGCCCTCAGCGGCCTGCCGGACTCCACTCCTTTTCTCTGAGCCTTGGATCATTTAGCAGCATGAACGCACAAACATGCAATGTGTTTATCCAGCTCAGCCTATTGATTTATATCCACTAGAGTATGGGTGAAGCCACTGGCTGCCAGAAGTGAAATAATTTCAAAGTTCATCTGGACAAAATCCCTCCCAAGGCATCCCATCATGGTCTGAAGGTTTGTTTCAATGTTTGAGTTACACTGTATACTCAAAGAGCGGTGGATCTTCATTGGTTTCTGCAAATGTATCATTAATGAAAAACACTACTCTACACTACAATTAAGATAAGGGAAATTATAATCAAAGACTTTGCCATCATGCCAAACCACCAGAGGTCCTCCAGGGTTCACAGAAGCCTTCTTGAGCCTGTAGCTTGCTTTTGCTGTTACTGACAGCAAATGAGAACAACTATGTCATCTTCTTATACAAACTTGACAGAAAGCTGTTAATTTTGGACAGCATATTTTTTTTTGATGCCAAATTGCTGACATATAAGAAACAATATTTTGGACACATTTTAAGTACATGCAGAATCTTGCACCGGTGGAGTTTACCTAGATGCTACATCTCAAGACCACTCTTAAGAAAAAGAGTTCTGTCAAATGTAAGTCTGCATGCATTAGGGAAGCCTGACATACTGAACATACGGTCGTACAGGCCAGTACCTCAGAGTCTGTGGGGCTGTACATGTAGTTAAAGAACAGGGGGCTTCTCCTGTGAATCCTGCTAATGAAGTCCCAGATGCAAATCCCTTTCTTGGCGTGCTTGTCTCCCTTGTCTTCAAATAAAGTCCCTTTTAGGAAAAAAATTTGAAAAGAGAAGTCTGCTGAACAGAACTAGACACCACTCACAACACAAATTAGAGCCAGGACTTCGTTATTGCCACATTAAGATACATTTTTAAGATACAAATAATAAACTGCTTTTTAATCAGTGTAAAATGATTGCAGCAACTGATTGAATGATTGATAAATGTTAGCAACAAACAACATACATGTAAAATTCCACAGCTGGTCTGTTAAAGGACTGACCGTGCTCTAGGCGTTCATAGTCAGAATCCAGGAGGAAGTTCTTGAAACGACTTGACACATAGTGGTAGGCCAAGAACTTCAAGAAATACTGATTGAATTCAAACTCCAGAGGGTATTGGTTGTGTATCTGAAATGAGACAGTCAAGTGACACATCAGCAGTGCAGCCTTCCCTTCTCATAGTGCCAGTTTGACTGTGTTATGGCTACAGATAATGTAGCATTTCAAAAAAGGTTGCTTGAGTGCAAAGTTCAATCACATCGTTCTGTAGAGCAAAAGGCAAATATGTCTTCCAGCCATTTGCAGTGGCCAAGCAGAGATTTTTCACATTTGGGCCACCTGGACATATTGGCAAAAACAACAGCTGTTTCTGGCAGGACCACCTTCTATTTTTGGATCCTTCCAATTAATTTTTGCTTGTTTATCACCACTTAAGGTCTGCAACCTCGCCCGGGTCGCTTTGGCAGTTGCCGTTCCAGTTTCAAAAGGCTGAAACTATGTGTTGATGTAAGTGCAAGGGACAGGGGCTGGGGAGGGGCCAAGTGGCCCAGGAGAGAAAGAGAAACAGGGTTAGCACTTTGTTTCCCACCGTCTGCTTAGAAACTATTTTAATCCCCAAAAATGAGGACTCCCATCCTTTGTGTGATAATGTGGACCATACAAAAAAACGGAAGGAGACTGGTGACCTTCAGCTTGGTTATCTAGTTGTCTTAGTTATCGTGTTGGTTTTGTGTAAGCTGAGTGAGTATGTAGGACAACAGCAATGGGAATAATCCCCACAGAGTGCACCCTTCTTTCTAAGGGTATCTTCTGACTATGACAAAACTCTTACTTCAATGAAAGTTACATTCCACAAAGTGGTTTTTACAGTGTAAAGAGATATATCTCTCATCAAATAGGCATTCCACAAGAGATTTCCAACATTCCGATGTTGTGTGTGAAATATCTAAGACATTTTCTTAACTCACTGAGTCTTCTCAGACTATAGTAAAAATGGAAATCTTTCTTGGGTTCTGATTTCTAGTCACAAAACATAACTAGGTTATAACTGTCAGATTTGAAAAATGCTACTGCTAACATGCAAAAATGTATATCTGGTGGTAATGGGCTCTGAAATGGAGTGGTAGGGGGTGTGGTTTACCTGGTGCACACAGTCCAGAAACTGGAGGAAGATTGGAGTGAAGCCGCTGCCTTGGGTGCTGGGCGTCAGGCTGCTACGCTGGCTGAATTTGTGGCCAAAGGAAAGCCACTCTTTCTCCAGCAGTACCTGGAAGCCTTCCAGTGTCCTATAGAAAGGGTCACTGAGCAGTTGAACCAAAGACACCACCTGTGTAAAAACAGAATCACACAGCTTAAAGCAGGCCTATTCAGCTGCAGTACTGGAGGGTCACTGTGTGTGCAACCACATACTACATCACCTGATGTGGTGAATGAATTCATGCAATCTGGTGGTATATCAGGTGGTATAGTGTATATTTCATGCAAATACCTGCCTTCATTGCTGCCTAGGCCTGGCTTGAAAGAAACACTGAGGCTGGATCAGAGAAACCATGTGAGCAACAGCTGAATTACACAGCTCCAGGTAAGCACTTGTGGTCACATGTTCCAAATGACATCTTCCCAAATTAGTGTAAGTCCTTGACTGCACTGGCTAGGACTCCTTTAAACTGCTTCTGTGGTTTAAAGGCTTTGTTGGCTTTTTATCTTCTAAATTTATGTACCACACAGCTATTATAAATTGACATACAACTGCAATGAATGAAATGTAAATTTATATTTAGAGGAGTGTCTAGGTTTTCGTAATACAAAACACTAACACATTCACCCACAAACACCGCTCATATACACAGACAGAAACAACTGTTTTGAGCATGACTTTTATGAGGAAGCTGATTTAAATCAGCTATCAGTAATAAATTAACCAGTTTACACAAACTGAATACAAATGGCAACATACTGCTAAGTATTCCAGCATGCCACTTTATATATGACAAATTAGAGAAAACTGGCTGTAACTGTATTTGTGGAATTAGTCAAATGGCCTTTCGAAAGTAGAATAACTGTTCTCTGACTGCAGATGGGAGTGCCAAAAAGAACTCTGATGAGTCTGAGCAGTTGGTGTGACTGGGCAGTAGGCATGTGCGAGGCAGCGGGTGTCACCTGCGTGGTGATATCCCATCCATCCTCTAGGCTCAGCATCACTGAGGATCCATTCTCTAACAGCTCGGCTAGGATCACAGACAGCTGCAGGATCTTATGAAGCTGTGGAGGATGGGTCACAGGCATAAACAAAAAACACTCAATCTCCACTTACTCTGAAATTGACAGGGGTGTGGCATGTGGGGTGACTGGGTCAGACTGGCTGTTTGTTGTGGTTTTGTTATTATTTTTGTCTGCTTGAGACATGACTGTGCTGACTGGGGCTTCTTGAGTGCCCCAGCCATGAATTCCACAGACATTTTTGTGCAATGTGACAGTGTTAATATTAAAGTTGAGGTACAAAAAGGTTTATAAATAAAACAATAAAGTTCCCATGTGTATCAGTGGTTTTTCTTGGGAACACAACTCAAAATAGGAGTAAGGGAGCCTCACATTAAGACAAACAATTTCAAAGTCTTGAGAAGAAAAGGGTTCAGACCATTGTGAGACTTTATAACAATTGTGTTCACTCTTTCCCTTGGAGAGCCACAGGGTCTGCAGATTTTTGAGATTAAAAAGCAATTTAATTGATTGAACACTGTGATTGATTACACAGTCAATTCACCTCCCATGGTTTGATGAAAATGAAATATCTGCCCCCTTGTGGCCCTCCAAGTGCAAGAGTAAATACCACTGGGTTGTAGGCTCAGAGAACAGAGAGTGGAGAGCAGAGTTCCTCTGTCACCTGAGTTATCCACTCGGATTCTTCCAGGGCCTTGAGGAAGGTGTCCTCACCGTCTGTAGGGGCAGAACTGGGAACACAAGCCCTTAGTAACTTCTTGAATGCTGCTTTCACCTGCCGAGTTTCAGAAAAGTCCACTGGCACCAGCTCACAGTTCACAGCCATGTCCAGTTTGAAGCCCTTCCAAAAAGGAAACCAAAACCTTAATCTGTAAATTTCACACTGAAAGAAATGTTTCTGGTTTGATGGATTGACTGATTGTATGTTGACTAATAAGAACTTTTTTTGCTTTTACATTTTGGACATTTTGTAGACTCTCTTATCTAAAGCTCTTATCCATGAGAATCTAATTTGGCTTGATTTTCCTGATCTTCTTGATCACAGCTGTTTGTAACACATCTAAGGATGACAAAGCTCTGCTCCAGCTGACTTGTCCAAAAACAGAGAACACGCTACTGGGGAAGAGGAATGACCCATGGACAGTGGCCTTTCTTCAAAGGGAATTGAAGTACAGTATCTAACCTGTTTACAGAAAGTACACATATCACCATCAAATGTATAAAACAGGTGTAGAATCCTTTTTTTACTGAAGCAATTTGGAGTTCCAAACATGCAGAAAAGGATACAAAAATGGACAGGAGAAAGGAAATTGTTGAGCAGAAAGCTTTGAAATACATTGGATCAGAAATGTGTTGCTTTAACAAAGAATAGATGCCAGTGAAGGCAGCAGATACAGCTGGTAACCACAGCACTTTCACATTTATTTTCAAATCCATTCTGCCAAAGAAAAGAATATCAGTTTCATATTCAACCGCCCATTGCAGCACTCTTCCAGAAAATGCATAAACTGTATATAGTTCCTGACAACTGAGAATACTGTGACCAAAGCAGAGTATTTTCCTATAACTCTAACGCTGAGTTAATACTGTCAAAAATGTAAGAGGGAATTAGGAAATTGACATGTCTTAAACGTTCTGGTCAAAAGGTCCACATAAGTTCAAATGAAATACAGCCAGCATCAGTGCTTTCAAAAGTAAAGTATTGGTAAGCAGAAATGAAACACAATGAGTGGTAGCCTGAAAATTTTAGATTGTGACACCACAGCCAGTATTCCCACAGACTGCCATGGACTAATCAGGCAGTCAACTACATATTTTTAACACTAACTTCTTCTTTATTGCTGAGGCTGTAACATTCCAGTCTGATGTGCCTTATGAATAAACATGATATTGGATGTTCTGTCCTAGGGCACAGCTCTTGATGAATATTTATAAGCTATAATACAGCACTGGAAGCTCCTCTTACCAGTCTGAACCCTCTATAGCAAAGAAGCTGAGAGGGTGGAGGAGCTGACCATTTGGTTACAGTATAGAATCTTTGGCATTTGCCATACCCTAAGGTGTGACTTTTCCCCAAAGATGTAGAAGGATGCCTGCTGCTTGGGTAGCTTAGGTGACAGGTGCTCGCTGCCTGCAGGGGGTGGTAGATCCTTCCCAGCCAACCTAGCTCCCACCTCTGCCATGGCAGGGTTGTGGCTGAAACGATTACTAGAGCGTAGGCTTGCCCATACACCTTAAGACAAAAGAAGGTACAAACCATATTGTTACAATGGCTGAATTACACAGACAGTTAAACTACTACACTCATAAATTCAAAACAGCCTTCACAGTCGAAATTTAGTGCAGTACTGTTTATATGGTGGCTTGCAAAAGTATTTAGTCTTTTTGTACCATTCACATTCTAGGGCCTTAAGAGTTTTAATTCAGGTTTTTTTAAATATAAATGAACAGTTCTGATCTGTACAACATAATCCACATCATTAAAACAAAAAGTAACTTGACAAATTAATTTTATTAGAAATTTTTGAAATGCCTTAATTTTAAAAGTCTGCTCAATTAATACTGTTCTATGGAGGCACTGAAATAGTTTATATGCAAATATATTCCACAATTAGTTAAATAGCCGTGTAAAGGCCAAAGGGCCTCCAGTGGACGGCTGAGGGATAGAGATGTAGAATGTCACAAATGAGGATCAGGGTATAGGAACATTGTGAGGTCATCGATTTTCCCTTTGTGCATAGTCAAATCAATCATGAGGAAGTGGGAAAGTGTGTCATACCATCCAGGCAGTGCAAAATATCTGGCTGTCCCTCAAACTGATTAACCATAACTGGAAAAACATGATCAGGGAAACTGATGCTAGTGACAATGTTTAATTGTATGTATTTATACACATGGATCATTCCATCAAAAATCAATGTCCCAACCTGACCCTCTCTGATTTTCTACAGTTTTTCCGTATAGTTAGTACTAGTTATATAATGAAACAATGCAAACATTAACGTTGTTCCATTTACCTTCAGTATTATGTCGTTCAGGGAGAACCTACCGTTTTGGCCCCCCTTATAGTTAATGGAATTTACTGACATTTTGAAACCTAATCACTGGTATAAAGCCTGCAACACGTCTCCTTTATATCAGTGCTAAAACAATTATTCACATAATGGAATCTAAATTAATTTACATGCATAAAGAGTGAAACAAAAAAATGCACATATGACCTCTTTGTTTTAAAGCTAAGTTTTAAATTACAGCCATCTATACATCTATATGGGTTTTAAGTATGCAAATAAAAAATGTACATATATATATGCGTGTGTGTGTGTATGTATATGTAATATGTACATGTAATATAATACATTAACCTATTCCGATGCTGCTGTCCCTGATCTCTCTAAGACATGCATGCGTGACATGACTCAGGTCATTACAGCTTGCTAATGCATCACATTCCACAAAGGCAGAAATATACTGACTGTTCTGACCAAGCAACAGTTGTGATCCTCTTCCCTACAAACTTAAAGTGCTGATGACACATATCACTAGACATGTGCTTTGAAAAAGACGTGTGAGAGGAAACACCAACTGTGCACAGTGCTGTGCTCAGCATGTATCTTAAGCATGTCTATAATTACAAGCGAGTGGAGAAATTAACTGTGTAGGGAAAGGTACGAATAATGATACAACCATGGCACTTCAACCGAGCAGAAGAGAATTCAAGGGTGAGATGAAACACGGTAGAAACTACAGCACATTACCTTGATTGTGGATTCTTCCTTTATTTGCAGGTTTTTGGTTCGAGTGAGTGAATAATTTATCCCTGTACCCAAGGACTACAACATTGGGGATTGAAAAGAGAAGAGGTAGAGAATGGAAAAGGAAACAAATATCAAATTATCAAACAGTATAGTTAAGAATGGGTTAAGCTAACACTTTCACTGCATGACAGTGACCAGTAAACAGGTTCGAAATCTGTATGTTTAACATGAGAAGCTTATTGTTTTCAAATTCACCCTAATCAACAGTTACAGGTTCGGAGAAAATTGACTGTGAACCCCACAATTAAATCATGCAAAACTGAGCAATCACAAGCAAAGTCAGTCAGACAAATTACACCAATAACACTAAGAAAAATGTGAATTTCATTTGCTGTGATATTTCCTGAAAAACCTTCAAGAATTTAGTATAGTGTAATTTTACATTAAGAATGATCTCAAAAAACCTTAGTGTTTTAGGGGTGTCAAAATTGAAAGGTAAATCCAATACAGTTATTTTATTCAGAACCATCCCAGCAAATTGTCTGATGGTTATAATCCAGATTCTGCATTACTGTGATTGTGTAACAGTAAGACTTTGTGCGTACTCATGGTGATCATGCATTACAATTCCTAAGGAGGAAATGACTCAGAAACCACAAACCTTCACACCTCCCTTACTGATTCCAAGGTTTAAACAGCCTGACTAGGTATGGTTGGCGTTATAGCTGCACTTGATAAAAAAAATATGCTTGCTAACTTTGGGGCAGAGTAGATGGCTTGCATCAAGCCAAAACTGACAGTGTGCTGGGACTGAAGCTAGCTTGTGTGTAAAGTACGATTGCTTCTATAAGCAGTTCATGGCATAGCTCATAGGAGAGGGGGACTTGATATGTTCCACCCCAGCAGGACCATTTAAAATCAAGCAGCGGGGGGAGAGCATGTATGTGTCCATCAGATAAGGAATAACCCGCTACCCTAGGGACAAAATTCAACAGATCTGGGCTTTAGAGTCACGCCATCTTCTTCACGACTCCAAGAAAATAACAACATGTAAGAGCTGATAACAGAAGACTAGCTGAGAGGAAAGCCCACCCACCTCCTCTGGCAAAGCTGTTTGAAAAGGGCACGTCCAGGTGGACTGGGGTCACCTTTGGCATCCTCGTCACCCGCCTTTCGCTGGCTAAATGCAGACCGCCAAGACATGTGTTCAAAGGGAAGGACAACATCATTTCTTTACAAACAATGGAGGAGGCAAATAGGCGCCTCTAGTTACACATGCTGGTCACCCTGCCAGCAATGTGTCTGTTCCCCCTCCATTTATGAGATCATAACCCTCAAAGCATAGCCAAAAATGCTGATAATGGATATTAATCTGCAAGATTTGGCTAGATTACACTAAATTAATGTAAAGACAGCTTTCAGTATTAAATGAGGTAAGGCACCATGCTGGACTGCCATGGAATTGCATTACAAACATCTTGGGTGCACAATGCTGATCCCACTGTTTGATAAAGCCTTTGGCCAACAAGCCAAAATCAAGTTTCAGTGAGCCAGTTACCTTCATCTGGACTTTATGGTATTGAAACAAAGACTCAATTTTCCAGTCCTCCTCTTAGGACTATTCATGCGTTAAGGAGGTTGTCATTTAGCTTGATTTGGAGCCAATTATACTCCAGTTTCCACATATACATCCAGTTGTTCATGGCTGACTGCATGTATTGCCACACAATAATGTGGAGAGGAACAGGCAGAAATGAAGGATGGTCTGTCAGTGATGCCCTCAATTCCTGTTCCTCTTGTATAACATATGATTGACTCGCACTGTGGTTCCTTACAGATATGATAAAAACAAGCGTAAAACTGTTAAAAATAAGGGGAGCTGCAGCTCTGAGTACCTGGGGACAGGCCAATGAGTGAACGGTTTGTGAGGGTGTTGTTTCCACTTGTTTTGTAGTAGACAGGAACAGCACTAAGAATGGCCTGCAGGTACTTCTCATGTTCCAGGCTGCTGGAGGACTCTGTGGACAACGCAGGAGCTGGAGAACATAAGGTTCACTAAATTCACAAGACCCCTTATTGACAAACACACTCTCTGACACACTCACACTCTCTTACTGACACAAAAAAACTATTGATGACACAGTCTCTTACTGATACACACATTCAGACAAACCTTCTCATTTGCACTCAAGCTCTTCGGCCAATACAAAGTACTACAAAAGCAAAGCACTGTCTTACTTTGGAGGTGAGTGGGGGCAGGGATGTACCTGTGGGGGAGGGGCTCTGGGATTTGAAGAGCCCCACCATGCTCTTGCTGTGGAAGCCACCTGAGCGGAGCAGCATGGCCTTGGTGCGGCTATGTTTCCAGCACACCACCGGCAGGCGGTTGTGCCGATAGCACCGTGCCACCTTCTGCAGGCTGCCATCCTGGACTGCCTGTGGCACCACCAGTAGGCCTGGGTAACTGCAGGTAAAGCAACCGTTTCACTCAGTCAGAAACCACCCCAACAGTTCCTCCATTTCACACTGGGTAACAGGTCATTTCACACTTATCAGCATCTCTAATAACTTTATATTTAGAGCCTATACTTTTCATGCTGTAATCGTGGCAATCATTTTTGTAACTGATGTTATTTGTATCCAATATTTGTATGTATTGTACTGTTGACCTTTTGTAACTATGCTGTTTTGACCATTTTGATTAGAAGTCTCACTAAAGAGGTTTTAGTATCAATGAGACTCAATAGGAAAATAAACATTGATGATTGTCATGATGATGAAGTACTGAACTGACCTACGGCATAGTGTGTACAGCCGGTTCACAGCAGTGATGCGGAACTTGTCACCGCTTTTGGATCGTGAGGAGCTGGCAGAGATGGTGCCCAGGCCCAATCGTTGGTAGTCACGGAAACAGGCTCGCTCGACGAGCTGCTCCATGGTGGATTTCTCCGAGGTCTTGACTGTTGGGCTTGGGGGAACATCCCCGTCATCTGAAACTGGAACATTCAACATGGGTAAGAGGTCAGGACATAACAGTATATATAGTCAACTGACATATGAAAAAACACTGTACACATGGAGAATTAAGTTTCTTCTGTGCTCACCTGAAATGTCATCATCCTCGTGCCAAGTGGCACGGTTCCCCTTCTCATTTTTCTTTGTGGTGTACTGGCGGCCAATTGTTATCTTTCCTGCTTTCTTGGCCCCTTTCACAATAGTCTTAGAAAGCGTGCTGTGAAGATGCACATTAACACAATGGTCTTTGACAGCTCAGAGACCTTGGACAGTGTAGAGCGTAATTGCCCATGGCCGCCTGACTGCATACCCCCCCCCCCACCACTGAGTGACTTACCGAAAGCCTGTGTTCCTCTCCTTATTTTTGGGGAAGGCAAGCTGAGGAATGGTCTGTCCTGCTGCAAAAGCAAACCCACTAAAGATAGATGGTGGGTAGCGCATCCTCTGTAGGTGCTTCTTGAAGATCTCCACTGTCTCTGAGGTCACCTCTTCATCAAAGGCCACTTTGATCAGCTGAGGAGTCCACAGACCGATATAGGAAACATTGTTTTTAAACAACAGTATCTTACAATTCCCCCTGAGAAAACGCTCTGAGGGCAAAGAAAACAAATGTGAGTGAACTCAAGACCTCTTTTCTACAGAACTGCGTTTCTACTAAGCAAAAAAATCTGCACATCCTTTTGTGAGTTTTTGCAAATCCAGGACCATGTGGAGAAGTGATTAATCACAGAGCCGGAAATCAGGGCCTGATATGGAATGCACTGAACAGAGCCTCTCGCGTGTTCCAAACCCTTTCAATGTGTGATTTGGTCAGCAGAGTGATGCGCTTTTGACACTGGATCCCATTTCTCCAGATCCCTCATGGCCACTCAGTCTCTGTTCCTCTCTTATTGCCTGACAGTTCAGCGAGCCTCGTGTGAGCTCTCCAGCCCACTTCAGAACTTAATGAAGGACTGATAATGCACCCCAGACACTGACTGTTGGCAAGACACACAGCAGAACCACGCACTGGCAGATGAGGCCAAATGACCCCCTCTGCAATGTGCTTTTATAGTCTGTGTTACTAAAAAGATAGGAATGGACCATAAAAAGTTTACAGCACTGCATGTATTGTGAAATACCAAGCATATGTGCACATTTTTTCTCACATATTTAACAGAACATAACATAATCTAGAACTGTATTTTCAAAAAAGAAAAAAAAATTAACATGTATTCCTTATACATACAATGCAAGGTGAAATGAAATTTTCAGTTAAGTTACAATGTCATCTATTTTACTATTGGTAAGAAATTATAACCCCTGAAAATTAAGTATTGAGAATACCTGCAAGGTGCCAGTCAGTACACTTATCATAGACCAAATATTCTCATCCAAACACTTAGCAAACCATCACTATGAGCCTTCATCAATTACAACAACTATCATCATCATCATCATCATCATCATCATCATCATCATCATCATCATCATCATCATCATCATCATCACCACCACCATCATCAATGCGATGCAGCAGGGCTCCTGCCATGTACAGTACCTGGAATGATGCAGACCGCATCTGCAGGCCCTCCTGTAGGCTCTGCTGAAGCTGGTTCTGGATAGTGATCTTCTTCTCCTTGGTCAGTGTGGAAACAGGGAAGCTGCGGATAACCTCCTGTTCACCCACTGCTCAGAAAAACATCAAACCAATCAATCAAGCAACTGCAAAGACACTTAAGTTTCAGTTTCCAACCTCAATTTAATGGCAAAATATATGTTAATTAATACAAGGAGCTACAAAAATATAGGCCTATGCGTATTATTATGATGTACGAATACCAAATAGAAAAAAATAAGCATACCAGACACTTTAAAGCTTTACTACACTCCCCAATAAATGCACAAATATTCTCAAATGCTCTGGTTTACAGCATGATTGGTATTATACCCACCGATTTAACTTAATCCTGTTAAGTGCACGCTTTGGTTAAGAGCACAGCACAACTAGGGCAAGTGCAGTTATCAGGAGTCTGCTTAACATATGTACTGCAATTATCATATATGTTTTTTCAACAGCCAATCACATATTGCCTATGCTGTCAGAAGTCAACATATGTTCACGTCACTAAACTGCAGGTTCACTTCTTTAAAGGGAGGCAAGAGGATGTTGCTAAAGAACACTGAGACTATGTTTAACAAGTTTAATTCACTTGGAGCTCCAGTTGCAGTAGGCACAGATGCCTTTGCCTAACTACCATTTCAAAAAGACATTAAAAGGGCAAAGAGAATGACTGCAGAGGTTTACCAAGGGGGTCATGAGGGGTGCCCTTAAAAATGATGCGGTAGGAGGTGAGGAAGAGGGCTCCCTCTGCTGGCAGGAGGTGTGGCCCCCCTAGCAAGCCCCCTGTGGCCTCCTCTCTCCCATCAGGATCCAGAACCACACGTAGACCCTCAGACACAAACTCCTCCCCGGGGAGCAAGGCAGGCCGCAGGATCCTGGGCTGTAAGGTGGAGAGCAGACTGTCAGGGACCATGTACACGCCAAGTACACTCTAAGTACATGCTGAGTACGCCCCCATGCACTCAAGTGCTGAGCAACATTTACTCATGCTTCTTTCACTGATACACATCCAGGAAAAATAAACCCTGAGATTTTATGGATACATAAAAAAAACAACAAAAACAATAATGATATGACTTATTAAATGTAATGAAATAGCACTTTGGTACTGACAGTTATTTGAGATCTGCTTGCACATTCTTCATAACTTAGATGAATGCACGTCACTGCGCCTTCAATCCAAAACACATGGATCTTTCATTTTGCACAGCAAACATTCCTTTCATTGGACCCCAGCATTATTATTTATCCAACAACAAAATGTTTAAGGACTTTTCAAAATTGCATGACTGATGCACAGGACGAATGCCAAGGCAGTCTGTGCTCCACATGCACCGGTATCAGTTGAACTCTTGTGCGTTCCCAGACCAGCACTGCAGTGATGACTGCTGTTGAAGCACTTCCTCGGCTCCCCAGCGAAGCCTGTGCTCCAGGCCCCCTCCCTGTGCCCCGATCGGGGGTTCTGTATTTAATCACCTCTGCTCTTAGACTTTAAACACGAGCGTCACATTCTTCAGAGGTGATGCACGAAACACGTATATTAAAAGGCAGATTAATTCCCCTCTGGGGTCTACTAATGGGGGATAGGGATCGAGGTCAGGGATGGGGGGCCACGTTTCACAGCTAGGGAACCAAGGAGCCGTGTGGTTATCTGCAGAGAGTGACGCGGAGATCCCTGCAGCATATACCGCATGCTCTTGCTGTGAAGGCTGGGATGGGGGGTAAGAGGGAGGGTATCACGTTGGGGGGAGCTGTGGGCCAAGTGAGCTTTTTGAGGGCCTTCAAAGCCAACAGAGGAATTCTCAGTGTTGATTTATGAAACTCGAAGAAACATTTGATGGGGTGCAGATTTTTCTATTACAAGCGGATGTAGGGGATGCTTCACGAGTCCATGGCCACTTCCTGTGAGCAGGGCCGCTCTATGCAAACATAAATCCTTCTGCCTCTGTAGCTCACACTGCGACAGACATGACCCAGGGATAATTTTATGGGTCAGGAACCAGTGGGAGCAGCTTGCCGGCCAGTCCCTGAAGTCCAGGATTTGGAGGCCAGCTGCCTGTCCTCCTAAGTTCCCCTGCACCTGATAGCCCTGATGCTCTTTTTCGGAGCACTTCATCAGAATTCAACAGATTCATTCATTGGGACTACACATTCTCTTGGGTTGTTACACTCATGTTACCACACCTCTCCCAAGGTAGCAGAATTCCCATGGAAGGGATTTTCTTGTTTTCCTATCACTCAGACCCTGACTTTCCCTGTACCGAAGCCAAAGTGGTAGCAGGGTCCAAAAGCATCAAGAGATCTGAATTCACTTGTCATAAATACCCAGCCTGATGGCTCACCAGGGTCATTCCTGCAATTGTTCATAGTTTTATATATATAGTCTTATACTATTCTATTGAAGTCTATTGGCAACAAACCGGTGTAACACAGTACAAATGTCAAACTGATGTAAGCCAGATGAAGACTGGAATCTGATTTACACTCCTAGATCACCTCAAAACAAGCAGTTAAACTGCATAAAATACTCATTTTGTTTCATAAGGACTATATGGATAACCAAGTCTGAATTTTCAGAAGACAATGGAAGATAGACTTCAATGCAGTACCGACAGATTTAATTTCTTTGTCCAGCCAAAGTCCTATGAACAGTAAGACTTTATTTGAATTTGTTGACTTATTTAAATTTGTAGAGTTGAATTTGTCAGCAGTGCTCCATATGGTGCAACATTTTCTACAAAAAAAAAAAAAAAAAAAAAAGGAGACTGTCCAGGCCACCCTCCTTACTTTTTTCATTATTTAGATGGTTGGAAGACAGAGAGGGGTATAGATTAAGAGGGACCTTAGTGAAAAAGGTTGGAGCTGGGTCTTGAACCGAAGTCTCCTTGGGCCAATATGTGGTTGAGGTGGTTACGCTATACATTGAGCTTTACAAAGTTTTTCAGACTTTCACACAATGGTGAAAACAATGATATCAACATTTAAGTAAGAGAAAGAAGTGATTGCAACCCAATCATCCTGTTCACAAACCTGTATCTGTGACCCTCGGCCTGAGTAAGACTACCTTTAGTACTGACCTTTTGAATTGGAGGGAGAGTCATGCTCTCCCTGTGCACCACCTCCAGGGTTTCCATCTGCATCGCCACGATGCCTGAGTTAAACAGTTGAAGCAGTTAATTCCACTCACCAAGACATGAATACAGAGGATTCAATGGCTAATGATACATGGGTATAAATATAACACCACTGCCTAAAAACCAATTTTACCAATGTGCTAGGTTCAATGTGATGTTCACATGCAAAATACCCTTCACAGTGTCCTTACAGCTGGCTTAACCGGAGGATGACTGGGATTCAGTGCAGGAATTATCTGTTTTTTTGGGTGCCTACCTGGAATCATGCTGTGTAGGTTCTTGATGTGTTCCTGGGTGACCCCACTCTCCGTGCACACCTTGTCAATGAAGCGTGCAATGAAGCGCACTACAGAGTTGGCAACGTCACTGTTCTCAGAGTCCTCAAAGCCACTCTCTGTGTCAAAGCTCTCTGCCACACTGCCAGCCATGCTGTTGGACAAAGGAGGAAAGCCAGGCGAGTGAAACTCAGGGTCAGAATTCAGAGTTAAACCAAGGATCAAGAACACCTTCAGAGTGCAGATAAACCTGTGCTGAACAGGGGTTATGGTGATAGTAGTTTCAGTGTTTGTGGCACACTAAAAGAATAATGAAATGAGCTCAGTTTTGATATCATGGAGTCATGACACAGCTTTGGCTTTGGCCACATCAGCATGTTTTTCATGAGCAACAGAGGCACAATACTGAAACATATTTTGTCCATGAGAAAAAAAAACTTTCAAGTTAAGTGTGTGAAGTCCTATATCCAAGCCATGCTGAAAATCTAACCTCACCAGAATGCTGTTTTGGAAGATTCACTGCAAGGAAAGCTGGGTTTGGCAGACTGGCTTCACATTCTGGGAAGAGTGTCACCAAGGCCTTTTACCCCTCCTCCTGCACATTACTGCTACTACTACAGAGCTTCTGGGAGCCAGTTTCACTTCCACGTTGTTGTTTTTGGTAGCTGCTAGGAGTCCCCTTGCCGCAGCAGCCTGTGTGTTTGAAACCCATTCATGTAAGCGGAAACCGAGTGGGACCTCTGATGGTGGAGCCAACAGGATGGAGGTGGGCAGGAAATGGCAGATGAACAACTCTATATTAGTGAGAAAGGAGGATTTCATTGTGCTGAGTGGAAAACACCTTTGTATCCATGGTTGTGTGCCAGGTACTGGAAGTCACCTTTCCAAAAAAAAGGAAATTTTTTCAAAACCAATTTTTTTGTAAAACCGCTACTGTCCTCCAGGAGTGAAAGTGTGAGTCATCTAATGCAAGAGTTCCCAGACTGTTGACTGGGGTTTGGGCCGTTCCTTACTATAAGCAAGTTTGTGCACCACCAGTGGCCAGCTTTCACACAAGATGCTCACCTGACACTAGAAAAACCTGGAATGGAGCAAACTGCTTAAAATTGCAAATGGTATTTTCATCCCAGAAATGAATCTCATCAATGGTTCTCAGTCTCAGGCTTACACTTATATGAGCGCTCAGACTGAGATCCTCAGGCAGCTCACCTGTTGGTGATGATGCTGTTGCTACCGCTCTCCCAATCAGCTGTAGGTGGAGGGCGGAGCAGTTTACTTTTGCTGCCATCTAGGGGTACCAGCAGGTAGACCATGAGGCTGGCATAGTGGATGGCCTGGCTGAACACTGTGCTCTCCTCACTGTTCACGAGCTCCAGCTGCCTCTCCTTCCCAAGGCTGGTCCACACCCGCAATTGCTCCGCCCCCAGGTCCATGGCTGTGCGCTCTGAGTCTGAGGCAGGGGCAGGGGGTGAAGGTCCCCACTCCTAAAAGTGAGGGTGAGGAATACATCAATGACATGCATTTAAATGCAAATTTACTCTTTATCCATCCTCCTCAATTGACATATTCTGCCCAATTAAGAAAATAATTCATATTCTGCTTGTTTTCACTGATACACTTTCAGTCTGACATGTTCCAGAACACCTCATACGACTTTTATTTTTAATGGGGTGTTGAAAAGCAGGTCCTGGTTTTTACCTTCAGTCTGGCAGTGATTCCTGGTTTCTCCTCTGGTGCGCTGAGGTACAGTGATCTGATCTGGTTCTGGACCTCACTGTAGAATGCAGCCTCCCAGAACTGCTGATTGGCCCAGATGGGGTGGTCCTGGACACAGGTGTAAGCGAACTGGTTGACTCCTGGTGCCAGTTTCTGCAAGCAAGGCCGTTCACACCATTTAAAGCCAGCTAGGACACAGAGCAGATTGAGCCCACGCTTTGGCAACACTGAGGAAACGGGAGTGTTCAGGTGCATGGTTACACTTCACAGCTCCGGTTCAATTTCCCTATGAAACTAGCTGGGCTACTGTTTACAGCCCTTGTAAAAAAGACCCGTTAAAACCATGCTGAAATAAAGGAAAATAATAGATTTGTAAACAGCTGTGCTGCCAAACCACGTCTGATGGGTTCACAGCAGTCCACAGAACCTGGACAATCAGAGGGCCCCATAAATTGAGCTGGCTGTTGTTTTTCCCCACTCCTACAACCCCTGCTGTTAATAATGTAGTACTTGCTTTCTGAGTAAGCTTAAGAAACAAAGTGATGCCATTTTCCATGACACTAGAAAATCATCACACCTACTATTTCTGCTTTCAGTCAAGATGGAATGTGCCAAAATGCTTCTGAAAAAATAAAACAATCACCCTGACACACCCACATTGTGCATATCCATCCTCTTTACATTTCCATATGTCTGCATGTCCCATCCTGCACTTAAGAGCAATGCTGATCCTTCTGATGCTGCTGAAGCTTCTTGTTAGTCCAGCTGATTTCTTTGCCAATGAGCTTAGGAGAATAAAATGTGTGCTCATGCATACCAATGTTATCACTGAACTCTGGCCAACAGATCACCCCAGTTATAAGAATTTATGCTTGGATGGTCATGTGAACACTCTCTCAGGAAAGTTTCTTACCGATCAGTGGGCAGCAGCAGACTGTGTGTGCCAAGAGTCCCCTCCAATAAACACACACAAACACAAAACCCCTATATACCAAACTCTAAACCTGTAAATGAATTAAACCTTGTAATTACATTGCATTCACAATATTTCACAATTAAATGTATGCATTTAGTTCAGTTATATCATTATTTCCTGGGGGAATTAATAACCCTCATTAATAAAACTCAGTCACAGAGACAAAGGTGTTGGCAGAATAAAGCCTCAGTAGACAAAAACAAATCTCACATGGACATAAGGGGTTTCATGGGACACAGCCCAAACTAACTGTGTCCAGGCTGGAAGGGAGGACAAACCTAATATAACACCGAGATATCTGGACAATGTAAAAAAATCTATTCAGTCAACAGCAGTAAAAAAAGGAGAAAAAATAATCTGAAAAAGGTTGTTATTCTAGGATATGCATCAAAAAACAAATGAAAAAATGGCTTTATGCCAGAATTTCACAGTGTTTGTCTTTATGACGGATGTATTACATTCCAACAGTGGCTGGAGGAATGGAACTATGTGGCAGGAGCAGACAGTTCCTTTGCGTAGAACATGCATTGCAAGTGCTGTCTGCTCAGTGACTCTCCTGCCCTGGATTACATAACCCCGACCCCAGGTCAGGTATCCAGGCAGTGTAACTCCAGAAACAGCTGACTCTGGCTGTTCCTGGACCAGTGCCTGATGCTATAGAGACCAGGAGATGGCTTGATGCACCAATGTGCAGATATACTATTGGTCAAAGTCAGGGCTTAAGACTAAGTGCCTTTACAGAGGCACATGTACTGTGGATTTAGATTGGGATGGCAAAGACCAACTGCTTTGAAACAACCTGAGTTTACAGCTGAACTAATAGTTCAAGCTACGACATGGCTTACCAGTGGGGTCCACTGAACAGGCACATAGCTATCCATTTTCTCCACTGGAATTTTGCTTCAGAATTCTTTCATAAAGAATTTGTTGTTTATTTTTTTATGATCACTGGGTTGAAAGTGGGATGGGCATAAACAATGATACATAATCTGATATCCTGCTGGGTCATGGGGGTCAGAAAATGTGACTCAAGGACAATTCCCAGAAAGCCTGGGGCTGCTGTGAGAACCCTTGCTTTTCTCAAACTAGCTCTGCAGAGCTGCATCCCCTTCATCACTACTCATCACCATGCCGCATTAGTCTCAAAGTCCTGCTGATTACAGTACTTGCAGTCTGACCACTGGGATGGGTTACGGTGGATTTACCAAACAACAGATTAAAAAGCCAGGACAGATGATAAACAGACTGATTATTGAGGTGGCCTGTGTGTGTGTTGAAAGTGTATGCCTTCCTGAGAGTCCATTAAACCTGAGATTTAAAAGAAACAGGGAAGTTGCTGAAAGGTTGCCTTTCTGTGCAGAGGAAACCTGTGTGGTAGAAACTGGCTAGTGACTGATGAAAAATGTGGTGAAAGCTTAATGCTACCATCTTAACCGCACCACTGCAGGTAGAATGAACCAGTAACCCTCTCTTCTGCATGTCATAGCTGGCTGATTGAATTGTATCTGGAGACTTAATGGACAAGAGATTGTGTTTGATCCAACACCAGCCTTGGATAATGCAATGATTTACGAGCACTTTGGAGAAAATAAATTGGCGTCTCTGTTATTTAGTACAAAAACAGACATTCCTTTAAACACATCAGCCATGTGGACTGAAAGAATAAGGAATGAGGGAAAATAAAGAAAATTAAAATCTATTTCCTCCAGAACAGCCAAGCAAGGCCATTGTTAATTTGGAATCCCTGCATTTTACATGAAAGCTATGTCACCCTGCACCAAAAAATACAAAGTATCATGTAAAAAACATACACTGTAGTCCACTTACAAAAAACACAAAACACATGTAACCCTCTCTGGAGAGACTATGGTGAAACACTGATAGTATCTAGTAATTTATAGTAATTAAAACATTTGCCTTAATTAAAGGGATAGTCCACCTTAATAATAAAAGTCATTTATTTATTTTCTTACTTTGAGAAATGTACTTTAAACCAACAAATAACATCCGTCCAGAGCATTTGTGTCCAGATTTGAGTAGTTCATGAAACAGGTCTCATTTCAAAATCAATGGAAGTCTAAGTACCAGATCTCACCAAAAAAAAATAGATTTAGACAAAAGTAAATTCCAACATTTATGAGAATTCACTTGGAGGCTATGTGTGCAGCTACAATATCCTAACAATATCACAACTTTGAATGATCTCAGTTTGGAAACCTTTATTTCAAACTATCCCATTAAATAGAGAAAGTAAAGCTAGGGCTCTATCTTCTTGAAAAAGAGGTTCATCAATCCAGTCATTTTTTAATCCAGGCTGAGATATAACAGTATGACAGAGAACATCATCCAGCTTCCAAATCTAATTCCCCTGCTTCATTGCCTGTAGAAATACTGGGAATGCAAACACAAAATTCTTCTAGTTCCTTCATTCCAGGGAAGAACTTAGAATCTGACTTTGGCTCACAACTTATTAATTATAGCCATGGCAGCCAATACCCGCAGACTATCTTTTGTGATAAGACACTCTCCTGATAGTACATTCAATTTGCAGACACAAAACACTCAGCACTGAAACCATATTAAAGATATTTTGCACAGTTGTGTATTTATGGTAAAACAATATTTTGACACCTTTTCTGGGTAACTGTAGCGGATTCTGTGTTTAATCATGTCATACATGATTGTGCACTAATTACGTTATATAACCTACGTATGACAGGTGGCTTTGGGAATTAATGATATTTATAGACGTCCATATGAGAAAATAATAAAATCTGCCACATCAGCTCACCAATCAGCTGTATTTGATTGGTATTGCATCTGCAGTATATTGACAATGACAAGGTTTTCTAGGGATCAGTGTTTTCTACACTGTACAGTTTAGTACAAATAACATAATCCAGACCATACTCAGACATGAATCTTGTTTCTTGAGGAGGGACATGGCTGTCAGAAACTATATGAGCTATGGCCGTTATTGACAGTTCACAGAATTCCTTACACCACCCATCTGCAAACAACCTGGCTCTAAACACCAGTAAAACCAAAGAAATAGTCACTGACTACAGGAGGCACAGAGCAGACCCTTCCCCACTCTACATCAACAAGGACCATGTCAAGAGGATCTCCACCTTCAAATTCCTTGGTACACACATCGCTGAGGATCTCTCCTGGTCTGCCAAAACCTCAGTGGTGGTAAGAAAGACTCAGCAGCGACTACACTTTCTCAGACTGCTACAGAGGAACAGTCTGGAGGAGAAGCTGCTGGTGGCTTTCTACCACTCCACCATCGAAAGTGTACTGGCATCCTACATCACAGTGTGGTATGCCAACTGCTCAGCAGCAGACAAAAGAGCTCTGCAGAGGGTCATCAAAACAGCTCAGAAAATCATCAGCTGCCCTCTGCCTTCCTGAGAAGACATCTCTAGCTCTTGGTACCTCTGCAGAGCCAGAAACATAATTAAAGACCCCGCCCATCCTGCACAGCACCTGTTCAACCTCCTGCCATCTAGGAGGCACTACAGGTGCATCAAAAGCCGGACAAATGGACTCTGTAACAGAGTTTCTTTTCTTCTGAGAAATTCTGTTACCCAATGAGCCACCTCATTATCACTTTAGAAGTTAAAAATATTTAAAGTATTTATTACATTTTAAGTACATTATTCTGTTCTTATATAATGTATTGAATGGGTATAATTATGTATTGAATGGGTATTTAACCATGTACTGAACGTGTTTTTTAAACTTGTTTTTTTGCACTGATCAGGAGTGGCTCTCTTAATTTCGCTGTATATTCTATGTACGATGACAATAAAAGACATTCTATTCTATTCTATCTGCCAGACCACATGACAAGATGGGATCTGCTGTTGTATGGTGGCTGGTGGCTGGCTGTGCTATGGCACCACACAGCCAAATTCACTAACATTTAACAGAGACAAATTACAAAATGTCATGTGGGAAAACATACCATCCATATTTACCCTTATGAGCCTTGAAGAAGGTTTAGCTGACTGACATGTTACAAATTTTACAAATGAAAAAATTTGGATAGGCATTTTTTCATCAATATGGGATTTATTAATATTTTATTCAAGCCTTTGTTTGGGAATTGTTTCTCCCAGCTCCATTTTCATGGCAGATTCTTCAACTTTGCATGCCCTAAAAAATTCCAGTCATTTCTATGTCTCGATACTCAAATCACAATGAATTATAGGCAACCACTTTTTCATTAGTTCATGAGTTAAAGCTGTGCACTGTAGCTTGGTGCAGGTAACCCTCACCCATGGGAAATTACGCTGAAAGGAGAAAACAGCATAGTGAGACACCACAGAAACCACAGAAACACACACACACACACACAAGCAGTCCAAGCCTGCTCCCAGCTTTCTCAGACTGCGGTAACTGAGGTCAGTTGACCTTGACCACAGAATTACCCAGTTCCCAAGGACATACCACCATCTCCTGGATGAGCTCCAGACTGGAGGTTAAGATTAACCAAAATGTCTTCTGAGTGGGGGAAGGGCTGTTTCTGCTTTTTTCATCAACATTTTGAACAGAAACTACATCTTTTAATACTGGTATTAGCTCCAGCTATCCCAATATCATCTAATGCCCTTTTTGGGTTTATGTGTTCAAAATGCTTAAATGTTGACGAAGAGATGACCAAGCCTTCCTAAATCTTCAGCTTTACAAGCACTGCTGTTGTGGTGACAGTTTCATCTTTTGGACATATCAATAAGGGCTATTAAATAAATTAAACATTCAACAGGTAGTGATGTACTCCAGAAGACTAAATGCCTCAATGCAGACTACAGTCAGAGGCAACACTAGAAATACCCAGCTCGCACTTGTATTTATGAGGATTTCATATTTTATTCCATCTCAGAAAATAAATCAACTATTCTGAATGATTAGTTTGACCGATTGATTTGTTCTACTATTCCAAACAGTATATGAAACAGGCATATCTGCAGCATACTGGAAAAGACAGGCTGTCAGTCATTAATCATGCACTAAACAGATGTCTGTACCAAGAGCAGCCTACACAGTTTACATTTTTTTAAACACTAACAAATTATGTAGCTGCATATTTTCTGAGGAAATACAGGTGAAGCATATTGCTCAAGGTTACTGTGCCTCCACCTGGGATTTGGACCCCTAGCCCCAGTTCCTTAACCACGGAGGCCCAACATTTTCATTCATCATGTTCTGGTGATAAAACCACAGCCGAACAAGGGCCTGACCTAATTTCTTCCAGACCTACTGCCTTTCTGGTCCCCTGCAATCCAACGCTGTATTGCAGAGTTTATGGAGTAAGTGAAGACAAGGAGCAGGTGTCGGGAAAATGGCGAGTTTGGATGCTAGCGGTGCTTTCAAAGTGGTTTGTGGGGGGAGACAAAGCACTCTCATTTCACTGTGTCACACAGAGTGACACTAGTAGGCTTTCCTTGGCTAACACCACTCAATAATCACATGCAGCCATCTTTCTTTTATCTGCACAGCACCATCACATACATCTGTCACACAGACCCTCTTCTACTTGGGCAGTTTCTCAGACCAGGAATCATTGTACCCAATAATCAACTCAAATCAGAATATTTCAATTGCCTACCAGAGAGTGATGTTGGCCAGATCTAGAGGTGGAACAGAAATAGCACCAAGTACAGCTATTCCTTAAGGAAGAAAGGCAGTGTTTGTCATGTAAAGCACCATGACTATAATAAAAGCCAAGAAAACTGACCACCACTGCTGTGAAGGGTCTTTGTGAAAAGTAGTCCTTTAACTCAACCCCAAAGCTTTGGCCCCAAAGCAACAAACTGATATGGAAGCCAAATTTTTCATAATATTTAATAGAACATGACAGAAACAAGATCTGCTTTTAACACAGAGACTGCATGTTTAAAATCCACATGGAAAAGGTAGTTTTACCCTTAAGCAGGTTATCTACCGTACATAGCTGCAGTAAAAAAAGCTATACAAATGGATACAATGTAAAATTATGATGTGTAAATTGCTCTGGATAAGGGCATCTACCAAAGGCTCAAATATTGCAATGTAATCCTTGTAGACTAGTTCGATCTCATTATGCCTATGGGTTAATTTGAAACATACTGCAAAGTCAGTCACATCAGTTTGTCTTTGGCAGAAATACAGTCTCGCCATTCTTTCCTCTTATGCTTGACAGACTCGAACCAGTGACCAGATATTCAGCAGCAGAGACGCTAGAGGGAAACATGGTGAACCAAAAAGCCCAAGGTAGTTATCTTATGTCTATGTGAACTAAGCCACCGCCACAACCCAAACCATTGTTCTGTAAAAGTTTAAAAAACACTCAAGAATGTTGTCTCTTAATAGAGCTGGAAGACCCTGGACCAAAGAAACAGACCCCATATCCACATTAGTGAGCATTGTAGAGGGTCCTGTGTGCACACCCACATAGTGCTCGAGTCTTCTGTGCTCATCCTTCTAACTGTTGTGGTTACGCATGTCCTCCCAAGCGGTAATGAAAACAAATGAATAAATTAAATTGGGTTTTGTATTTTTCCCCTTTTTCTCAGATGCAGTGTAGTGCTGCTCCTTCAGCATACTCAAGCGCATTTCCCACAGATTTAGGATTCAGAAGCCATACTCGCGACTCCTCCGATTCATGTGAAAACTAAACCCTGCTTCTTTCCATAATTTTCACACACAGATATGAAACCTACCACATATTGCCCATAACATTTGAGAGACACAAAGTCAACATATAAACAGTTTGAAAATCTTGCAATTACCTGGGAGGCCAGGACAACCAAATACAGAGGGATTAGATGGATGATTTGTACCGGCCAGTTATTGCCTTGCCAGTGCAGACCTCCAACCATACTAAATACAATCTTAATTAAACCATATCTCTTCTCTCATGACTGTTGGCTCAAAAAGAAAAGAACACATTATCAGTTAGCAAATGCATTGTTACTATTCTGAAAAATCAGCTTTCGAATGGGGGAGAAATTTAATATCCAGGCATTTAGCAGAGATTGATTAAAGCACATAGAAATGTGGACATAATTAATCTCTTTCCTACTCTGGGATTTCTTTCCTGGCTAGTAAGAGGTTCAAACTGACACAGCACTCATAGCCCTGGACTGTTGTAAAGTCGAGCGTAAGAGCAAAGCTCTGTTTTGATGAATCTCCTGTCTGTACTATCCAAAAACAACACCCCTTTCCCACCCTCCCTTGGGCTAGGAAAATGAGTCCCAAATAATGTCTCAGGAGAGATCTCCGGCACTCCTGTCAGGCCGCCCTGACTGCAACGGAATGCGACAGAAGGCTTTGCAACAAATGGGACCCTGTCCGTATGAAGAGCCTTGTGGAATTTCAGCAAGATGCTAAGTGCCAAGAGTTTTGAACCTGGGAAGAGTTTTTTCAGGTGAGAGCTTCATGGATAGGACTGAGATACCTGCTCTGTCATGGTCTTCCTCTCCTGTAACTCATTTAAAATGGAGATGCAGTGCCATAGTTCACCAATGCCACAACCATCCATCACATTAAATGGTTAATGGAAATCCTCAACTGGAGGAGATCTAAATCAAGATCTGAGTTTGTCAACAACACTGAATCCTCACAAGAAAGGGAATGACCCAAAGAAAAGCTCATTTATGTAAATACAAAATGATCCAACACAATAATACAAACGAAAAAAGATTAGTGTTGTCCTCCCCCTCTCTCCCCACCACTAGTGCATATTTTGGGCTTGATAAAAACTGGAGAATTTGCTGAGGCACCGATTCCTCTCCCCGCTCTCCCATGGATCCCAGCTCCCTCTGGTTTTGATCATACGAACACTGTAAGTCTCTGAAGAACAAAAGCACCACTTGGGACTGTTATGTATGGCTTCAGAAACATGCTCCCCCCATACTCTTCCCCTCTAAATGACTGCTGAAAGGTAAAATTCTCACCACAGCCACCTCAAAAGAGCTCTATACCAACATTCAATTAATCCTCTAATGTGGCTTAAAGTAAGAAACAATACTGAATCCTACCATGAACCCTGTTCTAATCCTGAGCTGTTCATTTCAGTTCCCTTCATTCCACTTGTAATTAAAGTGAGCTTTAAAATTTTTGCCAAGAAGAAGATTTTTGCCATCACAACCCTCCAGGTCAGTAACTCAGAATTTAAGAGGTAATCCTTATCTGACCTGCCTTAGATGCTACTACTGTAATCATTAATGTGTTTCTCAACTGACATTCTATTTCATATGTGTTTTGTGTTCTGTTACCTTACAAAGCAGAAAAACTAAACAGATATCAGTACTTATCATCCCAGTAAAAATGCTATTTGATCTTTCTTCTGTTGCTCTCCATATTCAAATAAATTGTGATTAAGTAGGAGCATTACTGTTTTAATCTTTTTTCTGCTGCTGTAGTTCATTGGCCTTTCACTGCTTCTTCCACCACCCAGTTAATGTTTGCTCTTACTGACCAGGGAGACTCTATGGAAAGTAAGCCTCAAGACAAAAATGAGCAGGCCAGCTTAGCTTCCCAAATGATTCTATTGGCCTCTCTACAGCGTGCTGCCTTCCTGTCTCTGTGTACCAATCCTTCTGTATCCAAGAGTTTTGTGGGGCAGAAGAAACTTGAGGACACTAAGCTACTGCAGCACTTATCTGCAGAAATGCAGAAAACAGTGTGGTTAAGTGCAAGTCTATTGGGAGACAAATGAACAAAACATTCATTACCAGACACAGAGAAGTAGCTACCAGCTATTTGACAAAGGCACCATGGAGGGGTTTATCTGTGACTTCCCTTAGAGCCACAGGGCAAAGCATAATGTTTTTGGGTGGCCAGACATTTTTTCTTGCTCTTTATTTGTGATTTATTTGACAATTAAAATACAGAACACCAAAACTGACCTCAACGGATTTACAATACCCTACTGATCCCAACCTGTACCCCCCGGCCACCCCACTCCTTCATCCCACTGCCTGCCATCACTGCCTTTTATAACAATCCATCTCTCTGGAGCACAGCTGGACATAAGCGCTCTCTGTGCCAATGGTGATGCAGAGTGTTCTTCCAGATTTTGTTGTGTTTTATTTTACACCAAAACAATAAATGTATTTTTACATTATGTCCAAAGTGAGATTTAAAGTTATGTAAAGAGGTTGCAGGAAATTGAAAATTTTTGAACAATGCCTCTTGGATTGCGTTGAAAATGTGTATACTCAGGGTGCAGTCCACTGCAGGTGTTCTCTGTTGGCACAGCACCTACCTTCATTTCTTCATTTTTAAGATGATAAAAAGACTGGGCAGAGATGCAACCAAATGAAACAGCCCAGCTGTAAGCCATTTTCATTTCATTACATCCACTTAAGAGTGCTTAACAATTAACTAGTCAATCAAATAAATACAGGCACGTGGCTTTAATTGAGCTGCTCTGCTCTTAAGTATACAGTACTTTCCAGAATGTGCCATTTACACTGCTGTTTCTGCCAAAAACAGTGTCAAAAGTCTGAGTGGATCTTCATTGGAGGACAGGTGACCTCCACTGATGTTGGGTGAATGATATGCTTGCACCAGGAGGGGAAATGTCCCTTATTTTGTGACAAAGCCAAGTATAGTTACAGACATCCCAGAGTGATCTTCTAAGTTCAGCAATCCTCTGGGAGTCCAAACTTGACTTTAAGCAACTGAGGATGGATGTGTCTCTCCCCATGGCAACAAACAGCAATCATATTTGTAGTGTGTGCCATGGCAACCCTTGGATGGTCATACGGACAGAAACCTCAAATGCCAGAGTTCCTAAGCTTTTCTTGTAGGAAACAAAATCTTGTTGCTCTGTAACTGTGCCAAGTTAAACAGGGACAAAAGCAAAGAACAACTCATTTACTGAAGAAAAGTATTTCCTTATTCTTCACTGCCACTTCAAAGCATTTGAGGGGTTGAGGGGATGGGAGTGTAGACCTGGCTTTAAAATTAGCCATCTCCTCTTCCTAACAAATTACCAGAGGGCTAGGACAGGGTAACCTGCTCTGTCCATTTATATCTGTTCTTAGGGCAGCTGACACAGTTAGTGATGATCTGCTCTGTCTTTGATAGTGTAGATACATATATACAGTTTCCAGCTAGATTACCTCCATTGGGAGTTCAGAAACTGAGACTTACCCGGTAAAAGGCAGTTGTCAAAGGCAGCAGTGCAGCGGCAATAGTGTACTCCTCTGAGCTAGAGCAGTCCTGCAAGAAAAACAGCAGGGAAAGGGGGTGAGATTTGAGGCCAAAAGTGAGCATGACTGACACTAAAACACATAATCTCTACAGGACACCTGAACCCAAAATACTTGAAATGATTCAATAAAATGTCCTTAGTCTCTTCAAGGGAATGCATAATGATTTCATTCTTCATTATAACTGTTAGTTTATTCATACAGCCTGAATGGAACTTTAAATTTATGTTTAATTTTGGTTAAATGTATAGAGTAGGGTAAACCTTATAAAATGATGTAGGGCCTCTAGTGTAAAAATGTGTTTTACCTTATTGTAGAAATCTGAGACATTAGGACAGCTGAGATCTTGATTCTGGTTTTGGGGGTTTATCTGATTGCATGAGATAAGGTCGTCCTCACAGTCAAAATACAACATAGTGACTGACCATAACTGGTCCTTGTAATTCTAAGTATGTAATTTGTTACAATTTTTTCAAACCTAACTTTAAAATCGTATTTTCAGATGTAAAGTGTACGCCAAGTGGAACAAAAGACAGAATTGGTTGTATAACACAGCAAATGCTGTCGATAAACATACACTTCCTATTATATAAAGTTGTGGTTGTTGTTTTACTTCACTGGGCAACGGCAAGGCCATTATTACTGTTATGTCAACAGTTACTGTTGGTACATATGCTTCCAATATGATTATATAATCCATTTTTACTCTGATACAATCATCATAATGTTCCAATTTACAACTCACAACTTAATTTGATGTGTGCATTCCTGAGTGGGGCATAATATAGGGATCTGGAATATGACTGTGGGCTCTGTTTTAATGGTTCAAACTCATGGCGCAACAGTCAAAGTGGTGTACTTTACCTCAAGTAATTGCTGCAGTGCTTATTTCAAAAAGATGCTGTATCACTTTCATAAAAGTGGAATGTGACAGTTATGTGGATGCAATAATTCCATTTCAAACTAGTGTAAAATTGACTTTCCCTAGCCATAGATAGCACATATATCTGAGTTTTCAAATACATTTTCTCATATAATACAGTCTTTCTGGTTAGCATTACACCATGAATTTGGATTGTCAAATAATCAAAAATGATTTACAAAGTGAACAAATTCAAATTCTTTTTGGGGAACAACCATTATGTCAATACAAAAAACAAATAAACCTAATTATGTGCAGGCAAGCAGACCACTTAAATTTTACAGTCTGCCCAATGCCCCCATCAGTCATGCTGGATGTTTGTTCCTGGACTTAACTTTAATTGCAATGAGAAACACAGCCATGTAATGATGTATTGATAGAACCTTGGCATGGAAGGTAGTTGTGCTTTAAAAGTAACAGGCAGAAGAATTTCAGGCTCGGCACAAAGTGGGTTTTAATTAGAACAGGAAGAGCAGAGGGCTTTTGTGAGGGATAGGGAACAAGGGGAAGTTGGTCCAACAGGAAATTGGTCCTAATACCCATGGCCTTTATTTCTGGGGGAAGTCCAAGGTATTTATTATGAATCTAGGAATGGGAACAGAGGCTGGAAATATGATTCAATTCCCTTGTCAAAGCAATATGGCAGATTCTGATCATGTGCTGCATGGCACCTACAAATCAAAAGGGAACAGAACACAAATCTTCTGATTTAGTTCAGATGCTTGTACACATAGACACTCATACACAAACATGCACTAATATGCATACTCACACATACACATAACCACACACTCGTACGCACATACAGACATGTACATACATGCACACTCACACATGTAAATACATACTCACAACACTTACACATACACACTCACAAATACACTCATAAACATACACAGATGCAGAAAACAAGGAAACCTTTAAGTGTACAGTGAGATATATAGGTGAAAGGTAATGAGGTTTGGTTGGCAGAGCCAACCCTATAATTACCTGTACTGTGGTAGTATTGTTTTCATTGTACCACACCCTCTGTGCCCTACAGGTCAGATGTATCATGCTTGTATTAAGCCGGTTTAACTGCCTGTTGGGCCTTAGGTGACATCATTTTAAATTAAAAAACCATGATGCAAAGGAAGGGAAGCACGATCAAAGGAGAAGCAGAACAATGCACCTCACGCCCCTATAAGGGCCTGAAGCATGACTTAATGCTTCATCCTTGAAACATGACACCATATTTACTTCAGCGGGCTTACAGTACATATTACCCAGATAGCAACTGATTTTCTTATCATACAGACTAGAGCAAGACAGGGCACAGTGCTGTTCGGTCACCACCATATGAACTGGTGGCATTTAAATTAAAATGACTATCATTCTGAGCTGTTCTGCTGGACAATTGATTCCATGATAAGTTTTTCAGCTGCGAAGAATCCAACGAACATGATAACCAACGAACATGATACACTTAACTCTGTATGGGCTTACTCCCATTGGAGTATACGTACACTGAATTATATGAAGCCCCCTTCCCTCACAAACTCTTGTCAAAATTAGTTACACAGAAGGGTGGAAGTTTGAAAACATCCTTAGAGGACTGATTATGACTCAACCATGCCATGTGAGTCAGGTTGCTCAGCGACAAAGGAATGCGTTAGGGGCTTCGTGACTCTCAGTCAGGGCGACGTGAATGCATACGTGCGCATATCAGTGTTCTGCAAAGTGGCCTCGCTCCAGTACAACTCTGCCGTAGCATGGCCATGAATGTAACCTTTTTGCTCTCTCACTACCTCTCTCTCCACACTCACTCTCTCTCTCTCTCTCACTCTCTCTCACTCACTCTTCCTCTGTCTCCTGTTTCTCACTGGCTTCTCCAGCCCTGCAGGGGCATGTGAATGTGAAGGGTTCTCATAGATGGTCTGCAAGAAGTATCAAAACAAAAATGTGCTTTTTCTTTTCTTTTGGTTTCATCTCACTGTTACCTTTGACTTGGGTACCTGGCCATCAAAAACAGGGCTGGATAACATGTATTTTTCAAGTGCAAATAATGTACCTTTGTTTTGGCAGCACAGTGTCTCACACATGTCTTTATTGGGTCACATTGCATTTCATCAGAGAAATGGTATGTTTTGATGTGCTTCTGTGTGAGATTTTGTGTGCTTTGAGACAAAAGCTCAACTAACTAAAGGCTGAACCAGCATGAGACGGAGTGTCCATAAGTGTGACAACATGTTCTGGAAATACATTTATTGCAAAGAACCTCAATGAAAATGAAGTCTTCAGGTGTCCTCCTTGACCTTATATTAGCATGAACAATGCAATGAGTTTGGAAACACCTTATTACTTTATTTCTGAGTAATTGCGCAAATTTGCTTCTCAGAAATCAGGTCTGTTGGCAAAAGGCATCCTGGCACTGCATTCACCCTTAAAAGCTTTGACACGAGGCAGTCATAACACCTTCAATCACTCCCACGCAAACACCCTCAGGCCCTTTGCCACATAACACTGGTGAACTGGTAGCCTGATGTCACCCATGAACACATTGAGGAACACAATTACAGGATGAACAAATATTTCCTTGAAAAATCTCAAATTAGACTGCTTCCTATCAAGTGATAAAGAATGTCAGCATAAATATATAGGAAACTATATGGTGGGAAAGTAATGCTTACCATTAGAGACATGGACTTAGAGGTCAAATGTAAAGCTGAGCGGTGAAATCTCACAAAACCTGTAACAACACTGTTCAGCCTTAGTGAAGACTCTATATTCACTGTGATACACTTCTACACATTCAGACATTATTTGCATGCTGGCAATATATTCAGACTGTATACATTCAGACACACAATGACAGGATCTAAGCAAAACATCTTTTATACTGAGCTGAACTCAATACAGTTCAGCTCAGTATAACACCAAACACATCTGAAATCTCATTTAACCAATAAACAGTTACTGTATGTCTATTTTTGGGTATGAACCACAAAGAAAATCATCAATGTGGCAAGATAACTATGCAAGGACTGTAAACTGTGTATCACAACAAGCCAAGTAAAACTATTGCTCTCACATCCAGCACAGAGACAAAGTAAGTAATTCCATCTGTTGCTGGGGATACAGTCACTGGCTGCAGGCTGGGCTGAGCTGTGCTCTCTACAGGATCAGGGGTCTGACAGTCTTCCCTTCACCCTACACTCACTCTTTTAGCCAATAAACCCCAGTAATTCCTGTGCACTCTCATACATCTGTAGGAGCTCACAATAACATATATGAAGCCTTCCTCTGGGCAGCTGTGAGGCAAAGGGTGATGGAGAAACATTCAGAGTGCAGATACCTTTTCAAGTTTGGCTCACACACAATAGCTTCTACACTTAGAGTAAAAAACTTCAAAATCACCAGGACTTTTTGGTGGAGGCTGAGGGCTGAGGGTTGAGGCTGGGGCTGTGGAGGTGGGGGGATTTGGGCACTGGCCTTCTCTTGGTTTAAATAAAGGCACAGCAATGCATGCCTTTAAATCGGCTCTGGAGAAAAACAGAAACGGAGCAAACATTTGTGTGCCACATGCTGGTGATCCTGTCACCTCTGCCCTAATGTACAGTCTGTGGGATTTACAGAGCTCCCCTTGGGCGGCCCCCAGCAAAGCTTTTGCGCCTTTAAAGAGAGCGTGCTAACAGATAACAGAGCTGCATAACCACAGGGAACAAAAAAAACCCTAACCTAAATAACGTTTATTCTCTGGTATTTCTTTTATTGTAAGTCTTTAAGTGATAAAAGATGCTTCCTCGCCATACTACGAAGCCGCAATTAGGACAGCGTGACTTGCCCAGACAGCAACCAAAAATAGGCCTTTTCTAATGAACTGTTATTCAGTCCCAGTACAGGGTCTAAGGTTGTGTTTCAGGCCATATAAATCAGATGTTCTCCATGGAAGGGCAGTGCTGAGTGACCGAGTGCAGAGATAACATAGCCCGTCATCATCAGGAAAGCACCGGGTTCATGCCAGAAATTACATACAGCCTCGTTCAGCATGAAAGTAATTACAAGCAGATCATGTAAACAATTTTGCTGGCATCTCCAAAAACCTGCTATCTGTCCATGTTTTCTTTTGACGGGGTCTGGGTGCTGAAGAGAGTCAGCTGAGTATGAAAGCAATTACAGCCAGGGCCAAGCGATCTGCTATTTCTGCTCCTTTTTTATGGCCCAGCCGGGACAAATACATCGACCCAGGCTTGGCACCAGCTCTTCCAATCAGGACCAAGTATCTGGAAAATGTGAGGCTCTTTTACAATGCCTGTTGCCTTAGCAAAATACACATGAAGAACAACAATATGAAATTACATAAAATAACCAAATGAAATAACTTAAAAAAACATCATATGAGCTTCAATTAAGCTCAGGCCAATAAACCTATTGTGCTGTAATATGGACATATGCAGGTCTCCATGCTTAAACTGCAGGGCTGATTTTTCTGGGCGCCGCAGGTCTGCAACAATTGTGACACATAGTCCGGGATGGAAGCATGGTTTGCTACTGCATGAGCAGTTTCTCCAGCATAATTACTTGTAATAGTGATCAACAGTGGGCTGCTGTGTTACTGAGAAATATGGTCTTTGGGGGTCCTGGAACAGCCAGACAGAGTCTGGATGTACTAGCCAGCCAACAGCTCTGTTTGTCCTGCTTCAGTTCAGTCACAGCTGTCTAAAGACAGATAAAGCTGAAGCTGTTGATTGGATGAGGCCAGCCCCTGCCTGTAAAGCACTGATGCCAGTCTCACCACAGGACATAATTATCCATACAACTTGATGAGTCCAGGTATTTGGCACATTAAAGAGTCTCTTGCCTCAAATCCTCAGTGAAATATCAGCAGCTCCTCTCTGTGACTGCATTGCTTCTGAGAAATAGTGCCTAAGTAAAGTATTAACCCCATGGTTTCAGTAAACAGAAATGGAAATGTATCCTGAATTTATATAGCTGCTCTGCTCTCATGGACCTCAGACAATGGTTACATAACAGAATTAAACATTCAGTCATTGGACACCGTCTGAGCAGGTATCCTGTAATGCGTGTTGGGTAGAATGGGAGATGAAGAATTTGACCATGCTGACACCCGTGTGTGAACCGTGCTGTCTTCATAGAGGTTAGCTAGTTCTTTGCCAGTTCGGAAGAGCCAAAGAAGAAGAGTTCTGCCTGGGGCCCAGCACATGGACCAGAGTATTTGGTCTATTTATTTACCCATGAAGGAGTAAGATGGGATTACCTTCCTCAGGTTACCACTGCCATATACCATGTCTCCTCACAGCAAAACACCAGACATCTTCAGCTTACCAGTAGTAGTTTTTTTAGCCTTTTTATGCTTTTCCCTTGATCATTACCACTGCCCCTGTTCAACTGCATGGTATAAACTGTTAAAAATGTATAGTGTAAAAAATTGTCTCAGACAAATGTGACTGCATTGGTATTGTGCTGATGCTCCAGCTATGGTGCTCCTTCTGGTGGCACAGCAGTTATTCAGCAGTCAATTTAATTGTGGACTGGCTATGTAAAATTTTTTGAGCCAATGCAGATCATTGAAATGAAGGGTATTTGGAATGTGTGAATAAACCAAGGTGAATATTTTGAATTTTATTACGTGTCTCCTTGTCTGCCTCTCCAGTTTCTGAATCTTATTCCGGAAACGTGACCTATTGGCTGCAGCTTCTGGGAATGTTCAGTGCCTATTTCTTTTAATCCATTTCATGGGAGTGAAATATTTTGCTGAAATAGATGTAGCTGTTCATCAGCCTGACTGATGGACTGCTGTGGCAGAGGTTTCTTGGATTTCAGATGCATTAATCTATCACCTTGTGTGAGGGTATATGTATTCTCCCTGGACCAAGGCATGAAGCTCAAGTCCCATTCAGCATCAATATTTCAATTCATGAATACTGCTCAACTTTTTACAGTTTACACAACCTCAACAACATCCCATTTTTCTATGCAGGAAGCCTTTTTGTCTTTCAGATCAGATAACTATTATAAAACAATAGACGATGGGTACACAGTTCTGTTTTATTACTCAGTTTTAAACCTGAGCTATCAGTCTATATCAGCACTAGTAGACCTCTAACAAAAAATAAGGAGTGAAAATGCCTTCTTATGTTAAATAACATGATTATGCTGCTAACTTTACTTCTCTGTAAATGGTATGACTAAGAACAGAACCTCTGGAAAGCACAAACCTCCCTAGCTCCTGTGTGAAACAAAGACATTAGGCAGTCATTCCCTCAACAATCCATACAAAAAACATATATCACATCCTTCAACAATCTATACAAAAACATATATGCATTGCTTAGTCCGAGATGAAAACTTTTAAAACTTTGACCCATTTAAAATGTGGGGAGCAAGTAACAGGTTCAATGAACTCAATTGCCCCAGGAACCACCCAGCATTGTATTCATATGCACGTTAGTATGGATCATTTCATTGCCCAATATAATCAAACTAAAAAATGCAAGGAATCTTAAGTGACCTAATAAAAGTCACTCTCTGTGCAAATTTCATTTATTCAATCCCTAGGTAATTAATGCCGATTGAACTCTGTGAAATATGAGGAAGCACCAAAGGAACCCTTGTCTATCCTTTGATTGTTGGCAGGCAGAATTTATATGGAGTGCAATACAGTGTGCCCCAACAATAAATCACCTGCCCTCAGGATTAAGAGCTGAGTGAACGAATTGGTAAGGAGCCGTCAACAAGCTGGTTATGGTAAACAGCGGCAATGTCACAGCCAGGACACGTATACAAGAAGCTGTCACAAACAAATGAGAGTCACAAACAAATGAAAACACTGGCGTAAATCACTTTGTAAAGTCAAATAAACACACATCACTGACTCAGCGCAGCCAGTGGAGCTTCCAAAGGGAAGGGGGTTGGGGGGCAGGCAAACGTGCATACTGCTGTAATGCCTGCCAAAGACCCGTCTGTGGGGAGTTCGTGGCGTGGTGGAACGGCTGAGCGAAAGGTATGTTCTAAATTTACATGCCAGACTGGCCTGCTCAGTGCTTGGCCGGCCTGGCCTGCCCCCGTACGGTTTCCATTATGCGCTGGATGTGTTATAAACAACTACAAATGTCAGTGTTTGCACTAAATTAAAAGCAGTTATGACTCCCGAAAACACCACACGAGATTGCACAGAGCAGTTATTTCTCATTGCCAGGTGTGAAGTTTATCTGTTATAAAAGACATGCTCGAGTCGAACAGGTACAGAGCACGGTGGCTGGGAACACACAGTATGGTCATGAGCTGGTGGAATGCACTCTGAGCACTTAAGGCCTGCTATGGGCTTTTTCTGGATGCCGTGCACAGTGAAGAACAATGGTGAATGTGTGTGTGTGTGTTTATACATGTTGTTGAAGGGCTACCCACCTGCAGGGCGCAGTTGATCATGCGCACAATGTGGTCAAACTGCAGATGGTCCAGGATGGCTCTGTTCTGCTGGACATGTTGACTGAGCTCCTCCATCAGACACTGGCGTGCTGCCCTGCCTTTCAGAGCCCGCAGAGCTGCAGGAAGTGTCTGTGCACACACACATATACAAAGACACACACATGAATATATACACACACACACACACACACACACACACACATATATATATATATATATCTGAGCTCCATAACCGGCAGGAAGGACATGAAGCAGCTCTTCACCTCCAGTAAACTCTCCACCCCCACATACTTGCAGCTCAGCACCAGAGACACAGCAGTAGGACACTGCAGGCAGCCTACCTCTATCTGTTCAAAACAATCGCTCCTGCATACTTCACGTCCGTGCGTTTATGGCCACGACGGCTGGGGTAATGCTTTACACATTAGCTGAGCAGAGGCGATGGGTTTATAGGCACAGAGGAGCTATTAGCGTAGTGCGCTACGCTTTCTTAGCCACGTGGGGATGCAGTCCTGAGTTATACAACCCCAGTATAAAACCCACTGGGGGTGCTGGGCTTGGCTCCCATCCCATTCTATATATGGGGGGACAGATATAGGAAGACACCTCTGGGTCATGAATGCTCATAAATGTGTGGGCCTGACTGTTGTGATATGAATAAGAAAAATAATTAGCTGTACTACCAAATTATTAGCTATTTCTGTTTCTGTTCCTTTGCACATTTTTCACCTAGAAGTAGAATGCCAAATGTCTCCAAAAACTTCAGTTTAGGAGGGCTCAATTCCAAAGCAATGCAGCCAAGCCAACTGGTTCTACTTCCAAGTACACTGGTTGCTGCAGATACGGTGACATAGGTCTGCGCAGCTGACCCAGCTGCTGCAAGCAGATTATGTGAATGCAAATGGAGAGAAGTCACTTGCAAGTGATGATAAGAGGGCTGTTCTGACAACTGAAACCTTACTCCCATGTCAAGTACTACTAATGGCATGGTCAGGATTCAATCCATCCTATAGTAGCCAGCACTGCTCTATGCACACATACCTGGGCCAGGAGGTACTTGTAACATCTACAGCAGTAACAAGGAGACTCTGAGTCCATTTGAGAATTAATTTTTTCAATGCTGGCCATCTGTCAGGATTCCTTGGTGTAGAGAAGGAATGTGGTGTTGTTAAGGATGACTGGGAATTGTCTATATTATAGTGGTCTCAGTACAGATGTGGTAGAGTAATCATTTCCTCCTCTAAAGACATCAGCAGGGAAGACATATGGAGAGTGTGACAGTATATACCTGAAGAATGTGCACAAGTGTTAAACTGTATTGAAATAAGCATGCTTGTAATACCTTCTCGGTCTCCAGGGCTTTGTTGTCAAAGATGTAGGATATGCAGTTCCTCACCACCTCCAGCCGACGGGCACTGTTGAACACTGTGCCCGTTCTGCGCAGAATCGACACTGACCAGGACACAGAAAAAGGAAGGGACACATCAAACACATGACTCTCCTGATTCAGAAGAACCACTTAACAAAATAACTTTCTCCTCTTCTTCCATGTTTGATTTTAATGTATATGTGTTGTTGTTTTATTTTTTTCATGGGGGTGGGGGTGAGGGGGGTTGGTTCGGAATAGTGAGTGGGAACTATTTCAGACAGTGGGTTGCATCGAGGCGGGGTGGTTGAGAATGTTGCTATTATTTTGTTTTGACCAGCTCCCAGACTAAGCTAAATAGGTATGGCGGTATGTGATGTATTGGGCAACGGTACAATGTACTCTGATTTACCTTTTTTGAACTCAGATATTAAACAACAATGCTGGATCATGAGCATGTGCGATATGATTGGGTATAGTGAGGTGTAAGGTGGTATAACGTGATTTAAATGCAGTATACTGTTGACAATGTGAGAGGAATGTTACCTACCAACGGGTGGGCCAGCAGGAACTACACACTTCCTCTCAGTGCGGGTGGCAGTGGGGGCACTCTGGTGTTTAGCCAGGCCCTCCTTCAACAGAGCAGCCACGCGGGCCTCATCCAGCAGAGGAAAAGGAAGAACATGCACCCGTAAGTGGGACCCCTCTGAGGGTTGGGGAACCTTCTGGAACACCATGTGGGGGTTGGGGTTCTCCTGCCAGTCACCACAAAAAATTAAGATCAGGCACTAGAAAGTACCGAAGAGCAGCTGTTCCCAAAATTTTAATCAAGTTTTCTAAAAGATGACCATGTAACTAAGGACTCCCAGAGTATAAAACAGTTATCCCTTGGCATCTTTATCAAAAACCCACTACAGGCTGCCATACAGTGGCATGTTTAATCCTCATGGTTTCTTCAATGAATCTATAGACGTAATTTGATTGTTATGTGCAACAAAAATATTCAATAAATAAATACAATGATCACAATATTACCACGAATATACAGTATATACCAGATAAGGTTCATTGCACACAAGATATTTTAGATATTTAGCACATCCCCAACTGAATCCCTAGGGCCCAGTTTGGTCCCATGCTACAGAGCACAAGTATATTAAAGGAGGTGAGTTTATGTGGTCCAGTATAATGCTAAAGTACTTACCCAAAAGTGCTTCATTAAATATTCACCTGTAAAAACTAATTGATTGTAACAATGAAAGTCTGGATAAAAGTGTGTACAAAATATGTAACCCTACATCACACTCAGACATTACCCTGAATCATGGTGGCACCTTCCATTTCTTGACAGACTCAAGCTGCTAAAGCCAAGATCCAGGGCTATTCATAGATGTGCTAGCCACCCAGTTATCTTAAGCCAACTAGATACCAAACAATCAAGCTGGAAACTAAGATAAGGGGCAGAATCCCCTCATGGTTGCAATGTTGTAATGACTCTTTATAGAACCACCTCCAACTTCAACACAAACCATTCATGGTCTGAATGAAACAATAAGAGCACACAAACATGTCCACCTTAAGTGAGAGGTCTGGAAGTGATGTGCTAGGGCTTGCTGATGAAAAGGGCCTGTGGGTTAAGGTGAGCAATGGGTGAAGCCAGCCACCACTGAAGCTATCAGGGAATAGACTCACGTTCTTGAACAGTTGCTCAGCGATCTCACGGATGTGCTTCTGCAGTTTGGCTGGATTGTACTCCTCCTCTTTAAACCGATCCACATCAAAGGCCACCAGCTAGGAGGGAGAAAACAACTGCTCAACTAGAACAATAACAGCCAACAGGTGAAACAGGGGCACTGAAGTCATGCCATTCATGTGAATACTTTAGACAGAGAGTAGACCCCAACCCTTTCCAAAATCAACATCGTCTTCAGGAATTTCTGCCACCTCTGCACTAATCTTTCCACCCTCCCCATTCTACACTGGCATGCACACAAAGACACTGCCACAATCTCTGAAAAACTGATGCTGTTTCACATACATTGATCTCATTGGAAAAAAAAAATTAGGAACGCAGCATCTAATTCATGGAACAAAATGATATGTTTAGCATTACGGAATTCACTGTGGAATTTCACTGCAGTACAGTTCTTTGTGGTAGACCACAGTTCCTTGTTCTTAGAGTGTATAAGATCATACAGTACCTCATCAAATAGATCACAGGCCCTGAATGGGGGGCCCCTTTCTGAGACGAACCCAGCAAATGCCATGCCATCCAGGACCTTGGTGAGGAAGTCGCTCTCAATAAGGCCTCGCTGGCCAAGGAAGGCAGTCTGAGAGGATCACAGATAAAACACAATACCAAGATTATCACATCACAGGTGATCGAAAGCAGTGTGAGCAAGCCACAGGCTGAATGACCAAATACAAGCAATGCAGCTTTACAGAATCGTAAGTGTAGCAATTACAATTTAAGCACTGACAAACTTGTCCAGTAGCTTCAAACTGTTGTAATTTGCTATTGAAATGATTTTTGATGCTCTAATTAATTTACAGTTACTATTTATTAAAATTAAATAATTTCCATCAGAGACACAACTGAGGGTTATATATCGATTGGATGCCAGCGAGACTGCCTGAACTGCTAGGCTGTACTGCTCAGCCACAGCAAGCTGGTGGTAAATGCCACTCCTAAGCAAAACATTAAGCAAGCAAATATTAATTCAAACTAACAAATGAATAAAAGAATACAATTATTCAATATTAACCCTTCTGCATTATGTAAGTTATTAAATTTGTAAAAACGCTGTTATCAGTAAATCTTTAGACCAGATGAAGCTAGTAGAAAATCTAGTAGCTAGTATAAAAGCTAGTAGAACACAGATTCTTTTTAAGTTATGTGACTCCAGTGTAACTGTTTGGTGAAATGGATTGCATTAAATATTTGGCTTTTCAAGCCAACTGAAGGTTGTCTGAAACTTCTATTGCAGCTAAATACTCTGATTTACTCAACATATTTTTTCAAAATTCTTTTTGCCTGGAAGATTAAAAAATGTAAGGGTCAAACTTTATTTCATCTTGACCAATTTGATGGTAACCACAGAGTATGCAGAAATATGCATAATATGTCTATCTTATAATTAGTAATTCCCTTTGGACCCAGTCATGCTGAGCTCTAGGGGGAATATGGTCACTTGTTAACTCAGGAATGGAACCTATGCAGGGGGGCACTTAAACAGAAGATCAATGTCAGCTCGGATACACGAATGCAAACAAACAAACCGAATACAACAACAACAACAACAACAAAAAACACATTCCAGGTACATATTTTAGAGGCACACTGCAAAACAAGGAGTTAGAGGGAAAATGGCACAAACAAACACTGATACTGTATCACAAGACGGAATGTCACATTTCCTGCAAAGAATTTCAAAGATACACAAACACAAAACACATTAATCTATGTCTGGAGGCCCCAACAGCTTTAGGACACTTAGAGATGGCCTGTGATTGTCTCTGTGTTAATGTATGAATGTGACTGTCTGTAAATGAGTGTGACTGTGACTTCCAATCTGTGAATATATGTAACTGTAACTGTCCCTGTGTTTGTGCATGACTGTGACTCTCACTCTGTGAAAGTACAACTGTGGTTCTCACTCCACACATGGGTATGACTGTGATACTCACACTGCAAAAAAAAGCAATTGTGACTCTCACCTTGTGAAAATGAATGACAGGCTCAGCGTGGATGCGGATCAGCTGCAAACAGGACCGGTATCCTTGGAAGAGCTGTGCAAATAAGCGCAAGAATACTGCCCGCACCTCCTTGTCCTGGAAAACAGGGTGAGGTCCATCTTTACCACATGCATGATTTAAAGACAGTACAGGCAAGATTTCTGAATGAAAATATCTTCACAAGACAATAATACATTTGTTTCTCTTACTGACATTTGCTCATTGGTTTAATTGCCACAACAAATGGTGTAAGGGGGAGACAGGGGCTCATTATGAAATGTGCTCACACAAAAATGTCAGCTTGTATTATCAACAATGGCAGACTCTGTAAGCATGAGACCTGTATCTACTACATCCCCAGCAGTGGAGTCGAAGAAAGTAAAAAGTCTGGCACATACATAACATTGCAGAAAGACAAGGGTGAACACTGGCGTGGCTTTTTCGAGATGGAGAACATCCAGGATGTTAAAGGATTTCAGACTGACAAAGATCTGGTAACAATGTTATGTTGTCTGTCAGAAAGAAAGTTAATTTGCTTCTTGTCCACAGCTATCATTACGGAACTGGTAAAAGTCCGAAATTAGTTAATGGCTAGTCAAAACATACCAGCTATTAATTATACATGACATTATTTTGACTTGAGGACTAATATCATTGTTATAATATACTATATTCTACCTACGTTTTACAGCAACAGTTCTGTGTTAACTAATAGAGAAAATGTTGATAACATTTTTAACCAATGTCAAATTGTTTAGTTATAAAACCCACAGATTTCCTTCACAGACTACTTCACAATATCTTTTAGCTGAGGCATGAGGCCTGCAACCCTTGGGTGGGACTAAATCTAGTCTGAGAGAAGACAAGTAGATCATATCTTTAAATGCATAAAGACAACATGACATAGGTTGCAACAGCACTGGTGTTCCATGTTTCTTACTGTATGATAAAGCTAAATCAGATCAGCTGCATAATACTCAACTATTTTGTTTCAGAGATACCGTATTGTTGATTTCATTAACACCTTAAATAAAGCTATGAAAGCAAAATGGTGAATGATGGATCTCTCACCAGCAGCTTGAGGTTGGATGAAGCAGTTCGAGGTGGAGGAAAAGCATTATCTGCTATTTCAAGATCCGGATGCAGCACCTTAAAATAAAGTAAAGAAACCATTATGCCTTTAAGTCTGGATTGGAACATTCTGTTTATTTTATCTCAGCTTCTCTAATTTCCAGGTTAAAAATGAAGATCTGTTAAATAATAAATCGACTCCCTCTCACAAATCACAAATGCACCGCAGGATTAACTGTATGAGGTCTTGAGTCTCTTAGATGTATAGCAGCTACCAGTAGGCATAAATCTCTCTCAAAGTTCTTGAGAGATGACCCCTGTAACTGCATACAGTTACCCCAGAACAAAAGAAGGTATTGTTAAAATATACCCATGAGATCAATGACATTTTCCTATAAAATCAACATCATTCTGATTACAATTAATTGAAAGAATCTGACAGTATTAACAAAGTAACATGCTTTTTGTCAATTTCACATTTCACTGTGAATTGCTTTCTGGTTTAGAACCTAATCTGAAACATATCAACTAACTTTCAGAGTCAATTAATCACAGTGCACACTGTGTGATTACCATAGAGAGTGCTGCCTGGGTTTGGTGCAGTAATGGCTCAGGGAGGTGAGAAAGGTGAATGCACTCTGGGATCTTTATTGTTCCCCCATCCAGATCAGCAATGATAACATCAAGCTGTGACAAAATGAATGGAATGTAAAGTCAAGAACAGCACTGTGTGTGTTTCTTATTGGTTTAACACAGTTTAAGTTATAATATTCATGTGCAGAGGTTCCAAAACTAGGGTCCAGAAATCCCTAGGGGTCCAAGATGGAGTCCTCAGAGAAAATATTTTTGTAATTTAAGAATATTTTGTTGATATTTTTGCATTCATAAACTTACATTTTTTCATATTCATAAATTACTTGTTTTATATGCATGACTAAATAAGTGTGATTAAATAAATATATTTGTTTTTAGATAACATAAATCTTGCCTGTGTGGTATTGATAACATATATTACAGTATACCTTTGATAACACTATAATTATTGTGGTAACTTTAATAATAATAGCTACCAGCCTCATACATACCCATAATGTAATAATGACATCATGGTTCAAGCATGCAATATTCCATGTACTAGTGTGTTATTAGCCTCTGTTAATTTTTGATGGATGTTAACAGTTCCATCCCTGATAATCTGAGGTGCTCACCAGTTCCTGGATCTCATTCTGGAACACAGAGTGCACGCCAATAATGAAGGGAGTTGGAGAACTCAGGACTTCTAGCAGCCGTGAGGGCAGGATGGGAATGTAGGGGTAACTGAGGGGCAGAAATGTTAGAGAGGCAATTATTATCAAACACAATGATCATTAAGCACATTCTCAACAACAGTGGCTGCCAAGAACTTTTATTCGGCATGTCATGTAGCATTCTATTACATTAACAATAACAGAAAAGTGAGGAGAGCTATAGGGTTGGGGATATGAGTGACTATGTTCTCTGTGCACACATTCTTTTTTGTTTGACTTTTAATGTGAAATAAAATACAAATTTAATTGCGAAAACACATTAAAACAACTGTTACTGTTCTTTCAAGGCTGCCAAAATGAGTGTCCTCCAACTTTTGCAATTAATTTGAAATGTGTAACACATTAATCAAAAAATTATGTAATTAAATTTGATGATCAAGGGTTAAATTGGACCAGGGCTGTTCCTAAACTTCATCAGACCAAGCTGAGCCCCAGCACAGCTATCATCCTCATTTCATTTATTTATACATTTTTCAACTGCTTTCAATGTGTAAATTATGCATCAATGCCATGCTGGTCATTGAAATAAAACAAAATTCAGCAATTGTTTTCTCATATTTAACATGGCATACAATATAGAATTTAACACAGAATATCCAAAATTGTTGATATACTGTTATATCATTCTTTCTGTGGACATACAGGGAGTTTAGATGGGAAATTAATGCTGGATTCACAAAGAGCTACATGTTTGACAAGAAATGACCTCAGAATCCAAATAATATGTGCTCTGTCAATTTGCATTACCTGGAGTGTACTGTGTAAGTGTTACATGCTCTCACACTTGTTTAGACTCTGAATACACGTGGGGTCCTGGTGGAGATTTTTATTTCCAGGAGAAACAAAGATAGTGCCCAGTGCTTTTCCACGGCAGAAGGAGGGAGGCCTTACCTGTACTTGAGAGGGAACATGAGAGACTCAAGGGCACGGCAGGCCTCTCCCAGGCGCTGATAGCTGGTGGAGTGGAACAGCACCTTGTGTTCCGTCAGAACTGCACAAAACAAACTCAGCACGTTCTGGATTCCTACAAGCAGGGGGCCAAGAAAAAGAAAATAAAACTTGATAAGATAAAAAGATTTGTTGGGCAACAAATGCTATTTTCCAGAAAGATTTTTATCATAAACATACTTCATAGGGGAAAAACAATTTACCTTTTGTGTTTCTATGAAGTGCACCTGGAATTTCATGTACATACCATTTGTGTTATGGGTCTAATTTGCAATTTGAAGCTTAAATACAAAACTCTTAGTTTGCTCTTCTTTCCTCTATATTGTGTGGGTGCAAACTAATAATAACAACAAATAATTGGAGACAAATTGGGTTGAGAAACATTATTGTTGTATTACCTAGTGTGCCACTATCACTGCCATTCTACGTACTACTACCATTACTCAAAAGATCATATCGGGTTTGTTGAGCTGAACTTTATGTACCATTGTTGTGTACATATTCCTCTGACCTAAAACACATATTATGTACACACATATGCACACGCGTGCGCAGACACGTACATACACATAGTGCATGCAATAAGAACTGAAACATAAACCAAAGATTCATGCACATGCTCTGAAACTAAAAGTCATTCATTAATTCAGTGCTTACTGAAGTGGTTGGATTGGTAGCAGCAAAGCAGTCTTTCAGTAATCAGAAACAGATATCCAGTGATTATAAAAGACATACAATTACACTTCCATACATTTAAAATGCACATTGAAATTGATCAGTATGATATGGACAACTATTTAACATGCAAATTTAACAAATTAATGAAGGACAGAGTGTAACTGGCTGTAAGATCAACTAAGACTTACTATAGGACACTTAATGTAAAGGATAATACATAAAAGATACTACAGAGGTACATCAAAAGACAGCAGAATAAATAAAAGAAAAAATAAGGCAAAAAAGATGCTAATACAAATAATATAAAGTCAACATATGGCTAAAAAATGTTTCTAGTTTTTGTTTACACCGAGTTTACACCCTTGGCTAGAGACTTGGGGCATAGTATCCAAGCTGGCTCTCTAGACTCTTTGCTTCACGAATACCAGTGCCAAGGGATCTGACAGCTCTGTTGGGCACACACCTTAAAATAATGTTAGACATGCACTGAAGCTCTAGGCCATTCAGAGACCTAAAACTAATAAAACACTCTTAAAATTGTTTCTAAAACTGACAGGCAGTGAACGCAGGGCATTTAAATCAGGCGTTCAGCAGGGTTTTGTATTAATTGTGCTTTCTCACAGTCTTTTTAGGTTGGCCAGAAAACGGCATTGAGATAATCTAACCCATTAGTGATGAAAGAGTGTAGAAATCTCATACTAATAATTTATTATTTCAGGGATTTAAATTCTCTATTTCTCTTAATTTATCCCAATTAAAGAAGCGTTTGTCTCATTATAAATTACGGGGGCTGCTTTAACTGAATGGGTATAGGAAAAGACACTATACAGAACACCAACGTTATCAACATGAGGGAAGTCAAATAAACACTCCAGCACAGTGATATATAAATTACATGTTCCATGTTATGGAAGAGTGGAACTATACTTCATATACTATAAAAAAAACAAGCCAAACAATGTCCCTCAAAATAGTTCAGAGCATTACATCCTTTGAGAAAAGAAAATGGAAAACAGCAAATACCATAATGACAGTCCAGACAGATTCCAAGTTTACAGTTCCTGTTATTGTTTGCTATCACACTACCAATGGACCGCTTCATCACACGCTACAAAAAGATGGCAACAGGCAAAAAAGATGCTGACGGAAATTCCCTTGGCATTATTGAGACCCCTTGTTCCGTTTTGACTGTGTTGAGCTGGGAAAATCACTAATAAACAGGAACACAGATATAAAGTTGAACGTTGTTTCATTTCTGATTATGGCACACCTTGATATCCAAGAACAAAATAAGAATGGTCTGGATCATTTTATTTCATTGAACCTGTAACTTTCCACATGGCAAAACACATTTTGTGATTTTCCAGATATTTTAATTGGTGTAACTAAATTTTTCTGGATGCCTGATACATTTGGGAGTACTTTGGGATTACTAAAGGCATTTTCAGACTTTGGACTGAACAAAGACAAAAATACAATACAATCTAATTACTAGAATTTCATAAATACCACACTGCTTAGTCAGACAATGACTACAACCACCAATATGCAAAATGTTACTTTTCACTTGTGACCCATCCCAGGCATTCTGACATCTGGAGTATATAATCCTACTCATTTCTGACCTTGAACAGCTTTCTTATCAGTGGAAACACCAACGCATATCTGACCCTGAAGAAAAACATGGGAGAAGGCTGTAAACAACAAACAGCCGGGCCAGTGACTCCTTCCTGTTCCCAAGGGGGCTGCACTTCCTGTCAAGCGAGACAAATTCAGTGGAATTTTTCTGTGATGACTCGAAGCAACCTTTCAGCATCCAACAACATGTGGAGGCGACACACATCCATCCAAGTGGTGTACTGCTGTACTTATGAATTCCTTTCTTAGTGATATGCTAATCAAGAGGACAGGGAATCATGTCTTCAGTGAACATGACCCCTAAGCTTGACAAGGTTCCAAAGCTAGTGTTTACCCAAGACAGTTTATTTATTGGTTTATCCTTTGAGTGCAGACAGGATTTCTATGGCAACAGTGATCAAACTGGCTAAAATGGGGAGCTGAACAGTGACAGCTGGGGGGGTGCAGAAACACATGGATATTAGCTCACATTACAGATTCTGATCAGGCTAAAAACTGGTGGCGGCTGCTTATAGGAATGAAGAGATGATCAGTTGTCATCACAATGAATAAAACATTGTACGGATTAAAGTGATAAGACCATGGTTACAGCTCAGATGCATTTGCTGCCTGGGCTGCAACATGCAAGCAGGAATGAGTTCTGAACCTGTGGCAGTCATGTGACCTGCCACCACAAGGAGGCTGACTGGCCTGCTGGGCAATGTGTGCAGAAAATCATTACTCATAAAAAAGCAGTTAACTGAGAGGGTCAGTGAAAGTGGAATGAGGGCAGTTATCTCTCCAATGACCGTCTTAATGCCCCTCCATAATGTTGATGCAAACACATTGCATCTCCATTCACATGAATCGTTGGCCCTTACACTGGACCAGACAACACACCTGGTGGCAAATGTGGGTTAAACTTAGATAATTACTACCTAACTCCATCAGGATCAGGGTTTTTATATACTTAGAAATATTTTGGTGTTTCTTGTTACATAAGGGACAAAAGGCAATTCATATTAATTTTAACTAAGTGCATGTTTGCCACTAGATGCATTACAATGGCTTGCTGTGCAATGATAAGAGACCATAATGTACAGTTCTAAAAGTAAGAGTCAAATAAAATGTAATTCATTTATGTACTGACTGTCACTTACAATTTCACTATGAAACAAATAAACTCCAAACACTGCACAATCCCTACTGAATCTAGCCCTAATACAATTTGTCTGATGCAATAAATTCAGTCAATACTTCATAAAACTACCCTGGAAAATCCACCTACTTCTCTTCCGTCAGCCCGACTTTGAACTATTTCCAGAAAAAACAGTTTGGCTTCAGACCACATTGCGCTTCTAAGAAAATAGGAACTAGGGGCACCGTGTGTGTGTCACTGAGTCCGGAAATGGAGGTCTGAAAAATACAGCTCTTTTAGAAGGACTCAGCTCTCAAATATTTATGACTGAAAGAAAATGTACTCATGCAGGAAATTCAAAGCATTACAGAATGTTTTCGAGGAATTTCACCTTCGACTGCCGTGTGCAACTTCCTCCAGTGTGCAGACAACAGGGCAGTAAAACAGAGCAGAGGACTTTGCAGCAGACTGGTGGTGATGACAGTGGCATGACAATTCCATGCAGACCACTGGACACACTTTCAATCACACACAGTTACCAACACATAAAACACTGCTCTAAGCTACAGCACATCACAAGAGTGCAGAAACACTTATAACACACTAAGAGCTGGTAGCATGCACGGATGCATAATGAGGCACCACCTAGTGTGCTGGCTTTGGCTGAGGGCATGGACTCACGTGTGTTCATCATGGGCATCTGGAAACATCATACATTTTTTCAGTTGTTGGTCAGATACAATCCGGAGCCAGTACAGTTGGCCTCTTAAGTTCCAAAATTTATATTTCTACAATAATAATGGAAACAAAAAAAAGATAAAAAAACACTTAAATAAATAAAAAGCTTAATGTGGTCAGTTAGCCCTTCTCATGTTTGCTTCATAATTGTTACACAAGTTACAAAGGTGAAGTGTAAGTATGTAATCAAAAAACTGGGTCCTTGAAGAGAAGTTTTCTACAAGATGCATTGTCATCTACTCACTGTGCATGTTTTAAACACAATAGAATAAATGATGTTGTGGTGTTTATGCTGGCTCATTTTGGAGTGGCACCTTAGTTGGGTTGGCACTGGAACTTCACAAACATGCACTGCTAGGATGCCAGATCTGTGGGAGCCTAACATGGAGGGTCACATGATCCATGATGTCACTGGTAATACTGCCTCAGCAGTGTCATAGTGATAGAAGAAGATATATGAAAACCCATAGCTTTATAACTACAGCCCTTCAGGGCTTACTTTTTGATCCACAGTGAGATCATCAGGTAAATACCCAATAATCCAAGAATATTATCTAAATGAAAATATGTAAAAATAAAAATGTGAAGAGATACAACATTAATTTCAATGACATGAAGTTAAGGCTGTTGTACCATGACAGCTTCTGACTGGGGTCACTATAGTGAATGCTGTGTTATTCCATATCAAATCAAAACGTCATCACACCTATTATCTCAGATTGTCCTGAAACAGAAATCAAAATGATAAGCGCTCCTGCAATATGATAAGCACTTCCGTTTCATATAATTCATACAATATCAGTCTATATTTTGTCTAACATCCGATTTGGGCCAAACTTCATCCTGAACACGTTCCCCCAGACATGTTGAATCCAAAGAAATGGTCAAAATCCACCCATAGGTCCCTGGACCCTACACCAATCCCACCCTTTCAGATAGTCTAAAATATCAGTTCTCTGTGTAGGACAAGAGGTAGAAAGCTATGGCTCTGAATATTGTTTCTTCATACTTTCTATAGCAATTCCAATGAATCTGGTAATCATTGATTCATCCTGTCCAAATGAATGACTCTTTGCAGTTGTTCATCTCATGTTGTATTAATTACTTACAGTACCACATTCTGGTCTCTACATGGTGATGTTACTGTTATTAGGAAAACAGTGATAAAATAAACTTCTCAATATTGATTAAAAAAATTACATACAAATTAGGTATACCTAGGCTTTTATGTATACCTAGGGTAAAGTATAACATCGCTTTGCTGGTCTCATGCAATTTTCTTTGCAATCTTGGGTAGGTAACCATCTTTTCTACATCAGTTCCTAGCTACAAAATTAATTTCAGACTGATCTAAGGTGTCAAAATCCAAATTTCTGCAGTAATTTCACATGGATTGACCTTGGTGCCATTTACAAACAAAGAAAAAATAAATCTCAACATAGTAGCCACTGTGGTAAACCGTAATATGCAATGATGGCTAGGGATCTTCCTTGGTCTTATCTGGTAGCTATTATTGGTCTACATCAGAATAGGGGAATATTGCTGAGGCAGCATGAATTTGATTGCCTCTGGCACTGATCTCATCTGTACAATTATGTATTGCGTGACTTCATGCATATGCATATATAGCTGTATGGCCCATATTTAATTTCTCAGTTATAGTTCACTCCAGTGAGAATTCAATCAAGGCAATTTGTTGACATCATATGACATAAATGATAGAGAGGTTATCTTTGAAGAACAGAAGCTCAGAATAAACAGCAATGCTTTACACTTGATCAGTAGTAATCCTTCTGATGCTAGAGGACACCTTATGTGATTCAAGACTTCATCTATATAATATTCGACTTATCTATTAAAATGAATATCTAGAATACTGGCATTTTTCTTCAGATTACATAAAACCGTATCTTACATAAAATGCATAACAAGGATCCATGTTATTGGAAAAATCAACAAAATGAAAACAAATCAAACAACAGGGGTCTGTTGAAACACAAATCAAAGAAACATGTTCTGGCCTGAATCCTGTTCTGGCTGTGGCTGTGATGGCAGTTGAGAAAAAAAATGACTTTTATTCATTTTGCTGAAGTAATGTGAAGCAATCAGGTGTTATATCAAAGGAATCAGACTCAATGTCTTGGTTTCACTCATAACAAACATTAACCTTGCCAAATGGCCTAATTATGCCTGCAGATATAAATCACCTGCAGGTTAAACATAATGAGAGAACTTTGTCTATTAGGTTAGTAATTCAATGTACATTTCATGTTGCATGTTTTGTGCCCAAGGGCCTCAAATAAATGTATTAATGTCAGAGATATGATTTTATGCATTCTTATGGGCAGTAATTATTTTCCACTATCCCAGCACTGCCACTGTTTTTTCATTTCAACAATGCCAGAAGTTTTGAATTTTGAGCAACAAAGCATAAATCAACTCCCTAATTAATACACTAAAACATGGATTCGATAAATGTTTGACCTTAACTTCAACTAATACAAGCAAGTCCTTCTATCTTTCGTTACAACATTTAATTTGGCTGGGGAGCTTTTTTTGTTGGAAGAGGACAAATTAATTTCAGGATCTCACATTTTACATGATGGTAAGAGAAGCGCACAAATACTTACAGCTCTCCAGGACACACATAAAACTAACCTTATGTGTTAAGATCAGCATCAAGTACTTAAGGACTGTATTGCCATAGTCAAAATAAGGAGGGATGGGGCACACCCCTCTTAGCGCACCAATCAGCTGGCAGTATTTATTTTAGTACAGAGCTAGGGAGTTGAACGTGTGCACAACCTGCATATCACACCATATCAGGAAATTCATCACTTTCCAAGTCACAGGGCAAAATTCATCACACTCCAGATCAACATGAGGAATCTGCTGCTCTTCCTGGGAGTTATGCTTCAAGGTTTGATAACACTGACACTGCTGTTGAAAGCGGATGTGCTCATTGGCCACTGCATAAATGTACACTCTAAATCCCTGGCACTAGCATCAATCCATCTTGCTTATCTCACTTTCATGCAAACAATGAGTTCCTGCAAAGCAATGATGCCATTGCAGACTTTACCATCACTGACCAATAAAAAAGCCTTCTCTGAGAAATATTTTCTCACACCTAAATCTAAATAGCACGTGTTCTGCGTTTTGGGAGCTTAGCTAAAGGGTTGACTCTAGTCAGTGAGATATTGCAAAAGAGGAATACATTCCTGGCTAATTTTATTTCTTTGTGTTTCACATGTGGTCTGAGCAGCATTGCTTTAGTTTAGTCTGAAAATGAACAGTAAGATTAAGTCTTCTGCACATATACACAAGTGACAGCAAAGAGTCATTTTCCATTGATTATTATTCTAATTAACAAAAACAACATGCTAAAATTTGTAATTTGTGTGTGTTTATGTGTTTAGAAGTGCTGTGCACACTATTACCAAAAGCAGATTGAATTGTTGGCTGGTTTTCCATCAGAAACGTACCATCTGCTCTGTAGAAAGTGCTCATATTGTGGATGTGTCTGGCAATGAACAGCGTGCAAAACAAGCTTTCTTGAGCGGTGCTTCACTAATGTCACGCACCCTTAGAGCATCAGCTATTATATTCAGTGCACATGGATCGGTCAACTGAAAATTCATCGCTGCTGTCTGGAATAACAGCAACTTTATGAAGGACAGCAACATTCTAAAAGGACAGTTTGCAGAGCTGTGAATAATTGAAGATGCTCCTGCAAAAACTCTGGCTACCACAAGTAAACAAATGGCTTGATTCCACAGATTATCCAGTTTCACTGTAATAATTTAAATTGTCAATGGGTATGAGTAAATGGGCTAGTGTTTAAAGATGAGTGTGTGGATGCAAGATTGTGGGTGTGGTAAGTAAGTAATGAATGAATTAATGAATGAATCAGAGTTGGTATAAGTTTGTTGCCATAACTGTGGGAACAACTTCCCACTGCTCTATTTTACTGGAATTGATTCCCCAGGGTTCATTAACCTCAAGTGGCCCTGAGGTGTTTGATGCATAAACCTACCCAACTGCTGGAAGAGGAGTGCCACACTCTTCCCTGTGACAGGGAGGTTGTTGTTCAGTGGTGTCTGGATCAGTTGCCGATCGCCTGCTCCCAGTGAGAACAACTTCTGCGCCAAACAGAAAACAACCAGGTCAGTATCAGGAGCCTGACCTGGGTCTCAACTGCTCAACACAGTCTGCTCAGACCTTACAAACTGAAATCCTTCATGAGTGCTTGGCTGTATTAGCATTCCCTGTGTAGGTCTCATTAGAGCTAGGGGCCCAGCATAACTGTGAATTAATGAGGCAGGCTTCCAATATAGATCCGTCTGTGCTTGGGCCCAGATATAATGCAGACAAAACTATTTTCCACTGAGTTCGAGCAACTGTTCCCCAGCCAAGGACAAGAGTCACATAGAGCAGGCACCATACAGCGATTACAAAATTAAGTACAACCGTAACAGACTACCAGCATGGGTCTCTCACTGCACAACAACTTAGAAGGCAGCTATGATATAGAGCCAATGAAATCCATGGTATGCACTTCTAAGGAAAACTTCCACAAAATGAGTATAACATGCTGCACCAGCATATGGCTCCTTGATCCAGTTCACCATTCTGAAATTATATTATGCTCCCTTTAGTTACTTGGATGTTGACATAACCTAAATATTGCAGGCAGAGCGTAGCACAGTTGGAGTCTGGTGGAATTAGCTTAACCTTTGCACTCCCTGAGCCAAGAGCAAACTAACATGAGCTGCCACTCTCTGAGGCGTGGTCAGGTGACCTCAGGGGGTGCTGTCTCACACCCTAAAAGCAGACATGGAATGTGGCTAATTCCAAAGAACCCACATAACTAACGCACCCAGTGTGTGTCCCAGCAGAGACAGGGGTGTGCTGCTAGTTACTGCAGAGACAGTGGGTGTCCCTTTAGACAGAGTGATGGGGAAGGTGGTGTGATTATGCAGTTCGGGTATACTAAGTCCAGAGGTTTATAACTAACTATCTGCTCAATCAGCACAATCCCCCAAGTGAGGATGGCAGGACTGATAGTTTCAAGAGGAACAGTGAAATTTATTGAGCAGTAAATTATTCCAAAGTTAGGACTGCCACTGGCAGTTATTTTCTGCACTCTTAACAAGGTTACATTCTTTCATTTCTCAAAACTGATATGGAAAGAATAAATGGACATCTTTTTTGGTCTGCTTTTAACCAAAATTCACAGTTGTTTTTTTTTATGAGACTGAATCTCAGCAGGAGATGTTTATGAGATGGTCATTATTATTATGTGGCTGTCACCACTGAAGCAGAACCAAAATTTTAAAATTCAGAGCATACGTGAGGAATAGTTTCTCAGCAACCAAACCATTCTATTCAGTGATTGGTGGTTTGCTCAGCTTTTTAAATAATGTAAGTGATTAAAAATGACTTAAAAATGTGTGTGGCTGCCACACTAACTGCTATGGCACATTCTCAAAGAAGTCTGTTCGAGTACTAATAAAGAACACAAACATATTTCTTTGGAAAATTATTCACAAGCCTTTAAAACATTCTCTTTACTTTCCAGCAAAGAGCAGAAAACACACTTAGGACCATGCAGATCAATCTACTCATTTCATAAGGTCTAGTCAAATTAAGTCTGGTTGACCCGAGTCGGCATGAATCCAGGCCACAGGGATAGATAGGGTGGGACTGTGGGTTTAGAACTTGAGTGGGATGGGCAGGGAGAATCAGAATCATTAGATTTTATTGTTCTCTCACCTGGGACCCCCCAGACAGTGGCACTAGACAGGTGAGAAGGTTGGCCACCAGTGTCTCCGGAGAGAAACTCAGGCTGTCAATGTACACTGTGTAGATCAGACCCAGGCAGCCCTGTGGAAAAAACCAGAGACACAACACGCACACACGCACACACACACACACACACACACACACACACACACACACACACACACACACACACACACGCACACACACACACACACACACACACACACAGTATTAACTATGAACATACAGTGTCTAATTAATTGACTATAACATCCTGGAGGATTAGCAATGAGTGCACATATCTCACTCAGATCTGTGATGTGGCTTTTCCACTTTAAGTAGGTAAAGGAGGAATGGCTGAAAACAAATAAGACACTAGCAATGCTATATCATAAAATATTACCTCATTTTTTTCATTTCTATGTTGAAGTTAAAAAATAAATAATTTATGTTGAGCATGTTTGGACCTATTTATCATAATATTTACTAAAAAGGAGAAAAAAGTAAACTAGTTCATGTGGGGCTAGTAGCCGTAGTCAGCATCTGTACAGAAAAGATTTGAGAGGAGAGGGACACATCCTTGCTCTTGGAATGTACCATTCTTATGCACTTTGCCTTGTAAGTTGCTCTGGATAAGGGCATTTAACAAATGTCCTGAATGTGATGTAATGTAATGAATGTCTCAACTGCATCAGCTCCAATAATAGAGGATATTGTCCTTTTTGGACATGAGTGTCTCCTGATTCCAATACAGAATTTCTACCTGCATCTGCTGGGGAGGAATGGATTATGAATGTTATTTTTATTACCCGAAAAATTTCTGGGAAATCAAGTCTAGACACCAGAATAAGGCTTTTGGGTGTGAACACTTCAGCAGGATGGATGAGCCCATTTCCCTCTTCTTCCTCCTCTTCATCTCCATCAAGCTCTGCAGTCTTGGAACCCTGTCAGAGAGAAATGCAGACTGTACTGGTAAATACTGCTGTATAATGAAATTCATCATCAATCTTACTCAATCAGGAGATGACAAATCATTCATTCAATTGTTATCCTGCAGAGGGAGGATGTCTCAATTTCTGTATTACTGACAGACAATGGCTCATGGTATTCAGCATGAACTTCCCATAAGAGGCCAGAACATTAGCCAAAACAGGTACTGTAAGTGTCAAGACAACAGGTCACACCCAAACCAACTCAAGGGTATAACTTGAGTTCACTTGCTAAGAGCATGTTAAATGTCTTAAGGCTGAACCCTATCCCAAATTCCAGTATTTCTGCAACATTTCTGTCAGTATAATCCCTTAGTTATTACCATAAACTGGTAGGAACATGCATCCACAAACTTTCTGAACAAAAACCACACCATGCCAGTGGGTCTCTGTAACAATCTCTTCCTCAGTGCATGGCTGCAATCCTTGCACTTGCCACTTGGGAGGGGCAGTGGGTGTGGTTTCTGAAACCTGAGATGTTCCCTCAGGCTGAAAGGTTACTGCAGTTTGTGGATACGTGCAACACCCTCACATGCACACTGACTGGCTCTTTTCATGCTGAATGTCACATTACAGAGATGCTGAGCTGGCAGAGTCACATCTTGAAGGCCCCCCACCAACTACCACCACCAGCAGAGCCATACAGTGCGGTTCCACCCTCCCACAGTGTTCAGAATTCGTGCAGGCAGGCCTCATTAGGCCTGCCACAGAGATGCCAAGCAAGATGCCACTGCGGTTATACACCATGGCCCTGCATAGTTCTACATAACCCCTCTGGATGTATGAACTTCTTCCATTCTTGGAGTGAAAAGTTTCAGGAAAAAGGAAAATGTTTTTATTATCAAAGAATCTGAAAAGCTAAACAAAGGGCATGTCAGGGCACATGCCCCTTTATTACTGTCACATCGATTCACTGACATAAATGTGAATTACCCTTATGTAGCTGCTGCCAGGGAAGGAATTTAATTTTATTCAACAGATCTGAGGAGACTCTACAAGTATTTCTTCCAAATCTTCACCACTGAAAACAGACAGAGGTGAAGAGTTGAGAAGTTTATTAAGCAATCTGAGGATACTGCAATCTTTACTTCAAAATAGACTTGTTGATGGAGAAATTAAGTGCAAAGAAGTAGAAAAGCACAGAAACAGACCCAGGGTCCCTGGACCAGGAGATGAATCACCCCCTGGAGGAAATGTGCCAGAGGATTTAAAGTGGGGGCTAATCACATATGGCATTAAGGGGAGTTTCAACAACTGGAAGTCAAAGGAGTAAGTTATTACTCACAGTGACTGCTTTCACATTAAGGATGAAAAGAAAGTAAATCCAGGCAGCCTCAGTGACACTGGTTATAAAAAGACCAGTGAGACATTTCAGGTCAAGAGTCACATGACATTTAAATCTCACAGACACCAGAGATGCGAACAAAAAAAAGAGTTGAAAAGTGTTGAATCAAGGGAAAAGCAGGTGAAGTTTTTCATGACTTGACTATCAAGAAGTTATATCAAATCAATTGTGAACCTTATGATGTGTGAATGATCAACACTCCCTAAGCAATCTATCATCACTGGCTAAGTAGTGAATTTTTAACTCAGTATTGCTGAATTTCAGCTGTCAATATTCAAATATTCCTTTCAACAACAAATCTTCTTTAAATGGATCAAAAATTAGCCTGTATTAGCCTCGCATGACCACTGAGGATAACTGGAACATTGTGGACCACTTATACAGTATTGTGAGTCATAAAATTACAAAGCCAAAATGACAGCATATTAATAATCTACACTGACAATTAAGCTGGAACATATTGGATCCTACATTTTACACAAAAATACAGGCTGACCTTTTGTACTAACATAATCCTGGCTCACTGCTGTCACACATTTTATCTTTTTAAATTATTTTATGAGATTATCTCCATCACCCTGAAATGTTTAGACTCATGCAGCAACCCTCTCCATCCAACTCAGGAGGAGCAAATGACGTGATCCAATTCATATCTCTTTCCACACTGTACATGCAGCAGACATAACATGCTGCTTATTTCACCAGAGAGTGATGAAGTCGGCACATGTTCTGGTGGTGCATCCACAGGTGACTTACTGCAAGGTTAATGAATGAAATTAAATAGCTTCAATCCCCTTTTTTCATTACATTACAGTCATTTAGCTGATGCTTTTGACTAAAGCGACTTACAGTTGGTTAGGCTAACCAGGCATAGCCAGAAGGATTGCAGCTGGGACTCCAACACCCAGGTGCAGGGATCATGTCTAATTCCGAGGTAAAGGGGTTATGTCTACTTCGTAGACAAATGTCTTAATTCATGAGCCGCCTGGTGACTGGTACGACAGCTCCTTGTCACACATTTTGACTTGAAGATCACATCAGACAAACCTTCACCAACCTATTCAATTGTAAGGAGAAATGGGGGCCTGGCTGTACTCCAGTCCTTCTGAACACACAATGCCTGGTCAGAAACCACCAAAAGGTCAAACATGGCATGCTCTAATTCCAGATTTGTGTTATTTTTCCTTGAACAGGAGCTATCAGTCCTATTATATTACAGGAAGTTTTCAAGAGTCTCTACTACACAGAATTTTCAAATAGCGTTACTCTCTTACACACAGTATTTTATTGTTAAGACCCTTAAAAAAACCTCTTCCTGGAAAAACAGAAAAACACTCCAGCATTGTTTAAATAACTTTCCACAAATCAAAAACTCATTACAGGAATCAAAATGAACCAGGAATGTGTAGAATTCTTGAAATAATGTTTCACTTCCTTTAGGATTAGTAATCTCTCGCATGACTACTACGCCACTAGTTATGTATCATATGTTCTTGTCATATGATGTTTAATCAGATCTAACTTCATATCTGCATAAAGGATAACACCGTGTTGAGGCCTGTGGAGCACTGAGTATGAGGGAGGCGACAGTGATGAGGATTCATTGTTTGTATAATGGAATTCCATCCAATTATCTCCCAATGTTCTCTCAAGAAAATGACAAATAAACATAATGCTGTTTTTGGCTGAACACCCCCATGACAATATGCATAACCTAGCACTGCTGACAAGTTTAACTTATTGCTCTTTACAGCTTTATTGAGCGCAGCCAGTATTATGACAGACTATGGCCATACACTGTAGACAAATGCGAGCTCTTGTCACAAGACTCACCTGGGGCAGTCTGCCACTCTTCTACCACGGTGCCAAATGTACCACACCCTAAAACTGTCCTAAATGCCTCTCTTACACAACTCTTTTGCATGTAGAGGAAAAAAACAGTTGGTGGGTGAGGGAGTGTATTTGCCTGGAATCCACAGTAACTGACAATGTTAATGTCGGTGATGACAATGCATCTTGTGGTTAATTAGGAGAAGCTGCTTGAATCACAGGGGACAGGGAGCACAGCAGAGGAGGAATGTGACAGCGCTGCTGCGGATGAGCTGCTTAATCATTCCCAGGTTGCAGTCATGCCGGATGGCAATGGGTAATTGTGACAAGTTATCTGAATTTATCTGCGATGCTAGGGTGTGTGTATGTTTGTGTGTGTGTGCGTGTGTGCATGTGTGTGTGGAGGGTTGTTTAAATTTAAGGCACAAATCACAACCATTAATCTCTAATCCAGATTGAAATCCACGTGCTTGGGTTTACTTTACTCTATAAGTGGGTGTGTATGTTTTGAACAGAGGAATGCAAACATGTACACAGCATTTGGAATGAGGATGACATGCAGTATTGCGTCCGAGATTCATGCACTGAGAAAAGGTAGATTAACGCAAAATGCATTCCAGGCTTAACTGGAATCAGCCACTTTAGACGCTGTGGGGGACAGACATTAACATGGTTCACTGGATCACAATGTCTGCTGCATTTATTGCCATGTTACCACCAGCAACCATGAAACTATTTTAATTGGATGAGCCTTAAGAGAGGAACACCAAGTCACTTTTTTAAATTAAGGGGTAACTCAAGGACAGAGCATAGCAAGAACTCAACATAATGCAAGAACACAATATAACTGTGAGTAATCATTTTCAAGTTTAGTAATAAGCTTCATGAAGAGATATCGTATTAATTACAATCATGATCAGGCGTATACATTCCTCTATCAAGGAATGACTTCATTAAATGAGTGTTTTCAGACAAGTGGCTTACTGAATGATAAAATAAATCCCAAGTTTAGTGTTTGATTGTAAATTGGCCTTGCAAGAGCCAAAGCAAAGAGAAAACATTAGTCTCTTGGTGCATTATCAACTAGTTAAAGGTGCATTCCAGTTTGAGACTTAGTGTTGGGAAAAATCTGGCCATAAAAGAGGAATAATCAGAGGATGAGGTGGTAGTAACTTTGTAACAACACATACTCTCATGTTTCCCTTAGTTTGAATACATATGATCTGGATCATAATTACATTCAAATTCTGGGTTGGAAAAGAGCAGGAAGAAGAGACACTGGAATAGGCCTTCATTTAATTTAGTATTTTAAACTATCTGTTAAAAATATTGCAGATATACATGCACATATTATGATGTGTTTTTTAAAAAAATAACCAAAAATTAACTTTTTGCATACCTCTGAGAAAGACACCCTGCTTGTTTTGGAAATGATGTCACATCTCTGTTGGTTTAATGACACAGAATGTGTCATCACCATTTCAAGATTTCAGGTATGGTAACAGGATGTTTAATAAAGACAAATAAGGCAAGTGCGTTGAATGCTCTGAGCTATGCCCAAGTCATTTTAAAGCCACATGTCCCTGAAGGAGGTCCAGACCTGGAGCCCTGCTCCATTAAATGCCATGAAACACTCAGCCAGGCATTCTATATGATCCCTTATAATGGACCTATAAATGTACAAAGTGAGTTTTTTACTTATGCTGACCGAGTTCATACTGAACATTTCAGGGGAGTGCATAAGCTGTAAAGGAACCTAAATGAAGAACAGCTGTGTAGTTCTGATCTTTGGGCAACCATTTCTCTATAAAAAGGCTTAATTGAGCCTTTTGTGAAGGGCATCAAAAATAGTAATACATTAAGCTACTCCCATTTGTGCAGGAGGGCAATCAACAGGCAGAAGTTTGGAGTTCATAAATATTGCTCTGCTGGGTCAGGTTTCCACATTACATAAATATCTTCATAATGTCTGTCAACCACCTCAAGCACAATCGCTCCAAGAATTTCCTTGTTTACCTGCTTTAAGCACAAGACAGTTTACCACAAGACTGGCCCGGTAAGCAATTAAAACCTATTGTTCAACGCAATTTCAATGCAATGCACAGCTACACAAACCATCGAAAGAGCTTGGATGGTTTGTGTATCTATGCAACATTGATTCAGTGCCAATCAAATGAAGGGTTTCATAGTTGCCATTATGGTGATGGGATCTCAGTGGGATCATCAGTGATTTTGAGCACGTGTGCCACTGTCAGGAGAGAATTTGTTCCTGTCTTTAAGCATTTTCATCTAGGAGCATTTTTTTCTTCAACTTCCTGTTTTTCTTCCAGGATGTATTGGATGATACTTATAGTGATGTATGGTGATATCACCATTAACATACATTACTTTTAGACTTTTTAGACTCAGCGTAGTTTCCTGGTTGCTCTTTTCTGTGTTTCTTTGCTTATTTCTTTGCTGCATCTTATACTCCATACTTTTGGGTACATGAAAAACATAAATAGGTTTACTTGCTTTTATTATCATTAAAACAGCCTGTAATTATCGGTGCTTTGGATCTAGGATGTAGGTGTCTAGTTGTAGTCTTCTGTCCCAGACTATGCTCAGTGATGATCTGTGGTTATGGGGTCACATTACATGATCATACCTGCAGGTTGACCTCAGCCTCATAGAAAGTAAGGCAGGAGCAGTAGTGCCGGTTGGAATCGATGTCAGTCAGCGCCACAGTGAAGAAGGTGGGTTGCCTCCTCTCTCGAGCCAACCTCCATCCTGCAGGCTGGCAGAACTGCAAAGGCACAGATACAGTCAGGCAGCATTCATGATGAGCAGTCAGGCAGTGCATGTCTTTCATTATTACTGACAGTGCATATCTATTATCATGACAGATGTCAGTTAGTTATGGTTTCCTCACCTTTTAAGCAAGCATCAGTCATGTTTTTTGAGAAATACAGTCAGTACTTTCAAACACCACACATGTAATAACATTGTCCTCTCCTCCTGTTGAATAGCGACAAATGTGTTTTGTTTAAATATACGTTTATTTACGACCACAAACAAATAAACACCTGACACACGCCAGCACACGCTCTTAGATGACATAATTTTGTGCATAAAAGTGATTATGTCCCATCTCTGCCTATTCAACATTGGTGGTACATGACAAGGCTGCAAAGAGACAGTGAATATTCTACACTTAGCCTGGAACACCAGGATCTAAGCTAATTTGGGAGAAGGAGTTGTCTACAGAATACATGCTGTCCTCCGACATCCTGCACGTGAAGATGTACATCACTACAGAGCATTAATGTAGGTCACTGCTTGTCACAGTTGTAATGGGAAGTGATGCTGAAGTGGACAGAGGGTCCTTAAAACAAATGGGCAAACAAAACAATATGCTTTATTTACAGAGGGGTTACTGGAAATCAAGCAGAAGTGATTGTTGTGGGGGCCATGGTGCCTTCCAGGGCAGCAGAATCCCAGTGTACATGAGCTGCGCAGAGCGGTAATGCGTAACTGCTGCTGACGCCACAGGGCTGCTGGTGAACAGGATGTACCATGCGGGACTGCTACATCCTTTCACCAGGCAGCAGGAAACTCTACTCTCTCTGCACAGTACCTGCTCCAGAATACAATAATGCATGACTAAATATGTACGAATGGTAAATTTGTGATTTCTCTAGGCAATCTACAAAATGTATCATTGACTGATTAGTTGAAAATATTTCTGTAAATCTTCAATGAATTCTTAGGGGAATTTTTTGAAAACAAAACAAACAGTTGTCAACTGGAATTCTTTGAAGCATGTTAAATTCAGAATAATTATTTTAAATAAAGATTTTTACATATTAAAGTTTTTTTGTGATGTTTTCTACCACACATTTTAAGTATGCACTTCAATCTCCAATGGCCAATTCAGAATGAACACAAAGCACTTTTGTCAGCAGAAATCAGTTTAAAACTATGAAATTAGGACTTTAAGATTCAAAACTGGTAATGAATCAAAAGCTTTTGACATGCATTTACAGAATGAGGCACAAACTTTGCATAAAAATACTTCCCCTGACAATATTTATAAACTTGTCAGAGCTCTAACACAGGTTTTTCCCTGACCCAAAAATACCAGAATGCTGTGGGGGGGGGGGGGTGCAGAATGGAACAGTGTGGGAGTGTGGGTAGTGAGTAAATCTGCTGTATTTATTCTCCATTGGGCCTTGGCAGGATAGCCTTTTTATGCTGCTCATTTTGGATTAGAATCTCTAGCTAGTAGTACAGCAGTAAAAGATGGACCATTTGACCATTTTTTTTTTATTCTGTGGGTCCAGGTCAATGTGCAGAAACTGATATTTAGAGATTGGTACGTTGTTATTGCTGTGTTTATTAAACCATATCATCAGTGGGAAGATCAATTTATCATCAAAACTATATTTCAGGTTTAAGTTAGTTCCCCTTTAAAACTACAATTCAGATATTTCTGAAATTGCTGCATTATCATACTCTTGCACATAAACTGGCAATAATTCTGTGGCTGTATGCCTCAGATTCATTTAATAACATTTTATCAAATCAGTGATACTGGAATGTTCTTAAAACCATTAAAACATTTTTTATACTGGTTTCAAAACAACAAAACTGCTGTGTATATTTCAGTAATGTTATAGCATTTAATTTTATGCTGTAGGTCAATGAAAACACTAATACTATCAGTTCCACCACTCAAAAAAATGTTTTTGTCTCTGGCCATTGCCTAATCCTTTTTGTATGCACTTTTGAATTTGAATGCCAGATAATATCAAATTGAACTTCTCAACATACTGATCTTCAGAAAGAAGGTAATCCATGGTCCTTGGTCTAAATGAGTTCTTCATTGTCAGCTTAGCATTGCTGACTACCCTGTCATCAGTGTGCTGTCAGGTATATTGTCGCCTCTCATGAACACCAATATTTTCAGTCTGAAATGCTATTCAACAGAAAGAGCCAACAACTCACTATTACTGCTCTGACACTGTCGCCACTGAGATGGGATGAGGATGTCGGCCTCCACTATCAGACACAATACGAAGCAGGAAATCAGGGGAATCTGCCACTCTAGGGACCAAACGGATATGAGGATGTCTGTGGAAAACGCTGCGCAAGTACCCAAATATTCCAAGCATTTAATAACTCACTGTCGAGGAAAAAACACCTTTCCGACTGCATACCTGGGAAGTTGACCAGATGAGAGATAAAACATAACTTCCACTATCACGTATACACAAAGGTGACTTATTTTGTTTTAAGGATGTGATTTGAAATTTCTAGAACACTGTTATTGTGAAACTCCAGGCTGGCTGATAAAAGGCATAGACAATGATGGGGCAGTAAGGCTTCTGAAATCTCAAAATGGGAGGAGCTATCAATGTACTCAATGCCAGCACATCAAAGTGTTTTACTGTGGAGAGCAAATAATGTTGATTGGTTCAAACATGTCACTGAATCATAGCTCAATGTAGCTCCACCCATTATGGGGGTTTATCAACAACCACCCTTCCACTAGATACAAGTAGTTAAAAGTAATTTTTTTTCCCTTAGGGGGCATTTTTACAGTCTACCCACATCTCACTGCCCATGCTCATTTTACATCTTGAAATAACATTACAATCTCAAACAACAACTGTTTTAGGGAAGTCTGCAATATTTGTGCAGGCTTGTCTCATCAACCGAAGCAAAATATTATTTTTTAAACATATTTTTTCTGTAAATATTATCTTAAGTTCTCTATCACAAAATGATACAGCTGTTCTGATGAGGGTGTGAGTCATGCAACCTAACAGGCCCTAGTAGCATTGCTGTCTGTAACCGTTTCAAGCAAAGCAGTCCAGCGCAGGCAGGACACAGTTTAAAGTGCCTCAAACCTTTCTGTGTCACTACAGAGGTAGCCTGTAGGGACAACAGTATATGGTCTCTGATAAAAAAAATAACGATTGTCATGGCTATCTATCAGCAAAATAATTTCCCCATTTCTCATAACAATATGTCATAAACCACATAGAAAGTAGAGATCACATGTAGTTACGGAAGAAGAATAATCATAGAAGAAGTCCTCATCATTCACATTACATTTTATTTCCCAATTTTCAAACCACTTTCTCATTTTCTATTTCTCACTCAGGGTCTGTGCTTTGCGCCAGACTGTGCAGCATTTATGTAAGAGCGGAACACTGTGGTGTCCAGAAAACCAGAATACCAACCAATCCCCTACCCTTGGTGCCACCAAATCACTTCTGTCCAATTTGAGCTTGGGAAAACAATGTTAATCTTTATTAATAGGGGAGAAAAATGGTACCCTGCAAGTACTGAATAACCCACTCGCTGCACACATGCCTTTACTTGTGAACAGCATAGGATGTGGGTAAGACAAAGGTCATAACTGTCAAAGGCACTACTATTCTTCTTCAGCTCCACAAAAGATGTCCATAGCAAACAAAGAGGTGAGAAATAAAAACAAAAGTCTTCTCTCAGGGCAGCTGACAAAGGCAATTTAAAGCATAAGTTAACGTGTGAAGAACTAAGTGCATTTTAAGTGGACTGAGTAGCACCTGCTGGGTAAAGGAGGGGATTCAGGGTGTGCAATACTATTGTATTTCTACCTGAAAGTTAAACTGCAAAGACTCTTCTCTTATGAAAAGCCAGGAAAGTGTACTTTCTAAGGTACTTGTCTTCCTTGATGCATGGCTTCTGCTGGGTCTCCCAGCATTATATAGCTTCTCAGGACTGCGCTATTCCTTCTCTCTGAATCTGTAACAGGATGGGCCGGCCTGGAGCGAGTGTGGAGTCCAGGCATGACTCCAGATGAACATGCAGCTGGCAGATCAAGTGCCAGGGCATCTCTCTTCCTTTCACCTTCCAGACAACTGAGCACAGGCATCCAGTTAGAACAGCAGCTAACAGGAGGAATTCAGTGCATGTGCATGTGTGTAAGTACAAACACACCCGATGTAACTGCCATCATTAATATAGTTAGATGTGGTACAATGCTTAGACTTGTTCAAACTATGAGTCTTGTAACAGCAATTAAATATGGCTAAAAACAGTAACCACTTGAGTTTACCAAAATCAAGTGTGCTTACAACCCAACCATGGACCACCTGCCAGGAAAAGGGCCATCATCTATGGACCTCACTGAGTTACAGAGGACAGCTTTCCTGTTTGAAGTAATGGAAGCTGAATATTTATTTTAGTATGTGCAAATCTTACTTAAAATACTTTGAACACTAATACATTTTATAATGATAAATTTATTATTATGAATGGAAGGCATGTATGTTGTTTTGTATTTGTTTAGAAAATCTGAACATAAAAATTATGTGTGTGTGAATAAGAATATAAATAATTCTAATTGTGTGTGGGCATGAAGACTGTATGGATGTTGGGCTGGAACAGAGTATGGGAGAGAGGCTCCTTGCACTTTAAATTGCCCAGCACACAGCAGGCATGCTGACAAACCTGTCTCACGAGCAGCATCTTTGAAAAGCACCCAAATGAAAGAATGAAAGAACCCAAAAGAATATGGCCCAGACAGTGACCTGAACAGTGCTGCTGCTCAAAGCATTCAGACTCCCCTTCAGTGAAACAGACCTCCACCATTCCTCTCAAAAGGGGATTGAAGCTGGTTTGCTCCAGTGGAGAAAGCAGCACTGAAAAAATAATGGCACCACAGAGAAAGAAAAACTCATGATTTACAATTAACATCAGCAACACATAACAAAACAAAGTACTTCAAATAGAGAAAAAATACAGGGACTACATTAAATCGAAATGTTTTATGACTGCGTAAAGATTAAAATCTTGGGTAACCGGTGAACAATCTGGCCAACCTGAGCAGGTCTCCCACAGCAGGGTAAGACATGACCCCAGTTAACATGCTATCTATACTGAGCATGAACCAAGTATTCAGCCACTGACATTTCATTATGAAGCACAGATTTACCATAAATTACTTGAAACAAAGTAGACAGATATTGAGTGACGAGGGAAGTAAGTTCAAGTGACAGTCCATGGTACAATATATTCCTTCAGAACAACTAATGAGAAAGGATTTACCATGCATTCCCTAGAAAAACCCAACAGCCTTGAAATTGCATAACTTACTGGATGTAGAGCAATGATTCTTGTGCTATAAAATTCAGTTATGTAATTTGCAGTCTGTGTTTGGTTTGCTTTGAAATTCTTTATTGTTTTTCACATTCTCCTGATATCTCTGGGTTCCTTCCACAATGCTCTAACTACCACATTTTTAAAGTAATGCTGATACTTACACAGGATAATGCTAAGAAAAGGAGCGATAAGGAGTCCAACAGGGGGGATGACACTTTGGTCATATGGGGGAGTGGGTAGCTGGGTTATTCTGATGCTGTTTTCACACACTTTGAAATCAGAAGAGCCCACAGTTCATTACACGCCAGTTATCTGACCCTGGGTTCTAATTAAAGTGTTGAAAATTCAAATAATTTGGGACAGAATATTATTTAAATTGCATCTTCATATTGAGAAAATCAGCACACAGTCAAAATACATATAGCACATTTATGGGATCTTGAAGAAAACTGAACCAAAAAAATAAGTGAAGCTACCCTTTATTGTTTGAGCCATAGAACTAGCAATAAAAGATGGTGTTTGTAAGACTGCACAAAAACACAAGAAACACAACACACTTGAGAAATGGTTGATCCATTCTGTTGATCAATGCTCTCTTCGCTCCAGGAAAACAACAAGCCACCAGATGTGTTCTTTCTCTCTGACTCTCTCAGGAAGGTGAGACAATGAGTTGAAGGGATGACTTGCTGAGGAACAGGTCACCTCCAGGTCACTGCCTGGTCTCCTAGAGGACACCGAGAGGTTATCTGAACAAACCGGAATGGCTGAACTCTAGAACTGAGACACTGGGCCAACTCCGGCCAGCATCCAGCAACAAGAGGATGGAGGTAGGAGGAGCTGCACTCAGGACGGGGGGTAAGAAGAGAAGGAGGAGGAGGAAGAGGAGGAGCTCTATTCTTAGATCCATGCAAACAGGGGTCCGGGAGGAAACTGGGCTATGCTGGAGGAGTAAAAGCACTTCCCAGAAAATGAAAATTAGGATCAGCAAAAATGGAAAATGAAAGCATTTCATTTTTCAGTCTTTCATGACAGCCCCATACAGAATAATATTAAATGTCACATTAAATCTGATAGAGTATTTCAACACTGATTGAGTGCACATGATCCTTTACATATTCACACACTTATATTATGTTACTGTTGTTGTTGTGCAATTAAAAGCATTTGATGATACACCTGTGGTACTGTCTGCCTCCTGGTGCACCAGGTTCTGCTGGACTGCACTGAGCCAGATATCTTTACCACAAAATCTGGCTCACATCGGGTTGTCATTGTCCTAAATACTTTTTTAGTTACTTGGTGCTGTTATGCAACGCAGAACATATGTAACGTTTTAGGGATGGTTATTTTTAGCCAGCTATGAGTAAAGATTATAAGAGCAACAGATAGCTGGGGGTGGCAGGGGAGGACGGGAGGTGAGTAATAGATGGCATTCATTTTGTAGCCAAAACAATAACCACAATTCCAGTCCCATAATTTAGACAGCTGGTGGTATGCCATATGTGTTTAAAATCTAAAACCTGCAAAAAAATAGTTGGACTGAATTTTAATTCTATCATGTACAATAACGTGTCAATTAGAAAGACCATGCACGGTTCAGCGTGTAAGCACACATGTTGCTCTCATTCCCTCTGGGACTGCTGCATAGTGGGGCTGAATGCTTGCGGTTTTCTAAGAAACGCAAACCCAAATTGAAAACATACAGTGAGTTCACCACTTCTATCCTCAGCCTTAAATTCAATCTGAGCCATATATAGGAATACAAATAAATAAAATTAAATGCTTCTTTTTTATTTATTTGCTGCCTGAATTTGCTCCTCCTTGGGATTAGGAAGGAGGAGTGTGACCCAGATACCCCCCTCCGTTGCACAGTAAAATGAAACTCATGATGTCAGTGATGTCCCTTGAATGTCTTGTTGCTGTTGATGCTCCTGCTTTGTTCTCCTTTGTTCTGCTGTTCATTAGGTGAAGTGTGTATGTGTGTGTGCATAAAAATATATTTACAACAAATTTTGATGGCTTATTCAGCTGGATAGTAAATATACTGCTGTATAAAAATGAATATTGTGCAAAGATAATGAAGAAGCTGTTTATGTCACAGTGGATAATGTTGTCTGCTAATTTACTACAAACGAAGTAAAGCTATTTCTTTGGAATGGCAAAAAGCTCGCATAAAATCAGACCACCCTGTTCATTTGGTTCATTTTCATACAAAAGTACATCCTGAAGGGGTAAATTCCTTATACACACATATATCTTTAGAAAGCTGACTCTTGATAATCCTATCAATCTCTCAGTCAACCCTTGTATGTATTGCATAAACATGTCATCATGGATGACCTGACCCTTAGTTGGGTCAATACCAACATTGGGACCTCCTGTCCTCTGGTCGCAACAGACTGGTGGAAGATGAAAATTTGTCCCACAAACAAATATGGAGAAATTATTATTAATGGTTGAATTAATAACTAATTCTAAGGTTAATTATTAATTTTGTTAATGCTGCATACAAGAGTGCTGACTACTACTGAAAACTCTGCATGACAAAGTACATAATGTGCAGTACAACACTTCAGAATGATGGGATAGAGGGAAGGAAAAAATAACAAGCCAAAGCCAAGACAACATCTGGTGAAATTTCATCAATGCCTGTTGTGGTGTGGTTTTCATGTTCTGTACTATAACATGTTACAAAACTTATTTTTCAGAAGAAATACAATTGTCTTGAATTGCAGATAAAGTTATTTCAAAACAGTAAACTTATGAAACCAGTGTGCAATTTCTTAAAACTTTTGACACTCCATTCCATTAATAAAAAATAAATTTAAATAATAATAATAATAATAATAAATAAAATAATAATAATTATTATTATGATAACAATTATTATTATTATTTAAGAAGACAGGTATAAAATGCAAGATATCCTGAAACCTCTTGACTCTTACTACGCTTATAAGGGCTTTGGGCTGGGTGGTAATGGTGAATGAAAAGCAAAAGACATTTCATTGAGCGTGGAAATATGATGAACATTTTGGGCAGCTGGAAATAACAACTGCTAAATACAAATTCAACAACAAAAACACAAACCCTATTTCCAGAGAACAGTCTGTGCTTTGAAGCCACAGAGCACAGTGATTTGACCCACCCGATAAACTCCACTGGCCATCTTTGGGCTTGTGCCTGAGCCCACAGTGATAAACATGTATAGCCAGGTGCTTCCTTTGGCCAGCAGTGAACTGTTCACCGTTACCATGGGACCGGTCCACTGTACTTCACACACCCCAATTACAAATAAGCCCACATTCTCCTGTTTTGTCTTTATTTAACCCATCGAAACAGAGGCATCTGAGAGCACAGCCAGAGAACTACAGCCAGAAGCAGAAGAATCACACATCAAACATGTGGAAAGGAAATTCAGAAAGCATAACTAATTTGTGATGATATGCTGCCCTTCCATTCTTAATGCTGATGACTTTCATGCACTGCCACCAGGATGGTGTAAAATTTCAAGAGAGCAGCAACTGTCTGACGTTAAAACCGGGAAAAGGAAAACTAGCAAACATCCTTCCTGATGCGGTGCTTTTGAGAAGAATTTCCTCTGCTCACAAGACAATGGCTACTTTCCCTCTGTTCTTTCTCTCCTACATGAATACTCCTCTAAGCTGCTTTTGAGCCTGTTCTCCATCATCCCCTAAATGAAACTAAAAAAGGTCATTCTCCAGTCAAGCAGGTGGGAAGTATCACAGTCAGGACGGTAGAATGTAATGATTTAACAACGAAACACGGAGGGATCATATGTCTGTGATTGCTACAAGACAAAGTTTTTATAGTTGTTCTCATGTTTGGTTCATGGTGATAAGAAGGGCTTACGTTAATGTCCAGCCCAGTCAGTGGGAGGTGCCTGCTGTTTGCAAATTGATGCTGTAGATTATCTGTTAGTTGTGTTTGTTAATGCCACCCACCCATACTAATATCAGTAACTGCACTACTGGTATAGACATAGGGGTATGAACAAACTCTCCAGATTTGCATAATGCTGACTGGGCATGGGGCACCTAGTTGGGCAGCAGGGCAGTGGCAGAACTGCATGGCAAACCACCCAGTACCGATTAAATGCAGTTATCTTCCCAACAGCCTCCCGAGCTGACCCACTGGCTTAAATATTTTAGGTCAGATTTATAGATTAGAAGAAGGCGCCACCAGTGTGTCTTGCAGAATGAGAGAGAGCAGAGAGAGGAGTGAGCGGGCAGAGGATCAGGTGATTTATGACAAAGTGGCAGACGTTGCGCAGACTAAACAAGGCCGCACACTGGCATGGCTGGAATTTCTCTCAGGTATTTCCAAAGAGTTCCCTCTCTTTCTCTCTCCTTTAAAATGAGAGCTCAGCAGATTTTATTGTTCCTCATAAATAGAGGCAGTAAAAGTCAGGCCACCAGACAGCAGAAAACAGGAGCTGGGAGAGGGGCAGATACAGGATGTGTTTGGGGGGGATTCCTGAGGATTGGTCCAAACCCCTCCTGCTTATTTTTTCCTTTGCAGTCGTCATGTTCCAGGGCTCATACCAATAGGTGTTTATATGCAGCGCCTATCCATGTTGTTTTTATTCAGCGAGGCTGATGTGCGGCCTTGGGTGAGTCAGTTTCCCTTTCTAACTGAAGCAAAAAGAATATCAAGGCAATAACATGGCCACCTCCACAAGACACAGCCATGCCTTTTTAATTTAATTTCTTCCCACACTCAAAAAATAAAATATTAGTTTTAACAACACTGAAATTCCAGTCTAGTGCTTCCCAACTGAAAGAGAGTGGCCTGCATTAAATGCATGATATCCTAGATTTTCCTAATCTCGCTTTTTTGCACTCAGAAATAAGTAGAACCAGAGACAAACAGGGTGTGTGTCAAAACTTTAATCTTAACAATGGGCAGCTGTTATTTTATCTCCCATTTTTATAGTAACCATTATGGTTATCATTAATAAGTTATAAATCTGTTGATCCCTATAATGACATAATGGTTTCCCTCCCACATCACAAGTGCCTGGCTGTCTTTGGTTTTCTGCCGCAGGGCTGGCATCACATTGGTCTGGCCTGAGGGAAAACTAGCATGCGCTTTACAGAACAAGTGTTCTTCTACCCACAGTCAGAGCCACAGAAAGAAGCATTACTAAATACTGAATCCACATTTCTTTAAGTCTTTAGTGAGACTGAGAACCCCCCTCCTACACAAATAAAAGTAGAATCCATAATTCTCCTGTCAGCCTCTGGAAGTATGCTGTCATCAGTGCTGGTGGCATTCTTCTTTCTTTCAATCCTGGCTTCTTTCTTTGTACCCTCTATGTTTCAGCCCCTCTCTTTAAGAATCCTGGCATTGCCAGAAGGAACTCTTATGCAGACGGCTAAATCAAGATGGCACTGGCTTTGGCTGATATCACCATGATCAAAATACTTTAAACCACCACTGAGCAGAAATGGGGCAGGTCCCAGTTCTGCAGTATGAAAGTGATATTATAACTTATTATAGCTATAATATAGCTAATTATAGGTATTATAAAAGAACAATTTCACTTGGACTCCTAAAGCAAAATGCATTCATTTTCATTCAAGTACACGTGCATTGAAACCTTCGTTATTATTGAAAAATCCAGACAACAACATCTATGTCCTGCAAAGACCTGAAATAGATTCTAAAAAAAAAACCTAAAAGAAATAATTATTAGGAATGCCAATATTTTTGCCTATTTAGCATCATAGTTTGGAGATTTAAAGATTTATTACGATTATATTATAAATCAAGATTTATTATTCTTGAGACATTTACAGCACAAAGGGCTCTGATTCATAACTTTCAAACTGTGAAAAACCCCAAATGACATAAAATTGAAATACAAGGTTTTCAAATGGCATTTTTGCAAGTAAAATTATGAGTGAGATTATAAGAAATACCTTCTGGATTAAAAGCTTGAGTCTCGAAAAAGACACTATGCAGGGGTAAAAATGACGGAAATGACCCCCCAATACAGACTGTGCAGACAACTGCGAAAATAACCATCGACCCTTTAAAAACAACACGCAATAAACCCGACATTTTTCCTCTTTCTCCCCCCAGAAGAGGATTTACATTCCACTGATGGACCCCAGCGATTTGAACAAGGTCAGTCTATAGTGTGAGAGATTTTCCATTCACTCAGTCTTGCATGCATGTGCCATAAACACACACAGACCGTGCTGGAGAAAAGCTGTATCAGTTTAAGATGCTTGGCATATTTTCGCTGGCTCTCTGGTTTGTGGGAGGTCATTAACCTGGTATTAATCAAAAGAGCCTTCTTTTGACAGGAAGGGAAAATATAACCACAACAACAGAGTGATCTTTAGTTGACGTGAATATGCTGGGACTGTAATTAAAGTAGAGCATAAAGGACCCCCAACAAAACCTCAAGGATGGTCTATGGGCAATGTGACATGACAGCTGAAAGAGCCTGGAAATGAAAGAAACTGACATTTTACAAGGTGAGCAGTTCTCTCCTGAAAAACATTTTTATAAGAGGGTGGAGCAACACACATCCTTCAGTGAACAGTGAACAGCAGTACACTGCTGTATTATAGTTCATATTATTATATATTCCATTATTATTGTTATTATTATTACTTTATAAAAACAAAAAATACATTTACATTTTACAAGATACATTGAAACTATGAAAAATTTGGCATGGTTCCAGTCCACAACAAGATTTGATGCGTACTGCAAAGCGCAGGGGTAACACATCTGAAAACCATACTGTTTGTGTGAGTATGGGAGTGTGAATGACTGAGGCTGTGTGTGAGTGTGCATGAAAGAGAGCGCTGGTGTGCGTGCATGTACATGCGCCTGCTTGTGCATCTCCAATGAGTACAGGTCAAGCCCCTCAGCAACCTCTGAGAATAACGCATTACTCATTTCTCATTCTTATATAAAACCAAGACCCACACATCCTTTCATAGCTTCCAAAACACACAATTATAATTATTATTGTTATTATGAAAATTTCACCCATAAAAAGCAAGATTTTCATGTCTCACAGTAGGCTATGTGACAATATATGGGATCATTAAGCCAGAGAGAACACTCATATGGCAGCTGCCAAGTCTGCCTGCTTGGCTTCGCCAGATTACCTCACCTCTGGCTGACAGACGAGTGGAGCCTAAACAGCCATCCTCTGGTTTCCTTTCCCTGGCGTTAAGCGTGTTGATTACTGGCATCGTGTAACATCCCTGACGCGTGTGGCCCTGTTTGCACTGATCGGAGAGGCATTTTGGCAGTAGGAACAGACCGCTTTGTTTTGCTGAAGTTGCAGGAAAGATGTGTCAGGTGACCTCACCGCTTTTATGACTCCATACAGTAAAAAAACATGCTACTTATTTATTGTTTGGACCAGCATGGCAGACAGACAGCTTGCAGTTCTCTCAACCCACTCTGGATGTTCAACATAAGGGTCGTTTCCCTCCCCATTTCCAATCACCACACAAGACCACTGGGCCGCCTGCACTGCTTTCCCAATTTTACAACGAACACTTCCTGGAACAAAGTTTCAGACTGAGGATTACAACAGCGGATATTTTAAATAAATAAATAAATAAATAAATAAATAAATAAATAAATAAATAAATAAATGAAGGTTACCAGACAAGAGAAATGACACAAACCTTAAGTATTTGGTGGTTGACTGAGGTCAAATTCCTTCAGATTAGAAAAAAGGGACACAAGGAAAAAAATGTCTTATATTGTACAAAATCCCAAAACTAAATGAGCACACAATTAAATTTATTAGGCAGTTGGCCACTGGTGTAAGACTAATAATAATATGTCACAAAGCCCTTCAATCACTATGGTAGGTCAAATTCTGCTCCTCTAAACAGTATTCTTTGCTTATAGAGCTAGAGATCAAGTTTAATGTTGTTATTGCTGCAAGTAAACAAGTTAACAAGGAGACAGACAGCAAAATATTTTCTTTTCAATTCATGACACCTCTCTGAGAAGTAAACAAATCAGGCTGATGTTCTTCATTTTTGACAATATTAGCACCATATTTCATACACTTCATCTGTAGTCTATGGAAGACCACAGGATAAGGCTGCACTGAAAAGATAATCTGTCATTTATCAGACAAATATCAGTTTAAATAGACATGTCTAACCCCATTTTACACTTCTAAGAAGAATGTTAAAGCATAGGTATGGGTGACACTGCACTGACAGAGAGAAGCACTGCTGATTCCAGGTGGGAGAGGAAAAAAAGTGAGGCAAAAACCCTTTCAGCAGGAGAACGTTTTTTTAGAGAGAAACTTTAAGTAGCCCAAGATTGTCTTGCTAAAACAAAGACAACATTTGCTTCCTTCGAGGTGAGTGGCAAATGAATAATAATCAGTACCTAGCTATGAAATTACTGACTAGTACCGCTATCATACATAACTCCCTTGCCTAAAACTGATAAGGCATTTATCAGACACATGTAAGAACATGGTGACCCCAGCTACAAATGAGAGGGTCTGAGGATAAAAATTAATCAGGAGACAAGAACACTGCTCACTGCAAATATGCCAATGATTTGTTCCAAAAAGAGAAGATAAACGTGTTATTTATCATTTTAAGAACTCACATTCTTTTTTTTGTTGGAAGAACATTATTCTTACATAGCAATCTTAGCTTGAGAGACTCCCAAACTACATGCTAAATTCAACTTAATAACACATAAAAGGGAACTGTGTTGTGAAATTTGCCATATTTGCAACATTACAAAAAGTAAGGCACTGCAATTATTGGGGGTGAAAGCACATTCACATTTCAAAATAGGTCCTGATGCTATTACTCTTGATTTTCTCTTTTCCTTCTGGAAAGAAATAAAAAAACAGTTCATGGCCTTGTTCAAATACAACACACCTGACTAAACACTAGCCACGCTATACTGCCGCTATCATTGTTCAGCAGTGCTCAAGCTCCTATCACACAATAACAACCTTAGTAGCTTGTTGTTAGCACTAGATATTTTTGATGCTCTTCCAACTTTTTGTGAATAAAGGATGCTGCAGCTGCAGAGCAGGATTTCGAAAGCAAAGCATGAGTTGCTGCTCTAAACAGCCTTGTATCCTCATTTTTTTTCATTCTGCTCTAGAGTTGTAATGAAAAAAATCCCAAACAAGAATGATAGCATTTGATAAGGAAGCAATCTGATATGAATCAACCTCTGCTGCAACAGAAAAACATAATGTCAGAACTTCTGGAAGCTGTTCACAGCTTAGAACTAATGAATAAAAGTTCTAGTGCAAGCACATCTGCAGCGCATAGAAAATCAATTAAGTTACATTTTTGACTACTGGCCTTAACTGTACCCAGACAGAATAAAAGACATTAAAAAAAAGATTTAAGAGAAACTTGGGTCACCTGTATGCAAATCCAACCACACCTTTAGTGCCAGACCTGTTAGAGATGTTAAGAGACTAAGAGAGATGACAGACAGAATATGACCAGATCAGAACCCACAGGGGCAGCTCAACTGAATGTGAACTCAAAGCCCACATAGTGTGGAGCAGAACAGAACTGTCATTGTCCACCCTGTGCACAGTCACGCCTGAAGCTTTGCATGCAACAAAGCCAGGCATTCTGGGAGTGACGTTCCTGCTGCTGGTAACTGTGACATCATGGCAAACAAAGAGGCTGCTGGTACCTGCTTTGCGCCTGCCACTTCACGGCAAAATGTTAGAACAACCTTCCAAAAGGTTATGCCAACTACTACCAATCTACTAGAAACAAATCCTGCAAAGAACAAGGAAGGCATACAGGTTTGTACACCATTCCAGATGACTGCAACAGACAAGGAATGTTCCAGACAGAACATTTGATTATCTAATGTCTAAAATATTTATCAGATGAAAAAGGTCATTCCTATTGGAAAAAGTTCTTTAATGTTTTCCTTTAGGCATTTGGATGCAGGGAGTGTTACAGACCATGCAAGGTGCACAATTTAATGCTCTCTATTTCCTTCAATAGATCCAACAATCATAGTTCCAGACTTTGCCACCAATCTCATATCACACAGAATAATGAACTTCCAAAAACATAAAGCTGTATGTTGAAATGCTTTGATGCTGCAAGATGTCTCCCACAATTTAAATCCTTTATCTGCAAAGTGTTTTATTTATAATTTAATAAGTGATGTTGCTTCATTGCATAGAATAGCAGAAAAATAGTCTCACAAATTCTGCTGAAATCTCATTGAGATGGAACTGAAGCTCCTGGACTCCATTGGCATAATTCTGCTCTTGTGATCTGCATGTGCAGTGTTTCATATTGTATTCTTTACAGATCTGCTTAGCCATCGGTTGTATGTGTTTTTTTATACAGATTTTTTTTGAAGATTTGACTAACATTCTCCATGGACAAAACTCTCTGCTATTTGTCTGCTTATTATTGAGCATAAATGTTCTTTAGGACAGATCTCTGTGAAGGATCACTTTAGGAGACCCTGGCCCCTGTTGCACCATAATTCCCCATTGAGTCACATATGGCACAAACTAAAAATGATACAAAGTGTTTTTGAAAATCTCAATTACCAGAATGCTTCAGACTGTAGCTATTCATAGCAACTAAATTGTTGACACAACTACAACGTCAAGCATATGATTTCCGTTACTTGTTTGCACACCACCTCCTGTTTACCAGGTATGTGGTGAATCAAACAAATGTTAAAATATGTACCCTTAGAGTAGTCCCATTCACCAAAAACATGTTCCATCATCCTGACTGATACGGATGTGAAGTGTGCATTGCAATTATCTTCATAGTTTTGATTGGAAGTGGTCTGGTCTAAATTAAAATATCATACTGGGAGTTTACATAATCAACACCAGAAGAATTCCAAATATTCACTTTTAATTTATGTGACACATGTTTATTTTCCATACGTCTGACATGACGATAGTAAATTCACATAACACAAGAAAAAGCTATGGCACTGGGAAGCACCAGATCCCAAAACAAACACAAAACATACTCGTACTGAGAATAGCCCTCACCACATACTGAAATTATTTAAACATATTGTTTCCATTCTCTCCTAATTCTCAAAACAGGACTCAAACTGGGACCCAGGGGGGTATGTCTTAAAACCAGACCCTTTAATCTCCAGATTTGAGATTTGGCGTAATCTTTTTTTTTTTTTTTTTGCATTATTACAAAGTCATTCCAGACATAAGATTTACTGACACTGGAACAGCATGGCTCTTCAGGATTTTTTAAACAGAGAGTTTTCCAAACACCCAACACTGCATCATGACTCCTTAGACACTTTGGTGACTCTAACTCATTTAACACATTCATTTCTTTACACAGGCTGTTGGTTAAATGGATCAGAATGAATGGTAGTTACAAAAATTATCTAATTCTCAGAAAATCTAACTGAAAAATTTTTTTATTTTTTAGAAAATTTATGAGGACACATTTTTGTGCTATCAAGCAGTGTAGAATTCATGAAGCACCTCAAAAGGTATACAATTCATAAAGCACAATTTTGTCATCATCATCCATGTGACACAAACAACCCCAGTTGGTCCACTAGGCAGAACTATCAGTTTCAGTGTAAATATGACCCTAAAAACCTTCTAAGCTGTAAAGAACTCACTCCTCTAATACAGCAAAGCTCTTTAAGCCAATGGTTATTAATCCTACTCTGAGAGGGCAGCAGTGTCCTTTAGATTGGTTTTCATCTTCCTCAACAACTTCACACACTGGAAACCAGGTGCAGTGAGTTCACTGCTTTCATTAGGCTAATAAATGAACTAATCAACTACTTTAGATAAGTGCTGGCTTGCAACAAACACCAGCAGACCCTTCTACTTCTATAAAGACAAAAGTTAAGGTGACTGGTCCGCTTGGCCAACATTAATAAAAAAAACACTAGTTTTTCTACAGTTACTCTCTACACACCATTGCCCATTAGAAGGATAGTGTGGTATAGTTGCCATGGCACTTCCCCTTCCCTCTCTAACCAAGAAGGTAAGAGCCCTACCACTCTGATTCAAGTTCCTGTTTATGGTAGCCTAATTCAAATGGCCACTAACAGCAGATAACCAAGATGCAATGTCATTTGCATCAGCCACCATTGTTAGTCCTAAGAGAACTAACATCTGCTTCTCATGGAACACCAAGAAACCCTGGCTTCGGTTGACAGTTATTATTTCCAGAATACTTCATACATTTGTGAATTCAATTTCAAATAAATTAAAACAATAATAAAAAGCAGAATTTACATGTCCCTGTCTGTGGATCTTCCCTGTGTCTTCAATTGGGTTATTGTATCTGCAGAATGATATGTAGCACACAGAGCAGTTATAATTCAAAAAGATGCTAAAAAGGAAGGGGGAAGAGGTAAAAGCCTACATGATTGTTCCACTAACGTGAGTAAACTTCCCCAATGCACAAAGTTTCCAGACATACCCACTTCTCCAGGCAAGGGAAAACAACTGCCACTACCCAGACAACAGACAGTATTATGACCCTAAATATCTCATGCTGAATTATGTGCTTATTGGTAAAAACAAAAAAAAAAACAACAGTGTGCCTTTTCTGTAAAAACACAAAGTTTTGGATTAATTATTGCTAATTCAAATGGTGTAAGATATCTACAGTCACAGGATTGTTCTGCCTATGGAGACAAAAGAGGAATAAACAACACAGAGAATGACCTTCTGCATTCAGAGGCCACCTAAACCCATCCTAAATGACAGACATGATGGCTCGTAGCACATACCTTGTATGAGATCTATGGTTTCATGCATTCACTGGAATAGATGCAACAAGCCTATGAATATAATATTGCATTCCTCAGCACAGAAAACATTTACAGTAATTTTGTGAAAAACTGAAGCCTTAGAGCCAGTTGAGAAAAGATGAGTTATTATGGAATAATATTTAACTTAACAGCAGCTATGAAAAATACAAATACAGAGAAATGTTGTGATATGCTTAGAGTAAAAAGAAAAAAGTCGAATTTATATTTTACTTTCTCAGTGTCTCTCTCAGCCAATGCATACTTCAAAACTAAAATTTAGCATGTACACACAAACAAACAGGAAACGGAACATCCATAACTCAACGAAGAGCAGTTTAAGTTTACTGTATTGCAGCCCAAGAGTTTTATATGAGAACTCAAACCAACCTCTATCAAGTAAATATGTGGTTAGGAGTGATGTGGAGGGTAGTCATTGCCCCTGCCCCATTTAGAGTCAGAGAACCCTGGAGTACACCACTATGTCCCCAAATAAATAAAGAGTGCAGGGTTATTCAGGTCATTGCTGTGTGTTTTGAGTCCAAGTGCTTTGGCAATACAATGCATTTCCATCATGTCATCCGGGACACATTTTTAACTGCTTCATATTTCCATTTTTATACTATTATACAACGGTTGCACTTCAGCAATTTGTAAAAATCTCAAATATATACTTCATATATATCATACAAAAATAATCTTAACTGAAAAGAAAAAAAAACATACGAGTACCAAAGTGGTTCAACCTCTAAGAGATAACAGACTGGATTACAATACCACTACAGAAAAATGATAGGAATGGAGGGGGTTGTAAGGAATGGGGTGGCTGGAATTTGTTAATAAAGAAAAAGAGGAAAGGGTTCATATAAACTACCCAATAAACAACCATAAAGCACCTGCTGTGGAAGGCCTGCGCAGGAAATTCCGGTATCTGTTGCTCTCTCCAAATAAAGAATACACACTCCTGATTGCATAGGGTGGCATTTCTACATACATCCTGTAATAAGGAACACAATCGCTTTGTCATTTAGCTTGCAGTAATGTATGAATAAAATCAGTCAATGCCATCACTTCCAGCAAGAATTAAATATTTCACAAATATTTTTGGCTTGAGTCAACATTAAATGAAGTGCTAGATACTTGACAGTGAAAGACTGCCTGTACACATAGCCCAGGTATTTTCTGTTCTTATGAGTCAACCACCAATTTGATTGGGGTTAAAAATGTAAGGGAAGGGAACTGGGTGGCTCATGCAGTAGGATGTCTGTTCGGGTAACAGACATGCGGCCTGAAACTGGGTGTCTGAGACCCAGCTAGGCCATTATAGGCTACAGCCAGAGGTTCATACCAGTGGGGCAACTATTGGCCCAACCTCACCAGGAAACAACAGGGGTTAAGATCATCTCATAACTCTCCAGGAGCCACTCCTGGTTAGCCAGGTGCCTGTGAAGATACACTGTTGGTTCAACTGCATTCTGGACAGAAGTGAGAGCTAGCTGTCATGTGAATTGAAGGAGCCATGGTTCAGCTAAGTTTGGTGTGGAGAAACAAAGGGGAAAACAAGGGGAGGGGAAAAGGTTTTGTGAAATATTATTATGGGCAACCATACATGCCCTTTTAACTTGGCAGTATGTTGCAACTGAATGTTCCTATTTGGGATAAAATGTGGAATATCAGCAAAAAATAATGTACTCCAAAGCCTAATGGAATGCAATGTTCAGAAGGAATGCAAAATGAGCAGTGATGATGTGTTGTTACATGTTAAAATCCAATAACACACCTCTCAGCAGGGCTACTGGCCAGTTAATACTGGCAGAGTCCGGATTTGATATCAGACTGTGCGGTACACCCATGTGCTGGAACAGTGTCTTAGTGGGATGAGACAGTAGGTGTAGATATATGAATGACTTCCAAATGACTGATAAGCAGCCAGAGGATGCACTCAGTGACATTTTGAAAAGCCTGTCTGCATGCCCTGCATACCTTGGGACACAAGGGCAACAATGTAAACCTACAGTTCTGCACAACAGGAAATGATGCAATGTTCCATATGTTTCTACTTATGTGTGGCATTTAATGTGTCGATATGAGCCATGTTCATTTGCTCTCTTAAAACTGGAACTGTATTGACATCAGTGAAAACAGTCTACAGGCATTGGTGTATATCGCACTGTGACCAGCAAATTTTTGGGATTGCAAGTGACTTTATTGTTCCAAAAAGAAGACATGGATTACAGCTGTTAGAGCCCTCATATTTTGGAAAATAGAATTAAATGCCATTTGGAGGTAAATAAAAAAGACAATGTAACCTCCCTAAAACAGTAACTCAGAAATTCATTGGTTTGCTCAAAAGACACAAACCACTGTTTCCCAAGGCACCAGAAATAAAACATGAATAATTAGTAAAAATGAAGGAAAAAAGCACAAAACATTTTCTTTCCCATTTCCCTCACACGTGAGGGGGGACTGAATCACGCAAAGACCCCACCAGGCTTAATAAATTGTACTGAAGCTGACATTTGAAAAGCAGATTAATCCCACATATTTGGTCGCTGAAACAGGCACCACAGACAGACAGCCTTTTCTTATTTGACAAGCCTAACATTGGACACAGATATGTGTATGATGTGGGAGAGCAAGCAGAATGAGCCGTGTTACAGCACCAGGGGTTACATATGGCTCTGCTCTATTCTGTGACCTGCACTTCCTGAACCATAAGGCAATGTTTGCTTATTAGAAAGGACTGCCCATATTTATTCAGACAAATTGCTTGAAAACACACGCATACACACACACACACACACACACACACAATGCAGTACCATGTAATGGCTTCAAAGACTGGTCCACATACCAGTTACCACTGAATTTAATAGATAGCAATTTCAATATATCGTTAATGGTTTCTTCTAATTTGTTAGTCAGCACTATGCAACCCACATATGCACAACCAAGTTTTCAGCTGTTGTGCGCTTGAAACACTTACCTGCCAGCCAGTGTCTATTTTACACAGTATACTCCATGGCAACACAGTCCTACAGGTTGATCTCCCATGGCAACCACACCTGCCGACTTTAGGAGGAGGAAGCTGTGAGCATGTGACTTTTCCGACCCTTCTTTACACACTGCCAACACACCACTAATCACGTATTGCCCAGATCATTGGTCCAAGGCCAGCATATCCTCAGTTTCAGCATCTGCAGGTACATGGCCAATTGTTGCCATGCCAATGTGGACCTCCGGCCATAGCCAGATATAGTTATTGAAGAGCTCATACTTTTCTTTCAGTACAAGAGTCTTTACAGCATGAGCCACCTGGAAGCCCCATATAGCTGTGGTGGTCAGTGAGCTCGAAACAGGGGGAACGCGCACTTCACCTTTAAATCTATCATTAATTTCAACCTGTTCCCGTTAATCCGCCTTGATTAACAATAAACCTAGCGATTCGCGAAATAATCATCACCAAGTTTGAGCTTCCACTGTTTCCAACTCACCGGCCGCCACTGCCATATAGAAACAGATTTCTCAATGACAACAGCTGGTGAGATTCAGCTTTGAATCACATATTTAGCAGTCACCCAAAGAATGCCCGACCAACTGATGCCGACCCATACCTGGCAATGTGTCTTACATCTGCAGACAACATCTCCATCTGCATCAGCTATTTTCTTGGGTCACTCAAAAGCTAGTGACATCTACACGAAAGGGCTCACAGCATTAGCTTTTATAGGCACAGCAACCATAAGGAGCCCATTGAAAATTTCTGAAATTATCGATCTATACCTATTTACCTACATATTCCATATATTGTCATCTACACATACCCACAGTTGTATAAAGGTATGCTACACTTTTCATCTTGATTTTGGGTAACATCCCTGCTGCACGGAACTCTGCAGCTGTACAGTGAAGCCAACTCCTTCTGCACTTGCTGCTTTTCCCACCTGGATAGAAAGGCTTACCATCTCCACACCCTGGGGGAAGGCCGTCCCATCCCAGTCTGCCTCAGGGAAACGCTGGACAATCCTTCCACAACCTTCTCCTGATCCTGCAAAAAAAGGCAGTGAATGAACAACACACTGAGATGGAGAAAAAAGGGATAGAATAGCACACTGAAAGAGATGGAGAGAAGGATAAGACAGGACAGACTGACAGAAAGAGAAAGAAAGAGGGAAATAGAAACAGAAACAGAGGAAGAGAGAGAGAGACAGAGCACAACAAACTGGGACACCATTCCTGGGGTAGGTTGTTGTACATTAAGATAATCTAGAAATCTGCAAGAGTTCCTCACATCACTCTAGGAACATCTTGAATAAGTCCTTCATCTGCCAGCAGCTAGTTTTAAATAGGGCAACATTATAACACTGTTTCAGTGAACTCCTGATAAGGCCTTCAAGAATGCCATATTTCAAAGAAAGAGCAAATACAGAACCCTACTTGGAATAAGGGAAAAATATTTACAGTGGCAGTCCAAATGCTGCAGTATTTCTGCTTGCAGTCTGGATATTTTGTGAGCCCTGTAGAAACAGCAGCTTTGAGGGATGTGTGTTTGTGTTTCGACATATTAATATTACTGGAAGTGTTTGAAGGCGTAGACTTCACAGTGAAACATGGAAACTTCAGTATCAGATTTCATATACCCAGCTTATGAGCTGACATGCCCATGGTCAATGAAAAAATGATTACATAGTAAGGCACCATTCAAGCAGCTATTTCCTATAGACTTAAAAAAAAAAAACAGGAAACGGAAATAAAGCACTGGAATAAGCTTATTCAATATAACAATTTAATCATAGATGATCTTAGCTCTGTCATGCTTTAGCTATACTATTACTAACTGAACAAACGGTTCAGCTAAAGTTGCATCAAGCTAAGGCAAAAAGCATTCACTTTGTGATATATAGCCTGTTTACACAGCGCTTTCCCCAACATTAGGCTGATGTATCAAAAGATATATCTGTTTAAATGTGCAATTTGTTTCATTTACTACAAGTCTATGTAGTTTTGTTTTATCAACATTTTAATGTTGCCTGTGTAACTAATATTCAATAAGTTCTAGCCAAGATTTTTTTAGCTTATCAATGTTGGACAGTTAGCTTGGTAAACATGACTTTTTTTTTTTAAAAGCACAAGCCTACACTGAAAGGAAATGAGAAGGCTGGTGTAAACCCAGATTAATAACATTCTTATAATGGAGGTAAATAAGACACTGGACACACATGCACCAGTGTAAATAACATGTGAGAGTTTACAAGCAAACAATTTTTTTATTTTTAAGATTTATAAGTACCATTTATTTGACCCAAAGCTAAATTAGTGGTTTAGTCTAGCTTGGACACCCCTGCTACATCCTGGGGCTATAATTACAGTAAGTTCTAACTACAGCTCCCTGATGCTATAGCCTGCATGACACCTCAACCCTCGGGCCAATACCCACAGTATGCCTGCCTACAGTACCACAGAATCCTACTGGATGCTCTTGACTGCTATCTTTCAAATATAATCAATTTAATGTTTAATTCTGTCCAACACAGAGGATATTTACAACATGTTATATGGAATAAGAAAGGCAGCCAATTGTCTGGATTTATTTAAGGCTAAACAGAAAAACAATAGGAAATCTATTGTATATGTAAATGCCCTCTCAGATTGAGGTTCTATGACCATCACCCCCTGCCAGCCTGAAGCTGCACCCTGTTTTGCATGAGAACCTGAAAGTGATCTTAGGTCAGCATTTGAAGGGGGACAAGCTATCAAAAAGCACTCATGCTACTGCAATACCCCCAAAACAAGAATTGCAACAGGGCATGTCAGAACACTTGGCAACATTCTTTTTATTTATTTTTATATTTTTAAAGCAATGTTTGATCAAATTTCCAAATTCCTGAATCTTGTCAAATATGTTTGACAATTTCCAGTTTTGTGTAAAGTCACCTTGTTTTGTATTACTGTACATAAAGACAGTGAAGTTGCAAAGAATAAATAAAAAAGAATGAAACCAAAAAGTTAATCAGGGTGAAGCCCAAAGGATGGAGCTGGCAGAATGAAGCAAAGTGAGGCCTATAGAGTGAAATGGAAAGAAGCCCCTTACAAGTCACAGTGAGGCCTACTGAGTGACAGGTTGAAGACTATCAACGGTAAAGCAAAGCTTGCAGCATAAGGCCTACATATCCAAGCCTGCAGTGGTAGATATGCATTTGTTTATTTACCAGTTTCTCTCTGAAATATAGTACGAGGGAGACAACAACTCACTATTTTACAGCATTTGCGTAATTGGGGGAAAACCTGTTTCATTCATTGTATAGGTAAAGCAGGGTGCCTTAGTGCAACAGCATGAATTGATACTTACAAATAAAGGGCATAAGATAATATGTCACTGTCCTAAAAGTGGGTCATGCATATCAGGGAAGAGGACCTGCTGTTAAAATGATGATCAGTTCAGGGATATTTTTTAATCTGTATGATGTTGTTGATATCTATTCAAGAAAATTACAATAACTGTATCCATACTGCAATTTTACAGTTTTGTAAACATAGAAACAAAGTAATTCAATGCTGACATTTGGCCTAGTTTGGCATAATTTGGATGTGAAGGGTATGCGGTACATGAAGCATAAACCAGTTAAGATAAGCCAAATCTGAACCCACAATATGCTTTCCATGTAAAAAAAAAAACACACACCAGCGGAGTCTAAGGTACAGCACAAAGTCAAGAAGGCATTTGCAAAGCTGGAATCAATCATAGCCAATAAATAAATTACAGGGTTCGATTATATCAAGATGTTTTCAGTGTATGTGGTCAAAGATCAAGTGTGAGGAACAGAATACGGACATCTAATATGAAGCAGATTATAAGAGTGGCGGGACATTTGTTTTCGAATAATCCATGTTTATGGCCCGGTGTTTGTTTGCGAATAATCCATTTGTGTGGTAGAGCATACGCCCGTTAAGGATTCACACTCGTGGCTAGGCGTTTGTCTGCAAATGATCCATCCAGATACCTTGAAGATGTCTTTACTATGAAGCACAGAATGCAGACACCCTCTGCTGCCACATTTCCATCAACATGGAGAGAGGACATTCGAAAACAAGCTGAGAGGAGTAACTCTGATGATTAATGTAATTGCATGATATCGAAATCACACACAGAGACACACACACATAATAATTTACAGTAGTTTGACAACTGTTGGAAATACAAACTAACACCTTAACTAACAAACTAACCAGTAAAAAAATACAGCTGAGAAAGACGTTCCAACAATTTCACAAAAAAGCCAAATAAATAAAACATACAAGTCTAAAATAACATTCACAATACTGGAAGGCAAAACATTGAATTACCATATGACCATATGACATTCAGATTACCATATGATCATGTCAAATACTCAGCCATGCAAAGCATACATAGGTAGGTATACAATATCTTTTAAATGGGATGCAAAATTTGTAGTTTTATTATTAACAGCAGGGAAATGCCTGTTCAGACCAATAAAGAAAGAGCCAAATGGCCATTACCATTTAATTTGAAACACTGTGAGACAGGCTGGAAGATTCTCAGCAACAGCAAACAGCTAGCATCACTGCTATGTAAAGCTCTGAATCGAAAACTTCACTCATCTTTATTACAGACTTTTTCACATCTGACACAATGTCTATCTAAGGGGTGCTCACCACAGGACACCACATGAGTACTGCAATGGAGACCCTTGTTTAATCCACCAAAGGAACACAGTGTCAAAAAGGAGGACATGATGAAGAGCTCAAGTTAAAAATGTAAATGCAGTGTAACATTCCTCATCACACTAACATACCAGAACTGACAAGAAGAGATGATGATTTCAGAAAAAAAGACAAACACCAGTCTTTTTCAACATCTATTAAGCTAATTGATACATAGGTTACCACACAGTTCTTTGAGGTAGCCAAAGACAAGCGACATGCTGAACAAGCTCCCTTGAAATCTTTACTTATGGCCTACATATATCAGTCCAAAAGGAGAAGCTGGCCATGGGTGATTCAGCAAATTTCATTTCCAGGATAAGCTTCATATTTGCACAACTGCTTCTGAGAATACATTTCCACAAAATACATCAGAAAGCCAAACTGGTGCAATAAATGCTACAGGGTATGTTTGCATTAGGCAGTAAGCAAAGCTGAGAATGAATGAAATTCTGCAACACCTCTGCCCTACTCTCACATTAGATCATCGCCCTGTAGCCTTGATGTCTCAAGTTTCCTGTCAACACTACCTGTCTCCAGTTGACCTCTGTCAGGTATTTAAAAAAACAGTGGGTAATTAATCTCAACAAAATGTCCTGGGCCATCTGTGTCACTGTGGGTCATGCTAGCATGTGTTCTGCCACTGACTGTCAGGTGTTGGCCATGTCTGCTAATTGAAATCGCACGCTTGGAATTTCGGAATGCGTCCGTCCTTGGGTTTCAGCCAAATGATTCCAATAAATGATGGAATTCCTGACATTACAAGTGGCTGGACTCTAAACAATTAAAACTGGCTCACATGTTATTATTCTCTAGATTGCTAAAAGTGCCACTGTCAGCAATGGTTTTGAACTCCACATCAAAGCAGGAACCCAATTCTGAAGATCCTCTTACAATAACAAGCTAAAATGAACTCCAAACAACTAGCATTTTCCACTCTTTTAAGGCTGTCAACCTCCGCACTTTGCCAAGAGACCATAAAATAAATTCCACAAATACTACTGGGAAAAACAACATTTACACAATTTAATGGACTGCAAAAGTAATACAGAAGACTTTTCTTAATACATTCACTGCTGCAGCATTTGACAATTTCAGCTCTAATTTACACTATACATTACACTATCAAATCATTGTGAGAAATTTCTGTGTTTGTTTCTGTGTAAGTCCTCAGATAAACTAAAACCCAATCCAAAGTGATATTTCTTCTTGTCACACAGCTTGTACTGACCCCTTAAAAAACCTCAGTTTTTCAGATATAGTGCATTGAGCAAGGTATAGAAAGAGCTGAGTTTGATGTTTGAAGTAATAAAAGTCATACAAAGGAATGGGTGATGCAATTTGGTTATACATTGCAAAAACACCAAATTCATGGGACACTTTCAAAGTTGAAGGAAGGGAATATTTTTTCTGTAAAAAAATCTATACATTTATTTTCATTTAAAATGATTGTTAGGATAATAACACAATGCATACTGACGTAACAATAAGAATTATGGCACCTTAATGTTCCAGTGTCTGAGGTGTCTGATTGCTGTGGTCTCCAAAATAAACACAGATTGGCCACTGCCTCTATTTCTCCCTTCATTTAAGCAGATGGTTGTTCTCTTGGAAAATATGTCATTAATCTTCTTGGCTTTTTTCTCTAAACAGCAAGAATTCTTCATAAATCAGTGATCTGAGGCAGTCTGCCCTTGTTCCAGGTTGGTGAGCCTGAGGGAAGATCTAGCTATGAGGAGATGTTCGTCATCTCCACGCAAGTTCCTCACTGGGTTTGGCTCAGACCAAGAGCAGGTGCACTGGAGACAGTCTGACAGGTAGAGCATTCCTCTCATATTAACCAGAATACATTTAAATCCCAGCTATCCACTGAACAAAAACCTATTAGTACAGTTATTCCAATATCATACTAGGTGGTGCACCACAAAAAGAAGCACAAAAAGCAATGGAAAATGTTATGTTTTAGGATATTATTTGTCATTGGACATCATATTTTGTGAATCCCCATTTTATAATAATGGCAGGTTTTTGTTACAGTTTGAATCCAATAGCAATGCAGTTGACCAGTATTCCAAATTCAGTGGTGGGGGTATTTAAACAACAAGCAAACCATGCTCTGTGCCACTGTTGTGCAGTGAGTGAGACAGTGAAACTGGAAGCAGTGGCTTTTTTAGATGAAAGATAGACCTCATATGCAACTCATTCTGAAGAAAATGCAAACACATCATTAACATTTGTGGCTCAAGTTTAAATCCTTACATTCACCTCTACATAGCAGAGTCTCCTGGCTGTCTGAATGCCTGCAAGTTTAATGAACTTGTGAATCATATGTTTACTTCAATCCACTCCCCTTTTGAGAAAGAGCACAGGCAACCTTACAACTGAGTCAGAGGAGTCACGTGTGAATATATACCCCTGTCAATTTGGGTGATAACATGCTGGGTTACACAGTTTACATTCCTACAAAATATCCATTTATGCAGCTTGATATTTAACTAAGCAATTTAGGCTCAGTCCGCTGCTCAAGGGTGTAATATCAGTGCCCTACCTGGAAATCGAACCCACCTTTGCTGGTTGTAGTGCAGATCAACGAACTCTCCAAGCTTTCTCCTTGCCACGCAGCAAAAACAGAGAGTATCGGTTGCTCAAGTTAATCCCACACCAGCTTTTCATCCACAGATTTCTTCTCCTAAACACTCAATCATCACTCCCTAATCAGAGTCAGACTGGCCCCAAGTGTTGTATTAACCTGACCAAGACAGGAGTGTATGTAGTGTAAACCTGGATTTTGAGTGGAAACAGCAGGTTTCTCAATTCAAAGTAACTGCAATCTAACAAACCTGACCTGTTTTTCACAAGGTGAGGGTTTGTTTGCTGCTGAGCTTGCCTGACTAAAGAAGGGTTCTCGCCTAATTGTGTCAGGGTGTATTTCAAAACAACATCAAAGAACACCCAAAGATGAAACTTCCACTGAAGGGATGAATGCCTGACATTGGAGAAACCAGCCATGCCTTGTGGGGTTAGGATGTGTTTAAATCACACAGCATTCCTCAGATTACTACTGTGTCACCAGGCGCTGACAGAGTGATGGCTGTTTTCAGTGAGAGACACATCTCTCTTGGTCACTGCAAATTCTCCTTGTACTGTACGCACTGAAAGACTTAGTGCCATATTGATTAAGGTACAACAGCAAATCCAAATTTATGTAAAAGGGTAAAAGTCCAGTCAAGTCAAGTCAAGAAGTGCTTAACTACTACATAACTTGACGTTAACAATGTTTCATTTGACTGCAGTTTAGGTTAGTTTAAGCTTTGTGATGTTCCTGCTGTCTTTTCCAATGTACTTGGCACACTGCTTGTAAACATTTCCTCAACATATTTGGACACTGACAAAGCTCCTCACCCAAATGAATGATGATACAGTTGCTTGATTGTCCACCAATGATGAACCTGATGACAGATCTAATTCACACCAGCCTCATTAGAACAGTGCAATCAACAGGAAACCCTTGAAAAAGAACTCCTGGCTCACCAGATTTCACTTCTTCTTCCTCAGAAACATTTATTATGACTCCTGTGGAGCTATAAAATGTGTTTTAAGTTAATAGCAACAGACAAACTCTGCTTTTGTAGTAAATCAATAAAAAGGCTATCTCCCAGTAACAAAAATAAAGGCCCATAGCAAGCTTGTAGTACAAACAATAAGTTTTTTCCCCCAAGAACCAAGAAAAGAAAAGTGGATGGAATCTCAGTCCCTGCTCTGTCTGACCTCATCACAAAAAATCGGTAGAGAAGTTAGAATATATTCAGTCCCATAACAGTTATCATCTTGATTATTTTGCAGCGAATTTCTTACGGAGATAATTAATAATCTCAATTTACCTTACTATACCAACGTCATTTCTGCGTGGTTAGTTTTTAAAAATGGACGGTTGACGGTGCTGCATTGGCTCATGTGTTCCACCAACCAACGTACACTTATGTCTGGACCAATCACCATGCACTTATGTCACTCAAGGTTCCTCTTGTGCTGGGAGAGTACCTACCCTGAAGTAGGAGCTAAAAAAGTCCCACAAGACGGCATTCTAAGAACCATGATCATTCCCAGTCCCTGCAGTGCGGACACAATAAAAAGTGGGTGGTTCCTCCAACAGTTCTTAGAACTATGAAAAAGTTCCTCTGGTTCGAAAGCGCCTATTAGGCAGATATGGTGGCTGTAATTCTTCATTTATGGCAGGAGATGTGCAAGACCCAACCATCTGTCCTCCTTCTTCCCCTCTCTGTGTTGAATCAGAGGTGCATTCTAGTGCTCTTTGCCTGATGCAGATCTAAATTAAAGTAAACCAAAAGGGTATTTTTGGAACCCCCATCTCTACACACAACAGAGGTAAAACATACAGAGAGAGATTTTAGCTGGGCACAGAGGCCATGAATTTGGCTACAGGCTTATACTGGCTTAGAGTGTTACAGTATGTTCAAGCTCCAGGATGTTCATTTCATTGGGACAGCTACGCCTTAAAACTTTAAAATCATAAAAACAGCTTCCCCCAACATAAGAACATTGTAATATTCTATGATGAGAGCAGGTCATTTATCAAGGCTCTTCATGTAACTATGACCTTAATGTAGGAGCATGCCTTTGGTGTTCACTAGGAGCCTGTCTGTTGAAATTAGGAGGCTGTAAACATACACTTGTATTGACCTCTGAATTCCAATGGTTACGCATTTTTCACAGATGACTTATAGGTCTCTGCCCAGTCTTGTATTCAGAATACAACATGCAAGTTCAGATAGTCAAAGGCCTAACAAACAGGGATTTGATTCAACTGAGCCTTGTTACAATACCTTATGCAATGGTATGACAATCCATACCAAAGATGGATGTAAATTTAAAACAAACGCATGTCAGATGTCAACAAGATGACACATGATATAGGCCTACCACATGTAACACAAGCTGCTAAATAAAGCACCATAGACTGACAATAAATCAGTGCTCCCACTTCCAGTGCAGGGTTTGAGATAGGGAACAACAGAAGTATCTCCATAAACAGACTAATCATAGCGCAGATTTTGATTTTTAAAAACTCTCAATACAACATCAGTTTCTGAAGAATAGTTTGAGAAGGAAAGATATCTTAATGTAATAATAGCTGATAGTCCATATTCTTTACTGTGACGTGAAATGATGTGAAATCATTTTCCACATTTCCATTATTTTCCACATCTGTGAAAGATGTGGAAAATAAGGTTAAACCTGTGGATATTCATAGACTCTATACTGAAAATGAGTGGTAAACTCTCCTTCAGAAAGCATTTAAAGTTTCAAAAATGCAAAAATCTTTCTTCCTGCAGAGCTGCGATGAAACGTCCAGAAAAATTGTGCAGAGCTGGATTTTTTTCACAGTGCTTTTCACGGATCACAAAATATAATTAGACGTTTACATAATACTAGGCAGCATTTAAAAGAAATGGGGAAAAAACAAAGATAATTTACTGCCATAAGTTTTACTACTTAGAAATAAGTATCACAAGGTTTGTGGGACAATAAGGGGGAGGGGGTAAGACAGGAGAATGTGGACTGGCATGGGAATAGGAAGGTTTGGAGGGGCACAGAGGACTTTCATGGGAAATTCAGGAGCCACTGAGCAATAGACCTCTGACAGCAAACACTGCAGTGTAACTAATAGCAGTGCCAGCCCTGCACTGAGGGATTCACTCAGATTCCAATGTGGAGATCCATCTTTGCAGGAACAGCTCAATATTCAGTCCTCCCATTCCAATCAAACCTTCAAACACAATTAATTTCTGACAGTCTTGTAAAAATAATTTATTACCGAAGTGCTTTTACTAAGTGCTCTCCTGCTGCTATGGATTCCCAATCTTATTCAAATTATACCAAAATTTACCTTTTTTGGTTTTACCACCCCCAAAAAAACACTACATGAAAAAAACTACAAGAGAAATTTTAGAATGCAACCCCCATTGCTTCAGTCAGCCTAATTTCAATTCCATAATGTTTTACTGGCATGACTAGGAAGTTGTAAAACATTCATATGTACACTTCACATCAGACAAAATGAAACAGGAACAGCCTTCCAACTGTTTCTCATTAAATAATGAAACAGCTGATCCCTCCACAACTCATCTGAAATGAAAGCGAGTGAGCTAGCTTAAACTCACTAAAACTTCAAACCGTAAAATAATGCAAGATGTACACTAAAGCCAACACAAAGTAAAGCCAAAACTATAAAGCCCACAGTCTTCCTAAAAATTGATAAAAGATGGTTTCAGTCAAGCAAAAATATAAGAAAAAATAATTTCATATCCTCTACATACTTTGTGCTTTGTTGTAGCGACAGTCACCACTCCGGAAAGAACAGTTTGGAAGCCAGATTGAGGACAGCCAAAACTGACATGCTGAGGCAGGGACACACATTCACACAGCTGAATGTCCCCAAATCACAGGCAAACAGTGCATAAAAATGGATGTGAATTATGTCAAAATTCTGATGTATTCAAAATAAACAAATTACGTCAAAGTCTTATAGACATAAAGAGTACAATTTGGAATCTTTCCTTTTGAGTGACAGAGGTCGTCTGTAATATAGCAATAAAAGAGCAGAGACAATGAAAACTTTTTTCAGCTTTCAGAATGCTGACTGACAAGATGAGAAATTCATACTAATTGCTTAAAGCTTCCCAATTAATAAAACATTCTTATATTTCTTCAAATAATTTTCTGAATGCGCACTATAATGTACTAATGCTTCATGTAAATTTCAATTTGTAAATTCAATTTGTTTTCAAAATTCATAAAATGAAAAAACTCTTCCATACCATAACTTTGTAGAGATGTTTTCATAATAGCAGCTTAATGAAATGATGGGCTAAAGGAATAATTGCATGGTAGTGTCTAAAGAAATGATCAGAGTCACACTCTTTGCTGATTAAATAACCCGCCCCCTGACTGACCTTTACATACTTGTCTTTTCCAGGATAGCGGCTGATAAAAACAACGTTTGGGGGTGAAGGGTAGAAGTACGAGCATCAGTCCATCTGCATGTGGATGCATTCATCCTCCTCCAGTTGAACATAATACAGGTTTCTGTAATGTATGTAACTTTTTGTGTAATCAAATATAGGCTATGAGCTAAATATACACAGCAGGCAGAAAATGTTCTGCCATAGAGTAGATATATGTATCTATAATGTTAACATGAGATTCACTTCCAACTGCAGACTAATGCAGTCAACTGGTTTCATGTAACAAATAATTTGCTTTCTGCCATTACCAGTCTAGTTACTAATATCCCATTAAATGGAAAGACACAAATCAACAAAACAGCCTTGAAATTCCTTAACAATACAGTGATGTGAGCCAAGGCTAAGAGAAGAAACAAAGTATCACTTGTCTTACAAGCATTATAAATAAAAGGTGAAACATATTATAACATGTATTTGTGTATAAATGTGTACCCTCTGTGAAGCAAATTGATTTGCACCTACTAAAACCTGTTATTAGAGAGGCTGTTATACTTGAGGAATGTGATCATGAATAATAGGTCAATCCTACAAATAACAGAATAAATCAACTTTTATTCTGTTAAACTTAATATGGTACAAACTTTCCCCTTGAGAGGATCAAGTCTACCATTTTGGTTTTTGACTTCACACTACTTTCAAATCATACATACAAGAGTGAGACATCCCTGCCTTAACTTTTATTGGCAAGCCAAATATGCAATCTTCTTGGTGAGATGGGACTCCCAAACTGCAAAGTATTGAGACGTCAGTAAGCTACTTTTCAATGTACACTGCTAAAATGGCAATAATGACCACATCAACATCATCTGAACATGAAACACAAAGAATTCAGCTATAACTGCACACAGCTGCAAGATAAAATCACAGATCTGCTTCTGAGCTCTCCTGATGAATAACAAAATAAACCAAAGATTAAATATATTGGTTTTAGATGCATAATTTCTGCAGCCAGTAAAAATCAGTTTCCAAAATTAACCTCTCCTAGACAACTATTTACTATGTGTTTAATGAACAACAGTGACCTTAACCACTCTCCACTTATATAATGACTGTATTGAAAGTTTAACTATCTAGCTATGGCAGGCAGCATTCTTTGCCTTTTGTAACAGCTAGTTAAACACAATCAATCTCACTGCATTGAACTGACATTATACAAAACAATTGCAGAAAAATGTAAAATGTGTTTTTCATGTCTAAATGCTTTAAACTACATGACATTGAATTTAATCTTCCCGACAATCCATCTTATATTTATCCTGTGATGTGACATTACAGCATGAAAAGTATGTTAACATGTAGGTAACTTATCAGTATTTTAGGGAACTCCCATTAATTGTTTTTTTTTAATCAAATTGATTTCATAATCTGATACCCAATTTATTTCAGTGACATTGCTCTTACCTTCTCTCAATTCTACTGTATGTTCACCATTTTCAGTGAGAAATCAGATCTGACATCAAACTGCTGTGCTTTTGCATAACCACATTTAACGAACACTTTTTTATGTACAATATACAGTTTGTATAGCCTTTTGTCAGTAATGTGGCTTTTTATGTTGAAATTTAGGTCGATACCATAAATACCACTCTTATATAATCATTCCACTCCAGCCAAGCTCATTCTCTATCACGTAATAAATTAGTTGGCTGGCCTGTAGCAATGAAATATGTACCATGAGTTCCAGAACCTTCCACTACAGTTGATACTTTTCAGCAGCTGCAGTCAGGTTCATCTGCCTCTGCTGTGAGCTGGCCTGCATCCTGAGCTGTCCACTTTACTTCCATATGACGAGCCGGAGAGAATTTCCAGTGAAACACAAACTGAAAGCAGAGTGTATGTTTTCCAAATATAAAACACCAGGCCACTGTTCTTGTGAAATGTACAAATTATGGTTGTTGTCACATGTAGTACACAATAATAAGATATTGACTCAGGTATCACAGTCTTGTTGATGCTTTTGGCATGAGTCTTGATGAGGTGTTTTGCATATTAATAAAATGAAAGGTTGTATACCTCCATGCAATGAAGATCTGCTACTCAGCTACTGTTTCATGAGGCATGGATACAATCACTGCAAAGAATGCACATCTCACATATGGGACTATTAGGAGAAAAACAGGAGTTGGAGAGACTTGAAAGGCAAGCAGTGTGAAGTGTTTCTCAGGAAGGTCAAACTAAGAAGCATTCTATGTTACCATTGAAACTGTTGCAAATAATTTCAAACTCGCTTGTTTTACTGAGTCAAACCCCAAATTAATAGAAATTCCTCCCTGATCAATTAAGCACAATATAAGTGGGTCAGGAGCATAGTCAAAGTTGTAAGAGTACATAAAAAGCTTTGCAATCCATTGAGCTGAAAATACTTTTACCTCCAGTTCAAATCAGAAAATGGGAAAGTGCACAAGGGTGAAAAGATGAGTCAACTGTATAAATGATTGTGCAAACTGAATGATCTACATATGTTAATAAAATGTACTTGCCTCCACTGAAAGTTGACAACAAACTTAACCATACCTAGTTTGAAAACAAAAAGAACAAACATAAAACATGCCTATTTCTTTATGATTTCCGTTATTAAGAAGTTGAAACAACATCTTTAAAAACCTATCAGCATTTCTATCTTCCTGTGTCTGCTCTTTGTCTGAATGCTGATAGCCCTTCATCAGTAAATCAACTACTAATTGCAACTTTAGTTGTCAAATAGAGAATGATACTGATATAAGTTTAGAAAAGCATCCACTTGAAAATGTATCAACTGTTCTACTCCGTAAGGCTCACTACATTCCATGCAAAGAAATGTAATTTTGCCACTATAACACATATTTGCCATCTCATCTCATTAAGCTGTTTAACATTATTAAAAATAATTGACATGCAAATTCAAAAACCCTCATATACAGCAGTGAACGTCCAGGGTTCCAGTGGTTTTGGGATTCAGCACCATCCTGGGTGTCAATGGGACTAAATGCAAAGGAATGGGGAGATGGTTCTACACCAGGGGTTCCATAATTCAGATACAGAGACCCCCAAGGGGCCGAGAAGGAGACTCAGGTGTCCTCAGCAAAATGAACCTAGCATGGTTTACAGAACCTTGGTAACGCCGTAGTAAGATTAGATCGTAATGAACAGTCACTAATATTAGGATTTATATGTACAAAATATGATGTGGACAAAATGTTGTCATTCATCCATTGACTTACAGTGTCTCCATTTGTTTATAGCCTGTAGTGGATGTTATGCAAATATATCACAACATATTACTGAGGTTATGGGGCTCAAGATGGGATTTTGGAGCCCCTGCTCCATAGTCATCTAACAAAAACCACAGGAGAGGTTTCCCCTGAGGGTGTTCCATCTCTATCTGGAACTACAGAGATTTGCTTTGGGAGAAGCCCCTTTGGGGGAGCTGGGGGGGTAGTGGATAGACCCATTTATCCGGCTCCAAACAGGGGGTGGGTCCTGTGGCGTTGGCAGGCTTTGTGGAGAAGAGACGGCTGTATCTATGCAGGCCCCGGCGATGCCAAGAACATTTTGTTCCTCCAACACAAAAGTAAGTCAGTGGTTTGTCACTTGGCGCTGTTGTACGAGGGGGTTCTGGTGGACAGTTTACCTATTCAGAGAGGGACAGCAACGACAGGGCTGAGGGCATGCAGCTGTGGGGTTCCTCTAGCCATTTTAATTATAGACTGATGTACTAAATTCAGCTCTTTTTCATTCAATATGCAGATTAATAGTGTGCATTAATCTAAAAGACCCATTCAGATGAAAATCGGACTATGTCATCAGATCAAGTCCTTTACAACAGATGCCTTTATTCAAGCAGCTATATCACATAAACTTAATTGATCAGTCATCAATTTCAATAAACCTAAATGTAACACAATTAGAAAGGGGAAAGTTTAAAGTTGTAATACAGGCACACAAATGGTCATATGCCTTATGAACTGAAGTGCTGCTCTGATATGTCACATCACATAAACTTAAGCAAAACAGACTTGTAATTTTAAGATGAAATTTCCTTCATGAAAGTGGTACAGTTTAGCTGCATGATGGTGTCCAATTGTCTTTGAGAAGCGCTGTTACTGCTGCACAATTTTGTTATACCTCATATTAAACACCTGATTCAAGTGATTAAAATCACAGTTTATTCTGAATGTTACTAATATACATTTACTAGTATTGACTACAGACACCCTATCCTTTGAGCCTCTGGAAGGAGGAGTTACAGTTTGTGAAATTGTTGCCCTGCAATCTTACAGATTCTAGAAAATTTAGCTGGTTGGATGTTATATAGCTGTACCTGCATTGCTGTCTCTAAATGGAGACCCACCCACCCTCTTGAGTCATCAGAAAATCACGGTTTTCTTGCAGCACATTCTTTGAAGTAGAGAAGGATGCTTGTAACATTGTCCTGAACAGATAATGGATAAGCCTGACGTGAGCCTATGCTTTAAATGAGGTAATTTACTCAACGCATTAACAATTTATATTTATTTCCACGTATAATTAATCACATCTCTTCAATGGATATGACAAACACAATATTATAGATGGTTCTGGTAAATAACCACTGATTTGAATTCATAAATTAGATAATATCTCCGTATAAATTGTGTACGTATGAATATGAAAACGTCCATATAATGCAGCTACATGGAAATGTCCAGTTGAACAGCGTTTAGGATGGAAAAGTCAAAATAAAGCCAGTTAGTGTTTTAATTACGCATGTCGATATGCAAACTGTGACACGTCGCCAAATTTGCCTGCAGCTGGCAGCTTCTGGAGGCTAGTTTCAAATGGTCACACCTGTGGATTCTCCGAACCAACAGGGAGAGAGAAGCGGTGACAGTGACTCTGCGTCGTATTTCCTCCAGACAAGTATGCACCGGTTTCAAAAGGAAAAGGACGTTCCCTCAAAACGATAAGGCAACAGGAATCCACAGAAAGGGGGCCCAGACTTTTGCGTGAACAAATCAAACAAGGTTTAGTTATACTTAAAATAGTTAAACGGGAGGTGGAGCAGAAATGTGTCAGTTAGGACTAAATGAACTTAATTGCAAATACCGAGCTCTGTCAATTAGGTCCTATCGCATATTAATAATACTACAAAATGTATCATGACAGGTAGTTATGAGGCGAGATGCCGAATACACAAAGCTTACTTGTTTCCCATAATTAGTAAGGCACTGGATATACTGAAACATTTGCTTTATTTAGGCCAGCCAATGCTGCATTGAAATTCACACACACACTATGAACAAATACTACTAATAATGATAAAACAGACTAAACTCGTTAACAAGCATGCTATACAGCCGAAGCAGTGTTGTTTATCTGCTGTATTTGCAGCTTGCCAACTGACAATCCCTACACGTCATTCATATTAGCCAGGCAGCTAGCTAATTTCGCTAACGTTCGCTTATTCGGACAGGATATGACAGGATATAGCTTCAAGAAAGTTGTTGCTGTTTAAATATGTAAAAACGAACCACTTTAATCAGCTATCATTATTTTGTTCTAACAACGTATATACACATTTCACTCGCAATGCACATGACATATGTCTCATTTTTACTTTTAAAACTAAAATAATGACATGCAGAGAGTGAGGCATCCAATCTCAGGACATCAATGGCAGTAATAACCAATCGCACCAACCCACTGACTATCTGGCCTGAACAAATTGTAGAATTCGCTTAAAAAGTTGATCCAGTTTTAACTCACCGGCCTTTTCATGATCGTATCCCACCACAATAAAATAATCAGCCAGTCTCGCCATGTTCTGTACTTTTTACGAAATTTACCAAGACTATTCAACATTTTTCTCTCTTCAAAAGCACAGCCATGTTTGACACAAGCATTCGTACTGCGCCTGCGTGCCGCTAATGGTGCTTATGTATGGGCGTGGGTCAGTTAGTTTACAAACAAACCCTCGCGCACCGAGAAGTCGCACGGTTTTACAGGTGCTGCTGTGGTGCTTGGACTCAGACCACATGCACCAAATCGTGCTCTGTGGGGCCCATTATCGACACAGTAGGCTATTTTAGATAAATACATATATCTAACGCAACTTAATAGCGCCCTTTCTAGTTAGTCAATATAGACAGTTAGTCAATATATGTGGTTTTGGAGGAAATTGTCATGGAGATTCAACGCCGCACAGATGGTTTGGAGACTCACAGTTAATCTGTTAAAATTATCTGACTGCTTTTTTCCGTTAGAAGAGCGGATTATGTTATGTCCGGATTTTATAAAAAATTTTGTCAAAGTATTATAGTTTCGCATTGAAAATGATCGAAATTATTTTTTAATTTAGTATCATGTTTTATTTGTTTAATGGGAAACTGATTTGATAGGTAACATCACAAATATGTCATTGGACGCATTTCTGACTAATGATGAAGTACAAGTATTGGACATTTAGAAATGGTTTCAAAACAAGTATGAGGTGCCCATTTCTGTCTGCAAAATACAAAGCCGAAGATATAATTGATTGAAGAAAAAAAAACAGATGAAAATGTCCTGGACTAAAACAAGCCAAACAGATATATGTATAAATACTTCAGTCTCTGGTGTCTGCACCCATATACTGTTACTTATTGTGAAAAGCATCACCACATCAAATTATTACGTGATGTTTTGATTTATAAATCTTGATTATTCATTGTAAAATATGGTAATGTAGAGAAAGGAGCAGGTTAGAGGAAAGTACTGTGCGCTCAAAAAATTGACATGGTGTGTGTAATAGGGACTGAGTTGCTCAATATGTGTTGTATCATTCACTGTATTTATCGGTCAGATTTTTTACATTGGCATTACTTATTTCACATTTTGTTGTAATTTCCCCTCGCAATCCATTCTTTACAACACCATAGAGCTGAGTGAGGTACAAGTGACCTTGGTACTAGAGCCCAACCGATTCTGGATTTTTGGGGCCGATACCGATATTAGGAGGTAAGAAGATTCCCTTATGTATGTATGTGTGTGTGTATATACATATGTATATGCACACACACAGAATATATACATAAACACATATTTTTAGCAGTGATCCCTCAAATGTAGTTATCAAACACTTGTGACAAAGATATGTAATGGAGGCAGGATATGTTAAATATTAACAATAAACTTTATTATCCAAAATTAGCCTGACACCAGTGCACTGAACCATAAACTTAACTTATTATAAATAACTATAAATAAAAAAAAATCTATTTACCCCCAAACCCATCCCCACAATGTTTCTAATAATGACGTACACATGTATTCTTTATTCTATTTAAAGCATTATCAGTTACAGATTCAGTGTTTTGGGAAAGCTGTTTTAAAAGCATTGATGTCATAGCCCAGTTGAATGGTTTTAACTCAGAGCAGAGTAACATATTTTCTGTGCTCTCAGTTGTCACTGTGGTGACTTAGTTGTTTTAGATGACACATTAATGTTAAATAATTAAACAGTACCAATAAAAATACCAATAACACCTATAAACAATACAAATAACACCTCTGCAGGTGCTCAAAGAATGTGGTAAAGGTACAATACATTTGAGGTGAATCAACAAAATTTAAGATGTTATCATTTTACAAATTCTAAAAACTAGGGGGGTATGCTAGTATATTATTCCACACTGTCTTTAGATGTTCTATAAATCCATGGAGTCAAAGAGGTGGTGCTTGATATTGAGTATTTGGCACAGTCAATGACTAAGGAAGGTACAATTGCCATAAAATGTGGCTTTGCCATTCATGTTGGGCTGAAGTTATTCCAGTGAAACTGTCAAAGAGATAATGAAACCATGGCACACTGACGCAGGTGCTCCTGAAGCCCTTCATCGCTTGTCAGTCTCGTGAAGTTAAATTTCTGGAACGACTGCTCTGCCTCATTCAAGCCTGTGTGTGTGCTGGCTCAAGTCACATGAATGTGGTTGTGGTAGAAGAGAAATTCATATAGCAGTGGTCCTTGACTGTGCTGCATCGGCAGGCAGTGGACTGTAGATGTGTCCTGCCAAATGCAGAGAGAAAACAACAAGAGTGGTGTGGAAAAACACTCAAGTCCTGGGATTCTCCACTTTGCCTGTTTTTGCCAGGAAGTCAACAGCTTTAAAACACTTACGAACTGCTTGAGTCAGGACTTCCTTCCCCACTGCACTTCAGTGAAAGGGAATATGTTTAAGTACAAAAGCAATGTCTGGACTGTGTCTTGAAGGAAACAGGTCAACATGGCAGCATTTGTGCAGAGGTTGATTTAAGCTTGAATTGCTCCAAGATTCTTGAATTAAGAAGAAGTGAATAAAGGGATCACAAGGGACCTTCTACACTACTCTTTTAAAGGAAAGTATTTCTGCCTTTAAGAGAATGTTAATCTTGCGCTCTGTCTATGCTGAAAAGTACATTTAAAAGTATTAAGAAAACATAACCAAAGTTCTCCAGAGGTTAAAATGTGTGCTAACTGAGCACTCTCTCCATACTGTTAGGAAAGCTGTCATACTGGCAAAACCAGACTAAAGTGCGTGCGTCAGACTCACGTAGGTAGGCTTTCAATTTCAGATTGCTTTGATATAATTACCCAATTTTTCTTTTCATATTGAAGTCCACCCTTAAGAATACGTCAAACTCAGCAATCTGTGCACTTTTGCACCAAATTCTGCACCTTGTGTAAATTGGCAGTACAAGGTGAGCTGTTTTGAAGTGGAAAAATATATATATCACACAATCAATGAGAAAAACTGGGCATATTCACAAAGTTTTCTGATCTATCAGAAGCTTCATGATAAAACTATGTTTAATTCCAGAACATCTCCATCATCACTGTGAGAGCATGGCTTTTGGTTGCCAAGAATCAGCTCAGGTACTTTAAAATGATGTTATAAATTACCTGTCTGCCTGCATCATGTATTGCCAAATCAGAATGAAGACAGTTCCAGTTCTGTCACTCTTGCCACTAACACAGACAAAAAAACAATTTCTTTATAAGGAGCAACTTACAAACAATAGCAAGAGGGTATTTTTATTGCACAATCCAATCTGAAGCACCATATTAGGACAAAAATTACTAGAGCACAAAAGGATTACAGTTTCACCGGAGGCTATTATCATTATAAAATAGACATCAAATAATTACTGGCACAAAGAATGGATTTTCATATTTTCACACTGAGTCAACTCACACCCAAAGATAAGTGCCTGAAGCAGCAGTGAATGGCTTATAATGTATCAACAGTTTAGCCTAAAAATATCAGGATTATTTAAAAAGTTATTTAAAATGTCTGGGCAAAGCCATGTCTCATGTCTCCTATTTGATTGTGTTTTGGTTGTGCTTCAAATATCTAAAGATCATCTACAATACGGTACTTTTTTTGTTATGGTACCAGCAAGAATCTGTACATTCTGTACAGAATCTGTACAGAATTTCCAACACCTTTCAGTGAAGGTAATTTATTTTACTTTAGCTGAAAATGTGAGTAATTTGAACTATTTGGCAAAGAAATTTGGTTGCGTTCAGAAGTTCACTATTTTAGAATGTTCTCTTAAATTGTATTGACAAGCCAGCTGTTTTTCAATCAGTTACCATTAAACGTGTACCCTGACATTGCCTATAGCAGTCCATGTGTCAGCATTCTTTGAACTATAACAAAAAAGTATGTTTCTGGTATTTAAAGTTAGGATTAATTCTTACCTATGAACTACAACACAGATATTTCTCTTCGATATATTAATTACACCAGTGGATATTAATCCACAGTTAAAATATTCTAACATCTCCCTGTTTGCATTTAAAAGTCTAAAGCCATTATCTAGGACTATTGTCTCACTTGAGAACAAGTCTTATGAGCTACTATCAGTGTAAAACAAAAAGTAACCCATGTAAGTTGTTCATAAAATAGTCTAATGATAAATATGTTGTAAAATGTTAATAGGCCATCCATCTTAAGAATCATCACGTTAATACTTCAAATGATTATGACAAAATCTGAGATCAATGTCTCAAGTCCTGTCAGATTTCAGTTATCCTACTCTCATGTCAGTACATGAAGTCATTTTCAGATATATTTCAGAAATGTAAATATAACCTTTTTTTAAAGATAGGTTGTATGCCCCTCTTCTAATGTATTTTTTAGCTCTGAAGCTTTGACAGTATTTCCCGGTTAATAGACACAGCTTGTCTTTCAGCAATGTGCTGGCTGCTGGAGACATTTGGGATGAGAGAAGCTGCCCTGGAGCCCCGCCCACGATCAGTATAAAAGCTCCCACCTCTGGCGCTGAAGCTCAGACCATTGGAACAGGTGTCACAGCTGCCTCACAGCACTACACAGCAGCCTTGGAGGCTCTAGGACACTTGATACTTGCAGACTGTCTCTAAGCAATTTAACAGAGTGGATTATTGAGAAATTCAGGTAAGTCACACCTGTTTCTGTTTTTTTTTCTTTGGCTTTCCAGTGGCTGGTCTCAGGAAAGGGAGCAAGTGTTGTGGAAAGGAGGTATTGATATATGCCTTGTTATATAATATGTATAGTTACATTGCTGTGTGTTTTATTGCATGTACAGCTGGGGGTTCCCCCTGATGTGAAACCTGTCAAACGTGCAAAATACCAAAACAAGTCTTAACTTTCTTGAACTTAGCATTATGCCAACTCATAGGATGGACTGTACTGAGGTCTGATAGAGAAAGTTGTAGCATTAATTCAGTGAAGTGTTACTGGCTTCTGAACAGATTTACAGAAAGGGCCAGAGAGATAGTCCTGACCTCTCTAAAACAAACAAAACATAACCTCTGCCAAACTTGTCAAATAAATGAATGACAAGAGTAAACAAGGTACAGACTTTCTCAAGCAGGTCAGTTCATAGGTGTTTGTCAGAGATGCAGAAGAAGATTAGAGCAAGTGTATGTGAGAGAAGTGAGAGAAGTTATGCTTCCTTAAAAGTGGTAAATTACTAATGTGTTGTTTTACTTTCTCCACAGTTTTCCAACCAAGATGAAACTCCAGACCTTCTTTTGCTGCTGGCTTCTAGCCTCGTTTGTGCCTGGTGTGGACAGTGCAAAACTGGACCTGAGTTCCGTTTTGAAAAAAAGGTAAGACGATTTATTCATCTAGAGCTTTTTGCAGCTTGTAATTGCCAATATTTGGAGTGTATAGTGTATTTTGGAGTGTATAATATTTGGAAGGATTTGTCTTTCCATTATCTGCTCTTACAAATTTGTTGGTTTCTGTTCCGATGAAATCCTTTCCCATCCCACAGGTTGAGCACGTGGCTACAGAGCAGAACGAAAAGAGATCTAAGTGATATTCCAGCAGCGATAAAAGCAGAGTCAATGACATTTGTCCAACCAGAAGATGTCAAAGATACCTTGAAGCCTTATTCTAGGTAAGAGGATGGGTTAATTTCATTTTAGTAAAAGCAGCTTTTAAATGACATGTACTATACATCTTAGTAAGCTGGTCATACCTGTTCTACAATAATTACATGAACAAAGTCAAATAAGTTAAACAATACAGGCCTTACACATGGAATTATGAGATTTCAGAGTCCAGCAGAAGCCTCCTAGGAATGCAGCATAGAGATTAATATTTCCCCTTCTTGTCCTCTGTTCTAGCACGGACATCATCATCCGAGCAAAGAGGACCAAAAACTCAGTCAATCAGTCCAAGAGGGCAGGCTGCTCCTTCCTGCCCACCTGCACAGTGCACAACCTGGCACACCGCATCCACCAGTTTAGCAACAAGATTGACAATGCCCCTCCTGACAAGATCAGCCCAATAGGGTACGGCCGCAGACGTCGGTCGCTGCCTGAGCACATGCCTGTCCTGCTGCTGGAGCATGGCCGGCTGCGGCTGGTGAAGGGTGAGGAGGCCCGGATGCCCAGACGGAAGTCTCAAGTGTTCAACAGACGGACATGATCAAAACAAGAAGGGGAGGAAAGAGGGGGAAAAGGGGGTGGCGTCCTGCCAAACCCTTTTCCGAACTCCTCTGGCAAAACCAAGAATTCTGCAGATGCCTCAGACTCCCGCCAAAAAGCACACTGCTGCATTCTTTCCAGGTGTGTGGAGCGGGAGCACTGTTGGTGTACCGTAGGAGAGCTGAAGTCACCGGAGGCATCACCTGGGCAAAGAAAAGCACCAGTGGTGGGGGGAAAGGTCTGTAGAAGAGATGCTGTCTGGTGACTCTGGTTGGGGGGTGGGGACTACAAAAGTGACAGGGTGCTGGAACAGCTGGTGAGACAGGTGTATTGGGACACCAAGGGTAATTCTACTCCTTGGTGACATCTCTTCTGCCCCCCCAAACACTCACACACTCAAAACATACACAGAGCCCTGGAGGAAAAATTCCAGAGCTTTTTTCCTTGGACTTTTTAGGGAGCGGACTTCAGATACAGAAGTATAAAGCTGTTAGACTGTTTGGACACTGTATGGTGAATTAAAAAAAAAAAAGATTTCCAGTCCATAGAGGGCTGTATCATACTTGAACTTATTTTTTATAGAGAGAAAAGTGCAATCCATATATAAATCTATATTTTTATTGCCAGTCTGTATATAAGTTTAATGTTGAGATATCACTATTTAAAAATTTATATATAAATATATGTATCCATCACTTGTAACTGTACTTATGAAGATAGAATTATTTTTATACAGGAAAAATGTATAAGGGCATTGTAACTTTTTGTTTGTTTCCACCATTCATGAGTGTTATGGATGTTTAAGTGTTTCCAACTGTGGTAAATGAAAAACTGTTTTTTAATCTCTGTCATAATAATTTGTAAATGAGATTTATTTTATGTGTCAAACATTGTCAAACAATAAACATTTGAGTAAATAAACCTTGAATTTCTTCAATAACTCTCTATCATCACCGGCGGATCTAGTAAATGACAAGGGACTCTATTGTCCGTACATCTCCGTCTGCGCTTCGCGAGACGCGCGCCACCTGGTTTGAGTTAAGTCATTACAAGGTCTCGTTAATGTTACCCCGGGGGCGGCCAGGGTGCCAACCACATTCCTGCTCTGTGCTGCGCATACTTGCTGCCTTGCCCAATACCTCAACCAGCCTGAGCCGGCCTCAGCAAAACCTGAAAAGCATTAGCCACTGCAGACAGACTCGATCTCGCTTGACTGTTGACAGTCGAGACAGCCCACGACGTGGGGTGACTACAAAGCATTCCTTCGCCAAGCGCGTGGAAGACGACACGGCACTGGGCCACTGGTTTCATGAGTTGCGGTTTGGGTTGGCTCGCGGCTCCCAACGGATGAGGGACCTGAAGGATGTGAGACATACTAGACAGCAAGAGGAGTCTGTAGAACTGCTTCTTTAGAGCTTTAATTATTACAATCTGTCCAGCCCCGGAAAGATATTAATTCTTCAACATGTTTCAGAACAAGATGCACAGCGATTTGCTGTGATGTGAAGAGATGTACCTGACACATCGAGCCCATATGTTCTTACACATAATTTTTCGAACTTGGACCCGCACAACATGATGGGCTCCTTTGTCTGCCACAAACAGCAATAGCAACATGTTTACAGTCGTATTCATTAAGTCGAAGACTGTAAAACGTTAGGATTACTTGTTAAACATGGCAGTTAAGCTTGGGCAGTTACACATGGTAGATCTTTGCCAGATTATTTTCTCATAAAAGGCTAAAGCATTTTAAGCAGAATTTTCTTTACCACAAGGGACACATTTTTTAAACAATATTTTTATTTACTGTGCATATTTATTTAGTGTACTACCGAGACTCTTGCATTCTATATATTGTTTTAGATATAGTTAAGTGATTTTACAGTGATGGCTAATACTAAGAGGTTGGTAAAATATATTCACCAATTCACCACATGGTATCATGACTCGGCATTTTACGTCCCCAGTTTTACTAACGTGGCCATCGTGAATTCCGCTTGGCTAAGTAAAAAAAAAAAAAGTTAGGTTTTTCTTGGGCCTCGTTAATATACTATGCCAAAAAGATTGCAATGCAGTTTAGTCATATTTCATTATATTAGATATGAAAATATCATGGGTTGCAGCACCATCTAGCGCCACATATGTATCCATAGTACATGTATAGGTTGTTTGCCAGCTCAATTTCAGTTGGCTCAGACACTGCAGAGGTAAAACATATGTGTGACAGCTTCAAAGTTAAACACTCTGAGGGCACGAGTGTACCACGTATTTAAAAGTGGAAATACTGCCCAGTTAAATGGGTTTCATGTAGCGTTATACATTGCAACATTTACAAACGTCGCATTATTGCAGAAAAGTGTACATACCTAACATTCACCGTTAGATAAGTCTAATAATGCTCTGTGCGTCCATTCGAGGAGAGCTAAACTGCTTGATTCCATTCCACTTTACAGCAACCGAGAGCTAACTGGAAACAAAACAATTATTAGTTAGCAAGACGATTCTGTACTAGCAGTAATGCTAGCTCATTTTCCATTTGCTATGAAAGCACCGTTTTCTGCAGATAACCATACCTTATTAAAACAAATGAGTGTGGACCGTCTTACTTCATAAACCAGCTGGAACTAGCTTGACGTTGTATATAACTTATTGGTTGTCTTTAATTTCGATTGGCTTTTATATGTTGAACCGTAGCTCAGTGGGACAAGCATCTTCTTGCGGTCAAAAAACGCATGAATAGTTACATAACACCATGGTATTACACAAATACGACAGCGCCATGTAAACGAATAACTAATAAAGAGTAAAGATTTAATGGAAACTTCTCATGCAACTGTTTGGAGCATGAAGTCTCCTCAAGACGAGGACATCTACTACAGTCAGTTAGAGTCAGCAATTTTTTCTTTCCCTCGAGGAAAAAGAAAAGAGTTTGCCTGGAATTAATTTTGTTTAATCATTTACCAGACATGACTGGAGCTTTGCTGGAATTCATGAAATGTGCACCTTGTCTGAATGGCATTCAATGAGAATCAGGCACCTAACAGAGGGGGAAGAGAGGGAAGTGTTCTTTGCTGCTGGATCATGGGTGCACAACTCTGCAATCCAACTGGATTTAGAAAAAGTTGTCATTTTTCTTTTAAAGACAGGGAATAAAGATTACACGCAATGATAAAAACTTTCAGACCAAGTCCAGATACAGGTTCTAATCAGTCGATTGTTTGGATTTGTTGAGTAAAAGTGTAGGTTTAACAATGACCAGGCTGTTGTTGTCTTTGTCTGTTTTTAAAGATTTTTTGGGGGGGATTTTTCCACTTTTATTGACAGTTACAGTAGAGAGGCAGACAGGAAATGCAGGAGAGAGAGAGGGGGTGACATGCAGCAAAGAGCCCAGGCTGGATTTGAGCCTGGGCTGCTGTGGTAAGGCCTGGCTTTATATGGCATGTGCTCTACTGGATGAGCTACCAGGGCACACTGTCTTTGTCTTTTTTGATTAATTTTGTACACCATGACCTCTGGAAAGCATGTTGAGCACCTGAAAAGTCCATCATAATTAATATGCATTGTGATAATAAAGATAACTAGTATTGGAACAATTATTATTTTATAGACAGTACAGAACAGCATATTTGTACATGTCCCATTGCACCCATCTGCTGAGTTCCTCCCTTGTCAGAATGCAAGAGCAGACCTCAATCCCTCAGTGGGCCGATGAGGGTGAGATGACATGCAGATCCCCTTTGGGCAAGAGGCAGTGCAGCAGATTCACCCTGTGTGAGTTGTTCAGACTGGCATCTGGGTAATGGTTATCTGTTCCATGTAAAACATGCAGTGCTACACCAGCCCTGTCCTGTGGCACAGCTTGCTGATGATCCCAAAACCTTGACTCCCTGCCTCAGCCGCAGTTCCACCTGTCCCTACCTCCCTACCCAATTTATCATCACACCTAACGGGAGCCTAAAATATGTTTATTTGTCATAATTGCCTGCTGGCCAGCACATGTATACTCACAACTGGTGAATATTCAACTGAATGATGAAAATTATTTATTTATTATTTTTTTTAAACCACAGTTACCTAATTCAAGTGTTTCTTTTGGATGTTTTATGTGGACTATGTGTGAGAGAGAGAAGTCTGGCTGTCTGACCAATACCATGTCAAGTCTCGAGTGCCTCTCTGATAGTGCCATAAGAATCAGTAAAGGAGGAGAGGACAGAATGAGTGCTGTGATTTAAGGACGGTCCATTGATCAGGCTGGACTCTGTGTGGCCAAAATGTCCAGCAATGTGAAATACTGTCAGAATTGTTATTACTTTTGGGTTATGTCTGTTCCTCACAGCATATAGATCACAGCCTCATTGAGTAATTAAGTGTTTCATATTTCATGGTATGCTTTAAGAAGTTTAATTACTGAAGATCTATTTCTCTTTTTCCCTAGGTGAGATGTCTGTTGGGGAAATTTATTTAGTATGTTGAAGCAAGTAAGCAATAAGGAATTTGGTGTTAGTAAGTGTGGTTGAGTGCATGCAAAAAACATAATACAAAAACATATAACATATAACTCTCTGAGAATATGATTGTAAATGTCATGTAGCATTAGCCTCACCCAAAGGATACCCTACTGGAAAGTAAAGGAGACTAGGAACCAGTATATTCATCTGGGCCAGGAGGCAGGGTTCACTTGATTCATACTTTTAGAGACAGGGCCAGAAGCTGGAGGAGGCAATGGAGGATGTGTTGATGAAATAAACACATGAAAATACATGTGACTTGACCTTGAAAATGTCAAATGAAGCAGAATCACAACCCAGATCAGAGGCTAAACCGTAGACTTTAAATGACTCAAATTCAGAAGTAAAACAGTCATCCTTAAAGGTATCACAGTAACCTTCTCAGTGCATCTGTTAGGAAGTTACCTGTTAAATGGGGCTATAACTTGAACGCTTGAACTGATAAAGCTATAATGCCAGCAGTCCACTGGCAGAACTGAGCAGCTATGTCTCTGGAGGACAGGACCTTTTGTGCATCCTCTGCAGGCATTCCTTTGACCAGAGGAAGAACATTGCACAGCAACTTTATATCCTACTGGCTAAGAACCTCCCTCTCGGGTTAATGCAAAGGCCATATGTTGATGCTATGGGAATCTCAGTCACCATTGGCACTGACATTGTCATCAGACTGTTGTAGTGATACAAAGCAATGATATTCACAAAACAAAAAATACCAGAGAAAATATTTTGCTTGAAAGAGGTACCCATTTTCTCCTCTCAGTTAAAATCAGCAGATTGTTTTCCTGATTATAAATAACTATAATTTTATTTTTTAAATGGTACAGAGACTAAATGTTTGCAGCAGTGTGGAATTCTGGCACGAAGAAAGGAAAGTTCATCAAAACGCACTGTGATAGTGTCTTCAGCGCGACACAGCCATCCAACAAACACAACATAAAAGTCCCTGACAGAACATTACCAAGCTTAATAAGGATTTATGGCTAATTCCAGGACTTGATCATCATGTGCTTTTGTCATGAAATAATCACATTAGAGTCACATTCTTTCCATTGTAATGTCATCCAAAACTCTGCAGCCCAATAATTAGATTAAGAGTCTAGACCAATGTATAGTCTAAAGGAACATGAGCGTACATGAATGCTGAACAACAAGCAAGTTTTGAGATGGCTGAAATGTGAATACCTGAGCAGTGTACAATTATGCTTTTATTTGGCCATTGTGGTGGAATTCCTCAGGTTGATAACATTAGGATGAACTCTCTGTTATTCTTCTTAGTCTGAAATCCATTTTTTCCATTCTGCCTGGGAAATGTCTGCACGTCTGTATTGGTCCACACAGTCACCCATTTCCAGCTAAACCTGCATATACAGGACACTCATGATTGCTCTGCATCTCTCAACTGGCCAGCACCTCTGTGCCATAGCATGACACATCTGACTGATCTCCTACCAATTCAGAAGGCCTCAGTATTGGCCAGGGGACCTTTTGGATCTGTTCTGTCAACCAGCACATCACAAGGACCAACCAAGCTCTATCTCCATTAACTCAAAGGGCACAGCCATTAATCTCTTACTTTTGAATATTTTGTAAATGCTTGGTTATTATTTTGGCAGATGCTTTTTTTGAATGCAAATTCAGTGACTTAGATGAGGAGTAAACAATACCATGAGCAAATAGCCAGGGTAGCTACAAGCACAACAGAGCTGGCAGTAACACTGTAAATATTTGCAAAGCTCATCACCCTTGGCCATTACATAAGGGAAAGAAGTCAGATATCTAGTGCATGGATACTTGATACAGCATTTGTAGGGATTATTAATAATTGTTTAAATAAAATAGATGGATAATGAATAAATTAAATAGCACTGGAAGAACTGACAAGTCGCATGCAGATTTTCTTAAATCCTCAGTGTGTGAGACATTTTTACTCTGGGTGAATTACTTGGGTATGGAGGAATGTGCCCAGTTTCTGCAGGGGAACTCACAGAGGCTTTGTGCTGGTTAGATATGGTATTGATTGTTGGTTGCCAGGTGAAAATTTCAACATAATTCTGTGCTGGGAAAGTGTCAGAGAGAGGGGAACCCAGGACAGCACGGAGGTTACAGGTGAACTAGAGAATTGGTGAAATTAATTTTAGCCCACAGTTTTTGTCCAGTGGGAAAAATATGCCTAAAAATACAAACTTGAACTTGAATGTTGTTTCAAGACAGACAGGGGCTACATATAAAAAACGGATAAAGTTTTTATTTTTTAATTCTGCATTACCATGGAAGGTAATCAAACTGATAACTTTCTGTTTTAGCATGAAGTAAAACTTGCCATTACATTTGTACCAAATCCTTGAATGTCTTATTCATAGCTGCCGAATATGATTCACTTTCAATCTACTACTTTTGTCTGCTCCGTTGTGCCTTACATTCTTAGAACAGCCTTCTCAGGCCTTCATGATGGTGTGTTAAACAGAAGTGGTGGTGTATTACAATGGGAAGAGAAGGTTTCAATTACAGGGATATTCCCTGCTTCATCATGCAAATACTAGATTTGATTAAATGCCTTTTAAATGAAAACTGAACTAAATCATGACATGGCAGATCTTCAGGTACTTGCAGAGTTAGAAATTACTTCCTGAATTAGAAAAAGGCACAGATCAGCAGGCTCAGACATATGTAATTAGGATTCTCTTTCCTCATTCAGAGCCAGCAGGCTGCAGTGCTTGACATACAGTACTCCCACAGATCCAAGAGAACACTTTCAACTTCATGCTGCCTCTCCAGCTTCATTTCAGCAGCTTTCGGAAGGATGTTCAGTTAAAAGACTTGTCTTTCATTTCTATGGTAAAAGACCTCCAATGCCCACACTGCCACCTCCACATGAGCTGAGAATCACATTGCCTTCTGATAAAATTTTCAGACCTGTACAAAATGGGTCCCAGGAACCCCAAGGCAAATGACAAATTCAGACCTGTTTTCTCCATTATATTTGTTGCCGTTGCCAATCATAATTTTAGGATTTTAATGCATGGAGCCGACTGTAGTTTTTATCTCTGCAGTCTTTCAGCTGAGCTTGTGCAGTTGCAGTGGTGGATGCCATTTATTGCAGCTTATGCATGATTCACTACTGCACAGTGAGGCTGGGGAAACTCAAAGGGCACTTCTGTGGTCAATTGGGCACCACCCTGCAAGACTTCCATCAATTAATATACATCTAAATGGTCAAAGGCATTATATATTGTATTATTCCTTGCATAATGTGTAGTACTGGGTGCATGGCAGTTAAATACTTATTTTAAATGTATAAGGTTCAGTTCATGTTATCTGGTTTTAAAAAACAGGATTGAGTGGGAATCCAATTACTGTTTCTATGATAAAATACATCAAGGCAGCTAGAATGAAGAAAAACTATGATGATCTTGTAAATAAAAACATACCAGTGTTTAATTCATGGTGGTCAAGGAGGTCCTTCTTTTATTGTAATGATCCAAAATAAACTGGTGGTAGAAATCTCAATACAATTTAATTTTGCTGAGATTTATGACATGTATGAACCCCTTAAGCCAAATACAGTATAAAGGTGGGGCTATGGCTTTTGTCAACTAACAACTGTTGTTCAGAGTTCCCAAACCTGGTCCAAGGGGACACATTTTATGTGGTAAATTTAATTAACCAATTTCTTGATTAAGGTTGTTGAAAACGTGTGCTTTAGTTCCATAAGTCTGAGCAATGAAATGCACAAATTTTAACATTATGCTGCTTTTGTTGTCTTTGAGTTCTTTATTTTTCACAAATACTGTTGTTTAAATGGACAGATGTTCACACTTTCCTGATGTAAGAGCTGGGAATTGATTTCAGCTATAACACTGAATCAATGAAAATGAAAGTCCTCATTGACTTAAATGAATGATTTTCCACAGTAAATGAGAAAATAAAAGCTATAAATTACTTACCTGAGAAATGAATGTCATTAAATGAATATGGTGTATTAATTTAGTCTAACATGTCAAACATGAATATCTGCTTTGTATCTGATATAATGTGCTCTTAAAATGCTACATTGTCCTCCATAAGGCATTGAAATGGTCTAACTAAAAGAAAGTAACAGGTCATAATACAGCTGTATTATTGTTTTAATGAAAACAAGCATGCACTGGGGTTCCCCAAGTTTATGGTAAAGAACCCCTGCTCCAGCTCCATTACGGAGAAAGTCAGAAGAGTTATAGCGCTTGGAATTATAGCACATTTCCAGCAGATGGCAGTCCATCCCCATTGCAAGCAGGACCCTACAGGCTGAAGCCTCTCATGAACAACTTTATACATGTACTTAAACATTTTTTAATGATGAGATGTAAAAATGTAACTCAGAATCCCAAATGAAGGAGTTGCAAATCCAATAAAAGGAGGAAATGGCAAATGATGTATTCCCTGCTGCCGTATTACTGAAAATACCCAAAACAGTTTGATAGTTTGATAGAAAACAGTTTGATTGATAATACAATACACATACAACTTGTAGGGTATTTAGCAGTCATTTTTATTTTTGTAAAAAAAAAAAGAAAGAGAGAATGGAAAGGCATTTGATCTATTGTATGCTGATACAAGAACATGTTTATAGAGAGCGTAAAATAGAGCCTTTCGAGGTTATTGTATTATTATTATTGTTGTTGTTTTTGTTATTGTTGTTGTTGTTGTTGGTGGTGGAAATATGTGGTTCAAATATAGCTCTTCCTACCCTACTCCTAAAAACAACAAGCGGTTTTCATTTTAAAAACAGCCAGTTTCGACAGGTATCACAAGAGAATTCATTGACATTCAATGATTTTGGTGCTTATATTTTGTTTCTGCATCCTGATGGCTTGACTGGGGCTGTGAAAGAGTTAACAGCAGAGTCTTGACTGGAAAGCGCTGTGCGAGTGCTTATCTCTGACCGCAGAGGGAGCAGAAAATGAGCGACGGTTTCTCTCTGAGAGGGCTTCCACAGAGAGCAAATATCCGGTCGCGCTCACGGTGAGGAGACGGTAAACGGTGGTGAGTACGAGGGCTGCCTGGCGATGCGCTGCTTACACGCTGCTTGCACACTCTAAAATAACGTTTCCCTCCTGCCGGGAGACTGCATACGCGACTGGCTGGATGGCTCATTCGCACACATGCTGTCTTTTGTAACTTGCCGCTACTTATGTCAATTTGTCCTACATTGTAATTCACTGAGCTACAAAACACTTAAGACTGATACAGAAATGTCCCCCATTAAGGGGGAAAATTCATAGCCTGTAGAATGTGTTTTATTTTTTTAATTTATGAGGTGCATTTACAGTGATTCCTGTGTGCAAATTTCTATTACTCAAACTGTTTTGAGTGCTTATCTGGGGGAGACATGAGAGGAGGTAAGGCTGGTGTTTCCTGCAAAAGAGGCTCTGCCATTCAGTGCATCCGGGCGGAGCCTGAGCACTCAACTGCGGGTCTGGAGCACTGAGAGATGGAGGCGACAGGAGGCCTGGCTGTGGGTGTAAAATGGAGCCGAGTGTTCTTGAGAGAGGGGCTGCTGGGTAAAAAATGGATGAATAAATAAAAAAGTTGTCGACTGTACTTAAGGAAACCTGCTGGCAATGGAAAGCTTCAAACATAAAGGCTTCTGAAGATGTGGACTACTGTAACTTACAGTTTCAGTTTGCCTTCCTGTTTTTGGCTGGTTTTGAATGTTACCACCACCGCAGTGTGAAGTCTGGTCACAGTGTGCTGGTCGCAGTGTCTGAAAGGTCTGCCCCTCCCACCCTCAGGTTTTCTGGTATTTAATGCATGAAGCTCAAGCTGCAGTATGCCCTGTGTCACACAGTACAGAGTGATACACACGCCCTTAAAACTCCACTCTCTTCTTTTTCTGCTAGTCAGGTGTTCTGCCACTGAGTTTTGTACTTGTCCGTCTCTCAACGCCCAGGTGCAGACACTGAAAAGGATGAGTCGAAGAGGAGCTCCCCTGTTCAAACAGCAGTCAACCCCCTGCTTAGGGAAGGGTAAGCTCTCACACTCCTGTGATATCACTATGCTGCCAGATTGGAGCAGATTGGGGGGTGGAATATGTTGACTCTGTGCTCCTTTCCTGGGTCTGGACTTGTTTTTTGACTCAGTGGTGTCAGTGGCAATGGCTTGCACCCCAGACTATGGTGTGCCTTGGCTATTTCCTTCCACTCTTACCACTGATCAATGCCTCAGGAGGTACTGGCTACAGGAACCATGATGATAGCACAGCAGTGAAAGCAGAGGTGTATAGTGACTGATGGCCAGATCAGCCCCAGTTGTTATGCAACATAATTTTCATTTTTTGCAAATGTTCTTGCACTTGGTCAAGTGAACCAGTTTACAGAATTGTTAAACAATTGTGATAAAACAGTATGATTGAAAAATCTAATGCAAGGCTCAAATTATACACAAGGCATAAGTACAGATAATATATGGTGAAAGGGAAATGCTCATGAGATATATCTGAAGTTCTGATCTGTTTTAACAGGAAGTGGTGAGAGTGGCATAGTTCTTGCAGTTCTTTACAGTTCCCAGTTTCAGGACAGCGAGCTAAGCAGAAAGGGTTAAAAGAGTGGCAGTCATGGTAGGCCTAAAATGCCTTTAAAATTCAAGACTGTTTTTATGTTCCTGTAATGGAATGCAGGGTGACCACTTTAATAGGGCTGCCTAAAAATAACACCCACTTGCTGATATGAACCACACATGGTCCACTGGTGATGGTCATGGTTTCTCTCATCATGGGAGTTCTTCTGTCACATGTTGGCATGCAAGGTGACTGAACACATGGGAAGCATGTAAATCTTATGACCCATATTCTAGACACTGGTTATGGGTGATGATATAGTCCTTAATATAGCCTGGTTTGTTGTAACCACTGCTGTGCAACCATTTTCTGGTTGTTTTGACAGAAAATGAGTATGACATTTGGAAATGGAATGGAAAATTTGGCAGTAAATTTGTACAGGTCCTCTGCTGGGAGGCTTCCTGGCCTTGTGTAAATTTGCAGTTGCCATTGAGTGTTAATTGTGCCAGAGATCACATGAGAAAAGTAAAGGCCCCACATGAGGAGTGACAGCCCTATCATTGTGCATAAGGGTCTTCCCTCAAGATCCCTTCCCTTGATCTATAAAAATGCCAAAGTTGTGGCACTTCTCCAATCTTCTTCCATCCAAATTTGTGAGGCACCCCAGCCCTATTCTCTGATTGGCATAAGCCCACCAGCCCCTCTCGATGGGCTGAAGCACGCCTGCCCTCTCAGAGATGTCTAAAATAATAGGCCTCTTAGCATAGAATGCATTTTCTTTGCAACTGGGGGGGTTAACTAGGCAGTAGCTGGACTGAGAGCATTGAGCAGAGCACGGAAGAGAAGTCACTGTGAGAGGCATGTAAAAGAAATATTTAGTTTCTTTTGATGAACTCCACAGTCCCTCTCTGGCCCTTCTTTATGCTTGTCAGAGAGTGAATCCCTGCTCTTACCAATGGAGGCAACCCTTGGTACACTGTTCATAAAAAAACAGGAGAGCTTACAGAACAGTATGTATGTGGATCTCCACAGTATGTGTTGTGTTTTGCACTTCCTTTGTTAATACAGCCTTGCGTTTTGATACAGATTTACTGAGTCTCTTGATAAGAGACGCGCCTAATCCTAGAGCCCTGTCCCTTCATTCTGTAATCACTGCATCAGTGTGTTGTGCATAACATTGGGGTCTATGTGTTCTAACATTAATCTCCTGTAATGCGATCCATTCCACTACTGAAAGCACACAGCCGCCTAATCTATCCCTCTCCCCCCGCCCCGCCACGAAGATCAATAAAGGAAAGTCGGCTTGGCAGCGTGGGGACATTTTTCTTCTTTGGCTCATTGGCACAGCAGGGGGGGTGAGGGGGTGGAAGTTTGGGGAGGTTGCAGCTCTGGCTTTTGTGCATGATTTAAAATCTCACTATGAGTTATTGGCTGACCTCAATAAAACAGGTAAAAAATAACTGCAGCAGTCACCCAATGAGGGATCGCCTAACTCCACGCCAATGACTTGTGAGAGATAGGAGGGCAGCAGCCAGGGGGCCTGTTTTTTAGAAGTGGGATGGACAGGTAGCTGCTCTCTGAGGCGGAGTCGGGTTTCCTCCAGGGAAATAGGAGACGGTGCAGTTGTTCCGGCAGGATCAGGACGCAGCCGTGGGACGCAGCTCCACAATAAAAGAAAGATAATTAAAACTCCTCTGCGGGAGCCACACCTCTCTCACTCCTGAGCTCCACTGCAGCAGAACACAGGGACGGATTCCAGAGGGATAAGGTAAAGACGAAGTCCTCAGCTGGTGCTTACTGCAGGAGAGCTTAAATGGGGCAGCAGGGAGGTAAAGTCTAAACCAGGATCTGTAAACAGAACTGTCTTTCTGATAATTTTGCCAGATTTACCGCATGCAGTTAAGGCCTGGTTCACGTGTGAGGTCATAATGGCATTGACATGAGCTGGCGAGCAGCACTGTGGGTGTCATCACCTAATTGGGGTGGCAGGGGGTGAGGGTGCCGGGAGATCGAGTTTGGGGGGGTGATTACTTGCTCAGTGAGTGATGTGATGACTGCGGCAGGATTATTTATTTTAAGCTGTAATTCTATGCGCCTTATTATTGGACGCCAAGGTCAGAGCAGGGATCTGTGTTGTGAGACGGGACACTGACCACCTGACTGCCCGTCTCTCGTCCTGTCGCTCGCTGTCCCACTTACAACGGGCCTTCGGAGGCAGAGAGGCCCACTGTCCTCCATGAGAGGACATAACTGGGGATTCGTGAGGCTTATTCACCATGCCGTATCGGGGAACTGGTGGGGGGAGCATAGAAGGCCCTGGTTCCCCGTGTTGACAGCCAGTCATGACGTGCCGCAAGGATTAGTGGTCCTGTCGATGTGATTCTGTCGGCTTCTTAAAATAGAGAGGGGGGAACACTCAAGAAAGCAAAACCACGGCCACTCAACAGCTGGGGGCTCAAAGCAGGGCTACATCTGAAAGGAGACACATAGCTCTTTTTAGCTTACAGAAAAAGACCCAGACCTGATACAAAAAGCATTAGGAGCACTTCCAGAGAGAGGCCCAGAACAACCTGCAGACATGGCACTGACGAGCCCTGAAGGTAAGGGATAAGGCATTAGAGAATAGTGTTAAGGGGACACAGTGGACAGTGAGAGAGGGCGGGGGGTGTCTTACTCAGTGGAGAAAAAAGGAAGGTGTATGCACATTGTTTCAGTGTTCCAATGGGGTGTATCAGCAAATTAATGTTTGGAATTCAGCAGTATTCATCTGATGGACGTCCTCACACAGCTGTCACCTATAAAGGGAGTGTTCAAGTTCAGGCCAACAGACGATGGAGCTAGGGTTGGCCTTCTGCTTTTATTCCACTGCGGGTGTTTTTTTCTGGTCAGTTTCTAGTCAAAAAGAAAAGACAATAACAGGCTGTGAGTCAGCAGTTTGAGTCTTGTGTCAGAATGAACACTGAGAGTGTGTAGAGGCAATGCTGTGGGCTCTCTGTGAGGAAAAAAAAGGCCTTAATCATTCATGAGAAGCCATTACCAAATCAATACGCCTTCATAACATCCTATCATATTTCCGCCTGGCTGCTCTTACACTTTCTTTTCCTCTCATTTCTATGCATGACACTTGGACTGGACTACAGCTGTTTGAAAGTGGAGTTAGGGGGAGCTTACGCATCTGTGCTTGATGGAAGTAGTGCTGGCGCACGTGAGACACACAGCTGTTGCTGAGGTGATGGGAGCATGCCGTGGAGTCCCGTTAGGAATGCACTGTTCCCAGAGGGGCCAGACGGAGAGAGGAACCTTGACATTTTAACTTGGAGGGGACATCAAGTCGCTTGCATCTGAAGGCGCGCCGATAGTTGACAGCACTAGGGAATAGCAGAGGGAGAGGGGTGGACTCGGGTTCCATGTCAACAGGAGGGGAAAGTCAATAAAGAACTGAGAACCACTCAATGTTCAGACACTTGATCTGGAAGCTCCTCAGGTCAGCTTGTCTGCATGGCTTCTTAACCTACAGTGGCACACTGAAGCTCTGCAATAATGGCCACTGATAAGCCTGCCACACAGCACATGGGCTCTAGGCATTGTCTGTGAGGATGTGGACAGTAAAGTCAATAACCACAGTGACATTACTGATTATAATGCTTACAACAAACTGACGTCAGTTCTCGAAAAAGCCAGAGTTGAAGACTGCCTTAAATGTTTCTGTTTCTGTAAACAGAAAATTCCCATAAACTAAACATTTACATTGCCATTGGCATTAGCTAGCAGAGACAAACTGCCAAGTCAGAAGGAAATGGGGGTCAGAAAATGGAACTGTATTAGGTCATGGGAACCTCCAGACCAGGGCTTTGAAAAATGAAAGCAAAAATGAATATAGGAATAAAGAGACAAATAAAACAACATCATCGACTGTCCATGTCTTTCCAGGAGTTGCCACTTAAACTAAAGACTAATCTAAAATGTGACAAAAGCAATGCCTCTGTGCTATGACATCACCAATGTGCTGTTACTAGCCCCAGGGGACCCATAACATGTGAATAAAGTGTATATATTGGCAGAGATTTTTGTATGCCAGGCAGACAAGAAATTCAAACTGTTTTCTTCATTTTTGTCAGAGACAAAATACGTAATTGGTCTGGTTACTGCAGTAACTCAATCTGTGGGAAACGTTCCACACTGTAGCAGTGCTCTGCAGTTTTTTCAAGTGAACTCTTCGGAACTGTTGCCTAATATGGTGCCATGGAAACAAAGAGCTCATTTGCTGCTTGCAGAGCAGTATTGTGCTTCTATGCTCATAGACCCACCCTCCTTCATACATACACCCAATGAAATGCAGAAAGGGAGAGTGACTTAAAAAAAACCCTGCCATTTTTATAATAGCTTAGCATTTCCAATGGTTACCACTCTGTCCACTGCTGCTCTTTAGTGCTGCTCTTTCAAGTAAGAGACACAGAAGTTGGAGCTCGAGGTTTTACTCTCAACCAGAGGAAGGACATGAATGCAATTGGCATTCACAATGTAATATGACTAAAGATGCCGGTTCTGGAGTCACATAACCTCAGGGCAGGCAGCAACTACCTGAGGACATGTTTACCACTGTGATTTAAGTGCGATTGCGAAACACAGGCAGCCAGGTCTCGACACTTAAATTTGTTGAGACATATGTTTACCGTGTCACAGGGTTACTTGACATCTCAAGTATGATTCCTACCTAAACAAAGTAATACACTCCATAATCAGATGAGTATTTTTTTAATTAAACAGAAAGTGTGTTTGTAGCTGAACTGTATGCACAGTGATTTTTGATAATCTTTCAGTTTGAATCAGAGACTGGAGAAAGATGAAAATGATCCATGACCATTGATAAAGTCAGTACCAAATGAGTTTGTTCAGCATGTTATGCACTCTATATTACAGTGGATCATCACTACACATGCATATATACGAGCATGTGGGATCACACACGCACAAATCACACAAATGTTTGTCCCCACACAAACACAGATACAAACTTGCAGAACAGCCACCCTAACAGCATACATAGAATTATATTTGTACAGATAAAACATTTCATTGTCAGTGGTACAGTTATTGAATGTTGAATTACAATTTAATTGAATATGCCCTTTAGAAATAACAGCACCCCCCATGTATAGAAATACAGTGTGTATATCTGTAAATGGCCCATGAGTGCCCTGATTTTCTTGCAGACATGCCACGGCAATTTCCTAAGATCAAGCTGAGTGAGGTGGATGAGGAGGTGCGTTTACTGGCGGAAAAGGTATATGCATCAGCACTTAAGGAGGAGGATACCAAAGATGCACTGTCCATGTTCACTGTGCCAGAGGACTGCCCCATCGGCCTCCACCAGGCCAAGGAGCGTGAGCTACTGAAGGAGCTGGCTGAACAGCAGTCTGAGGAGTCTGCCAAGAGGTGGGTTCAACTCTTCTCTGTCCCACTCTGACTTGCCCTGTCTGGCCCTTCCACCCCCTGCCCCTTTCAATGCAGTTCTGCCCCAGGCCCCTCGCAATGCAGATCAAAATCATCATGCTGGTATGTGATGAATTTTCATCTGAAATCATACAATGTAAGGAAAAGTGCCGCGGTCAAATGGGTGCCATTGTACTTGCATGACTATGCAAGAGCAGAGAAAAAACATTCTTTTTATACCATTTGTGCAGTAGAAATGTTCAGATTGTTACAGATGCTAAACATGTAAGCTAAACAATTTTCACAAAGAAACACTATGTCCATAATTTCAAAACTGCTTTGCTAGATATAACTAAGTAGCTTTAACTAAAACATTCACATGATAAAAGTTTATACAAAGGTTTATACAAATTATTCAAAATATCAGCTCACAGCAATAGGCCTACATGACAAAAGAATATTTACTCTATTATGGTATGTGTTAACTGCAACATTAAGTCAGTAACAGTAATGACCACAGCTATGACAGCACTGTATCTCGGGCATCAATGGCTTCACTGAGAGAAAAGCAAATGCTGGTCTTTAAAGGAAAGCTGACAGCCTCCTCATTTGCCTTGCAGTCTTGCCTGTGTATCCTATCACTTTCCTTTGTTTATATGATCTATCTATAGTCTGTCGATTTCAGCTTAGTTTGAAAGACAGCTACCAGAACATCTGTGCACTTGTGGGTGTCTCAAGATGTTTGACAGCTCTAAACATTAACCTATGTAAAAAGAGGGTGAGCATTATGCAAGAAAGATTTCAGTCAATAAAAGCTCCCATTTCTTTAAATGTGTGTATTTTGATGCCACTTTCAGAGTTATGATCCTCCACCATTCCTAAGGTGCCTATATCTCTATTGTTTTCCTAATTTAAACATTTGAAGAATATTCTGGGTTATCATTTACTGTATCATTTTCCAGGAAGAAGAGCTTCAAGTTAATTCGCTCCCAGTCCATGTCTCTGCAGATCCCAGTCAGCACTGACTGGGCTTTGTCTGTGGTGTCCCCACTCATCTCGCCCGCCTCTACCTGCCCCTCCCTCCCAGACAACTTCCCAGAGTACCAGAGGGTTACCATCAGTGGAGACTACTGTGCCGGGGTGAGAGAGAATCCGGCCCTGCTGGCCCTGCCTTTCCCTGAAATGATGCCCCTGCAGCTGTCTTGAGCCCCTCCCCCTAATGGCCCCCTTTCTGGCTATAGCCAGTACAAAACAACTGTGGCTTAGTGGCTGCAGGGTTAAATATAGGTCAAGGAATGTTTTGGAGGTTTGAAATACTGTACAGTACCTGCTCTAGAATTCAGGACAGCACAGCAAAGGCCAGGAGTAACACATGAGACATGTTATTCCATGTTTCCAGAATGACTGGACAAAATTCAATGGGTAAAACACTTCACAGAGAAGGAGCTTCTCTCAAAGTTGACTGATGATTTTAATAATGATAGTCTACAGTCCTAAATGCAGTTAATGCTTGTTGTAAAGATTGCTGACATTGGTGTGCTTATTCTCCTTCCTCCTGAAAGATCACTGTTGAGGACTATGAGCAGGCAGCCAAAAGCCTTCTGAAAGCCCTGTTCATCCGGGAGAAATATTCCAAACTGGCCTACCATCGCTTCCCCAGAACCACAGCCCAGTTCCTGCGCAGTGCTGAAAATGAGAAATGGAGGGAGGAGGATGAGGTTCTCCCAGGTATGTCTGCAACATTTCTGCAGGGCAGACATGCCCTCAGCCAGTGCTATTGCAGGATAGGCCTCCATTACCAAGCCCAAGCAGATCAGAGAAAAAACTTGCATATGTAAATGAAAGTTTAAAAAAAAAAAAACGGTGCACTGATTGAATTAGGAGATGTTGTTGAAAATTTACATGTGGAATTATAATCCTTCCCCAGTTTAATACACAAATCTGAAACAGTGCCCTCCACAAATATTGGCATCCCTGGTAAACATGAGCAAAATGCGCAGTAAAAAAAAAAATCTTTATTGTTTACTCTTTTCACCTGTCATTCAAAATATTCAGAAAAATCTAACCTTTATATGTAGTTAAATCATTTAAGAAAAAACTAAATCTTACATTTTTATAATTTTTCCACAATTAATGGCAACCCTTCATTTAATACTTTGTGCAGCCTCCCTTTGCCAAGATAACAGCTCTGAGTCTTCTCCTATGATGCTCCTATAATGACTGGAGAACACCTAGCAAGGGGTCTGAGACCATTCCTCCATACAGGATCTCTCCATATCCTTCAGTTTCTGAGGTTCACTCTTGTAGAGTCTCCACTTCAGCTCATCCCACAGGTTTTCTATGGGGTTTAGGTCTGGAGATTGGGATGGTCATGGCAAAACCTTGATTCTGTGGTCAATGGACCATTTTTGTTTTGATTTTGAGATGTGCTGTGATCATTGTCCTGCTTGAATCTCCAACCATGGCCCAGTTTAAGCTTCCTGGCTAAGGCAGTCAGGTTTTGATCTAATGTCTACTGGTGATGGAGTCCATGATACCATGTATCTGTTGTTGGACAAGTTGTCCAGGGCCTTAGGAAGAAAAACAGCCCCACAACATCACAGATCCACCACCATACTTCATGGGGATGAGATACCTTTCTGCATGTCTATCTTTCTGTCTACTCCAAACCCACCTCTGGTGTTTGTTGCCAGAAAGCTCTATTTTGGTGTCTTCTGACCATAGAACATTGTCCGACTGAAAGTTCCAGTGATGTAGGCGCTTGAATTTGTTGATCGATGACAGCAGAGGCTTTTCTCTAGCGACCCTCCCAAACAACTTGTGGCATCTTATTGTAGTTTGGGAGACTTTCTGACCCCAAGCCCTAACTAATGTCTGCATCCCTAGCTGGGATCCTTGGAGATTCTTTGACCATTCAAGCCATCCTCCTCACTGTGTGTGGGATCAATGTTGACGTCTCAATATGTCGTCTTCCAGGCAGATTCTCAACATCTCCAGTTATTTTAAATTTCTTAATTATTGCCATGATAGTGGAAATGGGCATTTTAAATTGTTTAACTGTTTTCTTATAACCCTTTCCTGATTTGTGCAGCTCAACAACCTTTTCTTGCACATCATTGCAGTTTTCTCCACTCTTTCTCATAATGATAGATGACTAAGGGAATTTGGCCTGTCCCCTCATAGTTGTATACCAGTGAAACAGGAAGTCAATGGCTGACCATTTAAGTGTTCCTAATTCCTTAGGTGAACTTGCAGCACGCATATTTTAGAGAAAAACATTTATATCATAACAAGATTTAGTTATTCCTTTCAATCATTTTACTTCAAATAAAGGTTAGATTTTTGGAGATTTTTGAATAAAAGACCAAAAAGTTAAACAATAAAGATTTTTTTTTTTTTACTGCCAATTTAACTAATATTTACCAGGGGTGCCAGTATTTGTTGAGGGCACTGTAACTTGACAAAGGTGCAGGGGAATCCCTGAAGCCAACACAAGGATCTCAATGGCAAGTCCATGGTGAAATGCAACTGCTGGTTGGTGAAGTGTTTTGAGTGATACAAGTGTGAGTTTCCCTGCCTAGAATGACACATATTAGCTGGTGTTCCATTTTATGGCTGTGGCAGGTTTAACGCTCAGTCATATCATTAACTCTACCTTCTTTGGACAGACATCTTCCCCTGCCCACGGGAGGGGGAAGACCCTTACTCCATGGTGGATGTCCCAGATAACCTCAACTATCAACTGATGATGAAGGATGGCATTGTCTATGTGTATGACAATGCTGAGGCCCTGAAACGGAACCAGCCCCACAGCCTTCCTTACCCTGATCTGGAGACTTTCGCCATTGACCTTAGCCATGTCCTGGCCATGATCGCCGATGGGCCCACGTGAGGGACTCCCCGAATGTTCATCAGAGACAGCCTACACTGCTGCCTCTGTTGTAGAATCTGAAGACAGTCTGTGCTACTATATCTTTCTAAATCGTCTGTACACAGACTACTATGATTTTTACAGAGTTTGAGGACAGTCTGTACCACTTCCATGTTTATACAGTATGTAAATGGTATTTATATCCTTGCTTCCCTGTAGCGTCTGTAGCCAGGTTATACCACTACCTCTGTTCAGAGCCTGTAGATACTCTATACTACTATGTCTGTTGACAATCTACATATTGTTTACACTTGGAGACAGTGGAATGGAGGAAAAGGTATTCATATAATAATCCAGCTCATAATGGGAGATAAGAAATGGGAGCCACTCATTAATTGGGCCAGTTTTGTACTCTGGAAAGCAAATTACCATGTGTATGTTAAATGTATGTTTGTTCTTCTTTGCAAACTGGAATAGTTCAACAGTGCTGTCTCATCAGGATTCAAGCCAGAACATTTACCTTTAAATGACATGCTTGTTTGCAACTTTGAACTGAGCATATTTTTTGTTTTTTACAGGAAGACCTACTGTCATAGACGTCTGAACTTCCTGGGTTCAAAGTTCTACCTTCATGAGATGCTTAATGAAATGGCTGAGCTGAAAGAGCTGAAGGGTGTACCACACCGAGATTTCTACAATGTCAGGAAGGTAAATACCTATATCTCTAAACCTGCACCTCAAAAACTGTATTTAAAATGCAGCACATCAATAATATGCAACAGACTCCTGAAACAAAAAACTCTCTCAATCAAACTAAACCTTAAATACCAGTCATTCATATGAGTTGTTACTTAAAAAATGTATGTAACATCTTATAACATACAACAGGAGAGACTAGCATGCATTTACCTCTGTGTGTAGTCACAGTGTGTGTGTTTGCCATCTTCCTCCAGGTGGACACCCACATTCATGCGGCTGCCTGCATGAACCAGAAGCACCTCCTGCAGTTCATCCAGACCACCTACAAGATGGAGGCAGACCGGGTGGTGCTGGAGAAGGCAGGGCAGAAGATGACCCTTAAGCAGGTTTTCGCAAACTTGAACATGGACCCCTATGACCTTACCGTGGACTCACTGGATGTGCATGCAGTAAGAGCACCTCAGAAAACCTTCCCACTTCATTAACTCAGCATGTTAGATTCAGCTAACACAGAATATATATCAATATGGTCTTTATCTTTCTGAAATCATAAACTGTAACCAATGTAGTATTTTTGTAGGGTTACCAATAATTTTAAATACTGTAAAAATGTAAAAAAAATTTGTTTCATGTTGCAGGGCAGACAAACATTTCACCGATTTGACAAGTTTAACTCCAAGTACAACCCCGTTGGAGCAAGTGAACTCAGGGAGATCTATCTGAAAACAGACAACTACATAAAAGGCGAATACTTCGCAAGAATCATTAAGGTACGAAAGAGAGGGGATTTCTGCCTCTGTCATTTGGAGAGGGGATATCTTCAGTTCAGCTGATCACAGTTAAAACAGGGCATATATTTATCTATTTAGGCAGCTTCTGCCATCTGCTAACACTTCTCAGTTCTGACAGATAAGGGTGATATTTTCAGCCAGTGGTAAAATGTCTTATGGGTTGTGGGGTGTGAGCTGAGAGGACATGGTGTGAAGCTTCTACAAGAAATAGCAGAACATGTAATGAAATTAGCAGCCATGTGAAACAAAGGCATGCAAATCATGAATAACACTAAAGTCCCTGGAGACGCTATGAATATTCAAAAACCAACAGAGAATATAAACCCAGACAGCTGGTGAGGTTGATGCAACATCATGAAGAGTGCAGCAGAGACAATTTTTTTTCTCTGCAACTTCCTATCTCTCACAGGAAGTGGCACATGACTTGGAGGAGAGTAAGTATCAGCATGCAGAGCCTCGTCTCTCCATTTACGGACGATCTAAAGAAGAATGGGAAAGCCTGTCCCAGTGGTTTCTCCTGCATAAGGTTCACTCTCCCAACATGCAGTGGATTATCCAGGTGCCCAGGATATAGTAAGTGCTGCAGTCCAATGTTGTTAAGTAGGGAATTTTGTTATATTGTGGAGTCCTATGTCCAAATATTACTTTAAGCCAGGGATTCTCAAACTTAATTCTAGAATCCCTCCCCTCCTCCCAGATATCCTGAATATGTTCCAACTAATCCATTAAGACACTTGAAGCCATTCACTGAAGTGCTTCTGTCTATAATTTTCTCTGGCCGTTTTGATTTAAGTCACAGACACATTAAAAATACTTTAGAATGTATAAACTGAAAGTCACAGATTAGAAAGTCAAGATCAAGTTACAGATTACAGATTAATAGCTGTAAAACATTCTGGGGTATTGAGAGATTTTGTTCAAAACAAATGAAAGCTCCTTGACGAAAAGTATTTTTCTCTGATCATCTCAGTTAAAGCCATGGGATCAGTAATTCACATTGCATGAGTCCATCTGCTAAATGAAATAATAAAAATAATAACAATTAACATAGCAGCAAAGCATTTTTTAAAAAAAAGAACCTGGCTTTCTCAGCATCAGACACCATAATCCTCTTTTCAGTGGAATTGCCTGAGTTTATTGCAAAACACAAATACATTTGCTGCCAGGTAGCTCATCTGACTGATAAGCACATCCTTGCATAAAATGAGCAGGTCCTTGAACAAAACCCTCTTGGTGGCAGAAACATCCATTTTTTTACTCATAATTGTCTGTAATAGGGCTGGAAATTATATATGTGGCTGATCTGGATAAGTGATCAGGTAGCAGGAAATGCAATTTCAGCTGGAACAATAGCCTGTTGTAGGGGACAAGCCTAAAAAAACCCTTCCTCTTCCTCTGCCATTGCTCTCTTGGTGCCCAGTAGTTACCCCACAAAACACACACACTCAAATGTAGGGGAAAGAGTGTTTTTTAGGTACTTTGTAAATTCTGTGATTTTGAGAAAAAACATTGCTTTCTTACAGTGACATTTTCAAGTCCCGGAAGTTAATACCAAACTTCGCCAAGATGTTGGAGAATATTTTCCTGCCTATTTTTGAGGCCACAGTCAATCCTCAGAAGCACAAGGAGCTTCACATCTTTCTGAAATATGTGAGTATTGGCCAACAGTTTCCAAGTGCAGCTGAACTCATAGATGAGACAAACAAAGGGCTCTCAAAGATAAATAAAATAAAACACAGATTTCATCAGCCTCTGCCTTTGACAAACAAGACCACCGCAAATAAGAAGCATAAACCACACATTACTGGCGCATGACACTATTTTAATGCTCATCCAAAATTTTTAAACCACTGTGAATCTACCACCCATGTAATGTTGTGCATTTATGTGCCATAGGTGACTGGGTTCGACAGTGTTGATGATGAATCCAAGCACAGTGACCACATGTTCTCCTACAAAAGCCCCAAGCCAGAGGCATGGACTGCAGATGACAATCCGCCCTACAGCTACTACCTCTTCCACATGTACGCAAACATCATGGTGCTCAACAACTTGCGCAAGTAAGTATCCCCTCCCTCTTGCAATAAACACTTTGAGGCTAGGAAATTCCATTCCATTGAGCATGACCAGTAGGAAGTGGCTGCTTCCTGCTCACTTCAGATGTCACATGAAATCTCTTTGATGTGAACAAAAACAGAGCTTGGTCAACAAAAAAGAGCTTGGTGAAATTAGTCGCTGATAGTCAAAGAATTAGTGTATGACTACAAATGTTTAAATTAGGCACGAGTTTCATACATATAATATTAATTCAAACATTACAGTAAAAATACACCCATCGGAGAATTGTGCAGGGCTTGAATTGCTTACATAATAGTGGTAAATATTTAATGTGGGCATAGTGATGTCAGCTTGTTGGAAAGAAGAAAATGGATATGCTGTATGTGTAGTCTCCTCTCCTGTGTGTTTCTGCATTTTTGGGTGATATAGGGCTTTGTGGGAGACAGGATTCACGAAATTGGGGTTTTTTTAATGGGGTTTCATACTGTGCCCCTCTCTTCTTACCCTCAGGGAGCGAGGCCTCAACACCTTCCAGTTCCGTCCACACTGTGGTGAGGCAGGCTCCATCACCCATCTGGTCTCAGCCTTTCTCACCGCTGACAACATCTCCCATGGACTCAACCTCAAGAAGGTACAGTGCCCAATCCTGCTGGTGATATATCTGCCAAGGTCACAGTACTGACAAACGGGATAATGGAATTATATGTCCTAGCTTCAGTGTCTAAAAGACCATTCTGCCAAGCTGCAATGTATTGTAGTTCCAACACATCAATTTTCAACTTCCTCATAAAAAACAGAGCTATGTTTTTATTAACAACTGTTATGGCAGAACTCTTAACATCTTTATCTCATGTTTGAGAGGTATATATAAAGCTGACAGCAGCGTGTGGTATGAGTGGTGCTTGGCGTGTATTTAGTTTGTTTGAGCATACAGCAGACAGCTGTGTGCAGTGTGTACATGGCATGTGTATAGTATGTCTGTAAAATGAACGGCAGGCTGATGGACAGAGAGGTGTATTTGAAATGGGTGATAAACTGTCAATGTGGCATGTCTGTTTGCCCTTAGAGTCCCGTGCTGCAGTATCTGTATTACCTGGCACAGGTGCCAATCGCCATGTCCCCCCTCAGCAACAACAGCCTCTTCCTGGAGTACTCCAAGAACCCCCTTAGAGAGTTCCTACACAAGGGCCTGTGTGTGTCCCTCTCCACTGATGATCCCATGCAGTTCCACTACACAAAGGTTAGTGAGAGAGACCGCAAAACAAGGCTTCCTTTGATTTCCATGGGAGGATAAAACAGTGATAGAATAAGGGGAGATGCATTCACGTCAGACTATTCTCCCATTTAAAACTGTGATCACATTATCTTTGAGAGGAAGTATGATCTGAACCCAACAATCTATAATATTTTTAATTTTGATAATGAATATCGTGATAGTTTGTATTTTGCAGTGTGTCATATCTTCTTCAAAAAAAAAAAAAATAGGCCTAGTTATTTTGCTAGACAGGACCACAGACACCTAACATTGCTGTGTTAGCTCATAGTTAGCTCTTGTTAGTTTCAAAGCATGATTTGGAGAAAACAGCAATGTTAGATGGCTTACCAACTGATATCAGCTGGCTGACAGCTTCCAGAGTGATTTCTGCTACTAATGCCTGAGCAAAAATGATTTGATGAAAAATAAATAATGGAAAAAGAAAGAAACTGAAAGCTATTTTCAATAACTGTACCAAAACTGAACTGAACTGTAAGAGCTAAGAACACTTATTGCTCAGCGCATACCATGCAGAGTTGGGTTCAACGAGTAAATCTTAGTGCTCAGCATGAGTGCTGCAAAAGATGTTACAGTGAACCCAGTGATGGATTCTGACAACCACAAATTTGTTTCAGCCAACCAAAAGACATTGCCCTCTGTAGCAACATACCATGATTGTTCAAAGCAATGGATCATTGTTCACACATTCTGGCTCCTCTCATTTTAGGGATCAAGAATCATTCCACTGTGATAACTCAATACTAGGTATGCACTGAGTGTGTCTGCAATGCATATTTATGTCCTGCAGGAGGCGCTGATGGAGGAATATGCCATTGCGGCACAGCTATGGAAGCTCAGCACCTGTGATGTGTGTGAGATCGCCAGGAACAGTGTACTGCAGAGTGGCCTATCCCACCAGGTACAACCTGTTAACCTCCTCACAGACTTCACCTTCCAGTTAATCTGCCACTGATAGGACAATTACAGTGGCATTCACAGTGAATGCAGACATGGCCCTGTAGCTTAAATCACATTTGAGCGTAAGGAATGTCGTAATGTGCTTGACTGTGACTGACATGCTGACATGCCTTCCTTTGTGTCTCTGCAGGAGAAGAAGCACTTCCTGGGGGCCAACTATCTGAAGGATGGGCCAGAAGGGAACGACATTCGACGGACCAACGTGGCACAGATCCGAATGGCATACCGGCATGAGACACTGTGCAACGAGCTGAGCTTCTTGGTGGATGCTGTCAAGTCCGAAGCCATGGCCACACAAGCACAGTGACCATGGTAACCATGGCACAAGCAGTGCATGTATGGTATATTACAGGCCCTTAGAGCTGGTCTCTGCACAATACTCTCACTGTCATAATACACACATATATCACATATAATTGGCTCTTCAAATGGTTTTCCAGGAGAAGATCTTGAACTCCAGGACAAGGGTTTTGTTGGACATACTGAGCACAATTCTAGTCCATTTGCACTTCCTTAGGCTGACCACTTCACTATCCCTTTCCCTAAATATTTCTCTGTGATTAGCCCTTGTAGGGCTTCTCAAAAATGGGTTAGGGGCTGGTTTTGGAGTCAGCCTTCAGCCCTTCATTGGCTGGCTAGTAAATGCTTGGTACCGCCAACCATGCACTTACCCTGGATTTCACGGTTATTGACTCAATCTAGATACCTCTGAAATGCAGGCATACATCAACGCATGCAGCATCCTGGTGCTTTTATTTTAGGATGAAACACCCCTTATGCGGTACAGGAGCTGCTCAGTTTTATCTCTCTTCCACTGCCTGTTGGATCAAATCGGAAAGTTTCACTAGAAAGATGGTCTGCCTGCATGCAATAACACAGCTTTCAATGGGTGTTTACAGAGCATAACAAAATTACTGCAGTATACTAAAGAGATTTTACTAGTTTTTTCCTGCCATTGTTTTCCTAGAGTGCATGCATGTATACTGGCTGTACAGTACATCAAGCGTTTGATGTAGCCTTTTCTGTGACATTGACAACCCTCTTCAGGTCTGCAGTGGCATCTTACAAGTATGCTGGGATCTCAGCTCAAAACACAAGGTGGCAGTAGAGATGAGTGACCCACTCTGAGCACAAACCCTGTCCTATTCAAGTCCACCTTATCCTGCTTGTGAAACAATGTGAGAAAATGACTGTATGTATTATATCATGTCTATGGTTACTATTTGGGGGAAAATGTGTATAGGATACACAATGCAATTTTTTTCCATCTTGTCAGTGATCTCTGCAGACTGTGAGATGAATAGTCTGTCTTGCTGTTGCTACAGGAGCCAGGCTGAATGTGTATATGGTATCTGAGGATGGAACATTGCTTTAGCGGTGCAGAAAAGAGGTCTTGTACATTTTCACCGCCGCTGCTACACATGCACTGAATGATACATAGCCGAATGTCTGGCATAGCACTAAAGAGTGCACACACTGCTGTAATTTCCACTGTGAGCTTTACATAAGGACTAGAACATAGGTAGGTCTAGTGTGATTGTGTACAGAGAACTGAACTTTTCCATGTGCAGTATAATGGAGTTCAGCAACTCTAACACTGAAAAATATCAGTAGTAGCATAATAGTACAGGAATTCTTATGTTGAATTTAATCCATTTCATGTTTTTTTCTATTTCTGCTGAATTTTTTGTCCTGACAAGAACCAGTGCAAAAGATTTTTTATGAGATGCTGCAGCATTATCTGTATGAATTATATTTTAAATGGTCTTCAACTGTAGTGTATGATAAATCATATTAAACAATTATTCAATAAAAAGGGGGTTCATAAGCACAAGCCTATCCACCCCTTCACCAACCTCCACTATTGTAATCACAACACAGAACCCTTTGGTCCCCTTCACACTTGCCCATTACGTGTTTATTTATGTTGCATCAAAACATTTGTTTTCTTCCTCCCATAAATAAAAGTTTTTTAAGAAAATCTGTGTCTGGCTCAAGTATCATGGCAAGGTAAAAACATTACAACTGGTTAATTCCCAAAAATGAACTATATTTTCTGACATAGCTTAAAAAGATATAAATTAAAATACTGCCAGTGACCAGTGGTTAATGTTGTGATGGCATTTAATGTTGGATTTACAGAGTCAAACAACCATAATTACAGATTTATCTTTATTGTTCTATAATCTCCCTGAAACATGCTACCATTCTAAAATCTCCAACTGAGATTATGAAAAATGAAGTCTTTCCAGAAAACAGAGCACCCTAGAGGCCATATACATCCAGTCCATGAACTATAATTCTACTTAAACCTTAATCACACACTTTTTATTTCCACCCTTGAATCACACTGCCCATTTGATTTTAAAAGAGTAAAACTGTCACTGCAGTGCAGAATTTCCTTCAAAGGTCTATTAGCTTTTGTTTCTACAGACATGTATTTTTAAAATGTTATGAAATTACCTATTCTGGAAAAAAATATTTGGTAGATACATGACTGCAGTGAGTACAACAAAATATTGCAATACCAAAATTTCCTTCCTTACAACCATAGATCAACAATATAATTCCCAGGTTTTTTTTTTTTTTTTTTACCACAACGATCCAACGTTGAAGACCAAATTTTGGCTCCATAAAAAAAAAAAAAAAAAAAACCACACTTGTACAGACCCGCTCACACGGACTGATAAAGGAATGTACATGCAGATGCACGCACACACTAATGCACATGTGCACACTCATCCACATGCTTGCAAGAATTTAAAAAGGTGCAAGAGAGTCAGCTTAGGGTGAATTTATCATTTCAGGCATCACATACCTATATATACATAAAACTAAACATTGCACTTAAGAGTTCCTTTTAAATCTAAAAAGCACTAACTAAAGCCAGTTGATCACTTCATGTGGCCATTATTACTTCCCTGGATAGCAGGCCACCTCAAGTTAGTAACAATGTCTAACTTGTTGACAAATGCATGTACCTAATATACTTTTAACTGTGTAAAGTAGCATAGTGAAATTAGAACAGTAAAACGACAGCACGTAGCTTTACAATTCTGCAAAAATCCATGTCACGCAGGAATAGTCCGATTCTGCAGGTTAGGTCATTAACCGTGATTATTTGTGAAAAACCAAAGACTACCAAATATACATTTCCACTGAAGTTCTGATTGAAGCAACACAAACCAGACAACTTTGACTTTCTGTGTTTATCCACATCTAGAGGAGGATGTTAACTTGAATTAAGATACTGAGCTGCTAAGGAGCTGTTTTATTTAGACATTCCAAGTTGATTTACTGGACTAATAAAAATGCAACACATTTACACAGTACAGTCTCATAATAAATATGAAATTTGCATGCAAAATTGTATAGAGTAACTTAAGTGATTTATATAATATATAAAACCACAAGAAGTCATTATGTTCACTTCCTTGTCACCATGTTCTTTTTATTTAACTGCACAAAATCCATTTAAAATTGACAAAAATATTTTCCCCAAAGCAAATTCTTGAGATTCAATTGAGTCATGAATAAAAGGAAAAACTGGCTTGTTTTTGGAAAGTGTGGAAAAGCTGATTATGGTATCAAGTAATGCAGAAACTTTGGCGGAAACTAAGTACTAAATATGAATGCAGTTTTTTTTTTCAGACAAATCTTCACATAACTTCAAAACGATCTGAAAAAGATTCAGGATATCTGCTGCATTTCTTCACATCAGAATGATGTAGTGTTCATAGCTGTAAACCCACAAACTGACCTGTTCAATACAGTTTCAAAGATTAATAAATACAACAGATATGAACACACACCTGTAATATTTACAAATACCATTCCACTGGCTGAGGGTTCAGTGATTAGAGTATCCATAAGATAATTTACAGAAGTTTGAAATGTAGCCCTACCTTCTATGCACATGTGAAGAGTCTGTGTTGTGTTTATGAGTCAATATTTTTATTTTTTCACAGCAAATGCTATATCTGAAGTATGGCATATCTCCTTTTCTGGACAAAGACTAAAAGTGAATGGTTAGTTCTTCAACCAGAAAAACTCTCTAAACCAATTTAAGTTTACCACATGAAATATCATTAGTAGTCAAAGCAGTGCAAAGTCATATAATAATTTTATGGTCTAAAAATAAAGACACTTTCAGTAGAGAATACAGTAGAACAGCTATACATGAGAACTCTAAATAAGGAATCAATCAGTAGTGCTCCTGCTTCTACAGAGAAGGGCATCATGGTAAGAGATCAAAAATATAAGTGGTTTTGTCACATTGAAGGTTATCAGGCCACTGTCTCATCAGCAACTTGAGGAATTTGGTCATCCATCAAAAAAATAAAGTAGAGCATATTAAGATTAGTTGCAAATTTTAGAACCTGCAGAGCTAGTTTTGAACAATGCATCCCATTCCATTATCTTAATGATCTACTGTTTATTCAATGGGTCTGTGCTGGAAATCACTGTTAATAATTACATTTAGTATACACTATCTTTCAGCCCACATGGATATTTCTGCTAATGTTGTCATGATGTGCTGGGATATACACCATGTATATTCCCCTCTCCTCCATGGTATAGGTTTTCCTTACAAGGGCTGAAATGTAATGCTTTTGGGGGGGAAAAAAAGGTTTTTGTACCTTGATAATAACTCCATTGAAAAATTGAACTGCACTTTAAACAGCAGCCCTCATTAAGGTTATGGTCTGTGTGGATGGCCTGCCTCATCTGCCAAATTGAGAATATAACTTGCTATGTCCTCTTCTGTTGGGGCATCAGACATCACCCAAGAGTCATTGGCTGCAGTCACCTGCAAGCGGCAAATTGGGCAGTTCCTGCTGCGGTCACTCCTGTGGAATTAAACACGCCACATCATTATTTCATCTGCATGACTTTCAGAAGGGAAGAGACATGTTTGCATTGAGGAGCCTGATTACAAATAGCCAAATACAGTTGAAGGCAAATACAAAACCTCAGTGATCCAGAACATTAATCCTGAAACATTAGTGACCCAAAAGGGGTGTAATCCCATACATACCTTTTCAATTAAAATTATTCATTTAAAACATTGGCATATAAGTGCAAGTGTTAAAGTGCTACAATATCATGTTTTACATTAATTAAAAAAAGCAACCAAATCTTACTGGTGTGCTGTCTCAGGGGGAGGGGTTTTTGACAACCATCTGTAAAATGGCATAAAAATGTTTGTAGCCTTTCTAAAGAAGTGTTTTGAAATGATTGTGAAATGAAATTGTAACCGGTTACGTGAATTTATGTAGGTATTGTCAAGCTTAACATGAAATAAACCCCTTTTTTAATATATATTGCCTCTGATGGTTTAAGAAAAACCCTTTGCTATTGTCTGAGGCACCGGCCAGCTTCGTGACAGTACTTTACCAAAAGATTGGCTGTATAAGCTATGCAAAATAGTGATACTATTTGGAAATATTAATAAGCTGGATGACAAAAGCAGGTTCATCTAAAGATTGATTGTACAAATCAGATTTCAAATATTTTGTTGCACTTCTCTTGCTGCTTGTTATCCATACACACACAAAAGTAACACAAATGCCAAACAAATCATACTTCACATTGATAATAAAAATTCTAAATCAACCTCAGCCATACTTTGCTTGAGTAGGGGAAAAGCATAGCTTTGCATTTCATGACCAATCTAAACAACAATGACCACCAACATGTGTAACTTGTGCCAGCCATGCATTATGGTACACACATTATTTGAAATATTTTTGTTTTTGACAGGGCAGGAGCTGGGTGTTCAGATTACTGAGGTTCAACTTTATACTTTCATTTTTGTTCTCATACTGTAATGAACAAATCCATACATTCCAAATTGACACTGATAATCAAAAATCATTGGTAGACTTGTGAAATTTTATCAACCAGAATACTGCTACCCACTATGAAAACCCCAGAGCAGCTCAAAGGGACCATGCTAGAATATAGCATAACATGGAGAGAAAATACAAGATAATTATTTACTTGACTTTCTGAATTAGTGCCCACAGTGGAGGATAAAGAGGGATGATGAGTCAAAAAATAAAAGTATGACCCCTTTAATGCCACTGTGCCGGCAGCACTAGATTGGTGGGGAAATGGAATACTGCCCCCTGCTGGCCCAACTACAGTACTTCCAGACACAACTTCTGCAAGGTCATCTCCCATCCTCGTGCTAACCAGTGCTTAGCTTCAGCATTTATATATGGCTGCTAGCATACAGATCTTTAAAAAATTAATGCAGAGAAGGTTCACAGAACAAGTCAGAAAAGTAACAACCCCCTCATTTCAGCAACGTTTGGAAAAGGGTAGCTACGTCAAATTTGTAAAATATTCAAAAACATGTCAGAGTCTATGGGATACTGTAAAAAAATAAAACTTAATTTTCCAGCCAAAACACTCATACTTTCATATAGATGTCATTTGTCTAACTTCTTTCATTCTACAATATTGTTGCCAAACCAGCATGTGATAACAGAAAAACATGAAAACAAGTCTATAGGGGTCGTCAGACAGCTAATGTTTTGTACCACCTTTTTTCTGTTGCAAAGTGACTCAACTACAGCATTTCAAAAACAGTTCAATGCTTCCATTGTACTTCAATGCAAATGTTGCACACATTATGGTTATGGTGGGAAAGACATTATGAGGAACAACAGAAGGTTCAATACATCACATTTGTAAAAATCTAAAATGTGAATGCCTAACCAATTCAAACTGGAACCTTGCATAGCTCAACTTCCACCTTTTGCTGTTCAGAGAATATCAATAAAACCAAATTAAAGCAGTAGCACCAGATAACTGAACACACTAACAGAGAATTTACAATTTGTAATATTTTTCTCCTCTTGGAATCCACTATCAATGCATGTTGCAAGATGGGTATTTATGCCATGAGCTCTCACCACTTATCAATGCATTTCTGACAGAAGCTGTGAGCGCAGGGCAGGATGAGGTCAGCCTTCCCATCCATACAAATACAGCATTCCTCTTCATCAGTCAGCTGCTTCACCCTGCATCCATAAACAAGCATTTCTGTAACTAGGAATAAATCACCTGTTGAAATTACAAGTCATAAAAACAATAGTAAAATGAGCTCATTTCTCTATTTTAAGAGTTGTTAATCATTCTTCTGACATTTTCATCAGTGCAGTGACAGCTGCATAATGCATTGTTCTGGAAAATTTATTATCAAGAAATAATAATCTGCTGGTGCTCTTATAAGAGGAAATAACAGAAGTTATTTTTGGGAAAACAAATTCAGTATAGTCAATGCATGAGATGACTTCTGCTATAAAATGGTTGCAGCCTTCCAGGGGTCAGAAAAACTGGTTTCAGGGCTGGGGGTGTTTTTCATTAGCATGGAGAACCAACCATAGCTCTTCTGCTACATGGGTATTGATAGCTGTGAGCAAAATCATTAGCAAACTCACATTCACTTCCATGCTCCAGGTACATGAATGTTGACCTACCTGCCCATCCACATGCTGGCTTGGCAGGAGTCCACTGAGGACAACTGTCCTGAGGGCCCCTCAGTAGCACCCTCTGCTGCCAGCACCTCGGCAGCCTGGCTGGTGATGTCCTTATACAACTGAATGAACTGGTAAAGGTTCATTATACGTGAGGCCTCCACCATACCATCCTCTTTGTTTATCTGCAGTTCAAAAACAGTTCACTCTGACAGACTGATCAGGAATGCAAGGGCAAAGAGCTACAATGGTTAAAACACAACACAAACTCCTCTGGCTGTATGCAGGGACTTCATATTTATTGTTATTTTACTTACAAAAGAAGCACACTATACCAAACTAAAGCATTCTGTAATAAAGGAAATGCTCTTAAAGAATGGCTGTTGTAATCTGTGTGCCTATATATTTGATTACATCACACTAATTTTGTGAGTCCATACCTTCCCCTCTTACCTTAGTACAAACTATCCTCACAGCAACTTTCCAAAGTGCAGTCGAATCTGATCCAGGCTGTACTTCAAAAAGGAGATGTTTCTGCTGCCCAGAAGCCAGTTTGGCCGTTCTGGATACCAAGATAAACAGATAAACATTCTGGGTATGTAATTAACAAGAGAAAATAGCCAATTATATATTTTTTGTACATTAAAAACATTCACAAGATGTGACTGTATGAGTCAAATCCCATAGTCTTCAGGCTTTCCCGAATGGAAAGCTATGCCAAGACAGTCAACTGGGCAAACACGATTAAATATCTCGTACAATTGCAGCCACGATACTGCTGTTCAATAAACAAGCGTGTAGTTGGCGTAGAGGTGGAATAGCCTACACATCGTTGAGTTCTGCGACCCTTCCCAGGAACTCATCGTAAGTGAGGTAGCCGCTCTCGCGCACCAGCCCCGCATGCTTCACCACCTTCTCAGGTAAGCGGTTAATGACCGTTTGCGTTTGACTGGAGAGCTGCTGACCCATTCTTGATCCACTCAGACGACTCTGCTCAGGGAAGGTCTGTTAATATTCTGCAAATCAAGCACTATTTGGGGGCAAAAACAAAAACATTACGTCATCTACCCTAACTGTCAACAACTACGACAAGCCAGTTGCTACCGATACCTAGCTACCTAACGTTAGCAAATCTTTGTGTACCGTGAAATACAATAAAATTACTGTTCTCTCACTGACACTGCAAGGCAACGAAGAATCTCTCCACTTGATGCTCATATCAGCGGATTTATAAGGCAATGTGTGAATTACATTGTGATTTACCGTTTGCTATAAAATCGATAAATTCCAAAAACAACGCACATTACCATGCTGGAATGACTAATGATAGTAGACAGGATAGAGAGTGGATATGTACGTTACATATCTAACTACTTAGTTAATACAGTTAGTACAGCTTCAGGTGGTTAGCTGGCTATCACATCAGTAATGTTTCATTCTGCAAACTGAAGCTAACAGACATTATCTCAAAGACGACGTTAGCTCGCAAAACGACAGCTGCCTTCTAAACGACGAGCACCTTGTAATTCTGGTATGGTAACGCAACGACTGGGCAACACTTTGTACTACTGTAGCAAGATGCCTAAATTATAGATCCAACGTAATTCCACCTCACTGTATAGCAGTATATAAGCGATCTTGCTTGCTAACTGCATACTTGGACGTAGCTAGAAAAATAACTCCAAGGCAGGCCTTAGTTGAGGAAAATAATAATGCTTTTCATTTAGAACGTTCATCTTACCTGGTATACGTGCCATTATTAAGTGTTTACCAACATCGCTATATCGGCATTGCACCTTTTAAATTATGAAATGTAAACTTAACTATGTTAACGATAAACGTAGCTACTAGTAACCTAAAAGAACACTATTATCGTCAACTACAGTACGTATCTAAAAGTTGTCGCTGCCAAATGACGTCTTAAACAGAACAGTTTCATTTTAACTCTTTCGTAGCCTGTCCTTTCTAATACTATCACTAATTTTGATTTAAACGTATTCGTGCCAGGTAAGATGTTAATTAACGTTTCTTCTTGTATTTAATTACTAGATGTTAAGTGTACAACGTATAAAATTGTCGGGGATACAACGTGCTAGAATAATCGTATTTACATGGTAAAATAGAACATATCATGACCAAAAAATGCTAGTGTTTTTACTCACCGACAGTTTATAATTTAGATACTGTTAATGCTTGATACTCATATGTTGTTGGGTGTTTCCGTTATTTTTTCCAACCCAAAACACTGAGGTGGCTGTGAAAGGGGAAGAGGGGTGCGGAGGCATGTTTGCCTCCATGGGACTTTTGGAGGTCAACATACCTTGATTACAGCAAAAGTAATGCTAAATGTTATCCTAGGAAGAGGGTATCACGTGTCCGTATAATTTGCACTCTGTCAAATGATGACTAGCAAGCTACTTTACACCTTAATATCAAACTAATTCAGCGTTTGTCTCCTTAGGCAATTGAAGGTTTTGGGGGTTATCCCCCCTCTCAGTAGCCAATGCATAGAGTAGGTCATTAAGTAGCTAGCCAGTCAGTTCTTTTGGTTCTTTGGTTGTCTCTGCTGTTTTTAAGATAATTTGATACCAGTTGTGGTAGCACTTGTCCATTGGTAGTAAATTGTTATATACCAAAAATGGTGTGAAATCAGAGGTGAAAAATGTGGCCAAAGCTGTGTCAGAGTTGTCAGATGATTGGATTTCTGGAGGGAGACTTCCAGGATGAGTTTATGTGCAGCCACTACTGCCGCTTGAGCACTTGGCAATCAAGATTCTTGATCTTGAGGAGCAACTGTAACCCTGAATTGGTAGAGTTCCTGTGGCTAATTAGTACACCCTGTAAAGAGGCAGTGCACTCATTAAAGCTGGGTAGGGGGTAGGCAGGACACCTAATTGTAGGGACTGGCCTTTCTGGAAATTGTGGTGGTCAACTATTTCGTGCCTCTGCAAAAAGCGTTAGCCTGTGATCCTGTGAGTGGGAGGACTGATGAGCCACAGGGCAACCAGGTGGCCCCATCCTCCAAAGGGGCGTTTTTGTCTCAAAACGGTGGCCTTTGGCTGTGATACTGTCATTGTTTTTTCCCCCTTTATAGTCCACCAGTCAAACCTTTACAAATATTCAGTCAATGACACTTCTCTTTCAGTTTATTGAGAAATAAAAATGTATCATTTAAGCCATACATAATAGTATATTTACAATTCAAGGATGTTAGATGCATATATTACCCTCTAACTCTTATACAATTGCGAACATTGTTTGCAAACTGAAACTTTATTTTGGAGGTTCAAAACTCAATTTACAGAATAAATAGACCAAAACACATAGTTTGAGGGCTTTTTCCACTGATTGTGATATTGTTCTATGTAAGGCATTTCATGTATACTAATTTGTGCTGGATAAGCTGTAATAACAAAAATAAAAGGTGCCTCTCATGCAGACTCTGCTGATTCTGCCTGTGCCTCGATGTCCACACCTGGGCTGATGTTGGAATTCTTCCTGCTCATCTGTCCCTCTGACTCTGCCTGGTTTAGCTCCTTTTCACAAGTACTTTTCCACACCTCCTTTCCCTCTTTCTTTTGTTCCCTTTTCCATAGTGGGGTGCCGCTTTTTGTCCTGGTCAAGAAGGAATGGATGAAGTATTTCATCATTTTCATGCACAATATTATCAGAGTAGTAGTTACTGAAGACATGCTAAAATAAATAGATTGATTTTAAGATTGAGGATATATGTGTTTGTAAGTCTTTGTAAGATTGACATTAACATAAACGAATATAATGGGCTGCATTCACCAGTAATATTCCAGAAAACAAAGAGATCAAAACCACTCACATTTTGTTGTGCCAAAGTGCAGCAACTGCAGCCAGAAGAAGAAGTATGACAGCAGCAACTAGAAGTGTAGTTGGTACCACTGGAAGATTTAAATACAGCAGAGGAAAGCTTACTCGTGTAACTTGTCATAGTATCTTTTAATGAATATACAAACAAAAGAAAGACAGGGAAAGAGTAGCTAATGGATGGTAATAAAGGCAAGAGTATCAAACCTCCAAAGGAAGACTTGGAACTGCTCATGGGTAGGGGGTGATCAAGCTCATTGGGGTGATCAGGTGATGTGGTAGGAGATAGGGATGGAGAGGTAGAGAGAGCCAAATGTGTTGACTTGAAGAACCGTGTAACTGAAGACGAAGGAAAGGGTGTGGATGTAATTCCAACAACTTGTTTAGTGGTCACAGGCTCATCAGTTGGTTTGGCATCCATCTTCTTCTCCAATTCTGTAGGAAATGATGACAGACCACACGAATACAATGAATGAAAATGATATCCGTATATTAATAAGATGAACACATTCCTGTGTACACAGGTAATCTGTCTTATTGCAATTACTTTACACTTCTACTTATAATTTTTTAAATTCATACATTTTTAAAATAATTTTCTTTATCTCCTCTAGTCTAAGCTTCCCTTTCCTTTTTCATTTGTCCAATGTGATGATCTTCCAATTAATATGACAAGATAACACAACCCCAAGCGGTTTTTGTACAATGTTCCATTACGCACAGCATTGTGCCAAGCATATTACAGCTGGTTTAGACCCAATGAATATAGAGTATATCCTGGATATAGAGGATATCCTGACAAACACTACACCATTAGTCATGACCACTCCTTCCATAACATCAGTATGATTATGACTGGAAAATTCTCTAATTAATACATAAATTTAGTCAGAAAAATTACTTTCCATTACCTGACGAATTGAAGCAAAAGACATCAAAGTGTTTTGTAACAGATGCTCGCCAAACAATGACCCCAATTTGATTTTGACCGCAGGACCCACTTGGCTTGATTCGAGGGATTACTGCAATCTGTTCATCTACCCATCCAAACCTATCAGAATACATGGAAATGTCAACCACAACATCCAAGTACATAAGAGCCACTGAAGTAGTTTTTTGACAGATATGGAAAAGAAAACATTTGTTGATTTAATTTGACAACTTTATTGACGTTAAATATTTTTCCTGTATACTTCGCAATGTCCAATAGAGTAGACTGCACCACTTTTAATTCAGATTGTGGTGAGCTATAATGTAGTGTATTAGGAAGCATGTGTTCAGAAAATCTTAAATGTAACTTATTGCACACTATTTCTGAATTACATTTCTTTTTTGCACAGAACTACTGTATGGTAAAAGGACTGTTGAAGTGTTAATCATGTCATCATTCTCTCCCCCTCCCACACCTATGAGAAGCTGTACCTGCATGTCTCCAGACCATTCCTGTGTGCCTCTTCCACTTGTGCCTTTGAAGCCATGGCAACATTGAGAATCTGACATACTTCTCTGGCTTGGGAGGCATTGAAGCCATAGGACAGCTGATTTGGAAATCTCATTAATGCCACTTCAAATACCCCAGCAACTGGCATTGTGTTAACTGATTGATAAAACACAAACAGAGACAAGATTTAAATACAAATTCAAAAATATTATGTAGATATTTTATATGTTTATGTAAAATTAAGCCGTTACAATTGAACATAAAGATGCACAACAGGTTTCAAATAAATGCACTTGAGGAAAGTGTTAAAAGAAGAAAAGACTTTACCTTTGATTTCTCTGAATTCCAGAGGCAGTGCGGCAATAACCAGACTGAGAAAGAAGCATGACATGAACCAAACCCTCACCATGGCTAACAAGTGTCAGAGATGTGCGGCTGGGAATAAAAAGTGATCTGGAGCATGTCCGTCTACTTTATGTTGGGGTGACAGTGAAGTAGTTCCTCTCAGGATGAAGGGGTCATGTTGGGGTCTGAGAGTAACTGCTATCAGAGGCGTTGACAAGGCCAGCGAGTGGCACAAAAGGAAGCAGGAAGCGCGTGGATACCGGTGTGGGAATTACAGGAAGTGGGGGTGGCAGAGAAAGGGAAATTTACAGCAACCGGAAATTTATCAGGGAATACAAAATCACTAGCTAAAAAAGAGAGATTGATGATTAATATTTTTATGCACAACCTCACTATTGCTATTAAAAATGTGTACTACTAACACTCACCTTTGTAAAGAGACATTTTAAAAAGATGAAATGGTTTCAAAGGTTTTCCTTTTGACCCAACAAATTTCAGAAGAGGTTGGGGGACACTCATTTACATTATTATAATTCTTGTGCCTGTCCTTATGCAGTGCATATCAGCTTATTTTCTTACATATCATAATCAGTCTATTGTAGCAGGATATGTCTAATGAGGAAAATCAGAATCAGTACTGCATGCCTCTTGGGAATTAAACCCACAGCCTTTGGCTCACAAACACAGTTATTAAACCACAATACCATCACACCACCTGTGGGGCTAAGTGAGGTGGAGGAAATTGTTTACTGGTGTGTTACTCAACAGCTCTCTCCTCTCGCTCTCCTTGTCGTGGAACAGTCATTTTCCAGGACACACTCTGTTATTTCCTCTCATCTGACCTAAAATTCACACCCCAGCAAAAAATCTCTTCGGGAATGGAACAAGATCTGAGTTAAACAGAAAATGATAGATTGTGTTGTGCACCACAAATTACCTAACCGCACCTTATTTAGATGTTTCATTAAAACTGAATCTTAACGTCTACCCTTAATGGACATACATGCATGTAATGGTTATACATATAGCATCACTTGCCACTAAATTATTCTGGTTCATGTGTTATTTGTCTTTCAGAGTTTTTTTTACCTCAAACAATAAACAACAAATAAATAGACTGATATGGAAAAACAATTCCTGAATATCACATCAGAGCAAAAAATACAGGTATGTACTGTATATACTTTAGCTTACAGAAGTATTGTCATTCTTCCTTCATGGTTAAAAGTTACGTAAGCAAGATTACCATCTCTCTCCACACTTCAGGAAGACTGCTCTTGATGGCAGTACTGAAAAGTGATCTTAGTACAACCTCCCAGAATGCACTTGGCAAACACTGTAAATAAGATTGATTTAAAACTGTCTTTATTTCAAGACTCAAGTAACATGGCACTACAAGACACGATACAATTCTAGCACACGTGCAAACGTTTAAGACATTTAAAAGAAAATGGTCTCATGCTTTTTTCTTTTTTTTTTAAAGTGCACTTTGTATTTGTAAAACCCTCCTGACTAATGGGATCAGTGCTGTGAAAAACAAACAACATATTGACACAAACAGAAAAGGTGTACCATCGCCTAGAAAAATATTGCACTTTATGAACTACATTTGAATATCCTAACAATATTATTCTCAAATGATCTCTCTGTTTAAATATGAAATGCAAAATACTTTAACAAAAGATAAAATGTAACTCTTTAAATACTTAAGTGAATTACTGGATGGAGCTTTTTTTTTTTTTACTGAACCTGAGAAGATATACATTGACCTGTTATGACAGGCACATTTGTCTAGCTTTATTGTATGGCCCACACTTCTCATAATCAATGAAAAGGCCACAACTACACGCAGAAGGAATAGAATAAAATGTAAGACATTCAAGCACAGGTCATCTCCATAGTGTTCATCCAATTAAAATATGAATATCGTCATGTTTTAACTTTGGTCCCTTAACAATACTTAATGATATTGGGATCCTTTTCTCCCTTCAATAATCTGGGTCCTTTATGTAAAATTCATATAGAGTCATATGATTCCAAAAGTTTCTTCTCTGCAAAACTCAAAATTAATCTATTCAGGACAGCTTCCTGGACTTTAAAATGGTCATGGTTGTGTTTTGATGGTTTTGAGTCTCTGCAGTAGCAGGGCTGTGTTATTCTGGCGTGGGATTTTTAGGCTGAAGTCTCATGTTCCACCCAAAGAACTTCTTCTTGCCTGGGCCCATTGCCTTCCCTGCAGACACGTCTCCCAGGGCACTGTGGTGATCTGTGAAATATGTAAAAGCGTTGACCAGGAAGAATGTAACCGCGAACAAGGTAAGGACGATCCAGAATAGTCGGTTCTGTCTAAGGAGCTTTGGACACAGCCGCTCAAGGATGTCAAGAACCTTTTCATACTTGCTGTAAAAGAAAGAAAAGCAAGAGGATTCTATTAAAGCATCTGGAACTTCATGAATACTGCAGACAGTGTCAGGGTACAGGAATTAAGTATGTTTGCCAGGATTGGTCAATATGCTAACAGTACAGTTTACTTTTGCACTTCTTGTTACAATGTTATAAACGTTTGTATATACAGTATGTATATATGCACAGTTGTTTAAAAATAATGAAATGCTGCTTTTTGAGCCAATAAGAATTTACTATAATATGGAGCGATCAAATCATGACACTCATACAGGCTCAACAGTAATCATATGAAGCATCTTACATTCAATGTTGTTTTAGGTAAAAACTAATAAGAACCAATTTTATTAAAACGCCACCATGTAAGTTTCAGTGAAGGTGAGATTTCATGAATAAAGCCTGTAGAAATTCCTGACATTTTGACTTCTGACATCTGAGCAGTGTTTTATGCCTTATCCTCAAGGCGTCACTGTAGTCACTCAGCTTCGTGCTTGATCTCAGAAATCATTCAATAAACAGCACCAGCAAGTGAAGAATTATATCATCAAGGATTAACTACACATTTATTGGCAGCACAAGTCAGTATTACAATGTGGTTAAAGGGATGTGTTCAATGATGAATGCAACACAATAGCCACCTTATTCACTGCACCCTTATGGGTACAATATGTTTTACACAACTTATAATTTATTACTTATACATTATTAGAAAATGCCCAAAACAATAGTTTGGAATTTCAAATCTAAAAAACAAAAGAAAAACTGTTTAAGCAAAGGCTGTCAAAAAATTGACAGACCTGGCACAATAAATCACAAACTCTTAAAACTATCTCTTCTCTTTTTAATCAATTCTGAATTACCTTCAGCATTTGGTCTGTATTTGTAAACCATGTTTGTGCATTACCCAGTCATTATCTATTGCTTCTTGTAGGTCTTTTATTTTTAATAATTAGAAAATACTGGGCCAATAAAACTTAAGATCCAATTATAGATGATTCCTTGAGATGATCATTGAACTGCAGTGGGATGACTGAAAAGACTATAGTGACCTCTTTGTGTCAAAAGCCGGGAACTACTGGCAACAGAAGAAACTATACATTTCTATGGGCTGTAGTGACCCATAATGGAGATAAATGGCCCCATAGTGGGCAGAGGCACCATGGGCCCAGTCACTAACAAACCTGTACCAATTAGAAGAGGTATTAGAGCCAAACTGCTGTTTTAGCTGAATATAAAAGTAACAGACAGATGTACAGATGGTCCTTGACATACGGTGGTGTTACGTTCCAATAAACCCATCGTAATTGGAAAATATTGTAAGTTGAAAATGCATTTAATACACCTAATACACCTAACCTACTGAACATCATAGCCTCGCTATGTTCTAGATTATTTTAAGCATGCTTAGAACACTTACATTAGCTTACAGTTGGGCAAAATCACTAATCGTAAATAATAGTGGGTTTGTGAAGCCTCACTCTCCAGTCATTACATATTGGGTATACTGACAGCATCTTTAACGGACAGGTGCTAAGGAGCCACAGTGTAGCCTGGATTAACACTAAAAGGCAATCACCTGTTGTATTTCTTTTCTTTGATTTCATTCATCTCCCTGTCCTTCTCTTTCTCCTCCAACTCCTCCTGGCTCTCCTCTGTTTTCTCCTCTGCCTCTTTCAGTTCCTGGAGTTCTTTGCTTCTCTTCAGTCCTTCTTGGTACCTAAATCATGACCACATCATTACCATGCATTCAGAAAAGAGAATCATACAAAAACACTTTCTGTTCATGTCTTTATGAGTAAGCATTACAGACTTTGCTTTAGTGTGGATCACTTCATTTCAGCCCTTTCAAATTCAATGTTATTAGCACAAGTGTTCTCCGTTGATTTGGAAGAGCACACACCACCATGTGCAGTCAGATGCAGCTTCTCTTCACTCTGTGCTCACACTGCTGAGTGGTGCAGTTTTTGTGTCAGAGGACTGCACAAAACATACAGCTGCTGCACGCTGTCATCTGGTGCCCAGTTAACCGGAGGAATTATAGCAGAATGTGGATGGAACTACCCAAACTTCAATGACTATATCTTATTATGCATCACAGAACAGGACTCCCAACCTCAGTAAAAGAAATTCAACACCATTCCTTGAGGCACTGTACTGACAATGATTTGGCTAGATCCATGTCCTAGATCCAGCCTTCAATAGCTAATATTAATCATATTAATAGCCGGTCTCAAGTGGCAATTGATGCATTGATGACCTGAAACAAGTCCCAAAGCAGACCGACATTTTGGGCCTGGAAGATAAGAGAAAGACATTGTTGGCCTCACCCTTTATTGTAGGCGTCCTCCTCAATCTTTGCCTTGACTTCTGAACTGATCTCTGCAGGGCTGCAGGGGGGTTTTGCTGGAGTAGATGCCTCACCCTCCTGGTCAGCCAGGGTCTTTCCACTGCATTGTTTTGGATAGGAAAGAACATTTAACACTTTAGCACAAAATGATTCTGGCAGTCATAACATCCTCTTACATAGATACTGCTCTCATTTATCTGCATGTGTTGGAGGAATAATGAAAGGGGTTAAAGGGCAATACCATTGTCACCAGGGAAGTCCATGTGATCAGGACATGCAGCCTTATGCAACTGGGTACTGAAAATTTAAAGCACACTTTCAGGAAGTTTTTCTTTTTTAAAATGGTCCTGGAATTTGTCACATGGACACTTATATAAATGTTATCCATTCTCTAGCACAGATTCAGAACAGACTCAGACTAGACACAATGAACCCTTGCTTTATTTTCACCTTATTAACAGACTGCACAATGGCTGTGGTCTGGACTCTGTCAAGCACCACAGCATGAGTATTTAGATGAGACCTCAGTACGCCATATAAATCAGTTGCAGCTGGGGTTTTATGAAACGGGAGAGTTATTTTTAAGCTTGTTGATAATGTCAGAGTTACATAAGCCCACAGTGCTCTATGTGGCTCCATGCATCCTGCCTCCAGTGATTAAAGCACTCCCTAGTGCTCACTCCCTAAAGGCAACATAAACAAGAAAAGTTCTCAAAAAAATGTGGCGCAAGATATTCCCTGATAACACTGACATTAAATAGTGTATGAACTACCCCTGTGTGTTTGTGTGTGTGTGTGAACAGAAGGTAGACATCACCAAAACACCAGATGAAAAAAGAAGTAACAGAACTGCATGTCTTACATATTAGAGTCAATACTTACTACCAATATGCTATGCAACATTAACCAACATGAATGAAAAGTATAATTAAGATAAAGAAATTTTATCTTGAAAAATAGCGCACGTTCAAAACTGTGTAATGTGTCTAGTTGTGGTATTATGCATTTTGTGTGAAATATACAGATTTTACTCTGAATGCACTGGAGAATTACACAGATTACCTGAAATTTACCTGCATAATATACCACAGCCAGGAATAAAGTGCTGCCTGAGGACAGCAAATGAGTGTGAATCCCTTTTTGTACCAAACAACCACACAACATACAGTGCTGGGTGAAATACCATCAGTTACACAGGGCTCACTTCTGCTTCCTGAGCATGCGTCTGTACAGTATGAGCCACCTGGAGGCCACTCATGAGGATATATGCATTTACATGCATGTTGCACGTTTGTACCCGTGAATGCATATGTTCCCATCTGTACATGTACATGTTCATGTGTGTATTTATGTCTGACTTATGTGTGCTTAATACAAACTAGAAAATAATTATCAACTATGCTGAATGAACAGGCTTTCTTGTGCTGAAAAAAGCTGATTGAACTGATTGTATTATGATTCATATAAAGTTGTACTCACCTCTCAGCCAGCGCCTGCTGTGCAGGGTCTGTGGGAGAGCTGCCCTTTGCATTGTTCGCTTCACACTGAGAATAATACCCAGAAGTAAAGACATTGACACAAACAACCTGCAGTAAATGTTGGCATTCAGGTATATGTGATAGACAATGGTGCACAAATGATAGTAAGGTGCGGAAATAGATAGAAAGTCTTTTCACATTTTGTTTTTCACACTGTTCACTCAGACAGGCCAACTAAATGCAAAGTAAATTAAAAACAATGGCAGAAAGGTATGTAATGTTATATAATGGGTGACTGTGATTGTGTGGCATCAGCTGGCTGTAATGGGATGGATGTGGCAGAGGGTGTACCAGCACAGGAAGCAGAGGGCCGGCAGCATTTGGGGGGGTCTGGCCAGGGATGTTCAGGAGGTTGAATTTGGGCACCACAGCGACGCTGACTCTCCTCCGGGGCAGGGCCTGGAAAACAGACAAAACCACATAAGCTCTTCAGTTTACATCACAGGCAACCACTTATGGGAGTTCCTATGGCCTGAAGGGACCATACCTTTCCAAGGGTCACTGACATTGATCTGGACGTTCGGGGAACACCATCATCTGAAAACAGCAAAACAAGATTATAACAAAACCTAAACAGGAGAGAACAAAAGGAGGCACAGCTCAAACCAAACCTAAACAAATGGAACCTTTACTATTGATACTTATTTCAGTCTGTATCAACAGACTGCTTATTCTTAGGGTCCATCCTATCTTAACACATGGCATTGTAAACTGAACAACATTCCATGTAGAGGGTGTGCACTTTGTATGTATGTTTGAGCCAAAAATAACACTGAGATAGACAGTCTGCCAGTGTAACCTCATCTCTGAGATGTCAGCTGGTGTTATGACCAGCATACAGTTGTTACCTCCAGTGTCAATAGATCCGCCATAGCAGCGGTTGGAATTTTGATTGGCCAGTTTCTTAAACTCCATCAGCTCAGCATGGTCCTTCTCATAGGTCCTCTTCAAGTTCTCCACATATTGCATCATCACCTCTGTCGCCTTGTTCATGCGCTTCTCCTGCCACACCAAGAGCATGTGTCACTACATCATAGCCCCCATTGTATGCAATTATATCTGTATATCACTTAGTGTCCTCTCAAAAGCTGCCTAGATTGGAATGATATCTGTAGTCAATTTCTTAATCCCATAAGATTATCAACAGTAGGGCCTTTGTAGTAGTTTGTTTTGTACTGCTTGATCTGAAAGTTACCTCAAGGTTGAGCTAAAGCCCTTTGCAAACATATCTTTTCTATCTAAAAACAAATATTACAATCTTTCACCCTTTTCACCCTAGGGGGAGAGAAAATCCTCTTTTCTAAAGAAAACATAAAATATTTTTTTTCGATTTGTTGGGTTTTCCTAAAATGGAATTGAGCTATAAGGGTCCGGGCTTCCTTAAGTGCCCTTTTTATGGCTTACCTGCCGCACTGCTCCCACCATCTCTGCCCGGCTGGAGAGGCGTGTGGCCAGGCGGTGCAGTACTGCGACGGTCTCTAGGAGGCGCTGATAGGACTCCCGCTGCTCTGAAGTCTGCCACAGAGTCACAGAGCTCTACACGCCACATCAGTAACAACAACAAATAGATCCCGTCAGGTTTTTGCAACAGCTGTGGTTGCTGGCATAATTCTGCATCATTTGTAGGGATTAAAAAAGCTGGGTGCACCCTGTTCACCGTTACTAGGAGAGCTGACCTTAAGGAAGCCTTTGAATTCTTCCAGTTCTTTCTCTGTGTTCTCCTCAGTCAGATTCCGCTCCCTCTCTGCCTGCCTCAGACGGGTCTCCAGGGTGTAGTTGTCATTCCGGAAGGCCAGGGACAGCTGCACAAATGCATTCTATTTGGGAGGACAGACACAACAGCTCTTCTCAGGCCTAGGGAGTAATTTGTGCCCGAAGATGTGAGACATAGACTCACTAAACTGCAAATCTACAGTAGGCCTCTGTGACTGAAAATCAATACTGAGTAAATCAAATTAAAGTAAAATTAGTATATTTTTCACACAGGTTAATTTACATTGACAGGGGAAGTATGTGCTGCAGATGAAAGATGGATGTAATATCAGAGGAAAAGACTTAGAGTCATGACGTTCTAAATTACTCAAATTATCTCATACATCACAAGCCACTCATTCAGTGTGACCAGAACAAAAGGCCTGCTGCCTTATCAAATGGGCCCCTGGATCTCAACCAGGCAAGCTTAATGCTCTCAAAACACTGCTATCGTATAGCATCACTACATGCTGGAAAGGACCCATGTCTGCAGGAAGTGCCCCCGGGGGGGGTTGGGTGGTTGGGGGGGGAGTACGTGCTTATGGACAGCAACCGAGTATCTGCTGCTCTTTTTCTGTACTCCAAGAGCTTCTCAGCAGTTTCTCTAATGCTGTCACATCACTCTTAGGCACTGCCCCGATAGAAGGTCTTTTGGGAAATTCGAGGCCAGATGCATTTTTGAGTTAATCTACATCTAAAGCGGTTGAAGGCCTGGGAGACATATGAACTGGACTGTTCTGGACACATTTTGTTTATAATTATTATCAAGCATGGCCAATTTTATCAAAGATTACCATACTAATTTTAGCTTTGGTAGCTTATGTTTATTATGACCAGAATTTGCATTATATGAGAATAATTTCACCTCAAAATAAATGGCCTTTATTTTCAAAGATTAAGCAACAGTCATTGATTTTATTATTAAACAATAATAAAGACATCAGTAATTCGTTTTTATTTATTTGCAATGATTAAATAGCCTGATTACACAGACTGAAGTGGGAAAAAACAGAAAAGCTACTCTCTGACCCCAGGAAGAGGCAGTGCAAAAGTATACCTGAAAAACTGCTGTGTTTTATATATATATATATATATATATATATATATATATATATATATAAGTACCAGTCAAAGTTTGGACACACTTTCTCATTGAAGTAAATGGGAAAGTGTGTCCAAACTTTTGACTGGTACTATATATATATATATGTATTTTAGTTTGTAGATAAGTTTACTTCAAGGCTCTTGTATACTTATGTTATAAATATTCATCAGATCACCAGAGACTGAGATTTGGCTGAAGGAGTGCACACCAGAAGGATATGACAGACTATGTATGAGGGTTTTGTAAAACTATGGAGGGCTGGATATTTAAAAAAACGGTTTGTCCAAAAAACAAGCCTTTGCCAAGGCCATTTATCCAGTTTAAACTTAATAGATGACTGACTAACAAATATTGTATAATCTCTCAGACATTTCCTATTTCTGTTGTGAGAATATCTTTTGGGTGTGGACAGTGAAGTATCCTTGCATTGTTCAAAAACTCTGATATATATACCAACCTCAACCTCTTTTTCTGTGAGTGGAGGAGTACTGTAATGAAGAAGAAAAACATGTTACTGCACTGTGGAAAGACATGCTAAAGAACATCTCCTCCTACAACAGTGAGCACAAAAGTGCCTAATTAGACTCTGGTTTGTAGAATGATGCTGTGTGGTCTCTGCTCAGATTTGAAACCAGCAAACGTCTGATGACAGCATAGATAAGCTTTGCTGTGATCAGACATCACTCAAGATTTGATAAATAATTCTTGGTGAGAAATGCCAGGGGACTGAACACCATTCCTCCATCATGGAATGCTGTTCAGTCCCCTGGGTGGTAAAGGGTTTTGGCTCTAATGAACAAGCCTTTCAAGTCAATGGGTGTGTCTCAATCCCAAGACAGCTTTTCAGGCATCATTTTCTCACATTTCTACACTCCTTTCAATACATGTCCCAAAGTAAAGTAGTTAAAATGCATCCTTCTAAGGTGCATTATTTCTGCCAAAATTGAAGGCAGCTTCTTACGTATACCCCCCCAGGTATATCCCATAAGTCTTCACAACAGCCTCAGAAAATGTACATTCACATATTGGTATAACAATGACAGCCAGTGTCACCATGTCAATGGGGCAGTGACAGTGGGAGGTACTTTAGGACTGTAGTAAATTTTCCATTTTCTGTAGTTATGATTGAAAATGAAAAGTGTAAGCATTAATTATTTTCATTGTGTCATTAAGACACAGTCTAGGTACATATGCTAGCCAGCAAACTGTGGAGTTAAGTGGGTTCAGCTTCATCTGGAAATATTTACTAGTTTATTTGGGTTTACTGTGAAGTTTCCTGGTGGCTAGGTTAATGATCATTGAAAAACAGTTTTGTTAGTTGTCAGACTGTATTCTCTCCCTGGTGTAAGCCAATCTGTCAATCTTCAAAATGCATCTGAAAAGTAATGTCTTAAACTGTAACTGTTAAATTGGTAGACTACTTTTGGAGACAGCTACCTTAAAAGGACTCAGGCAAAATGCAGCTGCCTTGTGATTGTGGCACAGCCAATATGCAATTCCAGAAGCTTGTACAGACATGGGTATTTTGAAATTTGCTAAACAAATTGACATTCTGGAATCTGGCATACATGCAGTCATTTTGAAATGTGACACATGCATGGTTATTCTAGAACACGCAATAACTTTAGTATAAAGCAACATTGAGGAAGAACCTGTGCTGTATCAAGAACATTGGCATGACTAGGGGAGGTTAATGTTGCCAATGTTCATGACATAACATAGGTTGGGGTTTAATATTGCTTTTTATTGCAACAGTTCACACTTTTTATTAAGGCTTACAGTTTCAATATCTAGGATGTTTATATTAGGGTAAAGCGCAATGATGTTAAAACTGGGCGTGGACATTCCAATTAGCCATGCTGCATCATGTACATCAGCACTGCTAGGATATATAATTGATCAACCAGTATCCCGGGTCCAGACTTATTTATTTTATAGTCTACTGTACACATACGATCATTAAGCAATCTGACACACGGACACACATTATCTGAATCACCTGCCCGGAAGTCCCCTGTGCAGTTTGAGTTTCCGCAGCATTATATCAGAAATGTTCGGCATCACATCTGACTTCTCTTTGGCTTCTTCCTCTGTGGGAGATGCCGGTGGTGGACAGGGTGAGGGCCCTGGAGATGCAGATACAGAATGGTATGACTGGAGGAAAAAAACGTTCTTTCTCACTACTCAGCTTTATAGATAAGATAGCATGTACAGGAACACCAAGTTTCAGAATACACTGACGAGATCCGGAAATAAGAAAAAATAAAAAAGGAAAATGTATGTTGTCATATTCGCTCCTATCGCAAAAAGAAACAAAGGATTTATCAAACTGTCCTTAATATGCTATATGTTTTAAAAGTGTATTTAATAAATAATACTTTATATTATTGCTCCCTGAAATGACCAGTTGTACGTCATGGTTTTCCTGCATTGGCTGATATGCAACCCGCTGGCCAACATGTGCAGCTGCACTGTATTTTCTGGGAAATGCAACACTGAGGAACACTGGTATGTACCATAAACACCCCAAAACATTTCCTTTCATTGAAATAAACATCCCCCTCCCTGTGAACCCGCTTCCCCCAAGATTACTGGCGTATGCTTTGACGTTGTCCCTGAGGCTGCAGCTATACAGGTCACTTAATGTCCCTGTAACCCTGCTGTGCTGGTTCATTCTCTGTGCCAGGGGTAGGGGCAGGGCAGGTTACCTCTTTCCTGTTCAGCTGTTTCACTAAGCTCTGGCAGCTTTGATCCCACAATGCTTTGGTTTCGGATCAACTTATTTTCCTGAAAAAACAGGAGCGGCAGGTCAAAATGAAATTTGACTGACCAACACTGAAGAATAACAGTTCTTTTGATTTTCCATAAATTTAAAAAATGAGTTGACAGCACCCCCCTCAAAATACCCCAAAAGCAAATTAAAACTATGATTAGATACAAAAACTCAGGTATCAGTAGTGCTCACCTCCCGCATTTTTGCTAGTTTCTGCATCTTGACTGGTTGCACAGGGAAATCCTTGTACCCTGAAGACTTGAAGAGGGACTCACTGGACTTGTCAAAAAAGGAAAGGGCTTCTTCATTTTTGGGGGAGGAGCCTTGTCCCCCACTCCTTCCAGGAAAGGAACCCACTGTGTCCCAGGACACAGCCCTCATGAGTGGAGGGAAGGCACCTATGGTTTTGATCTCTGCCGTGCAAGGGGCCTGCTGGGAGGCAGGGCGGGGTACAGGTTTGGCCACCCCTGTGGCAGGTGCCTCATCATCTGGGCCCCTCCGTGGAGGCCCCTGTCTGGGGCCCTCCTCCTCCGTGGCTTCAAGGCCCCGGCCCCCTCTCTCCCCGCCAAGATGCGGCTCGCAGGTCTCCCGCTGCTTTATACTGCCCTCTCTGGCACTTACTGGTATGGCATGTCGGGGTGCAAGCGTGCCAGAGGACACCTTCCGTTTCTCGCTGGGCTTCCAGTCAACAAGTTTTCTGAGGCCCTGAAGCACCATGGGAGATAACAGAGAAAATATGTCTATTATTAAGCTATAATGCCTAAACATCCCAACATCAAATACTAAATCATGGCAATGCATGAATGGAGCCATAATAAAAGAAGAGTAGTTCTGTATAGATAAACCCAATAGTGTGTCTATGTGGGTCAGCAGTACTGACCTCTTGGTCCTGAGGGCTGATGTCTTCCTGCTGTCCAGGCACACATATTCAGGCAATGTAACACAAGCACAGCAAACCAAATTACCATCAGAGCAACCTACATAGTGCAGCTGACATGGCTCCTGGTATAAAACTATTGGCTGTACAGTACAGTTCTGATATCATGGGCTACAGCATAAGACCTGTTCATTCTATGCTTGATGTACAAGTGGAATACAGGTACATTATTTCTCTCAGAATTAATAGGTCCTGAATTTTCTCTATGCTACCTAGCATGAGGCCAACAGAAAAGATCCTGAATATTTTTACAACCAGCTATTTTCCAGTTCTGTAATATCAGCCTTTGGGAAATGCAAGTGGATCACATAACATGCAACTGTTCCTAAATCATGAAGGTAAAAACAAAATAAGCACTCAAGATATATTAAAAATTTTGCTGGTCTTGTTGTTACAGTACAATGTGAAGCTGTGCAGAAAATGATTATGAATTGTAATCAACTACGCAATAAAACATTTTAACAATAAAACATTTTGTGTGTGTTTTAAGGTGCATTTTTAAATCTATTGAATTATATAAGGATGAAGATGATGTGCTCTTTTGTAATCTTGGCTTGGCTCAGTCTGCAGTTCAGGCTGACACCACTGCAGGGCACATGGGCATGATGCTGTTGTATGAACTGAATTGACTCTATCACATGCAGACAACAATGACAGGAAGCCCACAGTGACTCAGCTGTCACATTACCTGATTGGCAGGCGGGTTGACGTAATTCACTCCCAGTTCCTCCGGTGCTGAAAAGTGCACATGAAGCAGGAAGATAACCGGTAAGTCTTATTTTCCCAGCTCTGACATGTGCTCAGTTCCCTTGTGTATTTTTAATATTGTTTTTCTGTTCCATAACAGCGATTACAGTATTGTGTTCTGGCCGTCCTGGAACATACCATTTTGGGGGGGCACAGTCAGAGAGTTGCTTCTAGATGGTACAGGAGAAGAGTGAGGTGTGGATATGGATGGAAGACCAGCTGTAAAGAAACCCCACCCCCTCGTTAGAGCAGTTCAGTGAAATCCTGTGTCAGACTGTGACACAGACTGTGATTTCAGAACAAACACTTTCAACGGAGGAACAACTGTTACTATTACAGGTAGAGATACAAACAAAGCAGAAAGTGACTGCTATTTCTAAATGCTATCTCATTTCCTGTCAGTTATGTGAAACTAATTCTACACAATGTGCACTAAATATTTACACTTAAATCTGTGTAAATGGTATGCTATGAAGAAGTATGTCTTGTAGTGGAATGTGAAGGAACATACCGGTTTGGGGTGGCACAGTCAGAGAGCTGCTTCGGGACGGGACAGGAGAAGATTGCGGTGTGGGGTTCGGGGAGAGGCCACCTGTAAACAATGTTTTAGTTTATATTTTATTAAATTTTTTTATTCTTTGTTAGAGACATTCAGACAATCCATGTTAGGACTGAACATCTTCCAACAGGGAATAAAGTGAAGGTGTAATCAAATTGTGTGCTTGTAACCACAAGCTTATGCTTTTTTCTTTGTAATCCACATTTCTCTAATATAGGAAGCCAATTTGAAACCATGAGATAATCCATAAACTCCAATGGTATCTGTCAATGTGGGAGATCACAGACAAGCAAACATGTCCTCTGAAATGTAATGCTGAAAACTGGCTGACAATCATTCTATTCTTTTGAAACAGAATTGTATACAAGATGTTCACAACACAGCTCTTTTTTAGATAAAAAGTTAAGATGAGTTCTGTTGAACAGAAGCAAGATGAAGAGAGGGTGGATAGAGAAAAGACTCAGCTGTAACTCACCTGTGGGGGACTCTGATAGGCTGCTGGTGGACCTGCGTCCCCGGCGGGACAGGAAGCGGTCACTAACTCGCTTGGCCTCTTCCAGAAGCTCAAGATTCTTCTGTTTGTCCTTGGCTGACAGCTGCAGTTCAGGTAGCTGGTCCTTCACCAAGTCAATCACATTACCTGTGCTGTCTGGACACACGTAGGCATACACAATCATTCCCACACAGATGCATAGACATTTGTGTATTCATGCAAGAAAACATACACATATGCACATACACATAAGCAAAGAGGCACACAAACACATTTGGGAAATATTAACAAAAATACATAACGTGAATTTGTTTGCACATCATTGGTATAATCTGGCTGATGGGTAGATTCCTACTTTGGAAGTTATATGCCAGTGTGGGGTGCATATTGGGTCTACGACAGTATGGCAGTGTTTGGTGGTCCTACCGACTGTGGTGATGGGGCCACTTGAGGAAGAGTTTCGGGAAAGCCGTGGCCTGGGGCTGTGGGGCCTAAGGAAGAAACACATTTACACTCACATTCATCTGTAGCCACAAACACTACCTGCCCTCACCCATAACCACAAACCTCTCAATAACCTATAACCAATGACACACAATCAATTATACACAAACAATATATCACATATTCACAAATACCGCCCATTCATAAATGAAAACATCACACTCATTATCCAATCTCAATTTCCAAACACCACTATAACCACTATAACTGCAATAACTGAGAAACCAGTTGCTGACGTGTGTTACCTCTCTGGATTGAGATTACCTGGCAAATTGTATGGATAATCTCAGAGGAATTCACAGGTTTGTTCCATCAATTTGATGTATTACTTTTAAGGATACGATAAATGTAATTTGTCTTAGATTACATCCATGGATATGGGTATTTGTGGCTTTTGAGATGCAGCAAAATTTATATCTACATTTTCACTACATTTTGTAATATAATAAATGTGAAATGATGGAAGTTTCAGAAGCCAGTGCAAATGTTTAAAGTTCAACACAACATACCCGTTGTGTTGAGTTTCAACATCTGAAATATTTGTTGGTAAACTGTGTGAGTGAAGGTGATTTTAATTTTAACATGTTAATTTGCTTTCATTACAGTATTAGTTTGATCAGGCTGATACAAAGCAGGTTTTTAAACCAAACTAACTGTGCATGTATACTAGCAACCATACCATGCTGTAGCTGTCTTGTTAACAACTATTAAATATTTGATACTGAATCTAAACACAAGCCAGTTAGAATTTGGATAGAAGACTTTCTGGGAAAACTAAGGCCAGGACCCAGTTAAACAAACATAGTCTTTTTAAGGACATATGCTCCTCTATTTTAGAATGAAGAGAATACATTCCAAAGGATATGTTTGCTTTTTGCCAATAACATAGAATATGCTCAAAGAAAATAATTTTGTAATGTAAAGTCTGTTTCAATTGAACTGAATATGCTCTTAAAGAGCAATTCAAAGTTCTCTTGATTGGGTCCCAAATTGCTGTTAGCAGAGGTATTTGTGGAAAAGGGGAGCACTCCACCCTCTGGACTACATAAAATCTAATGCTTCATGACTGCTATAGGAGTCACTGTCTCAGCACTTTGCTAAGGGGGCCTAATAAGTCTCATGATCAAGATGGTTGAGTCTTCCAGCAGTTTTCTTGCACACAAGTTGAAGTGAATCAAAAGCTAATTCAATAAATATCAAATTCCTTTGCAACATGGGGGTCAAAGTCATAATTTTGACACCTATTTTTTTATATATAAAATTACTCATGGGCAATTAGAGTTTTTTCTACACAAATTCATTTGAATAAGTAAATATAATTTTCTGAATTTTGCACAATCTATTACACCACCTTTCATGAAGAACTGCATACCTGCTGTGCTCCAGAGGTTTAGAGTCTTGGTCACTAGTGACGTCTTTTCTTGGGAGAACAATAGAGGGTGTAGGGAATGCCATGGTTACCACTTTATTTCCAACAGGTGTGGACTGCAGGAAAACAGATTAAAAAATAAAAATGCTGTGGTCAGATGAAATACTGGAAGGTGACTATAACAGGTTGATTGGGATGCAAGCTTGGTTGTGTCAAACAGGTGTTATACAGCAGAAATCATAAATCAATGCATTCATGTAGAAGACCACTGTTTTGGTGCCGTCCTTTTCAACATTTTCATTTATCAGAACGAATAAACACAAAGCAATCTTATAGCTTCTGTCACATTAGAAACTAAATAAATCTCAGGGGATTGTATATACATATATATATATGTGTGTGTGTACTCTAACCTATGCTCTTTCATAGTTTGTGTATATATAACTTCAAGCAAATATGTATATTGTTTGTGGGTTGTAGTTAAAACTCAAACATGTTTTCTTTCTTGATACTATTTGTTTCAAGGTCATGAAACAGGAGCTCCAAAGAGTTAATTTCCTTTGAATCTCCAAACAGAAATTATTTAAAGGAGATGTAATGGTCCCATGCTAGAGGATGGGCAAGAGAGAATGTTCTTTTAAAGCACTTCTGTGAGGAAAAACAAATAAACTGTTATCGCCCCAGTGAGGCTGAGGTTATTTCAAGAAGCTACTTGGTCTTCTCTGATCAGCAAGAGATTCAGGAACAGCAAAAGAAATATTCAGTCCATTGCTCATTAAATGTACAGCCTGTCTCTCAGAAACACCTCACAACAGCCTACATGACATGGCAGAGCTCATATTACACATCCGGATTCAATTTCTCACGTGAGACACTAGCAAAAATGAAAAATTGGTTTTCTAATATATAATTATTAATGATAATGATACCTTCCGCTTCATTAATAACATCTCTGACAATTTTCTGAAGTATCTCTGCATTAATACATTTCAGATAACACAGAAAAGATGTTCCACTCTTTCTTTTAAAAACATATCCATGCTCTTTCCTTCAAGAAGTTTAAGCTTATTTAAACAATAAATTAACTGAGAGGCTTAAGACTGAAAGCTAAAAAATCTGCAGTTCTAGCCAAAAAATAAACAAATGGAAGGGCTGAAGTTACCTTTAATTATGACAGAGGGATTAATATGGTTGCTTTGTACTGTGAGATCGAGCTATAGACTTTTATTATGTTCTGTGAAATATGCTCCTTCAGCTTTACTCTCCCTGATTGATGGAGAAGGGGAAGACTGTGTACTCATGAAAGTAACTCTTTTGTTATTATGAGCCAGCCATTTGAAAGCACTTTGATGTCTCTTGGCAAAGATTATTCTTTCAACCAGATACACCACATAGTAGAAGTCTGGCCTTCCCAGACAGCTACTTGTCAGCACTGTACTCTTTTACCCAGAGAATGTTAAAGCTCTTCTATCAGTGCATCTGGGAGGTGTGCTGGATTGGGCTGTTTGACATGAAAAAGCTCTTAAAATGTACTTTAGGGGTAGACCACAATTTGAATGCCTGCATTGTTCAATAAACATTTCAGGCAGGATAAATGGAGGAATGACAAAGGGAAATCTGACGAAAGGCCACCCGGGATTGTGGAGCCAACTTTGGTGAAAGTGGATGTGCTACTAAAACCAGCTCTGCTCACAGGGACAGCCCTGCCATCTGCAAGTGCCAACAGTGAGGACAAGTCAGATGGACAATATACGATGCTTAGAGGAATTGTTTCCTTTTTTTAAGACAAATTTTTCTTGTAGTGGTGATTAGATTACACAACCAATTAAATTTGTTCAAAGCATATTCTATTCTGTATAGTATATGTTTCCCTTTAGCCCTTTAGACTTCAGCTAAATCATATAAAACCTCTGAATTTATGCAGAAATTCTGCTGTTTGACTTCCGCATGCACTCTGGAACACAGTAATAAAGAGGTTAATGAATTAACACCTCCTGTGGAGTACCCTGTCAAAGGTCTGCTTTTTTAATGTTTGACATGAAAACGGTAGGAAAACGAGGTATGAGACAGAACATTAGACAGGGGTGTAAGGGTGCTCTCACAGTGACAGGGGAGCTGGAGCTGCTGTCGAGATCCTCAGGAGAATCTTCTTCTTCCTCGGGAAGGGTGGGCATGGCAGGAGTCAGAGGGGGCCGGATTCGAGGGTGGAAGGGGGTGCCTGGGGTGACACTGTGAGGGGCCGAGCTGGTGCTGGAGGGGGCTGTCTGTGGTGGACTGTCACACTGTCTTAGGTTGGCACACCGTGGAATCTGGTTTTCTTCTGCCTAGAACCATAGCATAAACACAACACACACACACACACACACACACACACACACACACACACGCGCACACACACACACACGAATACACACATGCAAACCCTCTTAAGTCCTGTCATGTAGACACAGGTGATACTTCCTCCATTATGGTCAGTGACTAATTTGCCTGTGAATGGTTGTAATACAGGCTATTCTCACAGTCAGACTGACTGGCATTGGCTAATCTGATTTTCCACTTGTTCTAGCTCCTTATCTCTTTCATCATTCATGAGAGTAAAAGGACATTTATTACATTTATTATTATCACTCTGGCAGGTGCTCTTATCTAGAGTGAATCACCAGGCTAAAACAGTTCAATACATTAAACAATCTACTGTAAGAATATGTACACTTTCATAGACACAGAGAACTAAATATAAAGTAAATAAATATAACACTGAAAAGCAGGCTAAAATAAAAGCATATAGTTATAAAAACCAAATAGCTTGCAATAAAAAGATATTTTCACAAGCAACTCAATTACACAACAGTGACAAGTAAAAACAACATAACTTCAATTATACACTTAATACACCGCACACTGTTCCCTTAGTTCGTAAGCAGTATATCCTTACTAAAAATGCTTTAAATAGGGACTTTCCAATGTACAATGTACATTTCTACAATGTAGAAAATCACTCGCTCTTCTCTGAAGTGCATGCAGACTGCCACAAGCACAAGAAAATATAGTCAAACCTTATACAAATCACATCTAAAAGCTTTGTGATGAACGGCTTTATTAATGACTCAACATCTTTATAAATCATTCATAAACCAATTAACATCATGATATATCACATTATGTAAATATGTAAAATGCTTCATGAATTCATTGGGAATATTTACTTTGTATGAAAACATTGTCCTGTGTATCCAGACCAAATATTTTTCCAACCAAAAAGGGGTAGACAGATGGACAGACAGACAGTCAACTTATAGAGATTTTTCATTGGAAGCAGATAAAATGGTTGCAAGCTCTGTGACCTTCTGCCAGAAAATATTTGGCCAAACAGAGTAACCTTACCTAAAAAAGATGCATTAGCAGTGTTAGGCTGGGAGATGGCTAACGCAAAAGAAATATGTTTTTCCATCAGCTAAATTTAGGCCTACTTGACTGGAATGCATGGACGTAAGCGACCCCTTACTCACATGGAATCTAAACAAAATTAAGCACCACCACACAATGAAAAATAAGGGAGGAAGATGGAGATCTAAGGATGAGGTAATGCTGCAAAATCCAAAGGGTTTTGTTAGATGGGAGAGATTCTTGGCACCCCCTCTGCTTTTCTTATGTCACTGAAATGAAAATACATACAGCCTACACTGTCATACAAAAGTTGTTTACACATATGTGCTTGCATGTTGCCTGTGATAGATGGCGCAGGGTATTAATGTACTCTTCTTATTCAGTTTCACATAAAAATATGGAAAAAGATTATAATTTATGCAGCCAAACATGATCACCACAATAATGCTGTATTCACGCAGTATTGATTTGGACAGGCAAAGGAATGGCTTATTTTACAATAAACTTGGGTGTTGCTTTCGCTTAATTTTACATTTTGAGTTGTTCTCTTTACGTGAACATGAATATAAGATTTTTAATTTTTGCTTTAAAGTGATAAAAGATTGTTTTTGTTTGTTTTTTACTGGAAATCATCCTGGATGCTTTTAGCAATATTTGTATGTTCTCTCTTAACTACAATACATATTTTTTATTACATAAATATATAATATATCCTACACTGAACAGTTGTAAGTCAAAATTGCAAGTAACATAGGACTGAATTAAAATCTGAGCTTATGTGTATTTTCTGTGTGAGTCTCTCACTCTTGAAATTATGACTTACTTACTTGAAAAATGCCCTTAAGTGCAGGCATGAATTGGCCCATAGTTACCTGACACAAGTTGGTTATTTATTGTAATCTGAAAGACAGTAACTACAAGGTAACCAACTGCCCGTATGTTATCATAAAATTGCAGTAAAATTTTTTACAGTGTACTACTATGCCAACTCCACCCGCACACAAGGGGCACTTCAACTGATGCACTTGTCTGATGCTGATCAGCTGTGAGCCAGTGACAATTTAATACCCTACAGTCCACAATGTATTTGAGCAGAGACCTAGCAATGACTGGGGGTGAGGCGTATCTCCCACTAACTTTGTATAGTTACACATTCAAAATAAATGATTTCTCATGTTATATGTCCCAATATTTAAAACCTGTTCTACAATGCCCTTTTTGCCAGCAGCTTGTCTGGTTTTGGTTCTCCTTAAAAAGGAACTGGAGTGAGTGTGCAGTATGTGGACTCACCTTCACTGAGTCAGTAGGAGTGGGGTTCTCAGTCAGTATAGCCTGGCTCTTCCCATTGCCTGCTGGTTTGGACTGACAGATGTAACTATGGGCTGGAACCTCTGATCTGAGGTCAGTCAGACTCCTGGAGAATATTCAGTCACGGATATTCACACAGAAAAAAGAAACAATTGGACTAGAATTGACAGAAAGCGCAGCAGCAACACAGCACACATATCTGTAAGAATGACCAAAATGTCTTGCAGTAAAGCTATTTCCTGCCCAAGCAGAAGTGTGAAATGTCTCAGTGTTAAACTGTGACAGGGCGGAACTTAAGGCGCGCAATGACAGTAATGCACCGACAGCCAAGGAGGAGTGCTGTTAGCTATGGAGTGCTGGCGCGGGTGCAGACTGATGTAAACACAGAGCTTTCTGCACAGCCTCACCTCACGCTAGGCCCTGAGTGGGAGCAAGTGACCAGCTCTCTTTTATAAACACCAGAGATTCCACTCTAGGCACTGCTAAAAGAATGTGAGCTTAAATATAAGCGAAAGAGACTGTGAGTGTGAGTGTGAATCTGAGTGTGAATGTGCTTTAGTGTGTTGTTTAGTAGCATGAGCATTACCCTCCCACACTCTCAGGAGCATTCTTGCAGTTTGGAGCAGGTTGTGTCTCTTGGAGGGGCTCTTCAGGTACAGGACCGATGTCCTGGGCCTCACTTTCTACGCACGCTGTCTGTGTACTCACAGGTTCTGAGAGAAAGGGAGAAAACAACTCAGATAGTCAAACTGCGGAGCCAGATAGGAAGTGATGAACCTAGGGTCCAAACAAGAAGTAAGAAACCCAGAGGAGGGGCATTGTTGGGTTTTGAGTAATGATACTAACCATAAGAAACATAAAGCATACAGGTATTGTAAAACATAGAAAACATATGGGCTGCACTGTGGACATCTCCATTACCTGGCACAGAAGGTCCTGTGCTGTCATCACCCACGCTGCTTGGCTGTGAATCACTGCTGCAGGGTCGGACCTGTGCTTGCGTTGGTGTATCAGTGAGGGAAACAGTTCCGTAACTGTTACTGTCCTGGTCACAATAAAGAAAAACAACTGGAAATGAATCTCTCATCAGAAAAGCCCTGGTCTAAAACAGGTATTCCACACACTGTGATTATCATCAGCAGCAAAGTGTCAGCCTCTTTATCAGATGCCTCTTACAGTCAGTGAGATGGGCATCATCCTGTCAGGTATTTTGACAGTCAAAAAAAGATTGGCATAAATAGCATGTATTGATGGGTTTCCTCTTGGCATGCAAGTTAGGAAGAGCATGGTGGCCTACCATGAGATACAGGCACATAGAGATACTGTGGACATGTTTTTGTATACAAAATTTCTGAAGTAAGCAGTTTGACCCACTGTTCTTTCATACAGACAACTTTCTAGCGTATGCAGTGTTAGAGTGCAGAGAAACAAATAATTGCCTTAACATGAACTGAAAAGAAACAATGCCCCAAAATAGGCAAAAATGATTCATGATTCAACATTAATCATGTTGTGGTTAATAAACAGGATATCATCTCAGGAATTCTAATCATATAGCTACAATTTAATTTGCAATGGCTGAAATGAAACTCACAACCTTGGCATACCTGGAAATGTTAGTTGCCAGAGAGCAGACTTTTTAGTAAAAACCAGAGTTGAATGGGTGATAGTGAGTGATAAATTATGTGCTCTCAAAGTCTGAAACTTCAGGCACTTGGCACAATACTAGGGTTCAAAGAAATTATGGTCAGGATGGGTGTGTATGTGTTTTGCAAAGCCCTACCAAACTGACATATTACATGATGCATGGAACAAATCTATTAACCAGATAAGGGTGATATGCAAAATCCTCATCATCATCAATTGAATCATCATAATATTAATCATAATAGTATCATTTATTTATGAATAGCCTTTCATACCCATATTCATGTAAAAATGTTGTTAATTCCATTGGCTTTGGTAGCAGAACATAAAACAACTTCCAGGACCATTGATGGATGCATTTCAGAGGCTGGTTCTGTATCAGTCATTGTATTTATTCCACAGTCATAAAAAAGTTTCATTGTACACAGACTGAAAGACCTCACACATATTACTATTTTTTAAAAAAGCACACCGGGTGAGACTATATGAAGCAGCCGATGTGAAGATTCCCAGCTGGGATTCAATACTATACTGGTATGCCTTTTCGTCTATATCTATATTCACATTTAGGAATCTGGCAGACACTTTTATCCACAGTAACTCACACAGTTTTCTGCACATTTCTACATGATATCCATTTATATAGCTGGATATTGAAGCAATTTGGTTTAAGTACCTTCCTCTAGAGCATAACAACAGTGCCCTTCCTAAGAACTGATCATGCAAACTTAGGGTTACAAGCCCAACCCCTCAACCATGATACTACACTGCTTTCCCAGTTGGTGGAGCTGTCTGCTCTTCTATAAAAAAAGGCACATTATTCAATATGTATTATTATGTGCTCATGTGTTGACAGCAGGAATGATCAATGGGAAAGATCAATGGGCCAGTCAGCACATCACCATGGAGAACTCACAGGCATTTAAAAGCCGTTAAGGCAAAATACACCCATGCTCATTTCTACTCATAATTCTGTGATATTAAAGACCATATTATTTTTTGGGTGATCCCAGGCAATACCTTATAGAAATTATAAAAAAATGTATGTTTAAAGGAAACTTGATTATTCTCCGCTCATTAACATCATTGACTGATCTGAGGGGACATGGCCATTGTGGGTGAACTTATTCTAGGGGCTGATGTCAAGGCAACAGGCGCCACCCACTCTATACTGAAGCTTCTGTACTTCGGCCCAGCTGATGGCACACCCCCCCCACTCCCCCCAGAGCAGTCTTACCTCACACAACCCAAGGCTGCTCTGCTCATCTGTCCAATTCAGGGCATCTTCTAAGTTATCACAGAGGGGTTTATCCTGCACTCCCATTTCTTTGAATTATATAACCATGGGGGTCCTACACTCCTCCTCTTTTCTGAATGAATGCTTGAAATGTTTTGATATTTTTATCCCTGGGAATAGCATTTTGTAAGCTCCATGCTCTTCACTGTACCGCAGACAGGGTGCCTCTCTAACCTCCTCCTCCACAGTGAACTCAAATGCCCTCTTCAACACCTACACAGCTGTAAATCAGGTCTAAAACTGAGCCTGCCTGGCACAGACTGGTACAGGGGAAAGGCCTCAGAGCTGCCAGGCAAGGGAGAAACAATGACCGGTGATGGAAATAATGATACCAATCTCCACTCTGCCTCATTCAGCCAGTGATTAAAGTCAAACCAGTCCTCTCAGAGTTACAGCCATAGTGCAAATGATTTATCATATGGGTGCTTCCATCGTGGACATTTCCTTATCCTCCTTTTTGACTTGCTGCTAGTCACACAATGCTCTTGTACATGTAGCTGAAGATAGGTAATATACTTGTAGGCAAGGTACATCTCTCACTGATGACAAGTGTATTCTGGAGGCACCTGGTAAGTGGGGAAGCTTATGCTGTAACCTGAAGCCGTTTTGCCAATAAACTCTTCTTACACATGAAAGAAACTAATCATCCCACTGTTGAGGTCTCAGAGTCAAAGCTGGTGACTCAACCTTCTTTAACCTTCTATGTCCACACTATGGGGCCCAGTTTTGTGCTTCCACATGGTGAAAGCTGCTACTGCTTGAACTGTTCAGAAATTTAATGAAAATACATTTTCAAAATATGATAAAAGGAGGGATAAAAACAAAATAAAAGGAGTGATAAAATTATGTTGGCACATACACATAGACTCAGCAATGCAAAGTCATAAAAATTTTGATAAATGTTCCAAGCGTGTTAAACAAATTCTATGAAATGAGGGTTTGCTTTATAAACAAACAATTGTTGAAAAGCATTTGTAAACCTATTCTGCAAAGGCCAGGGATAGGATAAGCAGAAGAGCAAACAACAGATACCCAATGAACCATGACAACCAGACTTATACTGCTGTATAATTTAATCATCCTGATTATTTCCTGTTGGGGGAATAGCGTAGAAAGGCTGTGTGGGAGACTATTCCAGGGCAAGAGCTATTTTAAGGAGCCCCAGCATTTCATCAAACACGGGGGTCAGCTCTCAGAGGGAAAAAAACAAACCCACAGGGGATGGCGGGTGATCCCATCACCGCCAGAGGGGCTGAGGGTTAATTCATGACGAGGCCTTTGCGCGTTTTCATGAGAAAGCGATTGCTCTGGCCCCTCACTGCGCCCCCAACACTCACCCCCCCACCCTTCCCAACCCCCATTTGTCCCTCAACCCGCTTATGTAAGACAGTCCCTGGCTCACCAGATTTGTTTAAAATTTGGTTGTGTGAAGCACAGAGCGTACAGGGCAGCACAGGGGAAGTGACTGTTTTACAGTCCCTGTGTGAGATAACAGGATGGAGAGAGTGTGAGAAAGTGGTTGGAGATGGATGGAAAATGACAGAGGTACAAATGCTCGATATTTTCTACAAAGTAACTTGCTGTCATAAAAAAAGTGATAATCAATTATTTAAATGCCTTCCTTGCACCAGGGAGCTGTAATCAGATATCAAGAGGTAGCAGGAACCTAACACAAGTCAGTACTGTTAGATATCAATCTAAATTCAGAAGCACAAACACTTTTACCAGAGGGATGGTCACTTAGTACCAATGCTTGGCAAAAGTTTGACTACCGGTGAGTGCAGTTGCAATGTTCATCCTTATGATCAAATACAATAAATTAGCAGTATCAAACCAACAGAACTGTTAGCCTACAGACACTTTCATACACAGCAAACAGTGGCTTAATGTGCAGGGTAATAACACAGCCCTCACATACACACACTTATGACTTAAACAACATCTCATCCATGCACTGGGATAAACATAACAGCAAGGAATAACTCCCCCAAACTAGCCCCCCACAAACACGCGGCATGCACACACATCCAAATGAGCATACCTGAGCCTCTGGGGAGGGTGAGCAGCACACAAGCCCCGCAGTGCCACACAGCGTCTATATTCCTCTGATTGGGAGATTTCCACCTAAAGCCAAACCGATCCTGAGCCCCTTTCTCCCTTTCCTCTTCTCCTTCTTTTCCTTTTTTTGCTCCTCCGCCTGCCTCCCCTTCACTCCTGGGAGCTTTTACCATTTAAGGGCAACGTTTCATCTGGCTGTGCTGCTGCTGCTGCTTCTGCTGCTGCTCTCCATGCTCGCAGTCCCCCACTCGCCCTGCGCCCCGCAGAAGAGCAAACGTGTCTTCTTAGCTCCCCCTTTTTTAAACTTTTTCTAACCCTGCTTTCCCCTGAGTGGAACTGCTTTTGGGGGTTAGTCTGACAGTGCTGGGACCCAAGGCCGCTGCAGCTGAGGGGTGGTGGGCGGTAATGGAGCTCCCTAGGATCCCTGCACCCATCCGTCACAGGGGTTGGCCCCCTAATCTCAGCCTTCACCACATGGTCTGGCATGTAAACATCCTCTCTGACCCCTTACAACCCCATAGACACCCCCCAGGGATTCCTCCACAGCACCTTCCATAAAACAAGGCTTACGCTAGGGGCTCCCAAACACCCTATTCCTATGACACCCTTACAGTACACAAACACTTTTGCTTTTAAATATGTTCACGTCAATTTAATCATTTATAAACTGCAGCACCTTGTGTGAAAATAAACTGAATAAACTTGAATGGATTTGGTCAAGCTGCAAGGTCATTCCAGAGTGTGATTTCTAATGCTGCTGAAGGATGATGAAACACTGATGTCTCACACCTGCTCTTAGGCCATGTGCAGACTTACACTTGTGCTACTTTCTCAGTCCCAGCAGATCCGTCCAAAGACACAGAAGACCACACAAAAACAAAGTCCCACGTGACCTTTGACCTGACAGTTCACATTCATCTAAGAGTGGGATAGCTCTTCATGGGAATTTGGCTCACTACTCTCATTTAAGCAGGGAACAAAGCACTCAACTTAAACAGTGCAACCCGAAAACTATCCTATCAAGCAAACAGACTTGAAAAATGTCTTCAAAGAGGACATCAGCACCAACTGTCCTGATGCCTGGGCATTTGTGTGTATTAAAACTATGAGACTTCATATCTCAACTGGATGCAAACTATTTCAAGCCATTTCCTATGACTTCAGCTTCAAAACTGGGTAATAGGGTTTTTATAAGACATCTCTTGATTGTAAATGAGAACCAGCTGAATATGAGATCTCTCTTAGACTGATAAGATCCTGTATCCAACTACAGTCCATGTGTATTCACAGTGCATGGCAGACATTAAAACAGATATAAGATACGTTTACATCCCCCAGTTTATACTCTCCATTGTGTAAATCACATCTGTGAATTTTGTCCGTTAATAAGAAAATGTCTGGCTTTATCAACGCTGCTCTTTCAGCAGATACAGGAAGCGCCTTCACGCTTCGGCCGTGTCAAAAGTAAAACTTCACCATAGCTGTCATTCACTCCCACTCTTTGTTAAACAGCAGTGTCAAAAATGGACACACAGCTCCGTGCGAACAGTGGAGATTAATGCTAATTCCAATTCTGGGTGTTCAGTGCCCGGACCGGATTTTAGGTAACGAGGAACGGCCGTGCAAAAAATGCCAGCGATCCTTTTCTAATTTATCTTCACTGCATCAAAGGAGATATTAAACTCCCAGCTGCAGGCAGCCAGCATTAGCGCATATGGTCAGACCTGATCAGAGGCTGCACAATTGAAGCTGAAGAATATATAAAACCAAAATACATTACATGTAGGTGTACACACATGTATATCTGTATAGAATATTTAAATGCATTGTAAGCCATGAAGACAATTATCAATTATAGTGCATCTTAAAACTTTAATGCCCCACGGTGACAAACACTTTAACAAGCTTTGAGGTAAAATCAAGCAAGGTACATTTCATCTTCTGTAAAAAGACCAGATGCCACCATTTTCAGTGTAATTATTTCAATATTTCAATATATTTTTCACAAAATACAATAAAAACTATTTCTGTATATTTTTTTATCCAATCCACCTGATTAAAGCACACCAAGGTTTTACAGTTCTGGGCTTACCTCTGTGCAGCAGTTGCCTCCTCCTGCACCAGGAGAAATGATCCCACCTGTTTGAATGAAACGAGATGCGAAAACGGAAAGACAGGGTCAATTTGCATGAGGTCCAATGGCCATGCAAATCAGCTGCTGTTACTGAAATCCACAAACATGAAGCATCTTCAGAGGCTGATGCACTGAAGTGGCCCAGGGGCCTGGGCAGCACACAAGGGCTATGCATACATTTTGAGACAGCAACAGCATCTTTTTTACCCTCTTTGCATATATAATAACCAGGCAACAATAACCAGGCAACCATGTGCATGTGGCACAGATCTCTGCCCAAACTCAGTTGCCACACACAGCTTCCTCTTTGTGTCATCCACTTTTGAGAGGCTCATAAATGTGGTGATGGCTCCGTTGCATTGAATGACGCACGCATGCAAAAGTACGACAGACAAACACACATGCGTACACACACATACACACACATCAAATCTACAGCAGTCAAAGAACCTGCTGTTTAAATAAAAAAACTTATATTACTTATACATTTTCATTAGGTAAATTCAAGCCGAGGTTTACAAATTGCAGACATTCTTCATTGTGTAATTTTACAGTTTTTCTGTTTTATATGGAAACAAGTCGTACTGCCATTAAGCATGAAAGAAGATAAAGAAGGTAAAGTTGGAGCTGCAGTAATAGGCTTTATTCCAAAGAAGTTTCAACAAGGATACTCTATAAGCTATCCAGATGTTCATGCCATGTGGGAAAGCTAATTCAACATTAGCTTTCACACATACACCATGTAGGAAGTGAGAGTAACTTGTGGGCTTTCTTATTGCTAAACCAGCTATGGAAATCTTGTACTCTGTGCTACTTCTGCTTTTTATATCTACTACATATTAATTTGCATACTGTCCAATTGTAGCTAAGGTGTTTCCTTGCTTCAGAAACCAAATACACTAAGTGCTTATTAGAGAGACTATTTTTGGATACTTTCTCTTTGACGCAGCTGCACATCAACTTAAGAGATGTCAGATCTGTCTGCTGATACTGAATTCAAGTTTATGGCAAAATATTCTACTCACACATCTACAAAATCTCTAATATTCATATCAAAGTGTACAATACATTTGTCAAGTTATCATGATTGATTGATATATATATTCAATGTTAAACTAGTTTTCTGAAGTACTAGGTTACGGCAATCAGTAAGCATGTTGCTAATACTGAATTAGCTAATATGTCAGTTAAAACTTCCAAATTGAATAAATACAGCACCCTTCACTATAACAACACTGTAACATTGTTACAACTAAGATATTTGCAGTACACTATTTTTTTAACTAAATATACAATTAAGAGCCAGTAAATGGTTTGCACATTCAGTGCTTTGGCATAACAATGAATACACGATGCATGGTATTTTATCTACATATTTCTCATGTAATAAAGCCAAAACTATGTCCTATATACAATCCTTTGGCTGTACAAGAAAAGCAAGCAAGGGTCATGTGATACAAAAAAAAAATCAAGGAAATATTTAATAGACTACTGTAAAATACTTTTGGTTTTATCTCCTGAGTGTAGATAAACCAACAGACCGATTAGGGCACAGAGCAGACATCATGAGTCAGCGTTATTGTTACTAGCTTTTCACAACTGGTGAAAGCAGAAAGCCATGCCACAGGGAGGTGACCAGTGTAGCTTTTCTGCTAACTACGTTAAGCTGTTTACGCATGTAAATGTTGATATAAACACACTGCATGTTTCAGTGGTAGCCAGGCACAGACAGGGGAGAAGTTAGCCTTATTTTTGTATTCATCCCAAACTTGAGCATTTCAAGTGATTATCAAAGTTGGTAAATTAAATAAATGTTAGCCATAAGCAGAGAACTTTTTACAAGCCTGCATCTAATGCAGCAGCTCTTCCTCAGTGCTCCTAATGTTAAATTACATTAATTAAAATACTACATTAAAATCACATACAAATACATTGTTATTAAAGGCCATTTTGTTGCAATAAAAATGATTTAATGTTACCCAGTGTCTTTGTCATACTTACAGTTATTTGATGTGCAGCGGAAAGCAGTAATGACTCAATTGATTAAAAGCAAGGAGCTGCTGATCAGTTTTATTCGTCACAAGACAAAGTGATTTTATGGTTTCTTTTTTGTTCTCAAAGGCCTCCTCTGGTACTTCAAGAAAAACAAATCTGACAGAAAAGGGGAGAGAGAGAGGGAGGGAGAAGGAGATGGTTTGGGGTTTGGACCACAGCCAGAGTCATCAGGCTGCAGTGGTCCCTGTGGTCATAACAGGAAGTAGAGGGGAAGGCACATCAGCAAACAGGGCCTTTTGCCACTGTTATCAAGCTGTCTCAGATTCTCTAACATCTGGTGCTTGAATAAAAAAAAAAACGGTTGTGACTAGTGCACAGGTGTTCATTGGACAGTACCGTTTGGCGTGTGACCTGGATGGACCTGGAAGAACTGACTCACTGACTCCAGCTCAGTGGGGTTCCATGGTCTCTCTTTGCTCCTGGGCTTGGAGAAGGCCATACCTGCTGACCCCTGGTCAGCCAACTGACTGGGACCTGTGGGCTTGAGAACAGCATTGAACACATTTATTCACCAGCACTGCCTACTGAAAATTTACAACATCCTGTAAAACACTGCCCTAAGGCAAGAGTACATCCAATAGAGAAAAAGCTGATGTAAAACAGAAGTCTTTGGAGAAATGTATAAATCATTTGAAGTTCACTGAAAAAAGACCTGAGGTGAAAATATAGGGTATAGGAACAGCACAGAACTGTTACTTTCTACATATAGTAATTATATTTCCAATGTACCGGCTTGGCATGGAAAAGAACAGCCCTCTGCATCTTGTGACCAGCTATTGATTGTTTGCCCAAATTAGTTTATTAAACAATGGCAGTGCTGTCTATCATTTCCATTCTTACTCCCTGAATTCAAATTAGTGATGGCTGATAGTATTGCAGATTAGAACAACAACTGAGTGACATTTACACTAATATACTGGTATGTATGGTTCACCAGGTCCTCAGGAAGAAAGTAGGTACCTCTGGCTTTTCTAGAATTCTGGTCTCCACCTCACTGAGCTTGGCCTCTGCATCTGCAGCCTTGCTCAGAACCCGCTCCACTCTCTCCGAGGCAGCCTCCACCCTCTCCCTTGCCTGGCGGATCCGCCCCTCACTCACATGGAGCAGGTCCACAGCCTTCACTGCGTGGTTCACCATGGCCTCCACTTTTCTCCATGTTTCCATTGCCCTCTCTGCGGCTGAGTCCCACCCCTGGCCCTGCCCATCTGCTGCACATCCAACTGACTCCTCCATGGGATCGGTGGCGACACCAACATCCTTCCGCTTGGATTGGTGGCTTGCATCTACTTTTGGAAAAGCTGCCTCCCTCTCCTCATCATTCCCAGTTTGCTGGGAGGTAGTTCTCAGTGCCGCCTGTAGGCAGTGCACCTTGTCCTGCAGCTCCTGGACAGTGGCCTCAGCCTTCTGCAACCTCTCCATGGCCTTGTCACGGGAGTGGCTGGCCTGGGACGCTTCCTCCTGGGCCTTGGTCCTGTCCTCTTCCACCTTAAGGGCTCTCCACCAGTTGATGGCAGCAGTCTTTTTTGCCATTTCAGTCTGCCTGTTTGCCTCCTCCAGCTTCCCCTCCACCTCCTCCCGCAGATCCCTCTGCAGCTCCAGCTCCCTCTCCCTGGAAAACACGACCAAGGTTACACCACAGGTTTAACACTTCAGAGATAGTGACGTGTGAATGAGGTCTCAAGAGCCTGAAAATGGGTAGAACCATCATCTGCTATCAATGTTTCATGATTTTATGATCAGTCATAGTGACGTACAATGGTTTTTGATTGGCTAATATCAGTACGTGGCTGACTGTATGTGGATACTCTGACCGTTATGAAGTTAATGTGACCTCAGCCAAACATCACCTCTCAACATATGTAGTGTTTCTATCTCTCACATGAAAATATATAACACTTGAAGCAATGTCAAAACTAACTTTCCACCAGGTGCCTTAAGTTGCAGATGAAGGATAATTTATGATAATCAATTTAAGTGAAAAATTCTGCCATTAAACTCAAGCAAAATAAACTCACATACACATTTGCTAGGTGTTGCTTGGTGCTTGCCTGCAGCTGCTGGGATTGGAGGAAGACTTTCTCTTGTAAATCAACAGCACTGCCTGCAAGATTACCCTAAATATCATTAAGAAAAATGTCATAAAATCAAGACCTCATATCAAGAATTACGTTACACATTTATGCATGACACATATGATCAAAACAACAGTTTTATGCATTATGGTGTGGGTATATTTACTGTGGGTATGAAAAATACATTAGCCAAGGCAACAGCAGTTGTTTTTCATGTGGGAATTATGCTTCCCTGATTTTGACCATTGCCTAATTTCTAATCTTAATTCTATCATAAATATTGTTATGATATGATATTTGCTTGCTGCCAAGGTAAAAATGGATGTGACCTGTGTAAAACAGGGGCTGAAATGATGCTACCTCTTGAACAGTAAACTCTGGGCTCAGAACCACTGATCAATGGCGCCAGCCAACGGAGAAGCGCCAGGCCACAATTGCTCTTTCAGAGCTGGATGGATTTGGGTGGGTAATATGGTACAGCTGTGGGTGGACTGTGCTGAATACAAGGCTCTCCACCATCAAAGCCACTTATCCATCTCTCATGGGCTTCTGCAATTGGACACGGGGGTGCTGTGCATGCATGCTTCCTTACCACCTCTCCATGCTGGCTGCGGAAGAGCGAGACAAACTCCAAGGACCTTATCTGGTGTGGAATTCCCTGGAAGTTGACTCTTTGTTTGTACTGAGGTAAGAGGCCGCAGATTGGACTATTCCCCCCCTCAATATTCCCTCCCTATTGAGAGAAATTGGGAGGGTGACATTGCAGAGGCTATCCAAGCACCACTGTAAGAAAGCTTTTCATGTTAGAACTCAGTGTTTGTGATAAAAGGGCGATAAAATTTCACACATTTAATTTTTCTGATTATTCGTTGCTTGTAAAAAGCTTGTCTATGACCATGCATTTATATAAAAAGGTATTTCCAGAAATATCCACATGGAGCATAGACACAACCCCAGTAATTACTGCTACAGAGATGGCCAACTTGGCCAAATAGTGAGTTGTGCTAAATGGATGAGTGGCTCATGACTGTGTGAGGGCCTGGACCTTCTGTGTCTCCTGAATTTCAGACTGAAGAGATAGGGTTTGAGAGACAGGATTGCATCCTCCTTGGGGACTCTGAGGGTCAACTGTGCACATGTCAAACCTGTCAATAACAGAGACACATAAGTCATCCACAGGTTTACACCCTTAACTTGTGTCTTTGTGACTTTGTCATATCCACCCAGTCTCAGAAAACGAGGTCTAGTACACAAAATCTGTAACCAGGGAAACATCTATTAAATGCAAAAGGCTAAAGCTAAGTTAAAAAAGACTGTGACCCTAATTTACCTACTGCGTGAACAGAACCTCTCAGTTATGAACTGACCAATCCATTGATCATAATATGTAATGGGATGTAGCAGATAAAACTGTGTGCTCTAAAATGAGTCATTCCATTTCATAATACCTGTCAGTGATAAAAAAGTGCAATACTGAGGCATCTGTTTAAATGGTCAAAGTCATAGCACAAGAGACAAAGCAGAGTCCATTATCTTGAGTAACTGCTGCTGTGTTTGTTTCAAAATTGTGTGACATCAGTTATGTACTAATAGATTGTATCCATTAGGATGCTGTTGTATTTAGTTACATTTCTACATACTATAAAATGAATTTTGCCCTGTCTCAGATATCACAAGAATCTGGGTTTTCAAAAAAATTATGTACAGGTTATTAAATATAATACTGTCTTTTCTACAATTATGCCACATGTTTGCACTGTTGAAAGAGAGCACTGAAAATAAGTGCAAAAGAAGTCAAATATATAAGGTCACTGAGATGTGCAGGAAATAAGAGTGGTCTGATCATATTTCAGCATACAAAAGTTCAGTACATGCTAATTCAAACTCAGATTTATGACTAAGAGCAATGTAAAAATCTGTTTAAAACATGAGGCAACAGTGACGTAGGTAATAATTTCCATCAATAAATGATTCAATGCATTGCACATTTTGGTGACTTTCAGTTATGAACATGTCAGGGTACCAAATGACTTAGATTTGTGATGAGTTCACATCTCAGTGATTCAACAGTTCACTGAGCCATACTCACTTTTGATTTGATTTTATCTCAAGACAAGTGAAAGCAAATTTCTCAGAGGTTTATGCTCTCCAAGTTAAGAAATGATTTAGGACATTACAACATTGCTGGGAGTCAGTTGTTTGAATGGATATGTGGCTTTCCACATGCCAAATAGCTCACAGTTAGAAGGAGATTAACATACAATTAGCATGTATTGTCTACCTCAGGAGTTCCTGTCGTGAGTTATCCTGCAACCGCATCAACTCTAGCTGCAGCCCCTTCAGAAGCAGACAGACAAAACAGCACACTTTTAAAAATCTAGAGAGCAGCAATGTGTTTGCAATACCTCAGAAGGATGATTTTGACAATGGGTTCTTTATATGAAAATAGATAAATTCTTAAGGAGACATTCCCTCCATTTCCCTCCATGACAGTGGTGCACCATGAGAAACTGCTTCACATATTTTGGTTGATTTTTACATTACATTACATTAAAGGCATTTGTTAGATGGTCTTACCCAGAGTGACTTACAAGACAAAGTGCATATGAATGGTACAAAAAGTGCAAAGACAATCCTAGAGAGGGGTGAAGTCCCAAGTGCCAAAAGTGACCGAATAGATCAGGACTCCCGTACAGACTAGCTAAGGAGAAAATTAACAACAACAACCTAGGTTAAAAATAAAACACAATTAAAAACAAGAGCAGATAAGTGCAGATCTGATACCTCAATGATACGCAGATTCTCAAGATGGGAGATCTTCAGCTCATCAATGAATTTAACTTTCTTTAATGGAGAGACAGGGAAGATTAGAAAGACATAAATATTCTCAGTGCACCATAACACATTTTAAACAGTCTTAGTAGGAACTATATGTTGCATGTGCTCATATTTCATCTCACCTTACAGATGCTGTTATCTTTTTCAGCCAGCAAGGTAAGTGTTTCATCAAGCTCCTCCTGCAGGCAATCAGAAGTGGAGAGTTTGCTTCAATGATTCACAGTGTTTGACATTTTTTATGCTTTGTAAATAAGAATGTTGATTCCTGAGTCTGAATTTCTATGTTCACTCAGTTTGTATTCATGTTTGTAGACCTATTCATTCATAGACAACTGAACTCACCCTCATTTCAGCATTCATTCTCATCAACTTAACGACACGGCTTTCTTCACAAGTCCTCTCGTGGGAGAATCTTTCATTCTGTCATCACAGCATTCATTATTACCAACAGCACAGACTGCATTTAATGTCTCTTCAGTAGATGACTGTTTTACATCACTTGGAAAAGAAAATATGATACATACAGTACAGGCAATAAACACAATAATTAAGTGATATATAAACACTGAACAGAGGGTGGAAGAAGGAAGCGTACACCAATGTATCCACCTTACCGCATCTTCAATCAGTTTGATGTGAGCTTTTAAGCTTTCACTTTCTTTGATCTGCAATGAACATGTCCCAGGATTAGGTCTAATTAGTATGCAACTAATATTTAGAGTTCAAGCATTTTCTATGCTTTAGATTTACAGTTACTACCAAAAAATGATCTCATGAGTATCCGTTTCATAGTGTAACAATAATATGTATTTTCTTGGCAAAAAAATTTCAGGAGACTTTACCAAAGTCATAAAAACTATGCTCCACTTGGATTTAAACCTGCAGCCATGTGGGGCCATGTGGGGCCTGGCTGCGCTAACCACTATGCCACAATAGTAATTCCATGTAACACCAACACAAATAAATATATTAATGTAATGATTGCAGCTCAGATAAAACTGTGTCATAACTATATTAAATGGAACACTGCAAAACGCAAGGGATGAAGCCACAGTGCTCAGTTGCTGAATTGTTTCCAACCATACATATTTGGATGCTCTCCATGGCAAAATACAATGATTGGCTCAAATCAGTGAGATACTGATAACATAAGATAGCTAAGCCTTCTTGGTGGCATAATTACTTGCTCTCCCACCACTAGTCTTTTCAGATATGTCTTAGAACAAGGGAGATCTCCATTCTAACCCCATTGACAGTTCCACTTCTGAAGGCCCTCTTACCAAGGTGCAAGTGCTGGCTTGGGCCTGGACTAATCTCTCCTGGCTCTCCTTTAGGGCACGTCTAGCCTCATCCAGCTCTTCTGACAGGGACCTGGCTCTGACCGTTGCACGTTGTGCGCTGATAGCCCAATGTAGCATGTCATGTGAACAGAAAAACCGCCCACAAATTACAACATAAGAATTACAATGACATGTACAAACATGGAAAAATGCCCAAAAATACTCTTCAAAAGGTGTTACTTGGTGGAGGGGGGTAAGTTCCATCATTGCCAGTCACAAAGATGGTGGTGCACAGTCACAGGGATGCTAAATGTGCAAAGGGTATAAAATCTCCCTCCTAAAACATTTTTACATGTAAGTTTGGCTACATAACTCTCTCAACAAGTCCTGGAAAGTGACAGGTGGGTGCAGACCTGCATGCAGGTTATACCATGCATTACCTGAGGAGTTTGGCTCTGAGCTGAGTAATCTCTAAGGTGAGCTGCAGATTGGTGTCCTCGCTCTGTGCCATGCTCCTCAGCAGGCTCCTGTTCTGCTCGCTGAGTCGCTGGCGTGCATGCTTCAGCTCATCCACTGTGCTCAGCAGGTCCTTCCACTCGCTAGAATCAGCCAGAGGCATGAGCAATACACAGTGGTCATTGTATTTTAACTAAGTAAGGCATGGTGGTTCACATTTTGGGCCACATTGCACCTTCTTACCTGCCGTTCATATTCTACACTATAACACCTAATCCAATGTAAGACCTCCCAAGATATAGATGCCTGCCAATTTAATTAGTAAGTATGTTATGATAATATGTTTGTATAATATTTTTTTTACACAATAAGACAGATTTGATATGCAGTATAATAGTATGTTCAGCTGCTAAAACACAAAAGAGATTGGGCTATTGCTAAACTGCTGCCAGTGCTTTATTCCCAATGTAACAGCAACAAAAGAACAGACAGTAAAGATAAGCCTGATTCATTTTATGAGTAAATGCAAACCACTGACCAGTAACACTCATCATCACGCTTTGAAAACTCCACCTTGGTCTTGGCTTCGGCCGCAGCCTCAGTTTCATTCTCACCCTCAGCCTCGGTTTCAGACTCAGAAGGTGAGACATCGTTCCCTAGCAGCAGAACACAATTATAGATGAAATTGCACTGGAATCTGAAACATTCCTTTTTCAAATCCTCCACCAGAAAAAGCAACTCACCATTTATAGTAGCCATTGTGAGGCTGGATTTCTGTGTCAGGCAGTAGTCCTCCTGCATGCTGAATGAATGGGGTATTTGTTCACTTCTGACCACAATCAGTTTAATAGTTGCTTGGGTAAATTAAATATTTTGGGACAACGGCAGAACAGACATCCACGTAAACAACTACCGCTATAACAGAGAGGATCGGGAAAATGTGTGCACTCCTTCAAATCTATTCTGCATAATATTATGTTTTCATCAATTGCTTTTTTTTCTTCTCCCCCATTCTTCTTATTTACTTAACATGAATTGATTATTCCTGTCATTTTAAATTAATGGCTTTGGATGGTCCTCTGAAAAAACAAATATAGAAAGTAGAAGGCCAGGTTATGGAATAACATAACTCAGTCAAACATTGTGAGCTGTCAAGGACCATTTAAAACCAATGGCACATCTCAGCTGTCATCCTTTGGATAGGGGTTATTGAAAGCTCCAGGGTTGTTGGAAGAGTAGGGAGACTAACCCCAGTTTCCTAGTATAACTCACAAAAACTGTCTGTCTGCCACAAAATTGTTCATTACATCTGATTGGCATAACCTTTTGCATTTCCTACCCACTTTGACTACTGTCACAGCAAGTGACAGCTGAGCTTGATACAAAGAAAATAACAATATATTTAACAAATATTACAATAGTAGTATGAATATTGAAAATGTGAAGTGTTTGTTTTTGGCCCTGATGGGACACACCTGGACTGGCAGCACTGGCCGATCCACATCCTCATAGTGGAGTGGAAGGTGTCTCGGGTCACAGCATGGTCTTTTTGTTCAGGGTCCAGCATGTCATACAAAGTTTTCAACTTTCCCTGGTGAGGACTCTGGGCCGTCATGTCCTGGAGGTACTGCATAACTTTGGAGGCCTGAACCTCTCCTGGGGCCGAAATAACAGATATGTTAAAACTGCATGCAAAAACTTGTACTCTTCAGCTTTTGCTCTCAAGTGTGGCAGACTCTACCTTTGCCCGTTGTGTCACATGCATCAAACGTGATGTTGAGTATGTGCTCCTCTGAAAACCCGTTGCTAGAATTTGCATCTTCGCCAAAACTACCCCCGTGGTCAAGGTTGTTAGGCCATCCCCCTGAGGCAAAAGCATGAGCTGATTTAGCATGTTAGTTGGGTGATATCTGCATTTTTTGGGCAGAACATCGGCTCAAATCTATGTAAATGAAACCAATTTTAACTCTGATCACTGAATCATTATTGGCAAGCTTTACGGACCACATTGCAAGGAAGCACAAAGGTAGCTGTACCACTTTATTGAAATTCTCACATCTATTGTTCAAAATATACATCACTGTAATTTTTAATATAAGTCACACAGGTGTATAAGTCAAAACAAAAGACTTGCTTCTATTTGCCAATAACGTGGCAGTGGTAATTTTGATTTTACATATGTGAGAAGTGACATAACAGAAAAGAATGGTTCACATGGTAAGGTATGATGCATGTACTTGATAAAATCAGTAAAGCTATCACTTGAGCTTCCTTGTGTGGCCATGGATATATGACCTTGCCTGTTGTAGAATATACTTCCACACTTAACAAAGCTTTGAAGTGATAATTGCACTGGAATGATTACTGTGCAGCTGACAGCATGAGAAGTAAAAAGGCTTAGATCAATGCATATGCTTCCAATAATTTGAATTTCAAATATAATGTAAAAATTGGTTTCCTCACTTTCATGGTTTTCAAAAAACTGGCCTGGTTCTGGACAGCTGAGTCCAGAATCATTGGAGAATTCTGTGGTAGAGCCCTGGGACAAAGATGGGGTCCTGCATCCCTTTCTGTCAGCAACCTTTGCTCCCGTCTCAGTCAGTTGATAAAGAGGTTTGTTGTCTGTTGCTTTGCCTCTCCATGCTTCAGGCTCTGACTGTTTGGTGTAAAAACTCTGTCCTCCATTCATGCTGCTCTCTGAGGCCATAACCCCCTCGCTGAAGAGAAGAGAAAAGATGAGAGCCCTAATGCTGTATGACCCACAGTATGCCTGGACAACCATGGGACAAATGAACTGCGGTGTGCAGTATGCTTAACCGCTAAACAAACCATGACACTGACTCACACAATGAAATGTTCCAGCAAAGAAAGTAAATTTGACTTTGATGTTTCATGCCAAAAGAGGTGGTGTATTGAGCCTAAATTTTCATGCCACCAAAGTCAACACCAAACATCAACTATGGTCTGAAAGGATCACTTGAGGAGACTAACAGGCATCCACCAAATCTGCCAGAGAAAGCACAGAGAAGAGAGTTGGATACTCACACTGTGAGACAGGCCGTTCAGTTCAGATTACAGCCCTCCTCCTGTTTGGCAGAGGTCTTTCTCATATTGCTGCAGTTCTGTCACATCATTTCATATTTTCGGTATGCAATCCACTTGAGAGGCAGGACTTCTTAACCATCAGCCAGACTACAGCCACATAGGCAACTGAACTCAAGCTCTCTCTAATTCTGCAGCTCACAGAACAAGACAAATATAAGCACATGCAGATCACTGTGAACGGAGAATTGGAGATAATATGACAAGACAACACAGCCACTTAATTAAAAGTTTCATTTGTGTCATAATCCATTTATATAACAAGTCAGTAAATTCAGTAAAGCACAGAGAGCAAAACAAACACAGAGTTCAGTTAACTTTATGTACAAGTTTTGTAGTGAATCATAACCAGCTCTTACCGTCTCGCCTATCTTAATTCCTGAGGTAGTCTGCAAAGAAAGCGTTCAGAGACAACTACAGCATATTCACACTCATGCAGAAGGTCATATGAGCCCTATTTTAAGGCTGCATTAAATATGTGGCAGGCATTGGTTCACAGCCACTCTTGCAGTGATGTTTACAAAGGAAGCTGATGATGTTGACAGAACCCGGCTCTTGCCTGTTTTGTTAATTCATGGGCACACATCAAAACCAGATGACACAGAAGGCCCCCTCTCTCAGCCATGAGCTGCCGTGAATTGTGCCATTCACAATGCTCTCATCAGCATGCAATTTATGCACAGAGTACAGCCTAATTGAGGTATGATGGGCTTCTTTAATTGTCACTGTGCTGTTTTTGCACATCAAATGTGTCGGGCCATTCCACCGAACACATGTCATATTTCCTGCCTTCCTGCCCCCCCCACCGCCTTGTCTATAAACAGATGCACACGACTCTTCCTCTACAACTTTTGGTGGCTAAGCAAGACATTATTTTGACAGAGAAGTTAAAATAGAGACAGGATTTTTATGAATGGTTTCACATATAACATTTAAATAAAAGAGGGGCACATTGACACTATATCCACAACCAAATAACTCACAGTGGTTCAAATACTGACAAATATATTAATTTATATATTCATAATGCTCACATTCAGTGGGTGGCATTACAGATTGCAGGCAGAAAATGTAATGTACAGGACAAGTGACAGCTCTATATAGGAAATGCCACTGTCTGACATTTCATTGCATGGATTCAATATGCAAAGGTTTAAATAAACATGGCCAATTAGTGTGTATAGCATAATGGTTAATTACACTATTTGACTTTATTAGCTTCCAGGTTAGAGAATACAGAACAAATAATGGCTGTTTTCAGTTACGATACACAGCGGTGTAAATGGAAGCTAGCACTTTGTTGTTTCCAGTGGATACCTTAGAAATGTTTTAGAGAACAGAACTCACATCCCATGTTCAGGAGAAAAATGGGAAACAATTGTCTCCCAAAAAAAATGTCTTACTGCATGTAACACATTGAGGCCCAGATTTTTAGTTTCAATAACAAAATATGTTATCTGATTCCATAAAGCATACTTTTGGTGTGGTGGGCAAAGTGCCCAGCTCCAGCAGAACTGTTTGCAATCTTCTGAGTGCTTACTGAATTCAGAAGCTGCCAGCACTTTTAAATGAATCTATCAAACACAGATCACCTATACGTTGCACCATTTGCGCAATATGTAATATGTTCTGATAATACGCTGTAATAATACAGCCATCAACCATATGGATTTTGTAATACTCATATATTATACTTTTGGAATAGAATTTGTTTTATATGAGACAGTGGCTATTGGTAAACGTTTTAACTTGACAGCATACAATTATTTTGGTACAAACACAAGATTTTTAGGAAATGTGCTTTACACATGTAACTTCTACCGAGAAAATATTTTGGTGAGTTTTTCTAACAAACGCAGAAACATGTCATCAACTCAAAATGTTCTCTTTTAAAAGAGAATGTCACAAGGACAACCCTGGCCGTGTAAAGAGCTGCTAGACCAGTGTTATTTCAAGAGAGTGTAAGCTTGTCCACCATTTCACCAAAATTCACACTGAGCTCCATGTACTCTAAGCTCTGTATCGCTGAGCTGTGGTCACTAACAACCCGCGAAAGCGAAGGCTGATGAGAGTTGTTTCACCCGGAAGTGCTATGTAAAACAAGTAGCGGAAGTAGTCGCGAGTTGGTACCTTTTACCAGCACATCGTTACCACAATATATCTAAAGGGATTCCAGTGCGACTTTACACCACAAATCTGGGAACGAGTCTGGGATTCCTACTGACAACATGTCTCGGGGTTCTATTGAAATCCCTTTACGGGACACGGACGAGGTAAGCTTGTAATAGCTACAATGAGCTTACATTTTCTACCCAGCTAGCTATATCACACTGCCTTGTCCTCCGGCCATACTTGCTCAAGGTGCTTATCGCTGTTTGTAACTAAGACTACATTAAGCATTCGCTACTACCATCGTCTTTTTTAAACAATGTATCCTGTCTGGCAGCTAGGTGGAGAATGAGACATTTAAGAAAAGATGTTCGAAATAGGTTGGCTACTTAGTAGTCAAGTAACTACTACTTTGATAACAATTTCGAACGTCTAATAGTAGTCTATCGTATACTGTAAGACGAAACACTAAAAGCTTTCAATGTCCTGCCTAACTAGGTAGCTACTTATGTATTGGCTGATGGCAACATTTTCTGACTGAAAGCATAGCAACGTGTATGCCTACGTTGGTCAGCTGTAAGGTGTGTGATGATTTTTGTAAACAAACTTTTCAGTACATTTCAGATTGTTTTGCGGAGCATTGCAAATACATTTCTAACATTCATTGACAAACCCGTAGTTTTGTTTTAATATGGCAATCATTAAATGTGCTTTTCCAGCTTTCTCATATTGTGATCGAGGTGATTACACAGAGCATGATTTCCAACCTTTTTGAACCTAGGACTCGCATAATTCGTGAACACATTTACTGTGGCCTACCTGTGTCAAAATGTAGTGTGTCCTAAAGGATGGAATTCAGATGTTTTACTATTTCAAAACTTTGTTATATTTATTGCATCGGATGAGTCATTTGTAAATTTGAGTGATAAGATCACCAACAAAATATGCATTATTATCATGAGTAAAATGTCCTATTTATCTGCAAGCCATTTCAGCCCTCCCACAATCCACCAGTGGGTGGCTCCTGACCCTCAGTTTAGGAACCACTGAACTTGCATGGATTATGTAGTATTCAAGTGTAAATACAGAGTTGTTACAGTTTGTGTGACACTTCATTTCAGGTTATTGAGCTTGACTTTGACCAGCTGCCTGAAGGAGATGAGGTCATCAGTATCCTAAAGCAGGAGCACACCCAGCTGCACATATGGATCGCTCTGGCAGTAAGTGTCACCACAGGGACATTTGCAAGTTTATCTGGGGAGGATTGTTCTTATTACCAGTGTTTACATGTAGGAGAAATAAGGCAATATTCACTTAGAAATAAGTACAGAAACACACGCAATCATTACTCAATACACAACAATATCAGTGTGGGTTTTCGATCGCATTCAAAATGTTCTTGTAATTTTCAAATTGCTATCTGCTCAAACATGAATCCACTCAACCAGGCAGACGATATAGCTAATTTCTAGTGCCAACTTTTTATGAAAAGGGTGTCTTTCGGGGAAGTTAATCAATGATGACTTTTCCTGTCAGCTGGAGTACTACAAGCAGGGGAAGACAGAGGACTTTGTCAAGCTCTTAGAGGCGGCCCGTATCGATGGAAACCTGGACTACAGAGACCATGAGAAGGACCAGATGACCTGTCTGGACACACTGGCAGCCTACTATGTTCAGCAGGCACGCAAGGAGAAAAACAAGGATGCCAAGAAGGAGCTCATTACCCAGGCCACGCTCCTGTACACCATGGCTGACAAGATCATCATGTATGATCAGGTGAGGACCATGCGTTCACCTGGCATGACTCATGAAACATAACTGAAAACTTCAAACGGCATCTGGTCACTTTGAGAGAACACGTCAGTGACCAATCTATCCTGTCATGAGAAAGTCTGGAGTAAAAAACATTGCATTCAGGATTTAATAGTTCAATGCAGTGCATCTTTGTCATATCACAGGCAATCCACAATTGTTAAGTTAATGATGTGTTTGGGGAAAAAAATGCAATTTTATAGCATACATTTTTAAACCATTGTAAAATGAAAGTTGTAATTTTCTTGCAGTAGAGGACTGTGGAAAGTGTTAGCATTGGCTGTTTATTGAAGACCTTACATTAGTTCTAGGACACTCAGTATTTATTTGTAGATTTGTGGTCATGCTACCTTATGTTAAAGTATTTATTTTGTTGTAATATTTTTGAGGTAACTGATTTAGTGTGCTTACATGATCTATACTTGAAACTCACTTCTTTGTGTTTGACTCACCAGAACCATTTGCTGGGAAGAGCCTGCTTCTGTCTTTTGGAAGGAGATAAAATGGACCAAGCCGATGCTCAGTTCCACTTTGTGCTGAACCAGTCAACTAACAACATACCAGCTTTGCTGGGTCAGTGAAATCAAGAGTTTCTTTACTGTATGACAGATAAGCACTGACATCACTAAAGCCTGTTCAAGGCAGAAAGATAGCCACACCCTTTAAAATGCATTGAAGCGTTTTTGAACAGGAAAAAAAAAACTAATGGGCGGTTTAAATCATTTGGTTATTTTTATATAAACTTTGCGACCATGGAATACCATTCAGGAAAAAAACATTTCCACCAGAATATGAATAAGAACCAAGGTTTGTTGTGTGAATTGAAAATCCTCACTTTACTGTTTTATGCATTCCTTTTCTTGGCTTTCTCAGGTAAGGCCTGCATCTCTTTTAACAAGAAAGACTACAGAGGGGCCCTTGCATACTATAAGAAGGCCCTTCGCACCAATCCAGGCTGTCCAGGTATACTGCTGTTTATGTTTTAGTAACACATTTACTCATTTGGTTGATACTAGCTGTACTTACCTGGAGCAACTTGCATGGTCAACATAGGAGGATGGCCCTGCAAGATCATGTTCTTACTGGCTGTGAAGGAGAGAATTTTCAGCAAAAATGTGCATGTTGCTCTCTTCATGTGCTCCGTCCAATGTTGTAATGGAAGAGATGTGTTATTTGTTAATTATAAGCTGATACTATGATTTCAGTTCTATGGCCATATAAAAAAATGAATGAAATCTTTTTTTTTTTTCATAATCCTTTTGAAATTGCATTTCATAAGTATGACGATGATGAAATTAAATGCTTTCCTGCTTCTTGATGAATGAGAACTATTTTGAGCTACAGAAGCAGGCATATTTTATAGTCACTGGTAAGGCCTGCTTTGTTGTCTAATGAGACATCTCTTACGGTTTAGCTGAGGTGAGGCTGGGAATGGGCCACTGCTTTGTCAAGCTGAACAAGCTGGAGAAGGCACGGCTGGCTTTTGGCCGTGCCCTGGAACTCAACTCTAAGTGTGTGGGGGCACTGGTGGGGCTGGCTGTGCTGGAGCTGAACAACAAGGAGGCTGACTCCATCAAGAACGGGGTGCAGCTGCTCTCCAGGGCCTACACCATTGACCCCAGCAACCCCATGGTGCTCAACCATTTGGCCAACCATTTCTTCTTCAAGAAGGTACAGAGATGAGTTGCTCTGCTCTGGAATTGTTCATAAATCAGAAGCATAGTGTTGGTTGGTCTCATTCTGCTGCGCCTGGTGTTTGGTTGCAGGACTACAGTAAAGTGCAGCACCTGGCTCTTCATGCCTTCCACAACACAGAGGTAGAGGCCATGCAGGCAGAGAGCTGCTACCAGCTGGCTCGATCCTTCCATGTGCAGGTGGGCACTGTGTTTTAATAGCTCCATTCTCAATGTTTCAAGAAGAGGTAACTGAAGAAGACTGTTATTATAATGATAAGTCAAACCAATGGACATCTTTAAATCCAAAAACCATATCAATTTATAGCATTTGTCAACTCAAGTCAAAGTATTCATCATTTGAGCTTATTATTTAAAGTGCTAATGCCTTTATACTGAGTTGTCTTTCAGTAGTTGATGTAAGTGTAAGTTTTGTGTAAGTTTTAGGCAGGCTCCAGGCTGCTAACCCTTCCCTTCCTCTGGTATTTCAGGAAGACTATGACCAGGCCTTTCAGTACTACTACCAGGCCACGCAGTTCGCCTCCTCCACCTTCGTTCTGCCCTTCTTTGGACTAGGTCAGATGTATGTATATCGGAGGGACAAGGAGAATGCAGCACAATGCTTTGAAAAGGTCCTGAAGGCCTACCCAAACAACTACGAGACCATGAAGATCCTGGGCTCTCTGTATGCAACATCTGATGACCAGGAGAAGCGAGACATTGCTAAAGTATGAAAAGGGTGTATTTGGTGGTGGATGATGTCTTTTCAACCGTAAACCTAACACAGCCAGTGTCTGTAAAACTCTTGATTCAAGTAATACTTAAGAGGAGTTTGAGGAGTAACAAAGCAAGTTATATTGCATGTCTCTCACAGGGCCATCTCAAGAAGGTGACAGAGCAGTATCCTGACGATGTGGAGGCGTGGATTGAGCTTGCACAGATTCTGGAGCAGACAGACATACAGGTATGGCCCTTACCTGTGAGGTTCACATCTTGAGATCTTTGCAGTTGTAGAGGAGTTGTAGAATCACCATGGGAAACATTGATACACATCTTTGTCTGTCTACCGCACAGGGAGCACTCTCGGCATATGGCACAGCCACCCGAATTCTCCAAGAGAAAGTGCAAGCTGATGTTCCTCCTGAGATCCTCAACAACCTGGGGGCCCTGCACTTCAGACTGGGGAATTTGGGGGAGGCTAAGGTAGGGCAGCTATAGAGCATTTAAAAATACACAGGGCTGTTTGAGGGGAAAATGTATATGGTGGTGCATATGCTTCACATATAATGTAAAAGAGATTGGACAGAGGTGCTTAATATGATATTTGCGCTTAAAGTACCAAAGGTACAGAGAGTTTTCATGTTCATTAATCTGCTGAAACTATATATAGGATATATGAAATGATGCCAAAAAGTGTCTCAAGGTCATTCCTTACTGTCCGTTTGTCCATAGAAATACTTCCTGGCCTCCCTGGAGCGGGCCAAAGCAGAGGGGGAACATGATGAGCACTATTACAACGCCATCTCTGTCACCACCTCTTACAACCTTGCCCGTCTGTATGAGGCCATGTGTGAGTTCCACGAGGCTGAGAAGCTCTACAAGAACATCCTCAGAGAGCATCCTAACTATGTTGACTGTGAGTGCAGCACAAAAAATGAGCTTCAAACTCTTAGCTTGTGAGGAAATTCACTGGAGGAATGAAAGTTTGAGCCTGGGTTGTGAAGCAGAAAATTATTAACCATTATTGGAGGATTGAAGTTGCATGCAATTCAAGGATATTTGTCGTTGTCAACAGGTTATCTGCGTCTTGGAGCTATGGCTCGTGACAAAGGGAACTTCTATGAAGCTTCAGATTGGTTCAAAGAAGCCCTACAGATCAATCAGGTATCTCTGATGGGCCTGAACTACCTGTTCTATTTTGGTTGTGAATTAACAGATATTTTGAACAGTGCAGTTTCTCTGCAATCACAGATCAAATAATTACATGTTATAATATTGACTGCAGCTTGAACTATTTAAATCTCACTTCACTTATTCCTGCCATAAGCATACATACGGTAGATTGAACGTCCAAAATCACAATAGTTCTGAGCATATTCAGTAATCAGGAGTTGTTTGTATGTGGTTTCTGGTGACAGGATCATCCAGATGCGTGGTCCCTGATAGGAAACCTCCACTTAGCTAAGCAGGAGTGGGGCCCAGGGCAGAAGAAGTTTGAGAGGATCCTGAAGCAGCCATCCACCCAGAACGACACCTACTCAATGCTGGCACTGGGCAATGTGTGGCTGCAGACCCTGCACCAGCCCACTCGGGACCGGGAGAAGGTGTGTGTTTTATGCCCACCAGTGGGCGTGCCAGGCATATTTTGAGCATGTTCCAGAGGTGTGGATGACAGTATAGTGTAGTGATTATGGAGCTGGGCTTGTAATTTAGAAGATATAAGTCTAAATCTGATTTTGGCCAGTGCTTGAGAACCCATGATTGAGGACCTGGCCTCAGCAAATTTACATAGATGATATTTCAAATGCATGTGATAATGCAGTGCATTGTGGTAGATATTCTTTTTGCGAAGGCTGAAGCCATTGTTGATGCCTACAAAACACACTTTTTCTAGAAAAAATGGAAAAAAGGAAACGTAAAAATGGACCTCTGGCACTATGAACTGTCACAGTAACCACCCAAACTAGATTTGCGCCTCAATGTTGTATGCCGTTTTGTTCCAGTATGTCTCAGTAGTGAAATTTTTAATATTTTCTTTTTTAGGAAAAGCGCCACCAGGATCGAGCCCTGGCCATTTACAAACAGGTCCTGCGCAATGATGCCAAGAACCTATATGCTGCCAATGGCATAGGTTGGTATCTGCTGGCTTTGCTGATTTGCTCCAACCTGCACATGACTCTAAAACACAGTTGCGCTGACCTGCAGCTGGTTTCTGCCTGACGAGCACTAGATGAACAGATGTGTAATGCAGGTGTGCTCACATACTGCTGTGTGTTCCACAGGCGCAGTCCTGGCTCACAAGGGCTATTTCCGTGAGGCACGCGATGTGTTTGCTCAGGTGAGAGAGGCCACAGCAGACATCAGCGATGTGTGGCTGAACCTGGCACACATCTACGTGGAGCAGAAGCAGTACATCAGCGCTGTGCAGATGGTGAGGAACTTTGCTTCTTAGAAAACTGATCCTGGATCAAAAACCACATTCTACTCAGAGTTGTTGGGGTTTGGAATAGGAGTTAGGAAAATCATGGAAGTGTTCATTTTATATTACTGTGTAATAATGAGGCAATTTTCATGTATATATTGCTTCATTAATTGGTTTGAAGCAGTTGTGATATAGTGCATTGTGGATTTTTTATGGTCATGATTTAATTAAAGATGGAATATGACTCAAAAAATTGTATAATTTATAGCATAAGTAAGTGTGGGATCCCTGTTTACTGCTACTATAACCATTCATCTGTGTGCAGTATGAGAACTGCCTGAAGAAGTTCTACAAACACCAGAACACGGAGGTATTGCTGTACCTGGCACGAGCACTATTCAAATGTGGGAAGCTGCAGGAGTGCAAGCAGACTCTGCTGAAGGTAAACCGTCTTCTGTGTTTTCCATTTACCCCTTCACACCCTCTCCAATGAGTACCTCATTGGTTTATCCTAAAGTGAAGTGTCAAGAGAGCACTACAGTAAATGTTTGGTGTACAGGGTTGGATTTTTGCGTATATTTACTGCAGTTGTGTGTGTATCATGCTCATGTATCCATGTGTTCCCAGGCTCGTCACGTTGCCCCGAATGACACGGTGCTGATGTTTAACGTGGCGCTAGTGCTGCAGAGGCTGGCCACACTGGTGCTAAAAGATGAGAAGAGTAACCTGAAGGCCGTGCTGAGTGCTGTGAAGGAGCTGGAGCTGGCACACAGGTGAGGGCCTCACCGGCCCTGCTTTCATTACATGACCTCTCCCCTGCTTGTTACAAAAGCACATACGTACCATCACCCTGCCCATTCCGAAGGCCCCACTCCAATCATCAGCCCCAGCAGCCCCCTTCCCCCCACCATGGCCTTGTCCTCCTCTGACTCAGTGTTCTCTGTGTCTCACAGGTACTTCAGTTACCTCAGTAAGGCAGGAGACAAGATGAGATTTGACCTAGCGTTGGCTTCCACCGAGGCCAGGTGAGTTACCACTGGTCATGAACCTGTCACTGGCAGCAACTCCTGCAAGACGGCTTGAATAAGAAGAGAAAGTGATGTAAATGCCCATTGATATAGGATAGACGGTATCACTTCCTAACCTAGTTGTTTACTCTTTGTGTCTGCAGGCAGTGCTCAGACTTGCTGAGCCAGGCTCAGTACCATGTGGCAAGGGCGAGGAAGCAGGATGAGGAGGAGAAGGAGCTGAGAGCTAAACAGGAGCAGGAGAGAGACCTGCTGCGCCAGCAGATGCTGAAGGAGCAGGTTAGTGCCTACACTTTCACCATTCTGCCTCTGCAGCTTCTTACGTAGTCACTCCTCAAAACGGTCTTCAGGGCTTGTCTGATCTGTCTATATCTGTGGCTGCACCTTCAACCTATACCTATAACTTGTAATTTGGTACATTTGACACTGCTTGTATCCTTTAGTTGTATCTGTAACCTTTACCTGTTACGACCCAGTGGCTGTACCTGAGACTAAACCTGTAACATGTACCTGTGCATTTTCAGGAGGAAAAGAGAAACAAGGAGGCAGAGGAGCAAAAGAAACTTCTGGAACAGAGAGCTCAATATGTGGAGAAAACAAAGAACCTTCTCTCCTTTGCAGAAGGGATGAAGGAAACCACAAAAGAGAAGAAGAAAGGAGGTGGAGGACGGGTAAATGCATATTCACTGTACTATGCTCATTTGAAGACCTTTATGTTAAGGTGTATAGACATTTCTTGGAATGTTCTGCTATGATCTGCTTCGGCAGTATAGTTTTTTTTAGAACTGATTGATGAAGCTTGTGGGTGTTGGGGTCTGTCTCTAGCGCAAAAAAGGCGGTGACTTTGACGAGTTTGTCAATGATGACTCTGATGAAGACCTGCCTGTTAAGAAGAAGAAGAAGAGGAGAGCTGGCAGTGGCAGTGAGCAGGAGGAGGAAGGAGAAGAGGGAGAGAAGAAACCACGCAAGAAGAGGAGGAGGTGAGTGATGGCTCCCCAATAGATTTTGTAACAGGAGGATAGCAAGATTGCACATGTAGAATGCTGCTAATTTATCAGGGATTCCTGAGCCAATCCGGAGACACTAAGTATATGGAGTACCCTCGATGGGTGTTTTGGGTGGGGGGCAGTTCAAGGCAGAGGCACCGCTACCCTTGTGCGATTCTGCAGACATCCCAGAGTTTTATTTTACCTTTTCCCAAATCACTTCATTTTAATTATGGCGCATTATTCCCGGGGGAAGTTCATCATTTTGAGCTCAGTTAATCACAATATTTCCCTTATAGCAAATGTTCGCAAGGAACTGTAATTTTAACACACATTCTTCAGCACCACATACTTTTGTGGTTCATGGAGGCTGTGAGGGACTGTTTGGGATTGTGTTTTTAGTATATTGTGTCAGTTCTGTGCTATATTAAATTGCTAATGTATCCCAAGGCCTCACCCAGTGTACAGCCTTCTTAAATCCCAACACTTTCCATCAGGTAGGGAAAACTCCTCTTTAGCCCAAGGCCTAACCCTATGCTTGCTTGCTTGTGATTCAGACCTGCAAAGGGTGGGGATGATGGCAGTGATGATGAAGATCGGGGCTCCAGACCCAAGAAACAGCGCAGGCCCAGAGAGCGCAAGAAGATCGAAAAGGTCTTTATTTCTCTGCTCACCTATTTTTCATCAAATTCTTCATTTTAGAAAGACATTTCCCTCGTTTCCTTCATTAGCCAATGTGGAATGATCATTTACAGTCCCATCACTGCAACATCCTTCATTCTGTCTGGAGAGAGAGGTCACTCTCCAGTCCAGCTGAACTGAGCATTCACTTCTGCAGTAAGACACATCCCTCAACCTTGACATAGGCAGAGCAAAATAAATCAAAGCAGTTACCATTAGACTGAGGCAGGATACTGAGCCAGCTAAGAACTTCATTTGGCAATGTTATAGCCACAGTTGTGCTGGCACAGTCCTGAAGCAAATCCAGACTATTTTACATTTCCCTGTTGAGGGCCAATGTTTAAGTGGGCATGCTGCTGAAAAACCTCCTTAGTTTGCGTATTGTGGTATGAGAGCATGTTTGCAGATGTGTTTCAGCGTTGGTCATGCATGTGGGAAATCTCACTCTGCTCCTTTTGTGAGCAGGCTAAGCCCGAGCGCATGCCCCCATCTCTCAAGGGCAAGATCAAGTCCAAGGCCATCATTTCATCCTCCGACTCTTCCTCTGATGAGGATGGCCTGAAAATTGCTGAAGACAGGTGAGGCTTTCGTGTTTTTTTTTAGGTTGTCTGACATGATCAAATATGACTGCTGCTGCCAATCAATATTATGTGCATTTTAAGCAGCTGTGCACAGTTGTCAGGGTTTAAATTAGGGATGTCAGTTAATTGGTTAACTGTTAATTGTTTATAAGAACGATGAGAAGTTAATTTAGGTGATTAAACTGATCAAGGGCACCACTTCCAGGTGCTACTTTTCTCTTGTGAGCCAGGACCTCTATGGTACAGAATACAAATCCTTTATATTGTTAGTGATTGTTGGTGCTTGTCTTTATAAAACTGCTCTGATACAGGACTGCACAACTCATTTAATATTATTTTGAGTCATTCATCGGTTCATCTTTTTATTACAAAATGCAACCTTTTTAATAAGAAATGCCTTTTGTTACCATCAGCATGGGAGTTACCCATCCTGCAATGTCAGCAGTCCTCTTTCATGCAGAATTCTCAGTCAGTGAATTAGTGTTTGAATATTTTTAGTTATGTCCTTAATGTGCAATGTGAATCCTGTTTTTTTTTTTTTTTTTTTTTTTTTACAGATTTTTGGGGCTTGTCTTGATAAGCCATCTCTTATACATAACCCCTTAATTGATAGGCCTACTTTTAGGCATTCTTTTTATAGGTTATAGCAGATATTACATATAGATACAATTAATTGTTATGAATTGATTAACAAGTTTAGACTACCGGTTAAAAGAATTGCACAAAATTGACATCCCTAGTTTAAATGGATTGTAAGCTCAGGGGTATGAAACCATAGCGATACTTTGATGTAATGAACTGTGTGGCATTCTCTGATTATCAAATGAGCCAAACTATACTGTGAACAAAAAAAAAACAATAGTAGAAAGTGAGACTTCAACTTGAAATTCAGTGTACATTATAAAACAATGTGTTGACTGCTTGACTCAGACTGAAGAAGGAAAGCAGTCACTGCATTTAAGGACTGCAAGTCAAAGTTAATTTTGCTCATTGAGAGAAAACCACTAAGCTCTCCAACAAAAAAATCTCTAAGGGCATGTTGTTATGGCCAGTATCCAATTTAGGCCTTGGAAGGTGTGTGGAATCTAAGTTGACGAAGGAAATTATCAATGAAGTAGCGCAACACCAGAAAACCGTGAGGCCGTACAGTTCTGATACAGCTGTTCTGATGTATGTAGTGTGTATTGTATTAAAATTATCATTAACAATGAATTGGAAAAAAAAAGCAAATAATGGTTTAAAAAAAGTACTGCTTTTTTTGCAGTGCTAACTGAACTAGTGCTTAAATACTGTGTGTTTTTTGCATTTTTTAAAAAAATTTTGTATTTACTATAATTTTTTTGTCTCAGAAACCCCCGGGATAGTGGATCTGACTCAGAAGAAGAGACAAGCCACAGGAAGCGCATTGCCTCAGACAGCGAGTCAGACGAGGAGAGGAACCGCTCAGGCAGTGAGGCTGGCAGCCCCCGGCGCTCCCAGAACTCTGACGACGACGACTCTGGTAGTGACCGTCCAGTAAAGAGGAGGCGGCCCGCCCATTCAGACTCTGAGCAGTCGGATAACGGGAGCAAGAAGAGCCGCTCCGAGGGCTCTGACGAAGAGTCCCCCCCTGGATCACCTGCTGCTGACTCAGACCACGGCTCTGAGAACGAGGGCTCACCCCGTCGCTCCGACAACGAGTCGGAGCCCGAGCGCTCCAACAATGAAGGGTCCAATCACGGCTCAGATGATGACAGTGAGTGAGCAAGACATCCAGTCGAGGCTCAGATGACTATAGCAACCAAGCAAAGTGTCGAGCTGGGGCTGAGATTACAGCAGCAACTGAGTAAGGAACTCTCATCACACCTCCCACCCAAACAAACAAACAAACAGAGATCAAGAATTTTGGCTCATCTTGACATGAATTTTATTTGTAGGAGCTGTGGTCTTGAAAGTTGCATGTTTCCAATTCAGGAAGTCTGTGATGTCACAAGGCTGTGTATTTTGCATTGTATTGGAGCCATCATGGGATTTCCTCCCAGGGTTTTGTAATGGATCCCTGTCAGACTGTTTCTATCCTTTTTTTGTTTCTTTGTTATGTTTATGAGCTGTGGGAGTGCCAGTGACACTGTATATAGAAATGGTAAATGCTGTTGCACATTAAAATCATCCCTTCTGCCCATTTTCTTATTTTAATATCTTTGATTTCTTTTGTTCTCAAATAAGTGAAATATTACTATTACTAGGCTGCATTGTGGGGAGAAAAAGAATGTGTAGATAATAAAATGATTGCAAACATTCAATTTCTGTAAGAGACTTGTGTTCCTCATAAAAATGTAAATCGCAGAGCAGCCTGTGTGGCATTCTATGAACTTAAGTCAGCTCCTTCAATTTGTCCAGCATTTAGCAAAGTATTAATTAAGAAAAAAAACACGGCTGCTTACAATCAGCTAGTGACCTAACTTGTTAAAAATACCTAAATGAATCTGAATTTACAGTTTCAGTTTCTGGTAATAGTGTGCACAGTAGTGAGACATCAAGCTTTGTTTAATAGATCTTAAATGACAACGTATTTTATTTCAATGCTCCATACCTGCCTCATCCTTTACAAGTCCTGTCAAGGTTCCAGTCTGAAAATCTGGAGTACAAAAAAAATATACAGTGCAAGGTAAAAAATGCAATGTAAAAACATCCTCACCAATGAAAATCATGGTCACCTCAAGACCTTTCAACTCCATTTTATTTTCATCCAGTTGGAACAGTATTACTTTGATTCAGCTGTACTTCCATCAGCTGTCCACTAGAGGGCAGCTGGAAATCACTGAATGAATACAGGTCCTGGTGCAGTGAGTCCTCATTTCGCCCACCCGCTAGGACCCAAACAGCAGTGAAAAAGGTACCAGGTAAAAGCAATGCTGCCTGGATCACCCCCAGAAGCCAGAATCAAAACAACATGTCATCCATGTAATGTGTTTACATACTGCCAGCACCATCTAATTCGAGCACATTTGGAAGCTGTGGAGAATTGAAACGATGCAATACACTGACATGTACAGGAGAAGCAGACTGAAATTGAAGATGCGGATGCTGTGGCAGTGGGACACCGTGTTTCATTTGCAAAGTTATAAATAGATTGATCATGTCTGTGAACCACATACTTCTTTGCAAGCCATAGCATGCTGTGTGGAGGTTCTACTAGGCCAACTGCCATCTGTCCCCAACAGCTGGTTTGTGGATTCTCAGGGCCTGTCTGGGTCAAGGCTGTGGGCCTGTGCCACACCTGCACTTTTGGTCAATCCCCTGGCAACATTACAGCACTGTAGCTTATATTGGCTGAGAGCCAAAGCAGAGTTTTATGTATTTAGAAAAGAAGTTTGGCCAGGCAAAGACTTTCCTCCCCAGCATGGGTGGGTGGGGGGTCTGAGGAGAGCAAAATGGTTGTTAAATTCCAGCAGCTAAAGAGCTAGGTAGACACAGAGCTCTTAGACTCTAGACTACACATGGGGCTCATTGCATTATATCTGTTAAGCAGTTGCTCTTTTCGAGTGACAAGTGCATATATGCATTTCGTAGGTTTATAAGAGCAGTTTATAACAGAAAATTTTAATTAAACACTTTTAATGCCTTAAACAATACAATAAGAACAATAAGAAGCTCCAGAATCTGATATACTGAATCCATAATGCGTAAATCCTAGTGGGATTAACACGGATGTGATATGACAGCTTTTGAGGTGACCAGGATCACATACACACACCGCCTGGGGCCAGGAGGAGGGGAGACTGGGGTGGTAGCTCTTCAAGATGTTCAAATGGTTTATTCCAGACCCAGAGCAGCCCACTCCGTCAGCTGTGCTATTCTTCAACAGCAGCATGTCCACAAACCCCAATGCACATATCTATTAATAACCTTTGTACAATGATTTCACAAACCATTTGGGTATTTCCATTTCCAGCGGAGGTAACATTAAGAGTGATTTGTGAGAAGAGGAAAATGGGAATATGGCCTATAGGGCGACCCTCACTGTTTTCCCCCAAATTAAAGCTGTGCCAGGGCAGACAAGTCAACCATTTGACAGTCAATTTTCCATATATCAGCAGTGCGCTGATATCCAGGTGCTCCTTGCAACAGATTTCCATCATTTTGAGACAGGACTGAAACAGGATATACTCTGAGCGGAGAGGGGTTCTGGACGGAAAACAGGACCAACAGCCGTAGGCAAATTAACTGCAGCACAAACTGAAGGAAATGGAGTGAATTTGATAGTCGAATCACACCATTTCAATTGCAGATCTAACTGGTGTTCATTTTTAAAGACTCTGTAGTTGAGTCTGACACCAATTCATTTTTTTGTCTTTTAAATGAAAAGCAATGACGAATGTAGCATTTGAGTGATATTTCAGATACTAGTTATGATTTATTTCAGACTTCCCTGCCTCTCATAAACAAAGGAAACAGGGCATGGTGTAACACTCCCAAAAACAGCAGCTCAGGCAGATGGCAACACTGTCTTACACCTTTATTAAAAATGTATACATTTCATTAGGATGACCATGAGAATACATTGGTATTTAATTTTTCCTAATGCTGAAAAAACCTCTAAATAGGATTATTGTGCAACAGAAGTATTACCATAGAGCATTGTAGTGATAAAAATATGCAAGTTATGTTCATGTAACTGGTTACAGGGAGATTTCATGGATAATTGAACAATCCTTTACCTCATGTGTAGCTGGTGTTTTTTTTTTCTCCAAAAGAGGCTTGGCTTTTCAAGAGCCTTATGAAATTTGATACAATGAGTCAGCACTCAGAGCCCTCCAAGCATAAAACTCTCCCACTCAGCTACAGCAACACCAAACATCTAACAGAGCCCTAAAAACAATATGCAAATGTTTATTACAGTATCACTTTAAGACAGAAACACTTCTTTGTAATGGTTTATTGTGCTATCATCCTAATGTCATATTGTATGTTTGAACACTTTTTAACCCATTTATGTCCTGTTCTCTCTCTGCTTCCAAGTTGAGATTGCTCAATTTTATAATACATTTTTTGAGGCGAGGACTTTGACGTACTATCGATTAAGTAAATTATAGTCCCAATGAAACAGCAGGAGATAGTGGCGACAAGAAATTGTACAAAACACAGGTTGGTTAGAATCACACAAATTAACTGAACATTTACGTTGTATTTTCTTTTATTGTTATTGCATTGATTCACTGTATTGTCTAATGTGCTGTGACAAATGAATTCTTTTTAAAGAGGGTAGAGCTACAGCTGAAAGCAGTGAAGTTCTAAATGCTTGGCAACTGCTCCTTGAAAACCATTCTTGGAAAATAAATAGTTCAAAGACAAAGCAAATGGTAATGACCCACACATGGTGCAAAAATCTATTAAAGATTTGTGGAAAGCAACGGTAAGAACTGTTAACCCCCACCCCCAACACACAGTGCTATTCTCTCCTTTCAACTTGCACCTGACCTTCTTTGACTACTTGCAGGCACAATTTCACTGAAAAAGAGGACAACCTCACAACACCATATGGCCAATGAATGCCATTGGCTTGTCATCTCTATAAATGCTTTTATATAGGCAGATACTATTTGACAGCAAAAAAAGACATTTCTGATACTGATAGCTCTTTACTGTTAATGAAAAGGAAATAGATGGTCATGTGATGCATCATCCCCCTTTCTATGAATGGAGGTCTAACCTCTCTGAACCTCCTAGGTACAAATTGACAAGGGTGTGCATTCTAATCTACTGTCCACTGTATTAAGATTAAAAATGATCTGGGAACATGGAAGATCCTCAGTGTTAAACAGGAGAAGATCCTCAGTGTTAAACAGGAGATTAGAGGAGTCAAGAACAGCCAAAACTGTCCTAGAGAGAAATCAAAAACAATATTCATCTCCTCAGTAACCTGGATGAACAGGAATGCATGCGATTAAGAGAGACCAGCCAAGTGCTCCCAAGAGGAAGCGGTTTACCACAAGCAGAAATGTGACCTCACTTCACCCTATAAATCTACTTTACAAATCACTGTCAGCCATTTGTATACAGCAAGTCGCACAAATCAAGGATTCTTTTAATCAACATGGAGTTGGTTTACTTTAAACAGTGTACCGTGTAACAGCTCTCACACGGAAGAGAATCAAACGGGCAAGAGACAGCAAAGGAACACCTAATATTGTGACATCCAAAGAAGCAAATCCTCCCCTACATGCGGCAACGGTCACGGCACTTCTGTAAGCCCACTGAATGTCAAGATAGCTCACTTTCAAAACAAGGCTGAAAAACATGGAACCATAGAACACAATTTTAGCTGTAAACGAACATTTTCTTTCTACAGACCATTCCTACTTGCCTTTAGTTGTTTTAAGATGAGAACGTCTTCACAAGACCAAAGGCCAAGGCCAATCTCATTTTAAGATGAACAAAAAAAAAAAAAAAAAAAAACCCCACATATGCATCGTTCATTAGCTGGGCAGAAAAGTTCACATGCAGGAGACTGAATCACTTACGGGCATTGGAACATTAAGCTTTAAAATTTTAATTTTTCAGGTTCCATGAGAAACAGTAACTGCAAATCTCGATACTCAGTTTAGGTGAATCGTACTTTATAACCTATGCCCCAAAACCTAGACAAACTTCATACAATCTCAGTGAGCCGCACATGCACACAGGTGATAAATACTCAAGACAAGTCTTGTTGATCTTAAGTGTTTAACTTTACTGAAAGTTAAGCAATAGTGGTACACAGAACATTCTCAGCACTTACACAACCTTACAATAACACCTTAAATAGAAAGCGATTCCTTTTACAGACGTAGGTCTCATGAGCACACTGAGTGAAATTGTTATGTGCGGGGAGAACGCATCTTAAAAATGTTTTCCATGATTTTGAATACGTCTAAAAATATCCATTTTTAAACATTTAATGGTTAAAGTTAAATTTGTTTTATTTCACCAATTAAAAGACAGATTAAAAATTGTTACACTTTCTATGGTTCGATCAAAAGTTGCATCTCAACAGGCTGAGTTTAGTCCCTGAAAAACATCGTGAGGAGAAAAAAATTCAAGTATCAAATGTTTGACAGATAGACTGCAGGGTGGGTGAGAGTGTGGTTAGGTTTGGAGGGACTAGGGACACATGAATGCAAGTGGATAAACTGAGGGTGGCTTGAAGCCAGGTCTTTCCACACACCCAGGGATAGAGGGGAGGGAGAAGAGAAGGGGGGGGGGGGAAGAAAAAAATAAAAAAAGAGCACTTAAAAAGGGCATGATTTGATCTTTCACAAGCAGGCTCTACTGAACAAGTAAAACCAGTTTTTCCATCTTGTTTTTAATTGAAGACTTGTGCACTTGCCCAGGTCACTCCATGTCTCAAGTTGAACAGGGACTTTTTCCATACCCAGCACATAACAAAGCCCATCGCTAGGAGGTAGAAACACGGGCAATATCTATCCAACTTCTACAGCAACCGAGGATTAACAGTTTAGATTTTGACAGATCAAGGGATGGATGAATATTGCAACAACTCAAAAACAGAAAAAGCGTTACACTGAGCAAAGTGCATTTCTACAGTGTGGCTAAGCAGTTAACTCAAAGCTTGCACAGACCGTGGCTGCAGGGTTAGCCCTCGCCATAAGCCACTGCCAAAAGGGCCAAACTGAAAGATGTCATTTCATGCTTCCAAGTGTCGATGTCTAAGGGAAGCGTAAAAACATGGCATGCCCTTATGCGCTTAAGACCTTATGCCAAAAGATAAAACAAAACCAAAAACAAAGCAGGGATAACATGCTTGAGCTTTACAGGGAGAACTTTACAGCGGAATGGATGTTTGCAGTTGTTAGGTACAAGCGTCACAGGAAGGACAGGCAGAGGGGAAAGCAGTATCATATCAATAGTTGATTTCTGCACTATAAGGCTTTGGCTGATTCCTCAGTCAGCTTCCTCCTCAGACTCCTCTTCCTCAGCCGTTTCCAGCCAGGTCAGCCATTGGTTCACCTGCGGGGGGGAACCCAATCATCATTACGGAGAAGTTAAACAACCTGAGATATCCCCAATATAACCAGGAGCCCTATTTAGTAAAAGTACCAACTTGTTAGGAGTAAAAGGGCAATAACCTTTGTATATTTCAGGAAGAAAGTCAATACTTTGTTACTCATGTTACTGGCAATTTTGGGTACTAGACGAATAGGAGTTTATCTATACAAAGTAAACTGTTAAATGAGATAATTAAAGCCTAAATAGTTCTAGAAAGGTTAGTGACCACACAAATTGTCTACATCATGAACACTGCAAAAACGTTCACCTGGAATAATGCTTTTCCCTTTCCTGGGAATTCTTGGGTAATATCTTCTTTCCATGCAAGGAAGGCTTCTTCTTCAATTATCTCCATGTCATAAAAGTTAACAAAGTAGCGCAGCAGCATGCCTACACAATTGACAAGAACCACAGAATTACAATGATCCTTTACACCAAGTCCTCACAGAGACTGTGTGCAAAAGCCATCAAACAATTGACAAGAACCACAGAACTAATAAATGAGTGATCTCTTACCCTTTGGGAAAGCGTTGGCGTTGCAGTGGACCTGCAGGGCATAGAGGGCGCTGACCTGCAGATCCACATGGTCGTGCAGGAACTTCTGCATCACAGGCTTGAAGGCGAGCAGCAGCTGCTTCTCCTGGTCCAGCTGATCCTTGGAGGGAGCGGAGAGCTGCTCGTCACCTTCTGCCATACACATCTCATGGGCAATGTACTGCAGGAAGCTGGCACGGTTTTAAAAAAAAAAAAAAAAAAAAAAAAAAAAAAAAAGTTAAGATGTTGTTAGATAACGGAGATCACCTGCTGTGTTTTATTCAGTGGCAATTTGGCCATATTGCGCAGAAATTGTGAAATGTGATCTTTAACCGAGGGAAAAGTAATATATCCTTATTCTTCATTCATACATTTAAATTATAAATCAATATTCAGACTGTCATTTTAAACCTTACATGCTAAAGACAAGAACAAAATAAATGTGACAGTCCCACTAACTTTCCTACCTGGTCATGAGGATGTTGACAAAGCCCTTGTCAGTGTGGAGCTTGGGCGAGATATTGTCTTTGATCCATTTGTAGATGGCTTGTGGAGAAGGGTCAGCCTTGATCTGCATCAGCAGCTCCTTCTCAAGCTTCAGCAGGGGGAAAAGGAAGCTTAGCCCCTTACCCTCCAGGATCTCCAACATGCGGTCCTTATTCTGGTCAATCTCTATTGGTGGAAAAATAGGACCCAGTGATCATCAGTCCCTTTTCCCATGAAAGCTTAAAAATTCAACAAGTAAAGGTTATTAAACAGTGAAAATAAAACTGCTAAACTCAAGACAGAAGAGGTATTTTTGTGGCTGGGGTTCGGTTTGGCAGAATAACTGACGCTACCACTCAAGGAACTGATCTTTGAGCCAGTTCTCAACATTTGACCTTACTGTCAAACAGATGTTAAACAGAAGTACTTCAGACAGGTTTAGCAGATTTAGAGTTTTTAGGGGATGGGAGGGGGAGGGGGTCACGTACCAGGCAGCATCTTCTGCATGTTGACCTTGCTCTGCTGGAAGAGGTCGGTCAGCCACTCACGATCCTTCAGCTTGGCGGTCTGCTGCAAGCAGAGCAGGAAGAGGGGGAAGTGCGTGCCATTCTCCAGAGGGTGCGCCAACTCCGCCACACTGATCAGCTCTGCAATGATCGCCCGTGCAGCAAACTGTGCCAGATACGACTTCACCAGGGGGATGTCCACCTCAATCTTAGCACACTGGTCCAGAACATTAAGGAAAGCCTGCAAATTCATCACACACGGAACGTCAGGCGGGAGAGGGCATTTCACAAAAAAAAAAACAAACACACAAAACAAAAATATAAACCCATAGACCGATAACATTTGGCATCAGCTCAGACTGTCAATCTTGCATACAATATGTAATGGAAAAAACATAATTTGCTCTACATGCATCACACACACACACACACACACACACACACACACACACACACACACACAGGAGTGCAGGAAAGGGCGGGAATACCTGCATGAAGTTCTCCCCAGAGACCAGGCCCTCCATGCGCAGTGTGTGGATCAGTGTGCTGACATGCTCTTTGTCCTCATCTGAGCGATCCAGGGAGCAAACCACCATCTTGCTTAGCATCTCCGGCAGGAAGTGCTTAGGAGCCTTCATCTCCCTCACACCGTTCACTGCATCACTGATGTTCTTACTGTTCAGGTACTCCGTCACTACCGTCTCCTGGAGGTTGGGACAAAATAGGAAACCAAACTTACATTCAATTCCAAGTTTTTGTTGCCCAGTTTACAAAAAAAATAAATAAATAAATAAACCACATCGCTATCCTGTTCACTCAAGAGACTGCAGGCTAGTACTGGCTAAGGTGCAGTGTGACTGTTAAAACTATAGATCACTCAGAAGCAAAGCAGCGGTCTGATCAAACAATCTGCTGCACAATGCCATTCTGAGCTCCCTGTCACACTTGCAGCTGAAAAGGTTAGGACCTTGATTTGGAGCCAAATGACAGTTCCTCATATGGACATACTGGCTCTGCTGGGGTACATACGGTCATTTTCAACAGCTCTTCCTTGGCGGGTGGCGGCTTCTTGCTGGTCTTCTGAGGTTTTTCCTGTATTGGAGGTGGATTTGTTTTGAGACCAAGCTGAGGGGGCTGGGGAAGAGAAAGCAGCACATTTTTAAATCCAGGCATAACACTACAGATCACAAAAATGTGGCCTTAAGTTTCACCCCCTTTTACCTGTCCCAGCGGCGGAGTCTGGGTGCGGGGAGGCTGAGCACTCGGAGGAATCATCGTTGGTATCTGCGGCTGCAACTTTGGCACTTGGTTTTTATTCAGGAGGAATGACTGCGCTGGCCTCAGGCTGATCTGTAAGGGAGGGGAGAGGAAAAAAAAAAAATAATAATAATTGAGGCCTTTATGGAGGGAGGAGAAAAAAAAACTACATGGCCACACCATGCTGTGGCTGCCCTCATATCTCATAATCACGTTCAGTGGAACCATCGCCAGAATAGAGGTGAAGTGGAGTGGAGAGAAGAGAAGAGAGGGAGAACTGAAAAGAGTGGTGAAAAAAAAGAACAAGACTGAGAGAACTGGCAGCAGGTTTTCCCCCTCAGAATAACGCGTCTTTTCATAATCACAGGGCAGAGCAGGGTGCTTAGCATGGGTTTCTCCCGTCTTTACCTCATCGGCATTGAGCTGGCCTTTCTTAATGAACCGGGGCGGCATGTCCTTGGACTGGGCCTGCTGCTGAGATGAATGGCTCTGGTTCTGGTTGTGGAAATGCTGATTCTGCCCCTGAAAATCAACATGATAAAATTCACACCTGTTATCACTCACACTTTCAGGCAGCAAGTGTCAATATTTGACTATTCCAGGCAACCTGGTCTCAACGACTAATGTGAATGCATACTGTTTGGACTGGCTGCACAGGGAAGTGGTGGCCTGCTGAGGTGCAAGCAAAATCATGAACTTTAAGCCCAAGCTAAAAAGTGGTGTGGGGGCAACAAGACTTCCAAATGAGCTACTGTTATTCTTTTCACACTTTCTTCAAAAAACAATGATATAGATTTATAATCCTGAGTTGCTCATGGTTTCTACATTGATCCACTCCCCACCCCATTATGAACATCAATATGAAAACTGGGGTTTGGATGAGAAATTGGTTAGAGAAGGTGAAAGTGGCTTACCTGACTGGACTTAAAAGTTTTGCCCCCCATGTCAAACTGAGACTGGGGAACAGGCACGATGTGGCCACTGTGTCCATTGAAGAGTGGATTAGTGCGGTGACGCCCCATAGTGGGTGAGAATCGGTCCTGAATGACTCCCGGACCAGTGCCAATCCCACTACCTGAGGGAGACCGTCAAGATTCAGTGATTGACCACAGCACTCCAATAAGACAGCCACATGCCCAAGATTATTTTCACTGATATCCCCAATGTAGCACCTACCAAACGTTACATTCTAGGTGAAATACTGGCTTCCGCAGACAACAGTTCGTAATCTTTAGCAACATAGCTGCTAAAACAGTTCTAAAAATAAGCTTAGTTGCATCTCTAAAGATTGACTCTCACCTGGCATCTGCCCAAACATATCAGCCAATCCCCCAAGAGTTTCCCTGTCCAGTTTCATCCTGGTTGGCATGAAGGAGCCTTCCAAAAAGAAATCAGTCCTCATTCCCTGGGCCATTTGTGGAATAAAAACACCCAAATCCTAAGAGAACAGAAACAGATGTAGGTTAATGCTTCCACATTTAATCTAAAATGCCAGACCAAAGCAGTACATGCAACACTATTCAGCTGAATGTAGAAACTACTAGACAACTCCAAGCCTGCCATGCAACATGCTGCCAAAAGACAATTCAATTAAGCTATTTCACAAAGAGATTTAGGTTCATTTAACAAAGTTCACCTTTACTGCCTCCTGACGAATCTGGTTAATGGTCTTTGGTCCATTATCGATAAAAGCTTTGCGAGGAACCCAGCTGTTTTCTCGCAACTCCACAGTGTCCTGCAGCAGGAAGCGAATCCTTGCTGGCAGTTCCTTGTTGTTCATTAAGGATCGCATACGGCCAAAGTACTGATCCATTAAAGACTGCAGGCGAGGAAAGGGAATGTTAAAACATGAGAAATGCAGCTCAATTGACCTTTGCAAGCAAACTGAAGTGTCAGTGACTAATACCATCATTCCTAAACTGTAGGAAGTAAATATGGGGGCAGGGGAGGGGAAACAAACTGATAAGAGTCCAATTTAATTTTCTTCTCTCCAAGATGTGTAGGAATACATTTTATGTCTTGACAGAAATTCATACAGTACTGTTACCTTGGCTTTTTCATGATCTAGTCTAGGCCCCACTGTTCTCATTATCTGACAGAGGCACTCCAAATCCTCTCCCATATCCTTAAGTTGGACTCTCTTCTTCTTTTCCAAAAGCTGGGGAAATAAATTGAGGCAAACCACAAGTCAAACAGACCATAGTAAGTGCACATAGTCCTTCCTAAAGAATGGAACAATGCAATGACCCAAGTGAGGACATAACTGCAATTTTCCAAGTAAAAAAAAACAAAAAAAAACAAAAAGAACTATGACATACTGTTTTGATGCACTTATGAAGGATAGATTCATGGATAAGGTCGAGTTTGCCAAGTTCCCCAATGAATTTGATGTTGCCCAGCATCTTGATCTTGGCAATGGCACGCTGCTCCTCTTCCTCAGAAGTAAGAGGGTTGTCATGTTTGTCATAGACTAGATGAAGGGAAACAAGACAAACAAATGAATACATTTGAACTGGGTGGAATGTGGAGCTCCATGTATGTGGAAGAGTGGTGGAGGAGAAACAAATACTAATACTCACTTTCAACATTTCTGGTACGGTTTTCAAATTCATCCTGAAGCTTAGAAATCAGAAGTCTCCTAAATGTCTGTACAAAAAGGGGAGAACAACAGTTTCTAAAAGCTCTGACCTGCACATCAATTCCTCCCATATTCATTTAAATGAGCTTAGACCTTCTGAGAACTCTACTAATAGATGGCTTACCGTGCTCTGCTTTTGTGATGTTTGGATCTCTGGTGAAGGGCCATCAAAGTTTGGTGCATCTTCTGCCAAGCGCAGACATAGCTGAGCATATAGCGAGCTATACTTGGGCTCTTCAAGGGCTTTGTCTACAATCTAGCAGGAAATAAAAATACACCTCACAAATGATGGCATGGATGAACTGCACTACCTTTTTTTGGATGTAATAATAATAATAAAAAAAAGCCTTGTTCAATATGAACAAAGTTATACTGAAGCGTAGATGTTGACAACCAAATTTAAATCCACTGATTACATCAAAATCAACAGCTCAATCAATTCAATGCATGTCTGGCACAAGTAGTTTAATTCAGAGTAATAATGAAAGCACTTACCAGCAAGATGACTCCTTTTAGGACGAGTTTAGAATCTACGCCCACATTCAGGAGCTCAAGGCATAGCTTGTCAAACTTTTCAGGGGTCAGCTTATTAAGTATGCTGGTGGTGAAAGTGAGACAATGCATTACTGCAAGGGACACCCTATATCAATATCAACTCAGTTTGTAACTCAGATGAGCTTATTCAAGATCAGAGTAAGCTTTAGCATTTCACTTCCCATTGGTTTCCTAGCGCAACACAACAATCCACACGAACACAGAAACATTCAAAACCAAAAAAGCCATGAAGAATCCATTCTTAATGACTTAAAGCCTGATTTGTCCATTACTCTGCTTTTATGGCGACTTGGTTGAGGGACATCTGTGAAGCATACATACCCTCTTACTTTCCTAAAGATTGCATCATGTCGTTCTTTTTCGTTGGAGGAGTTGACATCTCGTCTAGTGCTTCGTGAAGGAACCCATCTCTGAACGCTAGGCCCTGGGGTTTTCCCCAGGTACTCGCTGGAAAACGTACAATCCAAAATCAGCCAGTAGCATGTAAAGTATAAGACACTAAAAGGCTGCACTACAGCTATAATCAATCTAAACATTTCAACAATTGGAACAGCATGCTAAATGTAAGGACAGAGAACTGATGGGTCTCAAACAACGGACCTAGAAGGAAACAGCATGTTTACCTGTTGCCGACAGTCTTGGGATAGTGCTGAGGTGCACCCCTACCTCCTCCTCCGCCCGAAGAAGCACTACAACCAAAAACAATCCTGTCCCATCAGAATCCGATAATAAAAGCTATTGTGATAAAATGGCACAAGTCCAGGCTCAGCAATTCCACTAAGGGCCAAACTTGCAGATCAATCTCCACCTCATTTAGACACACTTTTCTAGTCACCAGCTGAGGATTCTGACAGCTTTTTTTTTTTTAAACCGTACAGACTAAACGTTTCTGACATCCTGAAAATCAAAGTCCACCAATTGAATTTGAACACAAGCTCATTTAAAAACCTTATTTGACTGTACTGAACACTAAAGCAGAGAGATAAGATGCACATTATTAATAACAAAAACAGCTGATGGACTACATAAATACAGACACAAAGGACACACAGAAACCAATATATTACCCAATACATAAAAAAATAGCGAAATATATATGCTAAGAAATGATCTGACCACACCATCTCACCATGGCACAAATGGTCACAGTGAGAATTTAAAACCCAAGATTGGCAAGCTTATACCAGAACAGGCAAAGATGGCCATGTTGGTGGGACTCACCGATGGGTTAAATAAAAGTTAACTCATCCAACACACATTTTTCTTCATTCTTGACGAAACCCAAAAAACCCCTAATGTTGCCTTGGACTTTAACTTACAGAGGTGTGGTCTTCATTTCAAGATGCGTTACGGAACCAAAGGTGATCTACCCTGCCTCTGCTGAATAAGGGGGTTATAAGAACACTTCAGCTCTGCTGTAGAACACTCACAGCCACAATGGAGAAAGACTATGCAAGATGGACATACATTACCACAAAGTCATTTGCTGTGTTAAGTATTTAAAAATCTAAAACTGATAATTTTAATGCTGTATTGGCATGTCTGAAATTATGGTATTTTCAACTAACTTTCGAATATGTCACCTCATGAGAACTCTGTGTGTATGTATGGATTGGGGGTGGGGGGTCATTTACTCAAACCCTTATGCCCTGAAAGGCCATCCATTGTTTGACACAAACCTGAAACGAGAAGCACCCCCTTCTGCAATCACACTCTCCACTTTGGCGGCTTGACAACGAAGAATCTTCAAAAGAATAATATACAAAGGGTGGGGTGGGGAAAACGAACTACGGAAAAGAAAGGACAATATGGTTAGGACCTCTTTAATCGTACTCATTCTGGCATTCAGTGCAATTCGTTTACTTTATTACTAACTGCATGTTAACACCGTTAGCCAAAAAAATATTCACCTGAAGAAAACATATTTTGGTGGGTTGCTAATAAACAATTACACAGTACAATACTTAACATGCTACCTAGAGACACATCAAAGCGTTAACTATATTTCGAACGATGTCTCTACACAAAAGATTTTTCCTGCTAGCCAAGCACCCATCTACGCAGCTGGGTTACATTTCCTTTGTCGTCATACAGGCCCAGCAGGACAGTCAGCCATCTACTATAGGCTAGTGCATTTGGGGGACCATGTACAGGAATCTTGGAAATTAATTTGTGTTGAGCTACAGATTAAGACCGACAACCAAGTTATCCATCGAGGAGAAGTAAACAACTAGGATAGTTACATTAAATAATGATGTTATCCATTGAAGGGCCATGCAAACCTGCAGACGTCTGTAGCTTGCTGGCTAGCGTGCGATTTTAGTGTATAACACAACGTTATGGCTTAAACAGCGAAAGAAAGAAAACATTTGATGAGAAACATCAAAGACGATGTGCAGATTCTAAGAAAAATGAATCATGTCCTGGCAGAATCATGCTCCTTAGCGAGACGTGTTTGAATTGATAGAAATACTTTTGATTTTTTAAAAGTTCACTCACGATATATTTTACAGTCAATGTTAAATGCTGGCCTATCAATTTTATAAATAGTACGGAAGAATCGTGAATTATCGTTTCAGATGTCGGATCAAATTTATGTTACACACACAACACATCAGCTTTTACGCATCTTTAAAGATATAACGTAATATTAAAAAAGATAACTGACGTTATCCAATGTTAGTGGTATTTGTAAGCTAACCGGTTTCAGAACCATCCATTTTTACTTGGTCAGCTATGTTTAAATTACCACTATCGTGTTGTTCACCCATAACATGGTCACATTATCACAAACTATGTATGATATGCCGGGAAATATTTTACAAATACTGAGTTACAATTACACACGCATACTCAATCATTATATACTTATGTCATGTCAAAACGCCGGCAGTCAATTCGGATTTGCCGAACAACACCCGTGTTCTCCCCAAGACGCCATTTTCTATGATTTCGTTTCGGCTTTGCTAGCGCTAGCTAACTCTCTAGCTTACAAAACAGTAAAGATACACAGAAAGAAAGCGATAGGGCAGCCATTTTGTCTGGGTAGCTAGCTAATCACTGAAAATTTAGAAAAAATGAACTTACATTTACTTAAACAACTTCAGTTTTCAGGATGGTTTTGTTCCGAAAGAAGAAAAATAAAACAAGGGAAATGACAAATTTTAGAGGCGTTCAACCGAAATAACGAAAGAAAGCCGATCCGTCTATCTCGCCGCCACGGGGAAGAATGTGCTTGCTGTCGGCCTACGTCATTCGTGAACCCAAATTCTTATGAGCAGTATAAGCCTAACTTGCTAGCTTCTTACGTAGGTACCATCAGCGTGTCTTTTGCCGTATCGGAATGAAGATATGCAGTGAAGGCGTTTCCAAAATGTACAACAATCAATCAAATAATACATGGAACATAATAGCCGAGTAAAGCAACTCCTCGTAAAATAGGATAGGTTGACAAGTAGCACAGCCGCAGTGCAGGATTTAGAACTAGCTAATTATAAAGGTTAGCCATAGCTGCTATTACTGTGAAAATATAAAATAACTATCCACTTAGGTATTGCTAGGTGTGTTACAAGAAGAAAGGAGTGAAGCTGAAATAATTGCTTAACTAGCGATTATGTTATTCGTAACTACTCTAACATCTTGTGTAATGTCTGATGTAGTAAAGTTATCTAGCGATAACGTTAGAGACACCAGTGATGCTGTGGAAATTACGAGGAATAACTTGGTCACCCTTGCAATTAAATCATGTCGATCAACCTGATTTTCCTGAGTCCATTGTTGGTTGCGTAAGCGATAAAACAATTCGTTGGAGCTAACTTGTTAACTTACTGTTTCCCAAGTAGGTTGTGGAAACGTCATCACGCTAATTTACCTTGCTTTGTTAGCAAGCATAATATTAACTACTTAGCCAGCGTATTATCATAGGTTGTTATTTAAAGAGGATAACGGTAAATTCTTCATAGTTGTATTTTAACTTTTAATTAAATGTGGTAACAGCTGTATTAACAAGGAATTCATACAACCCACGTTATAGTTGTGTTTAGCTACAGTGTAAATTACGTGTTTATGGGTGATATAACAAGATAGCTAAACGAATACTGACAATGTGCTGTAACGATTCAACATTGATTTAGCCAAGCTACAGAGTGCAATAGGTATGAATGTGAGTACATTTTTAGGATCATTCACTGTAATAGAAAGGACTCAAGTTAAATTTCACATTGTCGCTCGTTTAGGAAGATGGTTGCAGTTTCAACTAACGTTTCGGTATTTGCTAAGATCCTTGATCTATTTTTCTGTATTTTGGACAGATTTTCATATCTAAAAGGAATACGTGTACATTTTTCATTATGCATAGTACAAATCTGCCGGCTTCTTGGCCTACTTGGCTTTATCTTTAGACTGCTGTAAAAGACACTTCTGTATTTACGTGATTGACTCTATTTTCTACACTCCCAATTAATACGTATAGATTTATTTAGTAGCGTGTGCATGTATCAATCTTAATAAAGGACACATTTTCAGATACAGTCGTGGGTATTAAGTTTCGACAGTTACAAATCGGGATAGACAGTTCTTTTTGAGTTCATCATGCTGTCAGAGGCAGAACGATGTTCACATGGCCGGAGATGCTGTATTCATTTAAAGCAACTATTATTATCAATACATAGTTATATCGCCAATTGCAGTAGGGACAAAATGTAACAGAATGCCCCCCTAAAACCATGGCTCGCTTTTTCACATGAATTTCACATTCCCTTATTTCTGGCTCCATCTGAGAGTTGTCTCTCAATAAATACCGAACCAAATTGGAGATAGTGGTTTTCAGTTTTCAAAGGCAATTACATAAGTAGCAGGAACAAGCTCAAGGATAGGATGAAATTAAACATAATTTAATAACAGAATTTATATGTATATTATTTTTTAACAAAAGATTTGATTCCTCTCATATTTTCTATCATATGCTTATTTTTATTCTGGTGACCAGAGATTGGGCAAGCATGACACAATCATAGACATTTTATATGACAGAAATGAACCCCTTACTTAGGCGGATTCATATGGTGCTGCAGGAACCACTGGTGTCAAGCAGATTATGCTGCCATATGTCCTGAGTTGGCCACAGTTTGGCCTGTTTTAATCTCTACCCTTTAAGTAGCTATATTACTGCTCTGTGCTGGGTGTGCTCCAGGGGCCCATCACATTAGCAGCTATACCCCCATAGTGAAAAATGAAGCATTTCATGTGGTGGTGAGCTCTCATACACACATCACACTCACAATAAGACCATCTGCTCCTGCAGCTCACTAATACTGACTAAGGATGACTGACTAAGGGTTCCCCTCCCCCAGGCAGTGACAGTGTAACACACTAAGAGGACCCAGAACAAAGACCTCAGGGCTCATGAAAGGGATTTATCTCCTTGGATAGTAGATGTCATCTCATTTAATCATAAATGTAAACTTCATGGCCCACATATTTTTGTGGCAGTTGACATAGTCTTGTATGATTTTGTAGCTCTGATAAGCTCAGGAGGAAAGTGGCAATCTCTTCCATGCAAAGTAGCCTCACCTTTTAAAGACATCCCTAAGACCCACTCAGTATGAAAATATACATTTCTTCTTTTTGTGAAACGAAAAAATAAAAAGTTAAAGTACATTTAAAAATAATGATGAGTACAGATACACTGAATAGACTGTTGGCATCTTAAAACATGTTTATGGTCTTTATTACTTAAGTGTTGATATGTCAAACAGTAAAGAATGTAGCAACAATCTTTGTAAAATGTAAGCATCTAGACATAAGAAAAGGCAGACAGAATGCTCATTTAATTTTAATTTATTTTGACCCATGTTGTTTATTTTTTTCATTTGATAACTCATGTTCTTGTATATCAAGCAATTGGAATCAGTCTGCTGCTTAACTGACTATAACAAGAATTTGCATTTTGAGTGTCTTTATTGTAATGCTTTAGCTCATAATAATGTTGAACATGTGTATAGAGGAAGCACATTCAGCCATGAGGGCACTCACTAGATCAATGATTGTTCACAGACTGCAGCTAGCATTCTACAACACTGATTGATCCGTGGCAGAAAGAGTGCAGCTCCTGGGGCCTGGTTAAAAATCATCCTCTGCAACCCCCATTAGAGATCATCTGACCTTTTCACTAAGCATAAGGGGAGACCTGTTCTTTAAACTGGCAAAAGTGAGAATCATCATGGGAATAGTGAGCCAGTGTTCAATTGTTATGTAGGTAAAACAAACTAACGTTTTTGATACTGCTTTCTATTTCTCAAATTTTTATTAGATCACCTAATTTTTCTGCCCTTATTGTGGGGGTTACCCTTGTAGTGGGGAGGTTACATTGTATGTAGTTTGTATATTATAAGCTAGCAAAACTTGTAATATACAGCAGCAATACAGGTTAACAAACGTGTCTGAGATAAAGATTACTGCATTACCGTCTCAATGTATTAACAAGGAACCTTCTGTCTGCTTTGCCATCTACTTTCTCCTCATTATCTCTGTTCCCAATGTTATCACGTGTCAGGATGCATGTTATTTCAATGCTATTGTTCAATTTTCAGTGTCACCTGAAGAGGGTATCAAATAAATACAGACACTGAAGCAGTACAATGTTTTTAATGCACTGAAAATATATCTATGTATATATGTATGCACATACACGCACTCATTTGTTACAAGTTGAATAAGGAGTAATTATTTGTAAATTTATCTTATTGAGGATTATTTATATTTATGCACTATCTATAATTATCTACATTATCTATAATGCACATTTACATCATTATGCAGGTAATTTTCTTTACCTGTATAATTCCCATTGACATAGGAAGTCAATGTTGCTCAGCAATGAAAAACAATGTGCTTTTTTGGCTAAATGCTGTGCAGGTAGACTTGCAGATAATGTGTAATGCAGATAAACTTATACAAGGTGTTAGCTTCAGCAGTTCACTTATTTGAAGTTGTCAATGGAGTATTTTTAGCTCTGTTTTATTTAAATGAGTTTCAGTGTGCTGAGTGACAGAGAGATCATGAGAAAGTGCAGGGAAGTGATAATCAGGGGAATATGAATGTTTCCTTTTCTTGTCTTTGGTATGCAGTGTTCTTTTCTTGCAACAGTGAAACATACGTAGTGTGGGTTTCTTCATGGTGAGTTCTAGGAACTGGCTGTCTGGTGTTTTTAATGATAAGACAGACAATGGCATAGTCACATATCAGTGCCAATATAAAATAGTGTTATTCCGCGTATTGTGGGTGGAAAAACTATGGGATATGTCACCCTGTTTCAATAATCCCTGTACAAACCATTGCCTGTATTACAAGGCAGCATCTGTTTGTAAACATGACTTCACTCTTCACAGGTACAGTCATCATAAGAACATGAGCATAGCATATAAGTAAAGATATACAACTTCCCAGTGGAGTTAGACTGTCTTGATCTTTCCACAGCACAGTATGTACACAGAAACACAGTTCAGCATCATATTACTTGTAGGCTGTATACAAAGTTGTTGGCTGAACAATGAGTAAGGATTTACCCCAGGTTTAGACAATCTTTATAGTATTGCTGGTGTAGTGATGCTGGCACATCATCTGCTACCATTGAATGGTTTTCATGTCACTCAGAAAGAACAAATACTTTTGGGTTTAAGGTGAAGTGAGGAAGGAGGTTGAGTCGACACCAAAATAAATGGCTCTCCTCTGTTAGTCCCTTTGTAATGTGAATGTCTGAATCTTCCCCCACCAAAGCTGCTTTTGTTATGATGAAAGATATCAGTGAGATATTCACATGTAAACCGTGGAAATCTGCATGACATCTGTAATTCTAGGGCTTTCAGCATCTTTCAACTTTTGCATCAACCACACTGCTTCATTTGACAATATGAATAAAAGAATGTGATTTTTCAGTGAAATCACTGGAAATTCTGAGTTTGCTCAGGTCATGTGACTGCAAATACATTTTCCTGTACAAGTCTTTCTTTATCCTACATAAATTGGAATGGGCATGGTGAATTGTTATTGGTTGCTATACACTGTGTCACTGTTAACGATTTCAACCCAGATTATAAATTCACATCATAGAAAACTGGGGAGACATCAATGGTTAACTGAGAAAGCATTCAAGAATATGTTTCAGGAAAGAGATGTAAATCAATCCAAATGCTTTCTTCTGTCGGTTTGGGTTGCCTGCTGTGTGGGTAAAGAAGAGAAGATGCCCATGTGATGGCCCACTGCTTTCATTCTATAGTTCTCCTGCTGGGGGACAACAACATTTCTGATTATTTTACATTGTGTTGTGTGTTGAGTGTAACATAGCTGTTGGTTTATCTGTATTTACACTAGAGAAATGCACATGCATCACTGTAGTTATCCTTGTGTGCAAATGGATGAGGCACACGAGTAACTAGAGAGCAACATTTGCAATGGGAAATTGCAATTGCAAAATAATTGGGTGGCGGGCTCAATGAGAAATAAAAAAAAGTCTTTTCACTGTAAATCTGTTTCAAATGTTATCATTGCCTGTCTGTAGCAAGTAATCTGTGCATTAAAAATCCTCTGTCAACTGCCACCCTTTTGCTCTTTTTCTAGATTGTTTCACTTGGTTCTGCTCTCAGCCTTATTGGGCCATGCTTGCCTGCTTTAGCCTGCTTGCTGAGGTGGAGCCAGCAGTCTCAGTATCCAGGGAGTGGTTTGATTTTTAATCTTTATCTCCATGTATCTACCCCCGCCAGCAGGATTACAGTTTGTGGGGGAAAGATAGATTTGAGCTGGAAATGGGTTAGCCAGCGGGCAGGGAATATTACAGTGTGTAATATTGAGGTGCTTAGACTTGATAGCCGTTGTGCTTAGGCTTGATGGCAGTTGCTTCATATTTTGAATGTTTTGGGGTGGGGGTAGTGGGTAGTGGGTTTGGGAAAGGGTCTGTGAAAGTGAGGCTGTGGGAGGACACAGGGACTGCCCATGTTTTTCCTTCAAAAATATCCCACCAGCAATCATTCACTTTTGATTGTTCAAATTGTTGCTGACTGGCCATGTCTATGTCATTAATTACAGGTGAGTTGCTGATATTGTAGATGTATATTTTAATAGATTTCTTGATTCAGCAACTGGCACCAGGCCCTGCAACAGAGCAGCAGAATAAGATTTTGTTTCCTACAGATACTGTCTGTCCTATGGAGCCACTTAAGCCTTAGGCAGTCAGGGGTAACAGGATGAAGGGGAGTCTGTTCTCACCCAAAAAATATCCATAAAACTTTGTCAATTTAAACTAGCACCAGTTTCAGAGTTGTCATATCAAATTGTATAAAAGCAGACACATTCACAGTACAGAACTGAAATACTACCCCATTCTCTGTACCAGTGTTAGTGAATAGTGAAAATAGTTGAACATACAGACAGAAAATTAAAGCTTATTGTCTGCACATTGACATTGCTAGCTTCATCACCTGCCTTTCGGTTGTGCCCATGTATCCTCTACCCAGAACTTTCATTTTTACATTTTTGTTTTTGACAGTAAAAAATGATGGTTTGAGTTGCTTTGTTGCATTTGCAGTTGTCAGTTGTTGTTACATATCTAAATGTAATGCCTATACTGTGCCTACACTATTTAACAAGAAATCTTGCTCCATGTTTGGTAGCTATAAAACAAATGTAGCTTACTTCTACATATGGAAACAAACATTTAAGTACATTTTAATAAATTATAGTTTCAGACTATAATGATTTTTGCTATTTTGACTGTCAGAGTGCATAACTTTCAGAATTACAAACCACCTCATTCCAAGGTGCTAATATCTCTTCGTTTCTGCTGTATTTAGCTTTAGGCCAGTCCAGAAGCCTATTGATTGTACTTCTCCTTCTTTACAACATTCCCATCAACTCAAATATAATTTTTTGTTTGTCTGACCACTACAGCAAGATATCAGCATGTCTGACCTAGCTCACATTCCCTTAACATAAAGAGCACTTCACATAGCAGATGCTATGATGCCCATCCCATATGCAGATGTGATTCTTAAGTCACTCTTGAGAGGCTTTGAGGCTCTGACCTGATGTCCATTCCATTCTCCATTATTATAAGATCTCTTGCCAGACATGTACATTAATAGTTTAAAAGACCAGCAGCATTTAGTGCAGGGATACTCTCTCTCTCTCATCTCCCTGGTGGTGAAGGAGTGCTAAGTTAAGCATAACATCACCCTGCCTCAGGGGCTGGATGTAAGAGCAGACCTGCTGTATGATGCCTCCTTAATTGTCAGCCTCTCCTAACAGAACAGACATTAGGACAGTGTTAACTTTATTCCTCAAAAACAAATCCACATTCCCTCTTGTGCTCTTGAGTGGCTCCATTGGTACAAGGTGTTACCAATAGTTTGGCACCCATAGTAAATTTATTGTGCTTTGAGTACTTGCATGGATATTTTTTGGTTTTACATTTTTGTGTGAGTTTTCTTTGATGTTTTCATCTGAGAATTTTGCATTCATCAGTTTAGTAATTTTGCAAAAAACAAAAAGAGAGTCAGGCATTCTTGTTACTTCCAAATGCCTTGGAATTCTTCAGGATTGTGGACAATGGCAGGATTTAATTTGATGTATGCAATGTATATAATAACTTATTTGTTCATGAGTGAGGGTGAGCCATTGGGTGAAGATAATATGTAGCAAGTATGCAATGAAAACAGCAAGATTGTTTTTTCCTCAAAGGGGGTTGTGAGGCATTAACAGCTCATACATGTACCCATTCTTGTTGCTTCAGATAAGACCCATTTACTGTTTCTGTGATGAGAGGTGGGTTTGAGAGCTGTCAAACAGAGAAATATCCATTGGCAGTGGACTAATTGCAATAAAGCACCTTCCTCTCATAGCCTACACAGGTTAATCAGATCCAGAAGATCCACTGTGTATGTGCCCTGCTGTTACTGCACAGAAGACAGTTCATACTGTGCAAACAGTTATGTAATTCTGCATTAAACACAGCAGAGAGCTGTGGCTACTATACACTCAGCATTGACTTCTAAAATGTGAAGTCTGCACACCGCTGACTCAAGGAAAAAGTTCTACTGCCATAGATCACAGCCTGCTATCAACAAGTCTCTTGGTGAGTCATTTGCCTTGTTAGCTGGCAAGTTTAGACTTACATCTGACCTGTTTCACACAGTACTCTGTACTCAGATTCTTTTTTTCTGGAGTTGGGAGTGTTACCACAAGCTGTGAGTTTAAGTTTACATACATATGCTTATATACCACTTTGAGATTCAAAATTAAAGAGAAAATTGGATCAACTTTTGAATTGAATAGTATTATTCTTTGAGTCCTTAATATTACTTAAAATGACCTTTATTATTTGTAAATTTTCAGAGCATAGCATATGTTCTAACCCCTGATGTGTTTATATGTCAGCGGTTATATTGTGTTCATACATTTTTTATCAATTAGGATATTTCAGAGGAGAGCGCTTATTCCAACATCACCAACAGATGGCACTGTTCATCCTTCTGAAAAAAGGTTGTGATTTCTATCTGTGTCTTGAATGGATACGAGAGGGATGCTTGTGTAAACTAGTACACCTGACAGTTGCCTAATGTTAATCTTCAGTCAGATTTATGTCTATTTGTGTATCTTTTAAGATATGTGAGCAGCTTGACTTTTGGCTGTCGATATGTATTCCAAAAGCTGTAACATATACTTTAAAAAGGACTGCAGAATACCCAGTTGCTCTGCTTGTGTTAACTGTGTTCTCAGAATGTAAACATGCATTCTCTAAAACAAGCAGCTAGTTAAGTTTTCAACAGGAACATGATAGGATGCTTTGATATTGTTTTGCTACAAGATGTGCAAAGGGGTTTTTTCTTATATATTTCAAACGCTTGTTGCCAAAACTAGGTCATAATTAGCAATGCATTGTTTTGTATGATGTATTTTTGAAGATTATTATTTGTTTTTGGTGGTAGCATTTTAAGTATGAACATTGTAATCTATTGTAAAGATGTTAGGAAAACAATGGCTGATGACAATGATGATTATATTTTTTTCCCTCATTATGTATGTTATTTAGACATGTAATCATGATTTGGGATGTAATTAACTTTCTCATTGAGGACTCATTGTCTATACACTTAACTGTCTCTGTCAGTCTTTGCTCTATTTATAATTGAGGTGTGGGGTTACAAACAGCAGATTATTATCCTATTCGGTGTTAAATTACTTTTGAACAATTGTACATATTTTTTCCAGAATTATTAAGAATCATTAAAAAAGCTGCACACTCACATGTAATTGGAAATGTGTTGTTTTTGCAGCCTTAGGTTGACCCACAAGAGGAAATGAAATCATTTCAGACTTCTCTGGTCTAGAATTTCACTCTAAACTGATATATTGTTTTGTTTCCTAGCTATGTACTGGGACACTAAAGGAGAGAGCTTGTTTTTACCTTCCAAGTATAAGTGAAAGGGTACTTAAGTTGCACATGAATGAATGAATGAAGTGAACTAACATGAAAACAAAAAAGCAATTTGATTATTAATTCCAAATTTAAATATTTAAAATGCTAATCTTTCCTTGAAAATGACTTCATCCTAGAATAAACAGATAAAACATTACTGAAAATGTGAGGAGTGTTTGAGAAGTGTTGGCAGTCCACTGTGCAGCTTGAAGCAACCACAGCAATTAATACTTAAGTAAAGCACCACAGTTCTCCCTGTTGATCAGTTAGTGTTGTATATGCATTCTTTATAATGAGGAACTACTGGGTTTTTCAGGTTTTCATCGGGGATATGAAAGCTCAAAGAAATCACTTTGATGTATCACTTTTGCAGTATGTTTTGCTTTGCATTACAGTACACCCGATATATTACGTTCAGAGAGGTTGCTATGAAAATTATTTTCATCTACATTCAGTTGTGCCACTCCACATCCAGCATTTATATCTGAGATACCAGCTTACAATCTATCAACTTCTGGTATGACACCTAGGTTAAAATATGAAGGTTTGGACAGTTATGTAATAGGACAAGGAACAGTTTTGTTACTGGCCAAAAAAAACACAGAGGGATTTTATGCTATCTCATTGCGCATCTCGGCTCATTGCATGCTGTCCAGTCTTCAGTAGCATTTTTTGTGGGTCATTGACAAACAGCGCTTTGCAATTTCAGTAAATCATGGTTCAAGTTACTTTTGAGTTAGTAAGGCACCTTCCTGTCTGTCAACTTCCCATCAGAGCTAGTATACGTGTAGTAGCTGCCAGCAGAGGTGGGCTCCACACCGTTTCAATAATAGCCAACTGTCCATATTGACCACCCTGTCAATGTCTCAACTGTTTCCCTGTGACTCTCCCCTGCAGCATTATAAGCAATCATGATTAAGAATGGATACATTTCCCACTGGTTTTTAATTTGCTGGCAGGAGTCTATCAGAATTCAGGGCCCAACACATAGGCCTAGCCCAAAATAACTGGATTCATAAGATTTTGTAATTCTCGACACCACAAAACCCAAATTCAACAATGTCAATGAAAAGTAGTTTCAAATGAACTTTGAGTTTTGGGAGCCATGTCAGGACATACTCTGTCCTCTGGGGCTGGTGTTTGCACATATTTAACCATGTTCCAAAACCCACTGCAGGGGCCTGTCAGCATTTATTACCTGGCCCCTGACCATCAGCTGAAATGGATCGCTCCCCAGGTCAGCAAACAAGTCTGCCTTTGACTGATCTAATGCAAGCTGACCGATGAAGTTTCACCCTGAAGAGCCCTCTCTGATCAGCAGCCTGGGTGCGGTCTGTATGTAAAGCAACCATTCTTTAATGTGAAATTGTTTTGGGTTTTACATTTTTGTTTGGCTTTTCTTTGACATTTTCTTGTAAGAACTTAGTGCTATTCCAATAAGTCACTTGGCAAAAAACAGAAATAGAGTAAGACATTCTTGTTCCCTCAAAAAGTCTAAGAAGCCTTTAGGATTGTGCTTTTCTTCTCATACGTCATTTGCACCAAACAATTTTTGAGGAAGTCACATAAAGGACCTTTGTGCATCATTAATGAAGAATTAAAGTAATCCTGGAACAGCTATGTTTGGAAATATACAACAGTTCTGAATAATAAGAATGTCAACACCCTCATCCTAATGCTCAGACCTTGGATCTCTTTCCTCGTTCGAAAGGCACACACACTTGTGGTCTTCTTCATGCATGTACACATGGGAAGTCCTCGCTCCAAAGGCACAAAGCATCCTGGGTATTGTTTGTTGCTCGTATCAGGTTGTTTTGGAGAGAGCTTTTCATAGATGGCACACATTCTGCAAGGGAGAAGCTCCTGCTCCCTGTATCTGTGGGACAGCTGTTGGACCCTGTTGTTCTGTACCCTGTTGATCAGGAACAAAGCAGCAAGATTTCAATACCCCCACCTTTCAGTACATTGGGAGGGGGCACTTAGCAGCTGGGATGGTCTTTTACTTTACCTTGAACTGCATAGGCTGTTTTTGGGGTAATGAGAGCATGCAGATCTGGACTGCATGATGTCCAACATGAAGTCTGAACAACACTAATATAGCCTGGAGGCCTGTCATCTTAAGTGGTGACCTGGTGGTGAGAAGCAAAATTTATGATGGCATTTATGCTACTTATTAATGACATCATGATGATCAAACCAACTGACATTATTGTGGGCTGTCTAGGTTACATCATGAAGACCTGAACAGCAGCCAAAACTGCTTCAACATCAACTGTCAAGCACTGGCCAATGATTGATGCAGAAACAAGGCAAATCTGAACTTCTGTTTCCAATACAGATTCAAACCAAACTGTATTAATTATTATTGTAGCAATTCACAGTTATGTTACATTTAAAATGGAATTACAGATGACTTGCCTTTTAAAGCAGCTTTCTGTTATCTTAATTTATCTTAATTTGTATTACAGCAGATTTTTCCAAAAGCACTCGTGATGGATTTAGTGAACAAATGTCCAGAGTTGTTACATTGCTTATATTTTCTTGACATACAAAGAAATTACTCACCCCTATAGTTATATAACATAATGCTTTTAGTTGTGCTAAGGTTTTAATGATTGTACAATGACATGGTGGCCATAATATACTGGTTTAGGTGATTGGTAGGGCAAGCAGATGTTTGAAGAAGATACTGACATGACACAAGAGTCACTAATGTATTATTAACCCACCCCTGTGTTACCATGAGGACATTTCTTGGTGTTCTAAGCTTTTTAAAAAGAAGTACTTAGCCACTGACATTTATCTCAGTTCACCTTCCTTCATTATAATGCCAGAAGAGTGTGAAAATGATTGGTTTGTCAACGAGACCTCTCTTGCTCAGTCAGAACCACAGCAGAATATAAAGTACAGAGTACAGGTTACTGAATCATGTACACCCTGCCTGCTCTTTATATCTGCGTTGTTTTATTTCTTCATATATAATTTATGGAGGTTATTTAAAAAAAAAAAAACTGCTGGACCATCTGCTGTTCAAGTCTGTTGCAGTCTGTGAATGAAAAGGAGGGCATAGATCCTGTAACTTCCCTACTTTTTTGGACGATGAAAATTTTGGGAATAGGTTTTCATGCAGAAACAGATGCTCTGGACTGAGTGGCCCCACAGACGCTCCTGTCAGGAAGCAAGGGTGAGCAGGTGATCAGCAGGCGAAAGTGGAAAAACACACCTATGTGCACCTGAATGTGGGCCTGAATGTAACACACTTCTGCTCATGTGTGTTAGCCCCAGAGAGTTCATCATTTTCTTTTTTTGGCAGTTATAACTGGAAGATGTTTTTCAGTGCACCATTGTATCTCTGTTTCGTGCGTAGTATCATGTATTCTTTATCAACTAGACACTGAAGGTGTTTAAGGTCCCAGTTACATGTTCTGCTCCCCTACCAATTAAGCTAAATCAATCAGTTAATCAAAATGGCTATTATTTAAGAAATCAGGGAATCTCAATTAATATGGATGCAGTCAGGGATTGGACTGGAGTGGTGTTCTCTCTCTGATGGGTGGAGCTGAATCCAAATGAGATTTCTCTGTAAGGGCACACATTTTTGGATTAAGGGACTAGCTTCCAGGATTGCAGATTATCACTTTCAATATTAATGGGCAAGTGGCTGTTCTGTGCTGTGTGACATCTTTCTGCTTGATGCAAATAGCTGGGGTGAAGCCAGCTCTACTGTCTTATATGGACCAAAGTAGTTCAGTGCAGCTGGAACTAAGATGCAATGATGCAAAAACTTCTCTAGAGGCATTTCACAGTTTTGTTAGGTGTCTCAAGGCAGTGTTCTAGTGTGGCATTGGGCCACATGTGCCACTGTGCCAATGCCTGTTGTTACCAGCAGTCCTGCTAAGTGGCATGGGATTGTCCATAAGCATCTCCTGTTGTTGGAGGGACCTGATAGGGCATGGTGTCAGTGTCTTATCACTGACTAGGACCCTCCTTTGGACAATCAATCATGCAAATTCTACCTGCACAAGTTCCAGCTCCATGTCTGCCAGCTGAACTGGTGGACTATAGAGTGAAAAGAAGCGATAGCTGGACTTTTCTTGTTTAGAGAAGAATGTGTGTTTGTCTGCTCTGCCAATGTATTGCAGGAGGTTGCAGTGCATGCTACAAACATGGGTATATTCCATACTGGCAGAGCATATAGAGACATTTTTTTAAAAACGAAGAGTTTCATAACCTTTCCCCGGTGCCATTTATGGTTTTAATACGTAGGAACTGAGACAGGGCTTTGTTTATTTTAATGAACAGTACAAAGGTGGCAGTCAGGAAATGTAGAGGCTAATGCTGACTCTGCTCCACAGCTCTGCCTGTAAAATACATATAAATGTGTATACGCAAACAGGCATGCATACACACATATACACAAACACACACTTAGGTGCACACATGCAGTGTTATGCTCATGCAAATGTATAAATATGCATGCAGGCACACACTGCTGTAAACCAGAATGCTGTTGAAGTGTTGGTACCTGTGCCTGGCCTTGGGGAGGAATGATAAGAGCTCCTTTGTCTCTGAATGAAGCGTCTTCCCATCAATGTTTTGTTGCAGAGGGGAGGGACAGACAGGCAAATATTAAATTCAAGCCCTTATTCATTCCATTGCATAAAAATAGCAAAATATGTATCTGTCCAAGGGAGTTGTCAGGTTTAAACAATAGTGAGAGAAGGCAGCAAACAGGAGGTGTGGGATTATTCAGGAGACTGTAGTTCAGATGATGTAAATATAGTTTTTGTAGATTGTAGGTGGTAATTGGCTATTTCAGTTTTGATTATCACAGTTCCATAATCAGAAATAGCATAAACAACACCTTTCCTCCTTCTCCTCCTACTGTGGAGAGCAAAGCATGCAGAATGATTATTTCTATATACTCCACCCCTTCCTCACCACCTATTTTGCTGAGCTTGTTGTCCAGGCCCTGGCTCTCCTGTAACTCACTTTTTAGTGTTCTCCCTGCCAGCACCATCAGCCAGCAGATAATTAGGAATGCAGTTGCAAAACTTTGCATGAGTGATCACATGGTCATGCCCTTCCTTATCTAGTTTCTTTGTCTACTCATAACATAACTCTAGCTCTAATTTACAGGTGAGTGAATGAAGTGACTCATTGTCCTCCCAGTCTATCCTCAGACTGTATGTCAGACAGATTGTGCCATTCCAAAGCTTTTGGAGCAACTTGGTGCCCCTTCCCTGAGTGTCATATCTTCCCCTTCATTATGCATGTCTGTACTAGCCCATCAGTGGCAGAAGTATAGTATTTGGTATTTATAGTATTTACATTGACTTGTGTCTGGGTTATAGAATATCATAGATAATTACATGAATGCTTTGGTGATGTTGTGCCTGCTCTAGTCTAGGAGTGCTCTTAGCCTGGTCTGTACCACTGTTGCTTTTAAGGTATTGTGGATTCAGTTAGTTTTTCTAATGTTGTAAATAACTCTGGGTAAGAATGTTTGCTAAATGACTTTTCTGTAAAAGAACAAAAACTTTCATTAAGCAGTTATTTGTATGGAGATGATTGCAATCACCACTGTGAACGAACACAAGGAAAGTAGCTACTATTTTCATTCTACAGGCAGAATTACAACAGGTAATAACAATGCAGGTAAAACTGCTGAAAGTAATACCACTGCAGATAAAACCGCTGAGGGGAAACAACTGTGGAATGTCATGCTTATAATTCATTTTATATTAGTCCTCTTTCCTCCAAACACTTCAGTGTCACATTTAAGTAAAATACATCTTTGTTACTGAAACATGGGCCACACAATTTCTTGAACACATGCCAGTGTGCACCTGGGGTGCAGCATAATCACCATCATTCTGGCAGTTCTGCCTGCTATGGGGATTTGGCCAGATTTATTACAGCAGCTACCCATTGCCATTGGACCAGTGCATGTCCCTGAGCTAAGCAATAAGGCTACGGCGGACAGAATCGCAGATAGCTGGAACAGTGTTCCCTTGTTCTATGGACCACCCAGTGCTTATTCTCCACAATATCAACATGCACCATCTCCCAGATCTCCTGCTGGCATTACTGTAATCTGGGACATGTCACCACCCCCCACAGCCCCTTCCTGCACCAGCACACAGCCCATGCTTATGAGCAATGACTTACCTCTGGGGAAATCACCATCTCCATGTTGTACATCTCCCAGACACACAGACTGAAATGTGAAAGAGCCCAAAGCAAAGAATGAAAACCTCTGGACACCTACAACAACCCAAAACAAGGCTAGTCATTGAATATATTATAATTCTTGCTGCACAGAAAAACTAAGGTTTCTCACAATGTTTGATAAAATTGCCTCATAGCTCATGTGAGAAAAAGGTCTAACCCTGGCACAGAGGACTGAAGCATAGGCTATTGTTTAGACACTACAAACAGGAAGGATCTGAATAAGCTTATAGATATTATGACCTTGCACTTGGAGTTAGGTGAGAATAATGTCAAAACTATTTGGGCCTCTGCTAGATCATTAGCTGGCTGTGACCAGGAGTCCTCGGTCCTGCCAGGTATAGCATACAATGTGGATTGTAGGGGCAGAGGCTAGAGCAGATTCTGAGGAGCTGTGATGATGTGCCTGGTGAAGGCATCAAGGCACCTGACATCAGTTGTTCTTCAGAGACAAAGGCTTCTGCTTGGGGAGGCGAAGAGGGTCAGGCAGGTATTAATCCTGGTTCAGCGCACTAATGTCAGTTTGTATCCTCCCAGGATGCATCACTGTTTCTCTGTTGTCTGCTTGCCCTTCATCCCATCATCTGCCTGGAGAAAAGATACAAAAGGAGATTATTATTTATTTTTCTCCATGAAGATCTGCAAAGAACTACCCATTTCTGTAGTGTAGTTATACATATGGCTATTTTTTAAGTGGTTCTCTTAATCTGTCCACATAATCATACCTGTCCTAGCTAAATGTCTGTGATATCTCCTATGCTTATTTCAGGTTGAACCTATAAATGCTCCCAGTTGATCCTCCTGATTAAAAGAAGGTGAGATATTTGGTTTTGTAATAATTGGACTGTAACAAAGTGTTCCCACCTTATCATGTGGGATGTTAAATGTATAATGATGATGTTATCTTTTGGGTGGACAATGAGGTGCTTTTTTGTACATCATACAGATAGACTGTGTTTTAGCATAAAAATTGTTTTAAGGTTGTGCAATGGTTTTAGCTGGCAAAACAAATGACTTTGTTCAAGAACAATGGTTGTCCTAAATAAACCTCTGACAGTATTTCACCAAGCAAAAGTTTCAAGAGGAAAAGCCTGACCTAGCATTAATCAAGCCTCTCATACCTGGCCGTGACAAGTAAAGTGGGGACAAGATGGTCACAGCCAGATCACAGCCTTAAAAATAAAATAGATTTTTTTGCTTCACTTCAGTTTTCTGTTAAGCTATAGTGTGACTGTCTCCTGTTCATAATAGCCACTCTTTCCTCATTCATTTGACTAAGTACTTAGGATTGCAAAGTGGTCAAAATGTCCCTCAGCTCCCTATACAAAAAAGGACCAAAACAACACAAAACTAAAAAAAACTCTGTTAAAAAACAATCCTAAATGTCCAAACACAGCCCTAATCAGCCATATTTTGTGTAACTTGTTAAGAATCACATGGCTTCCATTCTGTTCCTGCATATTCATGCTCATGATTTATTTATTGGTTTTGGCAATTTGCTGGAAATTGATATAGAAATCAATTCTGTTATAAAAAAAGTAATTTAGTATGTTCATTTCATTCAGATACATAGCATTCATTTCAGGTATCTCATGGAAAAAGTGTATTGGTCACCAATACTGTGTATCATTGTTTCACCATAATTTTTTCCATCAGCCTTTCACTACCAAATTTGTTCTCTGAAAGGATGTTTTTATCTTCTCCCAACAGCTGAGAATATTTTGAAATTTTATGTGGCATGTAGGGATGCACTGATATGGAGAATCTGGGCCAATGCTGATGTTATTTTTTCTTTCCTTTTTTTGCATTTTAGCACAAATGTGAATTATGTTCACATGATCAAGTTTCTGGATTCACAGATAACACATCACAAACATCAACAGCTGTAAAGGAAGGAAAGATGATACATTTGATTGGCATAACATTCATGAACTTTCAGCCTATGCTGTCTGCTTAAGATAACCAGGTATGTTAGTTTTGATGGACAAAATGTAATAGAAGCATCATGTGCTCACAGAAGAAAATGTCCTCCTCTATAGTTTTTGTACCCTTTTTGTACCTTCAGATTGCTGATTAAGGTTGTAGTATTACATTTCTTAAATATGAAGTTCCTTAATTCCTCTATGGAAGACTTGAACAAACCATGTTGTGAACACTATTGTTTGTTACTTTAATGCTGTTTCAAATATATCTACTCAGCCAGTACATTCATTTAGTAGGGCAATGCAAGTATATTCTTCTGCAGTACATCAAAACAAAGCATGTCTCCCTTATCTAGCACATAATTAATGTGTCATCATATTTTATCAATATATCGGAGGCAATTTTAGAATGGCTCATATTGCAGTAGTGCTTTTTTGAGCCATTATGTGCTGATACTGATATGATGACTGATACATCAAGTATCCCCAGTGCTATGCTGTCATGAATCCAGGACAAAGAATGATTGCATATAGTCCCATGGTCAGGAAGTAGCTGGTGTAATATTTGCCCCTCTGTAACAGTTACTAAATTCTGCCGTGTCATTGGCTGTAAAGCTCATATAATGGTGACATTTTCTAGGTCAGAGCACTTAAAGTGTCTCTCCAAATTGCTGTCAATAAATGATATCTTTCCTGTATTATGCCTGTACAGCTTTTTTATGTTTCAAGGACAAGGACACAATTACTGACTATTTACTCAAATCCTTAATCAGCAGTTTAACAGGGCTATAAGGGGAGAGATGTCATTATGTAGCCTGTGTTCTGTTCTGATCTCAACAGGCTGTTGAAAATCATAATTTTAAGACATCCATAAAGTTCCTCTTTCAAACATTTTTCAAAATGCTTATCAAAGCATTCAGCTTATTCACTGATCTAGACATTTACCTTCGTGTCTGAAATGAGATTGTTGTTCCTTTATTAGTGATTTGTAAAGAAAGCCTGCCTCCTAGGCCTTTGTATTTTATACTTTGAGGCTGAAAGACTACATTTATGTTCACAAATCAATGGTTGCACAATCTTTGTGAGTCATTGGCTGCCTGGTACCTTGGTGGCTGGTCACAGGATGAGATTGGCAATCAATATAACTACATTAGGTAGCCAACAATAGGGATAGCAATAGATCTGTTTACCACCGCTGTCTGAATTGTAATTACATTGAGTATCTATTTTAACCCCTGTTTGCTGACTTTAGGAAAAAATATTGCACCAAGAAGCAAAAAAGTCATAACTTTCAATTATATCTGATGTAAGAATGCATTTCCAGTACAAACCAGACAAACCCAAGAGTCCCTGTTTTTACATTTTGGTTACCAGAGGTAGAAAACCCCCACTTCAGAAAGTAAATGTACCACCACGTAGTTGTTCCGTCCATACACTAAACCAGCTGATTCCAACTAGAACAATTCTTTGGCCAGGTAGATGAGTTAATTAGATGAATCACCTGGTTTAGTGAAAGGGCAGAACAAAGGGCATGGTGGTACTTTTACTTTCTGAAGCCTGAGTTATCCACCTCGGTCAATTATATTTATTATTTATACATTACTTTGTAATTTAGAAAGTAAATAATCTCATACTGTAAGTTGTCTCAATGTGTTGTTGCATGTGTCAGGGAGTTTACCAAGGAGAGTTTGAGAAGTATGGGGATACTGCGAATACTTCCACTGCTGGTGGTGTGTATTTCAGCCTGGGAAGGATCAGGCTGTAGGAAGGATTGTGTGAGGGCTAGGTGGCTTTGTAAATGTTAGGTATCAGATAGACAATGTAATGCTGTATACATTTTCACTGTGCACTTGTCTGTCTTTTGGTTTGTTTTTACTTCAAAGGCAGAGAAAGAGAGAGAGAGAATGAGAGGGCTACATCAAGGATGTTGAAAGGCTCAGGGTCACAGGATTGTGGGAGTTATTTGAAATGGTAAAATGTTTGTTTTGATGTTTCAAATGTTTGGCTTAGCTCAACAGCATGCATGCAGTTGACAATATCTTTTGTAAACAGAGAAGTCTGAATAAGAGGTTTCCAAACCTCTCTCCATATAGTTCCATCATTAGTCACATGATAAAGCTGAATTCTGCTTCAGTCTCCCAGAATTTACCCATTTCATAATCTACATATAATTTGCAAATACGTTAACCTTTTAGAAAAATTAAACTGAAGATCACTGAAGAGCATACCGTAATGTTTCTTTGGTAGGACATGCTACTGATCCCATATGGCTATGGGAGACCCCCAAACCTTCCAGTTTTGCCAAATTTAATGCTAGACCATGATGGTCTGCATGGCTTCATTATATATCTTTCTTGTAGTTTCAAATGAGATAGTATGGTAAAATCACAGTTATAATTAGTTTTGAGATTTTTGGGGACAGAATGAAACATAAAACATTATGTCTGTAGTGACCTTCTCCTACCCAAGGGTCTGTGAAGAGTCTAGCTTTGTGTTTCACAGTGAGTCACAGTGTCTGAAACCAGGCTGGATTTGTACCGCTGCAACAGTCTACCTGGATTTATAGACGGCTCTACACTAACCATCTGTGTACCTGCATGACTTATATCAAAAGAAAACACTGCTCTGTGATGCTCTTGTTGGCTGCTGAGATGGCTGTCAAACTGTCCACATCATGTTCTTGGAAAAATTGTTTTTCATGCTATGTGTGAGATAATTTTTTTTTTTTTGAGGTCATATTGTTCAGAGGTAGCGGAGATTAGGGTGGAGGTCAGGATCCCCTCTTGTAGGGTGAAAATAAACCTCTCTCAAACCATGCTGTGTGTATGCATGGGTTTTTGCCCTTGCTTATCTGAAAATGATGTGAGATACTTTAAAAAGTTTTGTTATTAGGTCCTTCAGCCATTAAGACAGTCAATAGCCTAAGAAGCTGGAGGGTAAAATTTACTGCATTTTAATGTCCATGTCAATCTTGAAAGAATATTTGATAAGTGAAAGTAACCATAAGTATAATGTAACTCATCAATCAGATGAAAACTTATTTTAGGCAGTATGAAGCCTCAATCACGTGTCTCTGATTTGCCTCTGGGTTCAAAACCAGATCTTAAATGACTCATTTCATATAATGTGGCACTTAGACTCTTAGGAGGGTTTTCCAGTAATATGTGTATGATCATGTGACTATTTACCTATCATCACTACAAGCATTATGCTTTACTCATTGTGCTGTATCCTGCTCTGATTTGGGTGGTGTTGATAAGAGTATATGTCATATAATTAAATGTATGAATGAATGAACAAATAAATAAATACATACATAAATAACCTGAAAAATCCTGAACTTCAATACAGCCAATCAATACAGAGAAACAGCTATTGAATCAATGAAAAATGCAATTTATGGTCCATTTGTTTGGATGATTTGGAGAAATTGTGTGTTACTTTCTGTGGTGTTGTCATCAGACAATGTGTGTAGTGAATGATTCACTATGAGAGAGGAGACAGTGCCTGGCATTAAAGTAGAATTATCCAAGTTTATCCAACGTCTCTTGTGGCTGCTTTCAGAACAGATGGATTATTTTGTTTATTGTAGTCTAACTTGGATGTGTCACTTACTAGGTAGACTTTCTTATGCACAGCTATTTTTTTTTCTTCCTTGTTGCTAAAAAAGCAAACCTTCTTTACTTTGGTCACATTTGAAGGTAGGGCTGGTAATTTACCCATGCTGGCTGCTGACATATATTGTGTAGTATTTATGAAACCATACCTTTTTCTGTACCTTTGTGGCAGAATGCAAAAGCCTCAGAAATTGTACAGCAAATGTGAAATGGCCCAAATTATTTTTATCTGGTGCAATGGGGAGACTGGCTTGAGCCCATTTATCTTTGTCCCAGCACATATTTCCATCTGTTCAGAGTGCCTAGATGAAAACTGCTGATGAAAGTTTAATTCCCAGCCACAGCTTTGAAAGGAATGCACCCAGGCCCAGGCGCATGAGCAGCATACTGTATCTTGTGAATGGAATGGCAAGTAATGTTAGCTGCTATGGCTTTAAAATATCTACATTCTCAGTGAGGCCAAATTGACACCTTTTCCCTTTATTGCAGCCTGGAAGCTCCCCAGTGGCTCTAATGCCTCTGGATTCAGATTGTATCCTGACTAATGGGGCCGTGTCTGAGCCCAGAAGGAATTACCCTCAGAATCTTATCCTGGGTAAACCAGGAGGGCTGATTAATCGGGTGCCATATCAATTGTTAAATGTGCAGTGACCAGCAACCAGAACCCACCAGTATGGGAAGGGCTGGGGGGTTTGCTAATGTTGTGGGATCCAGCAACAGCAGCTAAGTATGCAATTACAATAATCCCCCTTATGACATTTATAATACTTTACTATATTCATAATACCTGAAAGAGTTTATAGCATAACAGCCTTGATTTTTTTGTCGATCAAATGATGTCATTTAAGTGACCAGGTGGCCATGCTCTCACTAAATAGGACTCCACTGGTCCATTTGTATGTATAATGTAATCAATTATACATTGCGGCCATTATATAATTATAAATGTGGCCATTTACCATTTGCCCTTTTTCACAATAAGAGAGTGGAAGCATTCCCTCATCAGTCTGTTTCACAACCCAACGTAGTCTGGGTTGTGAAATATGGACCTAATTTTATTGGAATCCAGCATAAGAAGATAAATCACCCTGCACCACATTAAATGTATCAAATTTATAGCAAATAACTGCTTTTCATAATTTAGGGGTTGCAACAGCAGTTGGAACAAAAACCAACATATACAAGGTGGCCTGATGAACGAACTTGAGAAACAGTGTCCTAAATGAACTGGCTACTGTCTGAGGATGAGTTTGTTGCTTTAAAGATTCTTAATTTTTTACCAAATTTTTTGAAAACTAAAATAATGTTGGAGGAGCTTTTTAGTCTAGAAGTCTTTTTAATAAAAGTATACTGGTCATTAGACCAACATATGACTCTGTTCTGTAAAAAAGGCACATTATACTTATTACAACAAAGCAAATTTATTTGGGTAAAAACATAGAGTAAATTCACAACAACTGCAGAGTCCAGAGAGTATTGCCTGTCACGTAATGGCTGCCTGTGTGAATTTTCTGTGTGATTAATTTTTAGCACGTCTGCCTTGGGAAATAATTTCCTGTTGATTTCATTTATTTTTTTTTTCTTAAGAGACTGCCCCCGTTTATTTAATGCATCGTAAGGACAACTAATTAGAGCTGCCTTGGGACAGCACAGATCAGAAACAACAAAAATACAAGCAGTCCCTCACTGCTCTCTGTGTTTCCAACGAGCCTCTGCATTTCATGGAGTAATTTAAATTATCCAGGATGTTCATTTGGGAATTAACAACAAACAAACAAACATAAATGAAAAGCATGAGTGCTTTTGACTATATAAATGCAAGCTGTTGTAATGGGTGACACATTTGAAACATTTACTCTGACCTGCAGGCCTCTGGGAGTGGGAACCTGTTTCTCATGATTTCACGGTAAACAGAGCTGTTCATGGAGTGAATTAGGTTTCTTTTACATTTAGCAGATGTTCTTACCAACACTTTGCAAAGTGCAGGCAAAAAGGTATGGCAAAGTGATTATAGTAGGTTTTCAGTATGATGAATTGTTGCAGGTGTCATTGCATAAACGTTAAGTGCATAATGAAAAGTGCAGTAATAATTTAAGGATAATAGTTTGAGGGAGATTGAGGACAGCAGTGTTCTATATGTACTAAACAGGTTTAAAGGTACAGTGTAAAAATTTTTAATTAGTGGGGTTACTTAACTAGAAATAAATGATCAATGTTCAGAATAAGGGAAAACAGTTTTATGTGAATTTTCAGTGTAATAACTCAACAAATTACCATTTTATTTATAATCTAAATATCTCAACACAGGCAGTATTAGACCTTATCTAAACAGATGATCATTGTATTCTGATATCTGGATGTATGACCTTTTTAAACATGGATATTTCCCATTTATTACAAGGTGACACAGTGAACTAAAGTGGTATTTACATTTTGACATGGGAGTACAGGAACAAATACAGATTATTATGTCAAATCTGTATGCTTGTAATGGCAAATTCACTGCAAACAAACACTGATATAACATTGTATGCATCGGAGAATAAAAGAAATGGATCATAATATCCTGTTAAATGAAACTCTTTTGGTGGTTTAGTTTATAAAGCCGTGCATTTGATTAAAAGTGATCAGTACCATCTGCTTCTCATTTATTCAATCAGGTGATTAAACATTGCCATCTGCCATTACCTCATCACTCCTGTAGCTGATCACAGATAACAGTAAACACAGTCCTTTAAAACCTGCTCTTCTTTAGGTGCACATTACACAGCACTGCATATGCAGGCAAACCAGAGAATGACATCAGATCATTTGGCATGTAGAAATTATATTTTTCCAATTTGATGGAGTATTATGTAAGCTACCAGTACTTTCTTGGGGGTGTGAAGGGGGTGACAGACAGTTGTCAGGGGACGGAATCAATCATTACTTCTCTTTCTGTGGACCTGAGATGAAGCATAAATCAAAATCACTGTTAAAAAAGGAAGCAGACAGAATGATACAAAAATCACCCTGAAATTAAATAATAATAAAAAATGTTATTAATTGTGAAAATAAGAAGACAAAATATTTTGTCTGTCTATGAAGATGTCTTATCATAAACCATGATTCTAATGTACAACCTGTACTTTATTTTTAATGTTCATGTTGTTGCATATCTTATTATTTGTGAATAGCATTATGATTAAATAATTTGTTCATTTTATTATGATCAGTGTCATTTATGTCTTAATAAAATGTATGTGTGGTATGGTTGTGTTGTAGGATTTCCTTCAGGGCTGATGCTGTATTAAGATTGAGTAGACTGATGGGACCAATGAGAGAGCAGCAGTCTGATGGACAGGCATTAGACAGCCTGCAAGCAAGTTATAGCAATGGCTTAATCATGAAGAGATGACTGTGATAACGCCTCCTCTATTTGGGTGCTAGACTCCACTGAAGACTGTGGAAGTGTTTAATGAAGACACCAACATTTTATATGAGCTTCCATTGGCACATCCCTCCTAAAAATTAATATTTATCTGCCTGATATTTTATAATTGGATTAGCTTACTTTTTTACATTTTCCTTGACTGCTTGAAATGTAAGTGTGCCAATCTTGAACCTGAACTTATTTCTCATCAGAAAAATCTGTGAAAGCCCTTTAAATTTTTTAATCATTAGGAATTACTGATACCATCATCTTCCCATAGAGGGCACCCCCACCAAAGTTAAATATGTTAATTTGCTTTATAGTACAGCTTTATATATTTACATCCCGTTACTCTGAATTTAAATCAACTTGTAAGAAAGACCATTTGTCAGTGTCTGGAAAATTTTAGGAGTGTTAGTTCCAATTCCAGCAACGATCTTCTATTAATTACTTTTAATCCGGTGTGGAAAAGAGCACAGGACTCCATTAATGCATAACAATATTAATTATAAATAAATAACTTAAATTGACTAATTATTATTAAAAATAATAAAATAATTGAAACATTTGAATTTTTTAATTGGTTCATAAAAGAGTATAACTGAAGGAATCAACCCAAGTTATAAAAATGATATGACAAAAACACAAAACAGAAAAATCTGACATTGAATTGATGTAAGCTCAGAACTTAAAATTAAATAAAAATTAACTTAAACAGAATATTGCCTAAAATATATCAGGAAGAAAAAGAGGAGAATGAACAATGAATCTAGAAGATATTACCCTCCTACTTTAACAGCACAACCACATGCAAAACCCAAAAGTCAAATTCACTTAAAGATACACCAGCTTCTTCTTCAAAAAGCCTGGGACAGTATGCTTAAGATTAAACAACACCATGAACCGGAACAAAACCAAAAGGAACAGCAAACAGACCACACCAAAATCGCTTTGTATTTGGTCAGGGAAGGGTGCTATACTTGATTAATTTACAGCTGGGGATGGATTTAGGGTAAATGTGAGCCATGACATATTTGAAAAGACTACATCAATAGTTAAAAAAATTGGATTACAACACACTCACACACACCCACACACATGCTGCTGCCATGGATAGCCTTCTAGCCTCAGTCGTGTCCAGTTATTCTGTTTGAATTCTTTTGAGTATTGATTTGTATTGATTAACTATGCAATACCATATATTTCAATGGGGACTTTTGAGTTGTCAATTCTACAGTTAAGGAGAGATGCCAACAACTAAGAGCATCATACCATGCCAGACTTCATTTTTCTCTGGTAGAATAAAACGTACAAATCACAACTCACTTACAGCTGTTCTCTATGTGGTAGTGCAGATATTTAATTCATATCCTCAACTGCATATCATAGAGAACCTTACAGATTGCTGTACTTTATTTTAAAATGTGATCAGGGCACCTTGGAGATTTATTTATTGTGGTTTAGACATAAAAGTTGCTGGAGGGAGTAACAGAGCCAAAGAGGAAAGTAAGTGGAAGGCGAGGGTGGAGGGTGGGGGTTAGAGAGCAGAGAGAGAGAGAAAGAGGACCAAATATTCCCTCCCAAAAAAGTTTCAAAGGTAGTTCTCCACCATCAGCTTCAGGCACAATTCACTTTTAATTTTAAAAGCCAGCCTTATCCTCTGACAGAAGTGATGTGGTCAGAGAGAGAGCTTGATGAGAATATGGATTTGGATAAACTGGGATTGATGTTTTGAGCACTTTGAGTACTCTTGAGTGGTTTCTTATTTACTTTATTCACATAAGTTTCTATTATAATGATAAGTCTGCAGTTTTGAATCAGAGGGAAACAGAATTAATGTGAACACATTGCTGTCTTCATTTTAACAACATTTTTGGGAACAAGTAAAAATAGCATAAGTGTTTCATTTATGTTTTATTGATTTATAAGGACTGAATATTACATCATCAGTTTCCCTGGGCTTAGAGGCTATAGCAAGTGGCATATCAGCTCTCATCATGAGTTCTGATCCGACTTGACTCGACCCACACTCCTCAGTATCAGCAGTGTCCCTTTTCTACTGATTCTGAGAAAATGAAACTCAAAACATGACCTTGGCGAGTCCATAGAGTTGAAGTTTCAGACATGTTGGACCAACAAAGCTCAGCAAGAGACAGCTCTGCTATTGCAAGAGGCTGAGGGAGCAGTGTGCAGTGATGACTAATGGTCTACAGCTGCCATTTTTCCAGGGTAAACCCAGACGGTTATGGATATGTTTTGTTTCTTGTATGAAGAGCATGAGGAGCTGTAGGGCAGTTGTTCCTGTTAAGGCACTGTTCTACACTGTGAATGCATTCATCAGTCTGATGTTGAATCCTGACCATAAAGGAGCAAACAGTAGCAGGCCAGGGCACAGCACTTCCACCAGGGGGGCCTTAATTTGGTGGCCTTTGTGTGTGTGTCTCATCTCACAGTGACAACAGCTGGAAAAGTGATTCACCACCATTGGCAGGCTGCAGGATAAAAAGATTTTGATTTGGGTGAGAGCATTTGCTTGTCTGTGACCTCAGAAATGGGTGGAGGGAAAATCATTCAAGTAAAGTCATGCATTCCAAGTATGAGGGAAAAATAAAGGCTGATAATGGGGGTGCTTTGAGTCCTTTTCTAAGTTTATTCTCCTGTAATGAAAATGTGGATTAATTTCCTGGTCTTGAGCCAGCTGGAGGAATTTTTAATAAATACTTGATGATTATTACATTTGCAGAGTGACCTTATGGGAATGAATGGGGAGGCTGATATTCTCCTTGTTCTCAATGGGTAATTACCAGCATAAATGAGAGAAACACTAAGCACACATTTGGCATTTGGGTTTCTAGGCTGTCATTTTCTGATGGATGTTGTGTGCATAATAAGAATTGATTTTAAAGCTATTCATTATCCATGCACCACCCTTTTGTTCCTGCTCTCTCAAGTGAAAAATGTAGATGTACATCATGCAGCTGCTCTGACTGCTATTACAATATAAAGCAAAATACAAATTAGGGATTGGGCTAGATGTAACAAGTACAATCAACATGTGGACAGTTTGAAAGAGAGATAAGCTTGTATCACATGTTTGTGTTAATGTGGTTATTAAAAAGCAATACTCCTGATGTTGAATAGAATTATCCTCACCACCTTTGCCCCCTCACTAAGCTTTTTTCACTGTCCCATTGTACAGAATCCTTTTTTCAGTGATTCTCCTAGGTGTTCTAAACCTTTTCTTTCACCCTTATTATCAACTATGACATAGAACATTTTCTTCTTATGACAAAATATATTTATTCAGCCATTAAATTATACACCGATATATGAAAAGCAAAGGAAAGGCACATGAAATGATGGAGATGCAGAGTAACTTTGACTTTCATCAAATTAATATGGATATTTTAATATCCAACTTGAAAAAATGCATATGATAAAAATCTGTTCACCTTTGTGGTACTGGGAGAAGTGGAAGCAGAGTGGTGATAGAGCCCTCCCATAGTTTGGGAGGCTGGCAGCCTTGAGTGTGAGAGCTGTGTGAGACCCCTCTTGCTCACCTGCAGCTCGGACCTTTAAAAGCTTCCTGGTCCAAAGGACAAGTCTGTAGTATTCTGTCTTTTGCTGAAAAATTCAAAATGTTCCAAATGTTTTCAGTTTGTTTTATGGAACACTTTCAGTTATAAAAAAAACATGAAAGTTCTTGTTTTCTTGTTTGGGTTATGAAAGTTCCTCTATATCAATACTTCTGCAAGTGTTTTAAATCAATGATCTTTACCTGTCAAGTAAACCTGCATCATTTTTCTGCTCCACAGTCTTTTTTTCAGGAAAGCAGATGATTTCTATACCCCCTTCAAGGTCCAGCTTCATGCACATCAAGCAGTCTTGTGTAGGGTAAACATAATATCAGGAAAACCACACCAGTCAGCATTTTTATAGTATGTCCCAGAATGGCACAGAGGCCTATTGCTGTCTACATTTTTATCTACTCTGTTGATGCTAAGAACAAAAATGGTCCTCCTATGGTTCTCTCCAAATAAATACACATACATTTTACAGACAGATGTACACAGTGTTTTTATACAGATAAGAATTAATCACTGGGAGCACATCAGGAGCTTAGTTTTTTATGTATGGAAATACAAGAAGCAAAACAGTCCATCTGTAACCACTATACCATCGCTTATAGAGACTTTCTTCTGCAGCTCAGAAATGACTCAATGTCTCAAACTAGACATCAAAAACACAAGGCATACACAACTAAGCACTGCAGACAGAATTGCATGTGTGGACAGGCTATGTGTGCCAAAGCCTCTGGCTTGATGTCATCGCTGGAATGTGAAGAGTAAACTGAGGTCAGCTCAGGTGTAACAAGCATGTTTTTTTTAAATTTGATTTTAAGGGAGAAGGGGGTCACATGACCTTTTAGATAAACATTGTGCAGGCATGTGCTCTGTTACCATTCAGAAAGAGCATTACAGCATTATTATTGTATTAATTCATTTGACCTTTACTTAACAAGATATGGCAACTGCAAACACACTTCTTGTTATACTAACCCCATGGGTACATAAAAATATATTTATAACACAGTACACAGGAGAATGTATTGTGTTTAGTTGTATTATTTTCCATACACAGCAAATATGCTTTTTCCATGAGTGTAGCTCACATTTTCAGTCCTGTTGCAGTCTGTTAGTGTGCTTGTTTGAGTGTTCATTAATTTCACTGTAGCTGCATTTACTGATGGGAATGATCTCATTTGCCTCTAGTGAAGGAAGTCTTTCATGATGGTAAACATTAATGGTTCTAATTATTTCATTTGGAGGCATTTATTTTTCTTGCAGTCTCATAATAAACAAACAGAATGACAAGAGATTGTTTGTCAAATGATCCTTTGCCACTGTTTATAAAGGAACAGGACACCTCGTGTGGTCAGAAACATATTTTCAGTGATGTCTGACCAGAGTGATCATGGCCCACCCCTTTAAATGAGCGATTCAAGTGGATACATGCCACCTCTGACAACAATGCTAGTTACTTTTGGGGTACAGGGTTTCAATGAGTTTATAAGCTTTATAAAGGATCTATCAATGTGACATATCCTCCTGCAACATGTACACAGTTCTACTGTGACTTTGAGGCTGTAGGTTTGGGATTCAATAAAAAAACCTCAATCCAACACAATCACTCCTCCCATGTAAAAATGAATATTCACATAAATGTATGAATATCTAGTCATGTGACATACTGTATTTGTCAGGATGCTGGCCTAAGCATGGCTCCATGCTCCTGAATGCTTCCACTTCTACACCACTCAAGCCATGACAGGATTAACTATGACTGGGGCCCATATACTACATTTAACATGCCCCCCACAGGCCTCCCTCTTTACATCTGTTATTTCTCTATGCCTTCTCAAAATGTATTTCAGTTTGATTATTTGTGACTATAAAAGCAAAACAGTTTGTATTTTATATTTATTTTTAACCAGGCCTCCAATCCTCATGCAGTTAATTTATTTTCCAGGTATGTGAAAACTTGTATTAGTTCAACGTACTCCCTTTTTGGCCATTGTCCAGCAAAAAAAAAATTTTTTGCAAATCACCAGCAAAAAAAAAAAAACCTACACACGCACACAGACGGACATAGAGAGATACTCTGTGGTGTCAGGCAGTGAGACAGCTGGATGACAGATGTTATGAAAGGCTGGAATTATCTCTAAAATAAATGTCTTTCTTCTCTTCTGAAAACTTGTGAAATATTATTTGAGAGAAGTCAGGCAAGAAAGGTCATACTGACATATCTGATTTTAATCTTGGACACATGGCTATTTGAAATGATGTATGATGAAGAAGATGAGAAAATCTTTTCAACCATAACTTTGCTTGAGTTTTGCTATGTATAGTGCTTGCAGTGTAATAATACTGAAACTAAATATTAATATTTTCATTGAGAACCATAGGCACATGGGAGGTGTAGGCGCATGACTCCTCCAATTCATATAATGACTAAACATCACGACTTTCCACACTGCATATGCACCACCAATCACATACTGCCTATGTCATCAGAGGATATTGAAGTCTGCATATACCTAGCTTGTGCATCTGCAGGCTCCCAGATGAACAGAAGTGGCTGCTAGAGAAGGGTGAGAACAACACATTTAACCGGCTTAATCCCTGCCATTCCCTGGCAAGGTTGGACCAATTATTGGCTTACTAAGAAGAGCCTCTGGCCATAGGTAATAATAGCACAACTGGATATTGAACACCTCATGCCTGCTGCCCAAATGAGCATCTTACAAGTGTTTGTTCCAAGTTGTCTTCATAGAGTTGTAACTACAAATACAGATGTACAGCCATCAGAGTTTAAGGTCTTTAAGGTTTAAGGGAGCTGGGATTCCACCACAGAGGTTGCAGGTTAGATTCCCAGGAAAGTAAATGCTTTAGTGCCTTTGAGCAAGGTATTTAATTCCTGCATGAATGTATAGTATGGCGTGTAGAAATGTGGCCTGGGTAAGTCTCTCTGTATAAGTGTGTCAAATAAATGTAATGTAACAATGACTGTACAAAAATGACTCATGAACTCACCCACCACTGGGTTCATGATGGTCACCTCTTCCATCACTTGAGTTGATGGATAGTCAACCTGAAATACATTTTTCTAATAGATGATGTAGCAGGCATGGTGCAGAATTTCAGCCCAATACCTTGAAGAAAGCATCAGTCTGAATGTGTTTTTACCCTTTAAAACCACAAGTTGCTTCTTTATCTTATTTTTATTCCACTGTGCTCTCAACTGCACAGAGGGAGTGGAACGAAACATTGATGTTCATAAACATATCAAACATACAGCACTTGCTTTTCCCCCTGTGAATCTCAGTAACTAAATGCTCACTGAAACGTCAATCAGACCAAAGAGATTCACTGTGAAAGACACACCCTGCATTTCACAGCTAACATTTCTGGGTCAGGCTCTGGTGTTTGACAAAAACATCTGAATTTGCAGTAACTAGTAATGTTGCTAAACAGTTCAGTAAATACTTTGTTCTAAAGCACACCTGATGTTTGGGGAAAATACGTCTTTAATGGAATGGCATTTTACTTCTCTTTCAATGGCACCTCTGAAGCTTTCTGAAAGCTTAAGTGGACTTTACATTTCTAAAATGTAATTCAAATGAAATTGTATTAATATAGCCATAGCAATTTATTAAATTAAACTTGCTTGTGGAATAAATGTAAAGGCTAAATGAGGCTGCCCCAGGTCTGTAGCAGAGGGGGATGAGAGAGGGACCTCAGATAAAAGAACTGTGGAACAGAGGGCCAAACTGGGAATAGAAAGACATGATAAATTCCACTATGTGTACAAGCATTGCACATGTGGTATATATGTGTGCTTGTCTATGTGTGTACATGCTTGTGATTATGTGTATGCATATATGTGCATACACATTCATTTCATGAGTGTATGTATTTGTGCTTAAGGGTTTGTGTGTGTGGTATAAAAATAGCTGTTCGTAGTCATCTGATCTTCTGTCATCACTATACTTTCCAACAGAGCAACATAAGGGACTGCACTCACATTCCTATTATTACAGCCTCCATAATTACAATAATTACAATCAATCTGTGATATGGAGTACACAGGTTTACCAAGGAAAATAAACTTTCAAATGTCTTCACCCATCCAACACTGCATATTTATCGAAAACAACAACACCAACAGCAACAACACTATCAACAACAACTGCAATACAATAATAATAATAATAATAATAATAATAATAATAATAATAATAATAATAATAATACATTGCTTTGTTCCTGTTCTGTTGCTGTCAGGGTGGAAAACATAAACAAGGAACTATGGTTATTTTACATAACATTGGATGTTGGTTATACCAGTAACAAATGAAGATTTATCTGTTTTCTATACATGATAGAATGGTAAACCTGTTTCCCCAGTTTTATTAATGAGAGTGGTGTTTGCTCTGTGCCCTTTGATGCATTCAGCTCTGCCAAGTGGCATTTCATCATTACAATGGTAATCTGGAGAGCAGTAATCCTAATGAACATAATCAAATTGAGTATTAACATTCTGTGGGGTTCACCTGTGGAGCCCTAATCTAATTAGCAAGAGGATATTTTTCATATTGTTTGCTCCGGCAAAACAGTATTTCTCCTTTAAGTAATACAGATCATTGTTAAAAGGATTTGATTTCACTGGAATGCTCTTTTATGTTGAATACCTTCTTTTAATGCAATTTAGAGGTTGTTACATTGTAATCACATATGGATGGAATAACAAAGGATGATTAATGATCTGGAATGCTGGTGACTTAATCAACAGGTGAAGGTGAGAGAGGGTGATGGCTGGTTAGTGCAGGTAGCAAGTAAAGAAAGCAAGACCAGCGGCTGGATTAACAGGTAGAGGGGAGAAAGGGCAGAGCATGTATTTACAGGTAGAGATGAGACAGAGAGACCAGTGGCTGTATGAACAGGTAGAGGTGAGAGAGAGTCCAGTGGCTGGATAAACAGGTAGAGGTGAGAGAGACCATCGGCTGGATAAACAGGTAGAAGTGAGAGAGCTTGTTTGATATGTAGAGCAGAGAGGCTCTGGTGCTCTCTGCCAGTCTCTGAACACTCAGTGTAGAGAGTGCCTGAAGTGCAGTATGTGTAGCTGCACGGGGCTCTTCAAGTATTTATAGTCTCCCTCATCTCAGGTAGCACAGACACTCCTTGCATACCCTCTGCCATTGGTAGTGGCAACACTTACCTGATGGATATCTTATATCTATATATAAATTCAGAATCTTCCCCAAGGCAGTATTGTGTTGACAGTGACAGTGATGGATGCTAATTTAAAAATAAGTACACAGAGCTGCATGTGCAGTGTGGCCAATCAGTTGTGCTTTGATGTCTGTGAATGACATTTAGAGGAGTATTGTCATCTCTTGGGCTATGTACTCAGAGCAGCACTCAGCACTGGTTTGGGGATTCAGAGGGAGAGGCACTTTTACCTAACTCATGCTGCAGGTCTTAAGTGTTTTTTTTTTGTCAAAATCAAGCAAACCTCTCCAAACCATGGTTTGACATATGGGTTCACATTTTTTGGACAAATTTTAGAATTTATTTCACCAGTCACTGTGTGAATTTATATCTTTGATCCCTCCAGGTTACATTGTATTGTTGTGCATCTGTTGATCTTTAATTCCTGGTCTAACGTCTACAAAATTTGCCAGTGCATCAAACAAGTTAATACATTGTATCATTATTAAATCAATCAAGACATTTTCACCAGCATCTGAGAAATTGTCTCTTTAGTATCTGATCAAATATAAATTCAGATTTCATTTCTTTTCATTTCAGAGTGGAATTCTATGTATACTGTGTGTTTAGTAATGCTTGTGAGTATATCGACAGTGAAACATGCGATAAAACGAGTGATGTGAAATGTGGAGTGAAAGTTCCACACTTTTGACCTGCCCTCTCTTGCCTAAAAGCTGAAGATGAGTGAGACTGGACTTGGTTGTCTGCGATATCAGTAGGGGGATGTCTTCTTTTGAAATTGGCTGCTCTTTTATAATAATACTGAGAATGTGCTGTATTAAGTTCAATGATTGGACTGAATTTCTGAATACTATTCAGTTAGTTAAGGCCAACCTGATATTTGATGTGATTGAACTCTACAGTTTTTCCATCTCAGCATCTCCATAAATGTGACAAACATAATTTAGAAAGCATTGTTAAATTTAGTGGTAAGATCAATAGGGAATATATTTGTTATTTTTCTTGCTGTAGATAAGCATTCAGAAGAATTAATAGTCAAATAATAAAAGCCTTCTCCCACTAGAATTACTTGTGTGTCCATTCTCTTTCTGTTGTCACCCTCTTAATATATATGAAATCATCATTTTGAGTCATGGAATATGAACCACAAAAGCAACACTGCTCCTGCCTAATGCAGTCTTCTGTAATTCACTATATGACATACACATTGCTTTTTTAACCAACTTGAACATCAATTTTTTTTCTGTTCTGGGGGGAATACTACACTGTATTTGTAGACGTCTCTCATCATGGAAATATCCTCTGTCAATATGAATAAGGCAGATGAGCTCACTGTTGCTATCATTTTCTATCACTCTGTTGTCCACCAACTAACCCATGCATCCATTCATGTGGCAGAACACATTTTATGTGATTTTGGCAGCAGATGCTAATCTGACCATTTGACCGGGGGGACGTTCCCACTCACCAAAACCCTTCCTGGACAAAACTACTTCCAAATACAGTATATTGCATTTTAATTAACACCTTTCATTTAAAGGAAAAAAAAACACAATCACACACATTCACCATCAGTACATTTACTGTCAGATATAAATACCTAGCATATTTACATTTACAAAATAGTTTGACATCTTCAGTGTGATATAATCCACCATATCGGCATTTCCTCAAAACTCGATATAGCTCCATTTCATAATAAACTACAAACCTGAGACACTAGGAAAAAAATACAGCAGGAAACTTTGCAATTGCTTGCTACACAGTAGCAAAAATGTACAAAGTATAATACAAAGTGTTTTGGGTCCAGCGCAATTCTTAAGTCAATGCAAAAAAACCAAAGATACTTTGCATAATGTATATTCCAATATTGTAGTCTTTCAAACACAAATTATAAGCCAGCCACCTGGCTGCTTCATAAGCACATGTACAGTATGTAAAAATGTTTTACATTAATTGGATGATGTCATCTGATGTAAAGGGAGAGACATCAAGGTGCTTGAAATATCGCTATGGATGTTATGTGACCATTGTTTTCCAGTGTTGTATAAGGGCAGGTGTTCAGGTCTGGTCATAAAGAGGTGCCAGTCAGCAGGTGGGTGATTGTCCATGTCTGACCGGTACACTTCTGCAGGGCCAACTGGTACCCAAACTCACTTTCCCTGCTCTCCACAAGCTCAAGGCATCGCTTCGACTTTCTGTTCTGGATGGAACCTCCCTGAAAAAACAAAATGTTTAAGTCCTGTTATAACATGTTTTTATTTACTACACATTTATGAATAGAAGCTTATTTTATATTTTATATCACATTCCCATGACTAAGTGCTTGCTGGAGTAATTTAAGTAAAGGACCTTCAGAATGTCTTAGGCTCTGACTATTGTTTCTGCACAAACAACTTGCTAGGAAATTAAAAACAGAACATTACAATGTAATGACTTGACTATCAAGCCTTAGTACTTTTAGGTGCACATGACACTCAATCAAACAAGACTTAACACAACTTAAATTTAATCTGGATTCATAATTAGCAGCTGTTTGCTCATGAGGCCTGATTGTTTAATACAAATAGTAAAATATAAAACAATCAAAGAAAAAAAAGGAAAAATACCTGAGGAATGGCATCAACCTATGGATACAGGGCGTTTGGAAAATTTTTCGATTGCAATTACAAATATTAAAATGGCATTACCTTAAAATATGCTTCTATTTTTGGTTGGCTGGACACCTTAGTTTAATTGAACCAGTAAACCAGTGGTGAGTGGAATCTTTTTACTTTGATCATTACAACACAACAAAGCAATGATTTACACAGCTAACTCATTAAACATACTGATGATGTAATATGAGACTGTCCTTTATGCAAATGCCACCCTTAAGAACTGGCCCTGCTGCCAGAGCAGTGTGATCTTTGAAATTCAAACTTGTATATTCGTTTTCCAACCCTTTATCAAGAGAAAATGTGTATTAGAAGTACAACCATACCTATCCACCCAGCAGTGATGCATGTATACAGAGTAATTCTGAGCAATGAGGGCATTCTTTAACTGATGGGGGTGTAACAGCATTACACAGGTGTGTGACTGTATACAGGATAGTAAGAGCCTGTGGCCTTCCGTGATTCTGCGATAGCAGAACTTATGATTTAAAATGACCTCACCCATGAAATCTGGCTATACCTGTAAAATATGGACTTTGCTGCAAAATTGTACAGAAATCTTAAAAGGGCATGGATGAGATTTATTGCTGCATTGCAAAATTTCTCTGCTGACTACTCTGACATGCACTGTCAAAATCTTGAAACCCTTTTATATATTATTTACTTCGTGTTGCCTAAAATGGCAAGAATCTCTCTGCTCGCTAAGATATAATGTGATTTTTTTTTTTTTTTTTAGCAGATTAGACATTGTTACTGAGCTAACAAGGTGGAAAAACAAAACTCAGGTTCAGCTAAGTGATTTAAATTGCATAAAGGCATCAATTTGTGAATAACAGCCTCAAATCCTGAATCCAATTTTAAGAAATAGGGTTAACCACATCATCTGTGTTATTCAATTGCAATGCATGAAATGTTTTTTTTTTTAGTTAAAGCAAAGCACGGCAAAGTGAAAATGCATTACTATATGAATAACAGAATACATTCACATCTCCTCATCACTGTGATACTATGTATAATATGATTTACATACATATATATATAGTATTGATAGGGTTTGGCAACCTTAGTAGAGGCACAGCTAACATGGCACAGCAAATTTATTTTACATATCTTTAACTGGTATATTTTTTCTTAGCTCTAAAAGGATACAGTGCTAGGAGATTCCATATAAAAATAATAGAAAATAATAACATTATATCACATGCTGACAAAATGTTTGAATTTTTTACTGTTCTTGTTGCATGGATTTCCAGACAAGTTTCATTTTCCATGGTGACAAAGATTGGCTTATTGTGTGCTTTTTTTAGGTGACTTGGACACACTAAATATACTGGCCCTATGTGCAATGCTCCATGTACAAAGACTGCTAAAATATGTTGAGTGCATTTGATTGAATTCTGTCATGATTACATTATGAAATCATCCTAATATGTGAGTGATCACAGAGGCTGAGCTTCTAAAGTCAAATATGAGATTATTTTGATTAATGGTTAGTGGTTTTTAGATAGCCAAGTTTTTCAAAATAATTAAATTATAGTTGCTCACTCTCTCTCACTCTGACACACACACACACACACACACACAACACAATTTCTCTCTCTGTGTCCTTCCTCCCCTCATCACTCAGATACTCTTGTTTCCGTTTGTTCAACTGTATCTCTCTCTGAGAATCTAGGATAATAGGACAATATTCTGGTGTGGGTGTGCTGTAATGGGATTAGCTGAGCATGGATAGAGGGAAAGATTCTCCTGTATCTTAGAACCCATGCCCTCCTCACTAACGCAGGAGCAGCTCAAATGCATAGGTTAATGATGTAACAAGAAGAAGCTGCGCTTTTGTCTTCCACACAAATGAAGTTAGACTCCAGCAGGTGGACTCCTAACTCTGCCAGCATGCAGAGGGACCTATAAAGTGTGCATAAAACAACAATTCACCTGCCATTAAACTTAATGGCTTTCCCAGTAGGGGCACCAACACACTGTGATAATGATGCCAAGCGGGCCCTAAATGGCAACAAGATGTGAGACAATGAGTTTAAACAGCCCATACTGCAGTGAACGGCATCCCATAGGACACACCATATATGGACTTCTTTATCATACACGAGTACTTTATGTTAAATATGTGTATTTTCCACTCTCTCTCTCTTCCTTCTAGTGTTTAACAATGCTGTAACATGCTCCAACTCGCCTTCTCAGCTTGTGCATGGAATAAAGCAGAGCTCATTTCAGACAGTCAGAGAATCACCCTGCTTCAAGAAAAGACTTGAAAAAGGGTATATGTGAGAGACTGCAAAAAATTGGCTTAATCTGAAAATGTTTCAAATGTACATTTTTCAGCACTTTTTTCAAAAACATCAATAGATCCTCTGATGCTGGATTTGAGGGGGGTTCTAAAGGTATTTCAAGGTATTTTGAGGGTTTTCTCAAACCTTTTCCTGCAATCAAATGAGTTATCAAGGTCCACATACATTAATGTGATTCTTTATTAATGTAAGGTTAGTGCAATGGAACCTCAACCACTAATTGCTCAATCTTTTTCAAAGATATACAGCTGCTGTACATTTCATTCCTTGGATTCTTCAGATTTTTAAGGTGAACTCTGTTTCAGCACATAATATATGTCCATATCAGTTAAGAATATTGACATTTTAAATAGAGAGCCCATTCACTTCAACAAAGGCAAAATGTTCTGCCTACACTGCACTGAATTGTTCTGAAAAATAAAACATGCTAGCTGGAATATATCACACTGGTAGAGCCAATAAAAAGGCTGTCTCACACCAACCCCCTGATGAAATTGTTATTTGTGTATATGGAATCTGGGCTCAGGACATGCTCGCAGGTAGCACCAGAGGATTCTGACGGTGATCTCATGGCTGTTACTAATGCAGCTGCCTCTGAGGATTGCCTGCATTGCTTGCTGTCATTTTGCATTTAGTAGTTCAGTATTTTGATATTCGTCTTTTAATGAGCTGGAAAGTAACAGTTCCACCATTCCCCTTCTAGGACCTCTCTACCAAATCCATCAGCATCCCAGACATATCCAAAGAATACAAGCAACCCTCTTAACAGTTTTAATTCCATTCAGCATTACAATGGCAACAGAGTTACAATGACTGCTGTACAAGAGGGAGCAGATTAGTGTGTCTGGGGTGGTATAAGATGCAAAATTAATATTTAACAATGGAATACTTGATTCAATAACAAATGAGTGGTGGGACACAGTATTATCTTACAAAACATTGAGATAAAGGCCAGGATTCAGTCAAAATTGTCCTTAACTTTGGCTCAAAATACAAGTTTTAATTTACCTTCGCTGACACCATTTGGAAAATTAAGAATTTGTGAAAATTTCTCCCCAAACTGTTCTTGTAGAGAAAATGCATAAAATTTTAATCCAACTGACAGTAAAAGTTAAGAACAAATATTAATTGAATTACAAAGAAATTATGAGATAAATGCTGAGAAAGCTGAGAGGTATGTTACCTATTACCCTGATTTATGTATTAAAAATTTAAGATAATAATGACTTCTGTTTAGCCTTTGTGTGTTAAGAACTCTCTCCATGTATTAATACACAGAAAAGCTCTATTTTGCAAGTCCGAAAACATGGTAAAAAAATCTGTAAAATTTTGAATATCTGGGGAATCTTTTTTTTGAAAATCAACATTTGTGCCATTAATCTTTCTTTTTATAGCAGTAATGTACTATATCTGTTGTAGCCATGTAACAGTAGTATCTTCTGTGTGAATTTAATTGCACATAGTTTTAAAGTATACACAGCCACAATTACTTCATGCAATATTCTTTATAATACAACTTATTTTGTACAACAGATTTGGACCATTAATCCCATAGTAAATTACTATAGCATGCCTGCTTATATAATTCTCCACCATACCCAAGAGTAAAGGATAATGAAATAACCAACTTCAATGCATTGAAAGGTACATTAGGGGTACCATACATTTGAACAGTGAATGTTATTCATCAGCAGTTCAAGCTTCTTTAATGCACATGTGGACTCTGTGGTTGATTAATTACACTAAATCTGATTCATGACTGGCATAAACAATAGGAAAATGATTTACCATTTTATGCCAAAAGACATACAACAACAAATGAAATGGATTTACAGCAGTGCATAGACAATGCCATCAGACCTACGGGACACAGATGTCAGGTGTAATATCATTTAAAACTATCCTAAAATCAGGGCAATTAAAAAAACAAACAAACTTTTGGCTTTGGGAAGGTCAGTTTGTATAAGCTATTTACTAATGGTTTGAAATAATTTCTTTTCCTGTACATGCACTTACTATAACATTGAAGCCATGGTAACTGCAAAAGATTGGATTCTAGTGTCCTCTCAGCACAATCACAGATATTACCATATGCAGAAGTTTACACACATGTTATCCATTTGCAAGCATGGAGGGTTGCATGCAAATAAGCTGCAGCTTATTTATTGTTTTATTACTGGTTTAATTAATACTAGTTTAGAAAAGGGGTGCTGTCTCTCTCCTCCTTTAAAGCTTAGCGTATAATAAAAATATGAGAACGTAAACATAAAATATGAATCAACTTTCCGGTGCTGTGCATTTTGAAGTTGGTGATTTCCTCAGACCTAAATGGAGTTTCTATACAGGTTATTTTTATTTATTTTTTCTATTTGTTTTCTTAACCAATTTTTTTTATCTTCTCCTAATTTGGAATGTACATTCTGTCCATACTGAATCTTTGTGTTATCAGTGTGAGACAGAAAAACAAACCTGCAACCCTTGTGCAATCTTTAGCCAAAGCTGAGCTGTGCAGTCACTGTGATCCAACCAAGTCAAAGCATTGCATTTCATACTCAACTTGTATAGGAGGACTGCAGGCCCTCAATTGGTCAGAGGGGTCACTGGCATCCAAGGTAACAGAAACACTGTGCAATATTGCAGTCAAATATGGACTGGCCTGTTGGGCCAAAGGTGCATCATTACCCCATTAAAACAACGCAACATCCCTTTTAACGTTTTAATATCCAGTCCTATCTGCAGATGGCTGTACCTAATGACTGACCTATCCACAGTCTGAGATGTACTGATGTCTTTTTTATTGAATTTAAATTATGGAACTATAAACTTATATTGCTGGCAAAGCACTGGCACAGTAAACTGCTGCCTATGATCTAATTACTCTATTAACTGATCTAAGATCATCTGACAGTGAGCAAAGTATTTATCAATGTGTAATTCTGGGATTGTTTCATTAGAAAATGTTAAACAAAACCAATAAACTGAAATAAAAACAACAAAAGCTAACCTGATGGATCTCCATGTAGAATATTCAATACCTCACACTTGTGTTGTCAAAACACACTCTTTCCCTTCAGCCAGAGTTCTTTTCAGCAGATGCCTTATCTATAATTCACAGCTCCTAACTTTCAGGCAAAGGTTAAACCCCTATGTTCCTTGCTCTAAAATACTGCAAAAATAAAACCCTTCAGATATGCAGTATGCCTCACTTCCTTTTGCTGCTCATAAAAGGACTATATGGGTGGAATCCTTGAAGTATTAATGGCACACCTGCTGGCTATCTGATGGCTTTGATCAAGCAGCTCTTTGCACCCCAATTACTCTGCAGTAATGGCCCTGGATTTGACTGGGTTACTTTGCTAAATGGACCTGCAGGCCGATTAGCCCTCAGGCTGGCTGTTATCAAGGCCTGAGGCCTGTTAAGAGCTTCTCTTCCCTCCTCTGAGAGCACTGCAGAGCACCCACATTTTTCAATGAGAACAAACTCAAGGGCTTTTCAAGGCCCTTCAAGGGCAATTTTAGAAAATTTCCAATAACTGTTTTTGTAAATGAAAGCTCTTAAAGCAAACATTCAGGGACATTTTTGAGACCAGTTTACCAAGGAGACTGCATGGTCAGAAAAACAGAACACTGTAGTCACTGAGTTCAAAAATATTCAGAACCTGAATAAACTACCAAATGTGCAGCTAAAGGCAAAATATTGAAGTAAAATAATAGCATGCATGCACCTCTGACTGCTGGGACTGAATCATCACACTCAACCCACAGGGAAAGCTTATAATAAGTGTTTAAATCAACTTGAAAACAGAGGAGGAGAATCTGCATGTTTAATTGCAGTATTAAGTTTCCTTCTGCCTGATTGATCTCAACATGGTTGTACAAATGTTTACCAGTAATCCAGAAAGCCTTGGCAGACTTACATTCAGCCATTACTTACAGAATGAAAAACATAGACAATCTCTATTTTATGTGCGGTGCCTGGCTGTTTGTTCACACTTCATTGTACAAGGTTCATTACATCAGAATAGGTAGGTTGCTTGGAACGCCTTCTAAATGAATGCACCATATTTACAATATCAGAGGAAACCTCACATAATCATCCATTCAGACATTTCCCCTTATTAAACTAAAGATTAATCCTGACAGTCTGTGGGAGCAGAGGGGTAATGAAGACAGAGAAGTCATTAGCAAGTATTTGTTTTCCCCCCTAAATGATTTTGAGGAATGCAGACTATTTAATTAAGGATCAGCCCAATGGACTGTCTCTAATACAGTACATTGGTAAAGTTCTCTGAAGCACTAATGAGACTAAGGGCAGACAGTACAGACCCATGAAGATTTTTCCCAAACAGTGTCCCTAGTCCTTTCCTATTACCATTTCATGCCTGTCTGCATCATTAACAAATGGCCATACTCTATTAGCCTACAACTAACTTCTACGGCCCTCAGTTTCACTAATATATAATTGCATTTCTTTTCTCTAGAGAGAAAATATGTATCTACCTGAGTAAATAACCACTGTAGCTTCATCCTCTTCGCTGTAGCATAACTGCACTCAATGAGCCGTGGCCTGCTGTTGACATCCACCAGGCACTTGTTGTCATCATCATCTATGGTAGGACTCAGGACCCCCACATGTAGCCACTGAGTACTGGTGTAGTACACATTCTGGAATGACAGGGAATTGACATGACACATTCTAGAATCACAACTACATAACACAATTAATGCTGTTCTGCAACTGTTTAAAGTACCATACTAGCATAATATTATGCTAATGCTATGCTCTTCTAAAAAATACACACGTTGTAGCTTCTTTTTTCAGCCTTTCACTTGTAGAATTCTATTGCTTTGAAAACAGACAAATCCTTTTGTTCCAAGAATGAAGTTTTATTTTAATATTTTGATATTCACCATATGCATACAATCAACAAATTTATAAATGCAAATTGGGGTCTGAGTATTCAAACTCTCATTGCAAGCGGTCAGAGCACAACAGACAGATGTAGGGAAGACATGCCCTGACACATGGGGCTTTTGGAAAGACTGAATGAACCTTTCCACCCTATGCACACACTCCCCTCAACACCTCACAGCTCCTAAATATTAAAAGCATTCACACATTACTTCAAGTAACTTCAAATGTCAGGATCCTATTTAACAGTCCAATCGATCATTTTTGTGAGCCACCTTTGGGATCCCCCTGACAGGTGAGATATTGTTAGTCAATGAAATACAGCTGGAGGTGTGACTCTGCTACCCTTCATATTTCTGCCATTATATCAAGCCATTAATACTGTATGAACCCCAATGACTGCTTTCAGTCTATATTCTCTTTAAAAATGTAGTTCCATTTTTCCACTTATTTTTATGAGTGACATAAAATGTCAAAACAGACCTAGTTCAAGGCCAGACACTGTAATTATATTAGTCATTTATGAGCCTTACAGTATCCAATTTCCTTTGCCCTGATATGTGCCTTGACCTGCATTTGCATTATTGTACAATAGAATGAAAGTCTAAACAGTATCACTGTTCAGCTGGATTCATTCATCATTCCTTACCTTTTCCTTAAACAGTATTATATGGTTGCAAAAATACATATTTTCCTTATACATTTTTTCATATATGAGAAAAAGTTTTTATATGAGAGTTTTTTTAAAATACCTTTGTCAACAGTTGAAGCTATGTGAAGAGAAACAACCATTTGCATTATTTATGCATTAGAGTTACAGACAAAATGTTGATTGAGTCTAGGCTTCTGTTTCTGAACGTGCAGTTAGGTCATGCCAGCCACACAGGTTTTTGGAGAAGTCGGGCCAAACAAGCATTTCCTATTCTGCTTCAATATCTTTATTTTAGTGTTTTGTTTGAATATTGGTTATATGTATGACTGTCAGCCGTACATATTCTGCACTAGTCCTGGGTTTGCTTGCACATCATCTGTAAGCAACGCTGGGTGAGCTGAAGTTTTGTCTCAAGCCACTCTTTTGCTGCACCAACTGGCATCGGACTTCCTTGCAGTATCCATCCAAATCAGTTTCACATCCAAAATTCAATGCTACTGTCAATGCAAAAAAAGAGAAAAAAATAAATACTATCACTCTAGCTATTTATATTTTTGATGATTTTCCATGTTCTCTTTTGCCATTCAGGTGGATATTTTCCTTTGAATAACTTGGCACAAAATTAAATTGAACTGAACCTATGCCAAGTCTTGATTGTTGAAAGTAGTCCTTAAAACAGCTTTTAAATTTCATCCAAGTGAATTTTATGAATGGAATGAACATAAAAAATTATCTGTCATCCATTCAAATGTCAAAATGGCGTGACTTTGAAAAAGACACATTAAGAGCAGGTCTAGCTCAGTGCTTCAGCAGAATGCATATCTAGTCTACATCATTTTGTAGCTGACCTCATATTTAATCATACAGTTATTATGGCCATAACATAGGTTCTTAAGCAAATGCATGATCAAATGCACACTATATTCAAGGTTATATCCTGAAATACAAACTAACATACTAGTGCTATAAGTGCTGTGCCTGGAAAACCCAGGACATTACATGCACACATAAAAGCGTTACAAATTTCCCCTGGGAGGTGGATGTTCAAGTGAAACAAAGAATGCTGTAATGAAGGACTGAAACAGCAGAGTGCCTTTGTGTATCTCTAATCAGGAACGAAACACTCTTTTGTGATGAGCTGAAAACTATTTGTATCCGTTGCAACAAGGCTCATTTAAAGAAATGAACAGTGTTGAGGGAAGTGAAGTTTTAATTAGGCGGTATGTTTGAATCCTTAGTGATTCATTACTGTTGTAGATTTGGATACCTTTAAAACTCAAAACTTACAAAACATACATTGTGGCCCATGAGCAATGACTAAGCACTACTATAGGCTACTCAATATTTAAATCTGCATTAAAATCTGTCTGATGAAGCAATGGTTTTATGTATATATTACCATCTATTGTCTTACACCTTAGTAACACATACCTCTGTACAGTTTAGTGGTGCTCTACAAGCTGTACCTTTGCTGAGGCTCTTTTAAAAGCACATACCTCTAAAGTAACTCTGCTAGTGCCTGGCTGCTGTGTGCATGTGCAGACCCAATTCTGTATCTTTGATCTGCATTTGGTTGGTTTGCCACAAGAAAAAATCTGGAAACGTTCATAAATGCTTCCCAGTTCATAAAAAGCAGGAAGACCAGTTTAGGTATCACCTTTAAAAACACCACAGGGGCATGGTGGGAAAACAGCACTTCATAAAAATAAATACACAAAATAAAACTTGTATATCATCAATTTTTGCTGCTGATGCAGAGCTTTTTTGCCAGGAAACATAACCCAACTGTATCAATGACAGCCAAATGTTCCCTCTGAAAATGATTATATAAACTGCCAATAGTTCTCAAAGCCATCTTAAGTCACCATACAATATTGGCATAATAAAGACAATGTTTTTTAGAGATTAGTAAATTGACCAGCAAAAGTGGACTCAGTTCCAAATTGCGACGCTAAGAATTCCCTTCCCTGTGCATGCAACCATGGAATAATTCGTATGGATGACATGACACCATATCATTTTTTCAGCATACACTGCACTGAGACAGAATTAAGTGCTTAGCCTGTCTTTCTGTTAAAACCAGGAAGTTCATAATGATTCTTGAAATGCTGAAGAACAGACTCTCAGCATGAAATGTTTCCAATACTAACTCAAATAAAGAAAAATCTATTCATGATTTATCTATTTATTGTTTTTAAGCATGATTATCTTGATAAATAAATAAAATATACATTATCAACCTGATTAATTTTACTGAATATTATTAATAAGTAAACACACATTGCAGACATTGTTCTGTTAGGTATAAAATGTAATAATTTTAAACTTTTAACTAGTATGCCAGGGGATTATTTTAAATGTAATTGAGTTTCCACAGGTCATTCCCATTTTGGAAATGAGAAACAGACATTCAGTAAGATGAATGAGGCAGATTTTTTTCTGTAATTGGGGCCATTAATAGAGGAATATCCAGAGCCATCAAGATGTGAACTCTGCCATGGGTGATAATTGGGTCCGAAAAAATCATTGGCTTGAAAGGTTTTGTCAGCTTGACAGCCCACAGTACAGGCATACTCTCCCTTCTTGAGATGACCCAGGGGGTGTGTTGTAGTGTGTTGGTGATGTCATACAGAACTTTTTTTAGAGGGTTGGGGTGGTGTGGCACTGACCTGGGGGGTCATCCCGTGACAGATGTAGAGGATGGGAACGTTGTCTGTGTCCGGCCCCTGATCCAAACAAAGGTCAGTCCTGAGGGAGCTCTTTAGCTGAAATAACACAAAGAAAAATGGGGCTGTGAGCAGATGAGCTAAACACTGCACTGTGATACATAAATATTCATACCCTCATCATAATGCAGGAACAAGCAGGTAACTGACCCATGCATAAATTCACTGGGTCCTTTAAATATTGTATACAATCACTTTGTAGCAGTATGTTACCTGTAAAATCTAAAAAAATGAACAATATCACTTTTAAAAATGTATGTATACCTAAATTTAATTACTACTGCAGAAGTGGTTTAATTTTATATTTGATATTTAAAGTGCACCTTTTTTGTTACTCAGGTTCAAATTACAGTGTTTCACACTGTACTGTACTCCTTTCAGTGGTTAATTAGACACCACATACTCATGAGTGTGTGTAGATGTATGTATGTGTGTCGGATGCTTTGGATAATACCAGGACCAGTGCATTAGCTCCTACTGTTCAACTTCACCTCAGTTTCAGCGTACCTACATTACACATATTTTCAATTGTCTTCAATAACAGGCCTGTTGTAAATGCTAATACAATTTATGATTCACGTTTTCCACCTGTACAACTCAAAGAAATTTCCTACAGTTCAGAGTCTCTGTGGTGCTATCTAATAAAACCATGTCACATGTGACTATCAGATGTATTGGGTTATTATTCTACTTCTTAATGATATGCTGTGTTGTATTTATGCTGTTAATGTTCAGGACAGATTAATACAGTGGAAATTCTTCTTTGTCTACATCGTCCTCATCCTCATTTGGCTGTAAGAGTTTTTAGCATGGCTGCTATTATTATATTTCAATGGTGTTGTACTACTTGACAGTTAGAAAGCATATGAAACAATGCAGTCGAATACACACACACATACACACAAATGACAAATAAGTGTTTAATACTGGAAAAGAAGAACTAAAGAAATGATTAAATTCTCACCACTCCATAAGCCATAATGTCTGTATACATTCTCATCTCAGAGTAAACGTTGACCAGGTACCAACGAAATGTCTTGCACTGCAGCCTCTTCCGCAGGGCCTTCCTGTTTGAGACATCCCCGATGTCGATCCCTGGGTCCTTCACATGCACATACGCACACAAATTATTTATAGTTGGTCATATGATGCATAATGATAATATTCTCCAAAACACAAAAACATTTTTTCCAAAGTGATTGATCTGCCTCTATTAAATATATTTTCATACTTTTAATTTCTACAAAAAATACTTGCCTGATGTGCCCCCAGGTCACTCATGCAGAAAAACATTTGTGTTGGGAGCAGGAGTGAGTCCTGTGATTGGATGTTAGAATTGCAGCTGCATCACTACTGACTATGGCATTGGGTCTGTGCTGATAAGGTAACAACTGGCTCAGCCTCACAGGTGAAACATTAAGCTGGTGAGATTTACCAGTCTAATTGCTTAGTGGCCACTCGGGCTGGTAAGGCACCGGCTGATGCATGAATCGAATACATGTTGATTTCATCATTATTTGATAACACAGGCAGTACATAATAGTTGGTGTGTCTGTTGTGTGAAAAAGTGAGAACTTTTCATCACATGTCATAGCTGCCTCATTTGGAGGCAGTAGGAAAGGGTTGCTGCTTGAAGCTAAACAGTTCAGCTGAATTTGGCCAGGAAAAAAAGCCTCTCTGAGGAATAGTCTAAAGACGACAAAATGTAACTTTCATGAACGTGAACAGCAGATGGACATGGGGTGATGTCTCTGTTCCCAGAATGCCCTGCTTCCTGTGGGAGAGCGGGCTCAGTTTCCCTAAAGGGAACAGCTGCCCTGACAGAGAGAGGAAACCACTGGGATCACAAAGCATGACAGGAACACCACGAGGAGCCAGCTGTCACCAGCACAGTTACCCTGCTCCCCAAACACACCAGCATTCATAAGATGCTAGCAACAGACAATAACAGTGCTGCACTGTTACTGAACCCATAAAACACTGGTGCTCTTGCGCAGCTCACTGACATCATTTGACACTCACCCTCACCTGTCACAGTTCCCCACCCTGCCAAGAGGATCTGGGGTAACTGTGGTCTGTCTGGAGATGCAACCACTGTGTATCACCATATTATGTAAATCCAAACCACTTCTGCTAGTCCTCTCAGATCAGTCTACACCACCCCACAAGACTTCCCACATGGATAGTACTTAGCATTCTGGTAAACAAGGCATAGAGCTCACTGTCATTCAAGACACAGGAGAGGAGAGATTGAATGACTGCAAAACAACAACTCCATGCATACCATGATCATCGCTTGTTAGGAATACGGCTTCCATGTTGACTGTCACTTATCCAATTAAATCCTCTCTAACGTCCTTAACTGACTCATCTCAGGGGTATTGAATGTCTGTAGACCACAGCATACTGGTGGTGCATCATATCGTCACAGTGCGTGCTTTTAATAACTCCAGCAGATCCATCAACCTCTGTGTGGCACCATTCCTCACGCGCTTAGAGTGCCCTTCTCTCCCCTTATGCACTGCCACTGACACATCGTCATTAAGACTCAAGGCATAGGAAGACAGGGGAGATATTTACAGCGCGACGTGATCTGGGGCTGGCGGGATGGCAAGCCGTTTATCAACCCAAAATTAACTTGTCTCTAATTTCCACCAGGACAGTGATTTTGACTGCAGTACATAGCAGGGGGACACGGCCGGAACCCGAAGGCCCTGGTGAAAGCTGAGAAATGCAACGCGTAACAGGAGCCTAATGAAAACAAATTAGCAGCAGCTGGGCGCCTGATTCAGGAAGGCTCAGAATGAGCATGTGCAGACACAGCAGCCAGGGAGAGGCAGATGTGGGAGAGGCAGGAGTGGATGGTTCATCTGTCCTAATTGAACCGGTTTGATTAGAAACCTCTGTGCTTCAAGATACATGAAGATATTTATTCTCAGTCCCTTGTTACTCTAGAAGAGAAGCTGCATGCTTTTGCACAATTAAATCAGTTATTTCAGTAATTTAAATTCACTTTCATGTCAGTAAGAACAGCAGGCGCATATGAACTGGATTATTAAATATTACATTATATAGGCAACATTTGACTGAGCTAGTGTTACATATATGTAATACAATACAATATGTTAATTTATCTGCCATATGCACCTTCCACACATTAATATATGTGAGCATACATATTCAAAACAAGCACATTGAGCTTTATTCACATTCATCACAAGCCCTCATCAATATACTGCAGCAAATACAACGTTCTACACTGGCTCATAAAGGGCCTTGTCGCACTGCCTACCAGTAGCAATCCTTAATCTTACTACGATACAGTAGGCCTCACCTCCTGTGGAATGTTCCAGGCCATGTACACATGGCTCTTGAACTCATCCATCCACACCTCGGCCACCCTCAGTGCGTTCCTACGCACATGTGCTGTCAAGTCCTCTGTGTATGGCTTGTGTGCCCGCTCAATGTGTGCGATCCGGGCACAGGGCAAAACCTCCACACTGCCCCCACACTGCCACACCTGGCATTACACCAAGAAAGAGAGAGAGAGAGAGAGAGAGAGAGAGAGAGAGAGAGAGAGAGAGAGAGAGAGAAATTGATCAGGGAAGTAAATTTCAGATGAATTAGTATAGTATGTTTGCAATTAACCAAGATACAGATAGATTGGACATATCTCATAACATATGGAGCAGTTTGGCACTTTTCAGTTTCCCAAAGAGCTAAAAATATTGGCTGCTTGCTTACAAATGTAAGTACAAATGCTGTACAAATGCTTCTGTACAGCAAAAAAAAAAAAAAAAACCGGAATACTAAACACTTCATATTCGGCTTCCTCTTCCACTTCTTCATCTTAACACTCCTGCCCATTTCATCATTCAGAAATGTAAAAAATTTCAGATGAAAAAATGCATCATATTCTGTTGTGAGTCATGTAGCTAAAATGAATACAAGGTGTTTCACAAAATCTGGGACTAAATGGGTTATAATGTTAAACCACAAAATGGTGGTGGAGCCAGTGGCCGGCTAGCTACCTAGATATCTAGTTTCCATTCAAACTACTTTATAGCCAGCTTGCTAATAAAACAACTACAGTGAAAAAACTGGCCAGCTAGCCAATGACCAGGTTACAGATTGCTATGTATATACCCCTCCTAATATCTGATCTTCAATTATATAATTCAGAAGCAAATTCAAACTCTGTCCTCACACGTACTGCAAACCATGGCCGTTAGGTCATTGCCAATCAACAGCTTACTATATGGTTGTACATTTGTTAAAGTGCGGGGATGCTGAGCTGTGGTGAGGTCCATGCAGCGCAGTACACTGTGGAGTGCTGCACCAAAAGCTGAACTGTGAGGCTTAGTGCAGCAGTGGCTCTGCATGGCAGCAGACAGGGTTACCTGATACACACTCGGCAGTTTGATCAATGGAGCCTATCAGACCCAGCGGAGGGGGGTGGAGACCGCAAGACTCAACACCACAGCCCCAAGCTCCCACATTGCACTGTTACACTGCTGCTCGACACTTCCTGACACATTGTGAGTGTGTGTGTTTGTCTATCTACATGTCTTCATGTCTTCAGGTGTGCTGTTAAGGATGAAAGATAATGTAAGCGTTGGGGAAGAAACAGGCAGATATTTATCAGGGTTTGCTTTTACTGGCCAGACGGCACCAGAATAAATGGAGCCTGTACTTATTGCAGTGTGTGCGCATCCTGACTGATACAACACCATAACCCACTCTGAAGATATGTCAATAATACACAGCTTTAAACACAGCTTGTACCACAGCAATTTTTATATATCAGAATGAACACCCCGCATAAGGATGTATGATATCTTTTCTGAATGAATAAGTATCTGAACAGGCATTGTACGATTAACCAACCTGGCTTTTTGTTCAAATAAATACATTCCCATATTATTCAGGCCTTGAACCAAGTTCTTTTTGCTAATAGTGTATCCAGTTCCCAGGGTACTGCTGTGCTTTTTTTTGTAATCACTACAGTGTTTCTATGAGATTAAATGATTTTTTCTTTTTATCATTTTTTTGCTTCCTGCCCAAATTGAGCTATGTAATCAGTGCCACTGTGAATCTGTCTCATAGACTCACAGCCACAGTGTGGTGTTGTCAATGTGAACCTCTAGCCATAGTGGGAAATAGTGTGGCTGAAAGTTGCACAGCTGCACCACAATGAAGTTATTTCATCTGACTATTTGGGGCAAAATTAATACAAATGTTTATTACACTAAATGCAAAATGTTTACCACATGACTATATAAGAGTCCAAGTAAAAATGTACATTGTATTACTCCATTAAAATGTTGTCAAAAAAAGGCTACGTTATGTTTGTTACAATAAGGATAAGCTGTATTTCACCAGAGTCTGTCAGTGTAAAAGCAGTAACAGCAGCAGTGGGTACAGACCATGTGACCGACCAGGAAGGTTATAGGTTTTAATCCTGCAAGGTTGCCATGGTAACCTTGAACAGGGTACTAACATTTTTGCTGGATGGATAATACACAAAGAAACGTCTACTAAGCAGATTTATAGATAACGGTACTGAATTACATTACTGTTATCTGCTCCACAAAATTCAGTATCGAACTGATTTACTTCATTACGAACAATAGCTGTCAGTTTACATATGGACTCAAATCTACCTCAATGCATTTGTTCAGTATTGACACATAGGTCTCCAAGCTGCTGGTAAAAAAACCTAATTATATACAGTGATGCTAATTTTCTGTGACATGTTTGCTCATTCATTCATACGAGGGATTACACAAAATCATCTCCTTGCCTATTCAGCCTGTTGCAGATGGTAACATTTAAGACAGTAGTGCATGCGATTATCCATTAAATTAATTCCATATGTTTAACTAGCATTAAGTATTCTTGAATTCTCCAGATAATTTGTATGGTGTACATACATTTTATGTGCATGACTGTTTGTATTCTGAGAGGATGCTTTGTATTTGCATGAACACTTTATAAGTTATACCATGGTATTCAGCAATCTCATTTCACAATGCAATCTGCTTGGCAGTCCCTAAAAGTAATGCTGTCTGATGCGATTTGTTCTACCAGACTAACAGTCAAGCCTAGGAATTGTTGGCTGTGATTCTTCTGGAGGAGGTATGAAACAGAATATATCAGTTGTAGTGCATATTCCATATAAATATCAACACCAAATGTTTAATTTTAAACTAGATGATACACTGAGGGGGATTATATCATCACTCTTCTTCATCTCAACAACTGAAAGAAAAAAATATTGTATTTAAAAAATCATATACTCCTTCTACATCTATAAAGACAAAATTCCTAAAAATTTTAGTGCCAAAGTATTGACACACACTGTTACCAAGTTAACAACAAACCAATGTGTTTGCTGATTGTTTACCTCACATTATAATGATAGGTATCATAAAGCATCTCTTCTTAGTGTGTTGCATGATGGTTTTTGTTTTCTCCTAAAATACCTTCCTGTTAACTGTTTCAGACCCAAGAAAGCAGGCATGTGAGGGAAAACCCAGCAAACCATGTAGACTTAAAGGACCAGGGATTCCACCTTTGCAACTGCACTACAACTTGTGTGTGTGTGTGTGTGTGTGTGTGTGTGTGTGTGCCCATGTACTTGCGATATAAGAAAACAGAACAGGGTCTGGACACGTACTTCTCTCAACACTGCCAAACCATCACTAAAAAGGACCAATAAACTATGAACAAGCTATGAGCAGGGACTTTAAGACCCACTGCACTTGTGCTGCTGTTGTTTAAGTCTCAATTTTGACCGATTTTGACCGATTTGCTTTGTGTTAACTGACATTAGCAAGCTGATTCTAATGTGATTACAGCGCTGATGTATGTGTGAGTGATGGGTGCCCTGTGGTTTGGCAGGAGTGAAGGATCTGCCTGACCCCCACCCTGCTTGCCTGACAGCAGAGCCATATGTTTCCAGAATGGGACAGCAGATCGCTTAACACAGCTGCTAATGGGCTTGCTGAGTAACAACATAGAAATGGGACGAATGCTTCAAACTCTGAGCATCTGCCAAGAAGAGGCCTCACCCTGCCCCTGGCCTCCACTGATATCTGTATTTGTTTTCTTGCATACATTATAGATAGAAAATTGCTCAAAAATACAAAAATGGTGTTGTAATTGTTATCGCTGCTTTGGTCGATTCTGCAGGGTTTTATCAGAAGCATTATTTGGCCCGAGACTCACCCGGACACCCAGCTCCACATTCTCTCCCCCATACACCTCCATTCCTTCATCCAGGAGGCCAATTTCCTCAAAGTAATTCCTGTCCACCACAAAGCAGCCAATCAGTGCCGGACTCCTATGGGGACCAAAGAGAGACATTTAGAATAGGATGAGAAAGTCTGCCCTTTACCCCCTTTTGTGATGCAGGTTAAAGAGATCCTTAATTTATTTCCTTGTTTAGTTTTCATAGCGTTATGTCATCAGACCACCTGCCTGCATCCCTTATGAAAATAAAACATGACTAAATGTGTAGGCAATCTTTATTCATAGCTGGTGCTAAATCAATCTGCTATGCTGCTTTTGGAGTCTGTGCATGGGTATAATAAATAAATCCGCAGTGCGGTCATCCCTGAGGGGGTTGAGAAATATTCCCGCTCATGCTTTATTTGCCTTTCAGTTGCCACTGCTGTATCGATCAGAGAACACAGAAGCTGAGAGCACCCCTAGCAGAAACTCTGGAGCCCTGGAGCGGGAGGTTGGCTGTATTATTCACACATATTAAGGAGCATTGATCTTTAATAAGACACTTTAAATCTGCCACAGGCCAGAGAACACGAGAATAAGCTTTACTCATATATATACTATGGCTGCCTCTTAGAAGCTACATCCGGAAGTTCTTGTGAGCTTGAATGACTGAGGGAAGACAAGAAAAAGAAAAAAAGAAAAGAAACAAAAGAAACAAATGGAAAAGTAACAGTTATATTTGTATTGTATTTATAAGTTCAAATTGTCCTTGATTTTTTATGGAATTGAAGGGACAGTCTTACAAACAATATTGTACACAGTTTTATTGTGCATATGATAGAAAGCTAATGTAATCATCCCAGTTACCTGATTGGAGCAGTGGTGTTGGCTTGGTTCCACCAGGATTTTGGTGGATTTAGATAGCGGCACCACAGCTCCCAATCAAAGCCTTGTGCAGACAGTGGGTATTCCTCAATCTCAAAGGTGTCATATTTTATATTGTCAAATGATGGTGAGATGATCCGAGTTCGGTCCTCCTTAATTCTCAGAAGTATAGGTTCAGCCCTTAAATCACAATGGAAAATGTTACTTCTGTTTCCACCGAAAGAAATACAGATACAATCAACTGTTTAAACCATTTCAACACATCAAAAACAGATAAAAATGCCACAGAAATGTACATTACTTTTGGGGCATGAGTTTTTTAGATGAGTTTTTAAAGAAGCTCATTTTCTTTGCTTCCCTATATGGTTCCATATAAGAAATAGGAAATCATTTTTTGTTCTTTTCAATCTCCCCAACCACTGCACAGTCTGTATCTAATGTATTTATTATTACACAATTGTTATTGAACTTATTCATTATAGAGCTCTCAGCCACAGAAAAATCTTAATTGAAATCTGTTTCTGAGATAGCAATATACATTACAATGGTATGGATATATGTGGCTGGCCACTGAAAGAGAAGAACAGTTTGTATAGTTAAAATTTCTACAGTGCTACTCCTCTTCAAAGGCATTATCATCCCCACTGCCTGTACAATAAAACCTCCCATTTTCATCGCATACCCATCCTAGAGCAATGGATATTAATTTCATTAACCTGATAATAAATCACAGTTGCTTGGGTGGACACCTGATAAATTGATCACTAGTTTGCACAAAAATCTTCTTGAACAACATGTTCGATAATTGAAAATGTAACTACACAGTGATGTGATTCATATGGACATCTATCACTCGCCCACTTAATTATGGCAATCATTACAAAAGAATTAAGCTTAGAATCAACAATGGTAAATACATACCGATTCCTGCTTATTGATTAAGAAAAAAGGGCAAATTGGGTGACAAAATAAAAAGCTTCCATCTACAAACACAACATTAAAAGTACAGAAATTGAAAAAAAAGTGTTATAGAATGAACACGTCATTCAATTTAAAGGGGTTTGTGTGAAACTTATGTTGCACCCCTGCCAAATCATAAGTTCTAAGTTCCATCATAAGTTGGTGCAGGAATGTAGAACATTCCTTAAAGCTGACAAAGGTAGTCAGATCATTCACACATTATTCTAATGTTGTTTCCGGAATATGAAATTAATGCAATATCAACATGGATTAAAAGTGGAAACTTTTGGAGGCTGTCACCAGACAGATTTGGGTCACTCTGGTGAGAGGAAGATTATGTAGCATGAAAACACTGCTGCAGAAATGAACCCCCTAACCTGAAGAGAAAAGATCTAGATTTGATGCACTCTGTCTCCACATACACCTGTGCTATAATGACATAGCACTCCCCAATAAACTCCAATAACAGGGTGAGGATTCAACCAGTATTCATTCATAAATGTAACATTACTAAATACAATTGCAATAGCAAATCCTCACAAATATATTTTAATTAAAAAACTTACAACATCTGTCTGTGATAGTAAATAAGAAAATAAAAAACACCAAAATATGATCAAAGATGTGTTGATAAAAACGTTCTGATCAAGCACAAAGTGACAGCAAAACTGTTTTATCAGAATTACCATTATTACAGATAACAATACTTTTCTGCAGTAAGAAAGTGCTGGACATGCCTGCCTAAGAATGCCAGTGAGAGAGATGGGGGTTGCTCACCATCCAGTGTTGAACTCCACGTGGGCATCGAAGAGTGCCACTATGGGTGCAGTGGCTGCCCTCCATCCACTCACCCGTGACCGAATGAGTCCCTCCTGCCGGGTGTGGCGCACCACCTTGATGAAGCCAGGCCGCTGCCCATTAGTCTCATCCACAAAGTCCTGCAGTTTCTCCTTCAGGTCCTCTGTGGCAAACAGATAGTCACTGAGTTGGGGTCCAGACTCAAGATGGGAAGGTTTAAAAACAAACCAAAACTGCATGCCTGTGGTCCGTCACATACATGAGATTGGCTCACTCCCAATACTACTAAATGTAACACATGGGCTCTCTCTCTCTCTCTTTCCATGTTAGTCCCAATAACTGGTGAATTTTTAGTATAACTCCCAACTTTGTCTGAATATCATTCCCCTCTTGACAAGACTGAGGTGACAAAAGATCAAAACTCTGTATGCCCCAAACTAAACTGGAGTTCAATAGTATGAGGATGAATAAACCAGGCTCACAGCAGCGCTGATGGGCTGAGTGAATGGGCATACTCAGATGACCTGTCACTACCAGTCCCCACAGGGGACTACTAGAGTTTCTGGAGAGGAAGAAGAGACGATCTGTCAGCTCAGTGTTGAGGGCTCTGACACCATGTCTTTCTGAATTATGACTGAGCCAGGCCGGATCTTAACAGAAAAGCCCAGCTACACTCTGACAGACAACTGCAAAATGTTAAAACACTAGTACAGATACACTAACCCTCAGTTAGCTTGTCTTAGCTTGTGTGAGTTGTCTCATACTCTGATTAAGGTCAACATGATTCCAAGCTCATATCAGGATTTACAGCCTTTGATGCAGTACAGAAGCTCCAAATGCTCCTGTGCCAAGAACACTTTTTGTTAGGAATTAATATTGTGTAGGATCCTCTAGGAATTCTAATCCCCTCTGCAAGGGAATGGAGGTAGGAAGAATTTTACTTTATTACAAAGGGACTCAAATGAGTCTGTTTTAGTAAGAAAAAGCCATTTCCTCTGTGCTTATTAACACACAAACTGTGTTGGTATTGAAGCATTATAAACATTGTGTGTGCTACATTGCCACTATTCAAAAAATTCTATACAAAGTATATTTTCTAATATGTATTCTTAATGATACTCCATGTAGATAAATATATGTCATTCTTCCTCATTTTTGGCCACTGTGATGCCTTCATCTAAAAACTTTGGTGAGGAACTGAGAGGGTATTCAGAAAAGAGAATGGCAGAGTGAGCTGACAGTTGGTTATGGGTTTACTGCAGCAGGCAGTGTCTTGGTTGACAGCAGCATTGTAACAATGATTGATAAAGCTCTGCCATTGGCTCTCAGTGATGCCATCATCACTCACAAGCACACAGCTGCAAACAGCATCATGCCACACAAATGCCCTGCTGCTCTAAACATTACAGCATAAAAGCACACAGCTCCAAACAGCTTCACCCCACACAAACACCCTGCTGCTCTAAACATTACAGCATAAAAGCACACAGCTCCAAACAGCTTCACCCCACACAAACACCCTGCTGCTCTAAACATTACAGTGCAAAAACACACTTCTCCACACATCACTCTTCACACATGCTGCTGCTCCAAACATCACCTGCTCACACATTCACTGTTCCAAATGCCTTTACTCCTTCAAAAATTCTCATCCAAATATCACGATTCTTAACAAACTATTCCAGTCAACAACCCCAATACCTGGCTGTGCAAATTACTCCTGGGGAAACCTTTGGCTATGTAGTTTATGGGTGGAGGTGGGAACACAAATTCATTTTTCCTTTCAAAAGAACATCACCTATTGGGACTCTGTAAGCTCTGTTTAAAGCTGTGTTACAGCAGCCTTTTCGATGTGTATCTACAGCCCATTCACCATAGATACTGCCAGCAGCTCCTGATCAATACGCAGTTCTCATTGTGCAAATAACAATGAAAAACAATCATTTAGAGGATTATTTTGTGGAGATAATTTGAAATGTGATGAGTATTACATAGCAGAAACAAAACCGGCTTAGCTGCCCCATAATTACTGCACAGTGGGAGCCATCAGTCAGAGTGGATGAGGGGTTACAGAACGTACCTCCCTGCTAGAATTAATAACATGTACTGCTTTTGTCAGGTCTGGCTAATCTCATTTGGCATGCCATAATTTTCCTGTTCAAAAGTGATATACTGTATCTTGTTAGCTGCACAAGTCTATGTATATTAGCTAATTGCAAAACATCTGAAAACAATATACTTGCTCTTTGTGATGCTTTTGGTGACTGGTGAAACTGAGAAGAAAAAGTACTACCTGAATCTATTTGTACAGTATATCAAAATGTAAGGACTCACATTGGGAAATCAAGGTCTATGTGCATTTCACAGAGGCTTAGACGAAATCAATTTACTTTCTGAACTTCCTCATCTATACTACTTTAGAGAGACAATGATACAGTGCAAAAATGAAAATATACTATGAATATGTTTCAATAAGGAGGTTATATCACAACTGTTACTCATAAGAACATCTCAAGATTTGAATGGATCTGACCACACACCCACATGACCTGTACTTTATCAACGACAACCTCTTTTCTTATACTATATCCAATAATAGAGCTTCATGTTTTGGTTCTGAGCACAGCCAATATGAATTTTAGTCAAATATTGCTGTGAATACAAGTTTATTGGTTTGCATGTGAAGCAGTACATCATTTATATGATAAATTCTACTACTGTTACCAACAGCAATAATCATCATCATCATCATCATCATCATCATCATCATCATCATCATCATCACACAGTTAAGCTTTACCTGATTTATGTTACTTACCCATGCTGTAGCTTGCCAACTAACCCTTACCATACTTATACCCTGATCACTATGACCATGCAATGCATGAGTATTATAGTCTACCATATTTGTCTTCCTGTAGAGAGGACCTGTTTTGCACCTTATCATACAACACCACACATTAAAATGCTTAAATATACATCACATTACACAGTGAATCGTGCTATCACATGCAAACTCAGAGTATCTTCTGATACTCTTCAATCTCTTTTCTATTGATATATTTCAGTAAGAAAAGGTATTTTAAAATATAGCATGGAGATCACTTCTTTTCACTCACTAGTAAGCTTCAGATCTCTCAGAACTGCCACATCTTCAGTGTCAAAAATAATTAATACATTAAGAGACTTCATCTGTCGCATTACATTACATCACATACTGTCAGTGCAGTGTTTTGTACACGTGGTCTTGGTTCAGGGCTATTCATGACTAAAGCCCAATCTGCTCCACTAACAATGATCAAGCAGTTGCAAAGCTCCCTAATGTTCAAAAATGCTCAAAGCATATTTGTTACAATTATGTTACAAGAGCACTTTGTTTTTTATGAATTAATAAGCCGTATTAAGGTAAATTACCCTGTCAAATTAACACTACGGGGGCTGTCAAGGTTGCTGGAGCAGAAGCGGTGGAGCATAAAAACAGCACAAAGCAGATTCATTACCACAACAGAATTTCTCATTTCAATTAGACTATTAAGTTACAATGTATTGAAATAAGCTGCTTTACAAAGAACCCAAACCCTCATTTCTTAATTTAAGATGAAGTTTAGAGAACTCGTGCCTTCTATAGAGTTTTATATCAATGCTGCTGAAGTAATTGCAAATATAATATTAATTTCTATAGTTTTTCACTCAGGAATATCTCATTACTACGGTGCACCCTGTAACAACGCAGATGAAATTTGACAGGGCGTGGGAGTATTCATCTCATGTTTTAGCTATACTATGTGTTTTATGCAAATAGCATTTCAATCACTTGTCTACCCTACTGTAGAGTCATTGGACAGTTATAAATGAGAGTAAATTCAGTCTATAGTCTTGCTCTCATAAAGGGCATCCTCTAAACAAACACACACTCACACACCCTGAACCTTTTGTACCACTAATGAATCATTCACACTAGGGAGGTTTTAAGACATGATTACTTTGAAGCTCCAGGTCAGCTTGAGCTGGCATTGGAGGATCCAATATTATCTCTTATGGAGCAGCAGTAATTCATCACTGTGCAGAGACACAGTAGGGAATCTCTATAAGGACTGTGTGCATCACAAACCCACCCATCCACATCAATCAGTCCTCGTTGGTAAAGACTACATTCTGCATGCAAACACTGAATATCGAGATGCACATCCCACCTTAACTACATGAGAGTTTTATTCTGTGAATTATCAAAATACAAATCAAAAGGCCCTCACAACAAGCACAGCAATAGAAGCCAGTTCATTTTGTGGTTCATAAACCTTTGAATGAAGGCCACTAAAACAATGAAATCATCATGTTTCGTATAATAAAAGCTAGATGTTTTGGAGTGGGTAACTTTACTGAAAGTCACTACCAATACCCCAATAAGTTTCACAAAAGGTAAGAGAAAGCTGAAAACTGAGGACCCTACTGAGAAGCAGAAATGTAACTCTCTGAGTGATTTAAAAGGCATGATTAAATCTGTAGAATGTATTAGGTGGTGCATGTCAACATCATAGATGCAATTAGTTGTTTTATGCATTTAATTGTTATTGGGCATTGACTTTCACATGAGTGCATGACTGCTCTTTACGTTACAATTCTACTGAATAAATTGTGAATATTTTGAGTGTTTGCGCAATGAAATTGGTCTTTATTCAATAAACTTTGCAATTATCAACAAAATCAATTTGTCATTAGATTAAACTTAAAAATAAGTCCAAGCCTTATTTTTTCTTCTAAAACAAAATTAAGGAAAAGTTTTTAAAAAGGAGAGTGGCCAAGCCACCCCCCTTATGTATTTTATCTTTCTTCAGACAGTAGGAAGGTTGAGAGGGTAACAGAGAAGAGGCATTGACAGAGGAGGGACTCAAAAACAGGTCTCCCACAAATCGACATGTGGGCGAGACAGCTGCACAGCGGACAGAGCTATCTGGTCTCCCAAGGAAAAGTGTCTTTGACTGAAAGGTTGATTAAATCCTGCAAAAATACAATAAATTTGGATTTCATCTGAATTTGAATATGAACTTGACTCGGAACTTGATACTGACTGAATCCTGTTGAATTTTTTTGTTGTCTTCAGTAATGTAAAAATGACCTCAGATTGGGTAATGTGGAACCTGATCATGTTTCGTGTAAGGAGAAGTGTCAAGAACATTGTAGTTGTAAATATGCATGAAAGGCCTGGTTTTGTTGAATTGTCCATTTTCTTTCAACGTGGTCCTGTTTCCTGATCAGACGTTTCCTCAGATCATGTTGGGATCACTGTGTAGCTGTCACTGTGGCCCCTCACATGTTGACTTGTTATCAGTATCTGGGGCCTCTGGATTAACCAGGTGGCATTGCCGCTGGGGACAACATGTCACCAACTTAATGAATAATAAAAAAACTATTACTTCATTCCTTCTGACCAGCCCCCAATATTTCCTACATACTGACTGTAATGAGGACAAACCTGCCACTGGAAGTGTCTCACTCTGGCGCAGCAGACATCCAAGGGTTAGCGCTGATACACAGTAAGGTGGGTCAGTGGGCTGACAGTGTTCACACGTTGCACAAATCCTACTGAACTGCACTTGCAGACAGTTTGTAGGGCCATTAAATTCTGGGATTTAAATTGTATGACTGGCTTGGGACAGCTGAAAAAAGATGTTGTGGGCGGTTGTCTGAATGAAAGCAGCCGTGCACAGTCAGATCACAATATGTAAGCTTCTGCAGAATGTGGGTGGAAACTGAACTGGCAGATTTTCACAGTTTGATTTTCATTTCTGTTGGGAAGGAAAATGGGAGAATTTGCACTACAAACCACAAGTCACCAGAGGTGTTAAGAAAGGGGTGCAGGGGCTCAGTAAAACGCTAGTATATACTGAGGTGTGGGGAGTAAACAGCAGGTGTGACGTTAGGTGCAATAGTGGGAATACCTGAGCTGCATATGTTTTTGCGTGATGAGTAGGGCACTGTAGGATAGGTGCTAGCTGGCAACTACTACATCCAAGGGTGCTCTTTCAACACAGTGGTGGGTCCCAAATTCCCCCACCACATAAACTCAAAGGGAGGGTTCGTGCCCATACACCATGGCCAATCAGATGTGGCTCAGACAGGATGCTGCTCTACCGCAGACATGGTTAATCACACTCTCACCGCCAGGTGTACAGGAACACACCGGGAGGGCCTCAGCAAATACAGACACATCTGAGCACTTAATTTGCTCCATCAATTGCATTCTGCCTTTAGGCGATCACTGTCTGCTCCGAGGTCATCTGTATTCCGCTTCACCCCTCTTTAATCTAATGACTGCAAACTCACAACCCCAGATCCAGGGCATTAAGTAGATTAACACAGATTAAAGAGAAGCCGGCTGCACTTTTCTGAGCTCTTTGCTTTGGCAGCCACACCGCTGGGCAGGCATGCTGTATTCTCCTTTCCCTTCAAAAGTCTGGGAAATACTCTGCATTCCTGAAGGCATACTTTCTACCTTTTGGACTTCAACAAATATTTGCTGAAGGAAAAGCTGTCTGACTACATTTAGCTACATTACTTCACCAAGTGTGCTGACACCAATCCCTTGTGTGGAACATTGGTTGATAAATAACAGCTTCAGGTTCATAATGTTACATCCTTGTGTGGCACATTCATTTTTTAATATTTTACACATGATTTTGGAAAGAGTATTTGTGAAGACCTCCTTGAATTTGCGTCAGTATCTGACATCTTCATAAAGTTACACAGTGCTTCATTAACAGCAATAAGTACCATGGAAAGGTGAACATATTCTGAGAGGTGCCAGGGATTGTACTCTAGTGCTCCACAATTCTGCCACCAATTTTCTTGGTTTCTTGCCACAGATTAGGCAAGGATGTAGTATGGATTTATTCACACTTCAACCCAAGGAAAATTTTAATTCAACAATAAAAATAATATATTTATGTCATTGTCAGAAGAGATAATGAGGAACTAGATATGTCTTACAGTTAGCAATTTTTAATTTTAGTTTTCCTATAATTGCATGTAGTCATTTTGCAATCCAGCCATCACTTGACCAGTGTTGACATAACTCTGAGTTCTCCATCTGTAGGGTTGTCATGTATGTATAAAACTGTACCATATCCTTAATTTATACCACATACAGCATTATTACACTCACAGTATATACTGTATATATCCATCAGATATTGTTTAACTGATATGTTTAACTGTTAGCTGGCCGAAGGGATGCCCATGGTGGGATACATAGCTTTTATATGTAGTGACAGACACTCACCATTGTTGCTGTTGTCATCCACTAGGATGATCTCTTTGAGCAGGTGGGAGGGCGTTCTTCGGATGGCTGAATGGATGGAACGCAGTATGACCGACAGAGCCTCATTTACAAAGATAAACACAATGCTGACTTGCGGGAGGTTTGTAGGATATGAGATGTTTTTGCACCTGGTGTGGTGGGTGGACAAAAAAAAGACAGGAAAAAATAAAGGTCAGATTTTTCCATGAAGGCCCAAAGCAAGTTAGACGAACCCACATTTACCAACTGTCAGTGAAGAAGCACCAATGACCTGACACAATCAACTTTAGTACTTTCTTATCCTATTCATATTTGAACTATCAGGTTTGCTTGCCATATGTATTAACCTACCCTCATCCAATTACTGTGGTGCTGTTCAAATAAGAAAAATCATATTTTCCTGCAGTACATTGGTGTATTGCAGATGCTTTTGCATTACTTGAAGCATTTAAACATTGAGAAAGTGTGTTAAATTTATGCATTTTGCAACCTGAAACAGTCATAAAGTCACAGGCACTTGAATAATTTCTATCCCTTTTGACATTTTCCCACCAATCTGCACTCATTACATAAACTTCTGCTAGTAGTTTGGTAGAGCACAGAAATGCAGAATGTCAGTGGCTGTTTCTTTTCATGCTGTACCTCAAAATTTGAGCTTAAAAAGGCGTGAGTCATAGGAAAATGCACGTCATAGCAAGACACTTCATGTTCAGCTTTGTGAAGGCAGCCTGTGGGTGCCTCACTGAGACACAAACATTCCCACCAACAGAATATCTGCTTCACCAGGTTATACTTATACATCCATACTGTGGGGCCCCACCACACACTGGAGCAGTGATTTAATGGGGTAAGCCACCCAGCAGTCCCTCTTGCATAATTAAAGATAATACCAGGTAAGCTAAACCTCAGTTCCACAGGCTGCCTTCCAGTACCTTACAGAATAAACTGATAGTGAAATCATGATACAAACATCACTGCAGCCTGAAGCGGTATTCACTTTCAATGCTTGCATGCTAATGTTCTCACACAGATAGACTTAATGAATTACATTAATATGTTCTCCTCCGGTTGACATATGGAGAAAAGAAAGCAGTAGCTTTAGTGCTGTGCTCATATTACCATTCCCAAATCAGTGGTTCACTGACTACAAATGGAGGATAGTTATATGCTATAAATAACCATTCATAGGTCAAAGCTGGCTGAAAAATTATGAAATGAGAAAATCCATCTGATGTAGTCATATCAGTTCAGTGAGGAGAGAGAGGGAGAGAGATATACAATTACCCCTCAGGCCTCAGGTCAGGGATTGGACGGTCCAGAGAGAGGCGGTCGCTGAGGTAGCCATTGTAACCATAGTACTGGAACTTCTTGAGGGCGACCCTGCGGCTCTCGGGATTCAGGTCCTGACCCCAGTGAGCAAACAGGGATGAGTCGGAGAAGGACTCAGCTGCCAAGTTGTCATCTTTTGGTGGTGTCTCTGTTGGTGAGAGGAAAAAAATAACACTTTGAAAATGAGTTGACTCTTCTCAAAGATACAGTGGGGGGAGTAATGAGTGAAGGGTTCAATAATAGTGAACACAGGAATATTGTAGGAAAAGATTAGTAAGCTTAGTTATTCATCATTTCAAATTGTGGGTGATGAATCCTACAGGCAGTAGCTTTGCACTAGTGATCAAAATTCTTCAGCAGATTCTTCAGCGTATGTACACATACGGTGCTATCGATTGCAAGCCATTTGTTTAGATTAATTTTACTACAATCCATATAATACTACAGGATACACAGCATTATTTTGAGGAAAGCCATATCTCTTACTGATGACAACTTGAAGATATTGTGATATTCTGCCAACTCTATTGAATAGCATAACTAATGGCTAAAATATTCTTCATTCACCTAAGACTGGAAAAAAAGTTATAGCTACATTGTAGTTAGTTACATATAAAAAAACAAAAGCAATATGTGACTAATTTCACTCTGAGATCAGAAATATTTGGCAAAAGGTTTTATGTGTAATTTTGTTAAGCTCCAGGGTTATCTCAAACCCACTTTGCCCTGGTAAATGACACTCACGATGGGTAGGGACATTAAATTGATAGTAACTGTTCATCTGTAATGTTGGTCTCTTTCTATTAGGTTTTGTATGTGGCAATAAATGCTGCATGCAGTATGCAGTATGGCACAGAAAGAAATGTGAACCTAAAAATCATGTGCATACAGAACAGAATGAGCATCGATACCTAAGAGTTTTTAAATCAGGAACATTAACATTTTCTAGTACAAATAATATTTGATTAAGACATCTGTATCGACCAGGTCCTGTACATTGAGGTTCTCAACACAGCATCATCATCACATCACCCATCACAATACAAAATACATGGCAGATGGCCAAAACAGGCATGAATTAGACATCACTGAACAACACAGAGGCATTTAAGTCTGCTTTACCCCAATAAAGGCATTTCATAAACACAATTATGAAGCGCTCCATGTACATAATTAAAAAATCATAATTAACAGCAGAAGTTATTTAATAGGCGATCCAATAAACCAGCTTCCCTTGTAATAACTCCTAATTTCTGTCACGACTGCAGACAATTAGTGCCAACTCCTGAGAGCTGCAGCCAAGCTCTTTAGTATCTCTCCAGCTCCGAAGAGGTCTGGAGTGGAGCCACACTGAGAGCATACAGGGTTCAGCTGCATGTTGAGCCATTCACACTGTTTCACATTTCAGATGTGCTCTCCATTGTCTTCCCTATCCCATTCTGCATTTTGGAAAAGAATGTGTGAACAGGCCAGAAAATGGCTTACTTGGAAAACACTACAATGGTTGAAAATCACAATACAGCCCCTGCATTAATACAGTTGAAATATTATTCCCTTCTGGGTATATGTAATTTCATTGTATGCATTATGAATTAATATGGAACAAAAACCTGTGGTTTATATGAATAACCTTTTTCCTTTTTAATCCTGAGCCAAAGCTCTCCCTAAACAAAACCGTAACCTTACTCTCACTAACCACAAATAAATTATATCCCCATATCTCAAGAACAACCTAATAACAAAATAACCCATTCCCTCAACTGCAAATCTAATCACAAATCCACTACAACCCTTTATGGGCAACACTTTGAAGCTGAGATACAATGTAATTTCAGTTAAATTTCCAATTTCCTTAATGTCTGATATGAAATGGTCCACATCATCTGGGATGGGCTATCATAACTGAAACATAAACACAACAATGATTTTTTTAAATCATATCATTACCCCTTGATCAAAGCATGTAATGTATGAGCATATCTATAAATGCACAGGATAAGTAGTAATACAATCACACAGTGCTTACATGTGGTGTTACATAAATAACTCCTCCTAATATATAGTTTTCTGTTACATGTTTCACTCTTAATATCCACCCTTGATTACTTTCTCAGCTGTCTGAACTAAGCTATTCATGGTATTGAAATCTCTGCTAAGAGTTGCACAGAATCACAATAATGTGTAAATCTCACTGAATGTCTATGAAACACAGTGTGTAAATCTCATTGATAGCATGAACAAAGCTGTACATAAATTTCACAGTTTCTGTACGCATGTGGTTGGAGAGGGGAGAGGATGGAAGCCCTATTTGCAGATGACATTAGTGTCTATTATCACAGGTTCTGGCAACAACAAAGAAGCCGATCAATGTTTGAGCGTTGAAGCCCTATACGACTTCCTCAGTGTAAACACATGAACATGTGGCCAAACTATAAACAGCCACCAGACAGACTTCATTCAGTAGTCATAGTGCAAGATTACATCTACTTCCTTGACTTGTCCCCAAACATTGATAAGACTGCTGTAAGGTCTCTCATTACAATTCGAGCACACGGCTCACACTGTTACCACCCAGTCCCCAGAGTTTAGCAGAAAGAACAGCATTTAATACAGAGGTTTTTTCCACCACACAGTAGAAAGAGAGGCTTTCAAAGCTGAGTTCTCCTTAATGCAACATACAAAGAGCTGCAGAACCTGAGCTGTAATTCAGACCTGTTAGAGGTCTGGCCACAAACCCACTACTTAGGTAGCTGAGTTGGGGAGGGTCACCAGCAGAGTCAAAGACTACTCTGTTACCTTCAGGCCACTGAAAGGCCACACGCTCCCTGCTCACCTTCCCACAAACACTAAAGTGCAACAGGAACTGCCCTGGAGGACTGCTGCAAGACAGACTGATGTTGACCTAAGTTAAGCCCAAACAGAACTGGAAAGCCTTCAGATCCTGAACAGAAGCATACCAGAAATCAGAGCCTGAGTCACTGGCCATGCCATGTAATCTGGCCTGACGTGAGCATGCTGGGATTGTTTAAGGTCACAGTGTTGTGCTCAGTGTCCCAGTTTAACTTGATTTACATCATAGTGGTTTCCAACTTTCAGTGGTCAGGTTGTGCAGAAATCAGGTAGTTCTGATTCAAACTGAACTCAAGCCTCTTCTTGGACCTTCATAAATTATCCATACCCTGATTTTCACTGAAAAACATTTATAGAGGAATGAAATCAACAATAAATCGAAAAAAATGTTTTAGAAATTATGCATGAAGGAATTTCATGCTTGAGTATTCCGGATTGCACATTCTGCAAACTTTATAAATCAGCACTCCAAAAGCATCTGTTTTATTTCCACCCGGTTGTACTCTATTATCCATTGGTGTTGGGGAATTGATTTTCACTTCATTCCAGGGGTGTTAAAGGCTGTCTAGACATATGCTTATTGAATTTTAAGGTTGTGCATTTGGTTGTATGCGCATACTCCAGATATAGTGCTTTCCCTGTGGACATGTAACTCATAACTCATAGTGTCATTCATGTTAAATAAAGATAACATCCCATTATGGTTTCTTCAATGTGCCCTGCATCTGGTGGCTAGAGATTTTTTAACTTTGAAGAAAACATGAGTGAAAGAAAATATCCGTATGGAAACAACTGATTAATAACAGAAATACTTGTCCAAAATTGCTTGAAAACAAACTGCAAGGACCAATTACTCTATTTGATAGCCAATACACAATACTGTTTCTACTTGCACATACAAATATCAGAAAAAATATTACAACTTACCTCAGACCAGAACAAAAACTGCAGCAGAACAAAGATAACTGCTCAAGCCAGGCACATTTGTTGACCACCATACAAGGTAATGAGTCTCTGGGAGGGAAGTCAACCATGAAAACAAATCTCCTGTTTCCCCACCTCAATCCACAGCACACAAATAGAAAAAAGACATGCTTTCTCAGATGGAAATTAGGCCAGGATACAAAGAGAAGTTGAATGGGAGATAATGCCACTGTAGTTTTGTAAATGTTTCTTAGTTCATCTGCTGCACAGTTCCCGTAATATACAGACTGAACGCCATGCTTCAACTAAGGCAGAAATGTTTCAACTGACATTCATGAGAAGTGCTGCTGCCATCATTTTATACACAATTATTGGTCATTTATTAATGAATTATTACACAGGTTGTATGAACAGTATTTCAGTTGGAATGGTTGGATTTTTATTGGATATTAGATCAAGCGGAATAGCATAACTATCAGAGGCCCAAAAGGTATGCTCCTTGGAAATCAATCTCTGAATGCAGAGTCAGCCTGCATTTCTGTCAATAATCCCTGCATTGTTGGAGCAGGGATGACTGCTCTCGCCATGAAATACAACACTGCATTTGTCATTTGCATTATCAGCATGGGCACTTTTCTGAGTTATGGGTATTGATTTTTGTATAGAAAACACTGCTCTGCCCTTTTTTAAATTTGTTTGAGGTCCAACTTTTCTATTACCAGGGCAAAGGCTGGCAGATTAATATTAGAGTGAAACCTGACCCTCATGCTGATGTCTCATGCAACAAATTAGTAAAATAGGAGAAATCTGTGTGACTTCTCTTATTCAAACACAATGCACACAATTCAAGCACAATGACATTTACATCATAACATACATTATATATGCAGATACATGGCCTAATATATACTTATAGATGAAATGTGCAATTTACATTGTACATTTAAGATTTATTTTGTGTGGAGAGTAATTGCCTTAGTAATAAAAACCTATGGTTATAAAACAGCTGCCACTGATGGAGCACATAAATTTTGCAAATGTAATTGAAAAGAATAGATACTGAATCATAATAGGGTATTCTGTAACAATTCTGACAGGTTCAATAGCAGGAAGCTTTTTAAGGGAATAGGGGATGACAATCAGAATTTCTTATTTTGTGTTTATGGTAACAACATTCATTAACTCATTTAATCTATTAGACCCGAACTGTGTTACAACAGTGTCACAATTGTGCTATAAAATGCCACTGTGAAACTAGTAAGAATAGATTTGAACAAACCCTAAATGCACTCGCACTACTTGGCAAGAACCATGCACTAAAATTGTTAAAATGATTTGTCTGTGATATTTGGTTCTGACTGAGCGCAAATTACAGAAAAAGGAATGTACTAAAATGAAGGTTGAAGCAAAAAAAAAAAAGACGAAAGTTAAAAGAAAGTGTTAGACACAGGTCAGTTAGTGAATCATGACAATTCTACAATGAGCCTCTAAGATTTCCTGAATGAGATGAAGGTGAGGTTAGACAGGTACAAGTGAAAATTCTGCACTGAAAAGAGCTCACCACCTGTTACTATATTCAGAGCCAAAACAGATTTTCATTGACAGCACTCTTATAACAACTAAGGGCTTTCCAAGGGTGGTGCCAGATCCCACAACATGAAAGTATGGAAGTGTAAAACTCCACAGCTGATGGTTGTTACATGTAACCAACTGGCAGGATGTAATGTCAAAGCACATTCCATACCTGACATCCAGAAAAGTGTCTGTGGCCCGTAACACAATTACTTCTACGAAATGGGATCTATTCCCTTCTATTTGGGAGTGAGAGTCACACCTTGTCTTTGGAGATTAGTGGGATTTCCATAAAATGTCTCTTATTGAAGCAGCATAGGGGCAAATTCCATTGTTTTGGCTGCAGAATTGGGTATGCGTTGCTGTCATAAGGATTCTTTGTTCTGACTGGAACCTATCGGCTGGGATTGGAGAGCCTGTTATGAGTCAGATATTTCTGTTTCTGACAGGAGAAACTAACAACACTGTGGCATTGAAACCTAGGGGGGAGGGAAGGAGGGTTTCCACTGTGGAAAAACATATCAATTCTGCCACAGACCAAGAAGAATATGAACAGAATATGATTCCTGTCAGCTTCAGTAGAATGTAGAACAGATGTATGAAATGCAAATACAAGTAGAGGAGAGAATTCAGTATTTTAGTAACAGGCAGTACACTTACCATCATCATTATTTTATTACATATAATAAATCTATGCAAAATCATGGAAATCACCTTGTGTTATTCAGTTCAATTAGTGACAGCAGTGTGACCTATAGCCATAAGCAAGTTTTTTTTTATTTTCCTTTACACAAAGTAGAAATGTAACATTTCATTTTTAAGACAAAGAGTGTATCTTCCCCTGGCTAGAGAGCCTGGTTAATTAAGTGGGGAGAAAGTCCTGTCTTGCAGTCCCTCCACTTCCAGTGATTAAGGCCTAGGGTTCCTCTAGGGAAGCATTTGTCCCAGGGAGTAATTTTCCTTGATACTGCCTCATCTGTTGCCCGGATCATCAGCACTGAGATGGTCAGAATTGGGCAGCTTTAAAAAAGGCATCACCTTGGCAACACACAGAAGTGGGCTGCTCAGTGTTCTGGCCCAAAGGCAGAGGCCCTTTTCTTTTGCAGATGAGCAGGCCCCATTCACAGGCCTGTTCTATTCAGCTGAGGAGCTACATGGAGTCACCACTCCATAGCTGAGGGTCAGGTGCACTAATTGAAAGGAATAGCAAGAAAGAAGACACAAAAGAAGTACAGCTACAGATACATGTTACTGTATTTTCAAAGAGAGATCCAGGGGGCTAACTATGGCCTCCACAGATATATCTTAAAGATCTGTCCTTTGCATTAATTTCACCTAGCGAAAGACAGGACAGCAAAGCCAGACAATTTTAATTGAACTACTAAGTAGTGATGACTTGACTTATTAAACTGCTCTCCATATGCAGTAATCATTTATAGTTTTCTTACCGAAGTTTGACTATCAATGTCCCAGTGCAGCGTACATCACACAATCATAATAATATTACATTTAAAAGAAGCCGGAGCAGACGTGCGGAGGTAATTTTTTTTCTCTTTGTCAACCACTACAAGAAGCAGTGACTAAACATTATGTGTACTACCTTTAACACTAACTCAGTTCATTGTTTGTTGAGTTCATACATAATAAATGAAAACTGGAAAATAGCTAGCTTTTTTAGGGACCTATTTTTGGTCTCTGTCTTACATAATATTTGAGATGGTGACAGGTAAATGGCAGACCTCCCACTGATCCAGGATCAGGTAGCTGCTGACCCTGAGGCAGTTTTCATGGCTGCAGTTTGAAGCCTCAGGCAGCGTCACATCTCTTTAATCCACATCACTTCACATCAGCTCACCTCAGGGAAATGGCAGATCACTGTGTTAGAGCCCACCAGACCCCATCTTCCAGTGACACACCTCCCTATGGACTGTGGCACACATACAGGTGAGCCACAACAGAAAGTTCATTGCGCTAGCATGCTCCGCTGACGCAAGAAAAACCACTGTAAAATTACAGAGGTTACTCATCTTTATATGTATGTAAATATATCTGCCATGGAAGAATAACAATACAAACAGAATATGATGTAGAGCAGATGTATAAAGTGCAAACACAAATAGAGGAGAGAGTTTAGGATTTTCAGTTAGAAGCAGTATACTTATATTAAGTGGCAGTACCATAAAATAATGATGATGGAGTCAGTGCCATCATGATTATTTTATTACATAAAATAATTCTCAACTCGGCACATTTGTCTACCTCCACCTAAAGACTACCTGCTCTTATTTTGCATTGTAGAGATAGTCTGTCTCTTCTTTGGCATTGAGAAGATGTTGCAGCATTACTGACACGTTCTCAGGGACAAGCAATCAAGTTTTGTAGGTAATACTGAATATTCTGTTCAGATGCTTCTCAGTGGTGATCACACATTTCTCTTAATAAATCTCCTCAGAATGACACCGAATTTTACAGTGTTCATTATAAACAAGGAAAAACAGCCCACTCACCTGACTCAGTCTTTACCGCGATGTACAAAAATATATTCTTAGAAAGGTGTGCAACTTGTGCACACTGAGGAATTTTCCATTATTTTTCCAGTAGAAGCAGAGACACTAGAGACTAGGTTAACGCTAGGAGGGTAAAGGCTTTTGGACCTTTGATTCCATGAATTACCTTATGTTACCTTTAGTTATACATGGTGCCCCATGCGTATTTATGCACAGTTCACTACATTTTCCTCAGGGTTTTTCCTGTCGCTGGCTATCAGCTTAGCTTCGCTGTACCGTATTCCATCCCAGGTCACCCCTCCTTTTTCATCTGTCCCTTCTCTTTGTTGTTCTCCTCCAGGTTGAGCTATACTAAAAGACAGGAGTAAACCTGAGTATTCACAACCCCACAATGTTGGAGCAATGGACAATCTGGCTCAACACAGTCGAGCACAAATAGAAAGCACTATTCTAACTTTCCTAAGTGAATAAGACAATCAATATTAGAGTCTGCAGAAAAAAGCATTAGGCACAGTGTCTCCATATAAATGTCTTCTCCTAACCTGCAAGCCAAACACTTAATGGCAGCATGACCAGGGACTCTTTCTATTGGGATGAGACATGTTAAAGAAAGAAGTCAATGCCACCAAACTTCTACCATCACAACAAATTAAATGGATAACTTGAATTAATAACTGAAAGGTCTTCCTGAGAAGACTTTTCTATGGAAATGGCTTAATTATTAATGCAATGGTAGAGACAAAGTTTACATGGAGAAATTTGGGGTCAGATTTGTTGAGGGGGTCATATTCAGGAATATTCTGGAATAAGTTTGTTTTTAAACTTAAAATGTATATTTTTATTACATAATTGTTGTTAAGATAGTGGGATTTTAAGGTAGTGGGATAATCATGCTGGAACACATGAATAAAGGCAATACTGCAGGAAACACTATTTCAGAGGCCACAGTCTTCAAACAGCATTCTTACCTTACTTTCAAGACTTGTATATAGTCAATGTACACATGGCTTCAAACCCTTGGAGAGTGATGGCATCTCAATGTCCACATAGGAATGGCTGCTGATTTAGGTTGCTAATGCTCAACAATTGTAAAAATCCATCCATGCATGAAGAAGTTTGAACAGTTCATCTGAATACACTAAATAGCAGGTAAACAACTTTAAAAGCAGCCTACCATAACAAATGAGTATGCTCCATAGACACTAAATTGTTTAATCAATCCTGCAATAAACCCAACCTAAGAATGTCAACTGTTTCAGATTTGTTTATTTTAACTTTTAACTGCACTTCTTTTCATTCTTTCATGAAACACTTTAAGCACTCTGCAAAACCCTGCATAGATGTATGTTTTGCAGTATTACAATTCAAATATATTTTGAAATTGAATTCAAATTAAATACAGGGATCATCTTAAATGAAACAAATTAGCTATGGTTAGAAAGCTGTTTGGTGGAATATTAGATGTAAGTAACACCATTTCATTTACCTCAAGCTAACCTTAACCACAAGTGACTTTGGGCAGAAATAATAATATCTTTGGAAAGGAAGTTCTGCTTAGGACAGATCACAGTCCTTTTTATCACCTGCTGCCCCCCGGAATGCATGATATTCTACCTCCTGTTTTTGTAGTTGCAAAATGTAGGTGAACATTTATTTATGACAGGTTTTTTCACAGGAGACCAATGTATTATGTGATGGCATCAAAAAGCATTTTGGATTCATATGCATTGGTTATGCATTAGGAATTCCTTGGTAATTACAACTAAATTTGAATTCACATGGAAAACTATAAATTTTTCTGAATATAAGAAAAATATTTTGCAATCACTGAATCTATAGCTGGAGTAGGACTGCTTTTTTACCTGTAGGTGGTAATTAATGTTATATATGCCAACAGGAGAAAATATCTTTTTTCTATGAAACATAAAACATAAATAGCAATATAAACATGCACCAAAATGTAATTGGAAAACCCAAGCACCAATCAAAGGAGCCTTTGAGGAGTGTTATGTTTGAGGTATGGCTGGTACAGCAGGTTAGTGTGGGAGGTGGAGGTTTGAATAGAGCCAATGTGCTAAGGCTAGAGCACCTCAGAGTGTTTTCCACAGAGAGCAGAAGCACTTTGATGTTTTTACATTTCAAGAGTTAATTACACCCAGTGAAGGCTTGCTACCTTTCTGGCACATGCAATTCTATTTGAAACGTTCACATATCAAGCCAATGCAAATGAGTGCAGCTCTGTAGGGTGAGACCTGAGCTAATCTGGCCATCTCTGATCTATAGAGGCTATGAGGCAGAGATCAGAACCAAGCATATCGTGTTCTTACGTTGCAGCAATGCTGTCTTGTCCAGTTTGGAGTTCAGGTGTGGCTTGAACTTACATTCACCTTCCATTGTTTTCCCTTGTGGCCAAACAGTTTGTTCTACCAGGATTTAAGTTATTTCAACAGCTGTAGATCCTGTGTATCATTGTTAGAATGCATGTCTATCATCGTATGACAATGTGTTTGTCATTGCAAGATAGCCTGTCTGTAAGATAAATTGGTTATTTGATAGGATCATGCAGTTTGGAACTACATTTTGATAATGTAAATATGGGGTTATGCTCATATGTTTTTATGTGCACTTTAAAATACAATACAGAGCCATACAGAACTCAAGAGGATAAAAATAGCCTTTTCCCCAATTTCAATATTTTCCTTCCCTTAAGGATTGGTGGTTTAGAACAGCAACACGGTCTTTTTTACACAGGCCATAATTAGGAAATGAGGTTATTCAGGAATCATGTTCACTTTGCCGCAGAACTAGATTATTACAGAGATTCAGTGGTCTCCCTTGAGCTATGGTGAAGTATCTCTAACAAAGACATGAAACATTACTGAAGATATCAGCTACAAAGTGGTATCAGGGACTTCTGCTGTTTTTAACTTACCTCCGTTTCATCACAACAGAAAAAAGTCAGAAGAAGGCAAAGAAAGAATACATCACTACTTCATAAAAATGTGAAGCAGATCATATTTTATATACTTCCAGAGTCAACATGTGGAGACAGTAAAACCAGAAAGCTTCAAGTATCTATACAAACTCCTCTTTTTCAAAAGAGGGGATTTATACTGAGTTTAGTTTTTTTCTAGAAAGAAGCCATCCACCCTCAACGCTGTGGGCATGATTTCACTTCAAAGCTGCTTGCCGTCCCTATAAACAAGACCCATGGAACTTAAGAAAACCCTGAGGGAAACCTCTTTCAACATTTTCAAAGTTTACATCAATTTACAAGTGAGAAGCCTCATTGAGCCTATTGTCCCTAAAGTTTGAGTTAAGTCTACTGTATGAAAGTTGCAGCTAAATGGTTGTTATTCTTTGGGGGTCATTGTTCAAAATATGTTTTGTCTGGTGTTCTTTTACAGACGTCTTGTTGAACATTAGTAATATACCCGAGGATCACGGAAAGACTGCAGGAGAGAATAAGATCAAACTCAGGATTAATTTCCACTCAGCTTTCAGCTATGTCTTGTCGGCAAAATGTCCTCTTGGGTAGCATTACAAGAAACTAAATACAGTCTTCTTTGACATTTCTCTATTCAATAACATCAATGGAAGACAAAAATGAGAATGTTATGATCCCACACGGTTTCTCAAACAGTGTCTAGGAGACTTAGGGATTTCATTCTGAGAAGGAGGACTGAAAAGATACACCCAGCTGCGGTAAGCTTTAGTCAGCACCAGCTCTTCTGTAAAGGGCATTGTGTGTTTCGCTGAGCTCAGAGATTGTAGAACGGGTTTATCTGACTGTAGAAGCAGCAGTTGCATTTTTGTTCTTCTTATCGTCCCTAAATCCCTCCCTGTGAATTGTGGATCACTGATCTATGTCAGGGGCATCATCGCTGGCTGCTGTGTCTGATGCTGACCTCTGATATCAACTAAATTCACTGTTTCTATTAGAGTGAATTTACATAGCATTAGAAAGTTGATTCCAAAGTTTTGTGTGACCTGCTCCATAGGATAATAAGTTATTGGACTCAATACAATCTTTAGAATCAACTTAAGAAATTGTATTGATTCATTTGCAAAGAGGTTGTAAGGCAAGATAAGTGTAATATAATTTTAAAACAAATTTCAATTTTATTCACACGTACTGCCACATTTAGCATGCAGGACAGTTTGTTAGATCCCTGTGAGCTAGGTGACATAAAACAAAGGCAAATTCCATGTCTTCAAATATTACTATATATTAAAGACATAAGACTCGCATTACAAAAAGAGAGAAGTTACCAAGTCCATGATAATAGTATTACATGTAATATATATATAATATATATATGAAATATATTTTATGTATGTGTGTGTATATATATATATACATAAAATATATAATACAAATCAGTATCAGCTGTAAGTGTTTTTGAAGAGATGAGGGTGTTGCAGTGCTTTTGGATCTGAACCTCAACATAAAACTACTATATGAAATTCCTTCTGTCAGGATTAATCTTCTGATTTGCCAGAACAGCTGTCTGTAACAAGTCTGGAATCCTGATAGAATTTTAAAAGTCTTTAATGGCCTGTGATTTAATGCCAGGTTTTCTTACAAACTACCAGTCAGGAAAATAACATCTGGACTGCAGTCTTGATGAGGCTGGGTTTCTCCCAATCTTTTTCTTGTTGGTCACAGGTATATTTTTTGATATACCTAAATATTTATTTATGTCTTTAAGGATTAATAAAAAAATGTTGTCTAAGAATTTTGACATCTTATGAGTTATGGAATTGTTGAATTTGAAGTTAAATTTAGTCCAGGACAAATACCATTGGATGCAAGTAGTGGAGAGGGGGCTGTAACCTGTAACCTTCTTTTTTCCCTCAGACAGATGGTCCTCCTATTCCCCACAGGGGTGTTTTTTCCAACAGGAATGCACACCTGAGGTTGATTGGTTATCAGCCCAGGTGAGTTGTTTTTCATCTGGCCTGTTATAAATAGTTGAAGCAGTCTACATGCAATTACATGCCTTATTCAACCCTAAATCCAAGATTAAGGAACCCCTGAAAGAGAGAAACAGAGAGAAAGAGAACTTAGAGAAAGATTAAGATGTGCGTGTGTGTGTGTGTCTGTGTGTGGTTGTTAAAGGCCTGGTTTGTGATTTTAAAATATTCACATTAAAATACAGCCTTTTCCTGTTTACTGTTTCGTGGCCAATGTATTCACAAATGACCACAACACAGAGGCCACGTGTAGTGCGTATGTAGAACGTAATGCAGTTCTACAGCACCATTCAAATTCAGAATCCATAATAAAATATTATCAGAGATAACCGTCATGGTACGGGGGAAAATATTCACCTTGTTTTATGAAACCCTCATGGTATGCCAGCGAAGCTGCTGTTAGGGTCAGACAAGTCCATGAAATGTATCAAACAGAACATAATGTACTGCAAATGAAACATTTGTTAACAAAAGTATGAGGATACTTCTGCTTCTAGGATTTCCATGGCAACTAATATTTACTATGATGACTCAATATTATATCATTCAAAGAAACTATTCCCACCATATATGCTGCCAAAATGCTTTTGAAAAGACTTTTCAGGAGATTTCACTGACTTTCAGGTGTGGTGAAGCCAAGCACTTTGGTTCTGAAATGTATTTATATATTTAGATGGAGGACTAAGGAGTGGAAAGAAACAGGAGCTGGTGGCACATGTTCAGAGGAATGTTTGTTTATGTCAAATCACTGTCAAAGATTTGTTAAAATGAGAGGAACTGACGTGTTATTTGAAGGTTTCAGTGCTAAGCTCCACTTTTCTGAAAACAAGACATTTAAATTTCTTTTTGCAATTGCTGTATTTGGTCCCTGCTCTCAGTGTACATTTTCTGATGGGCTTGCTATTTCATATTAAATATAGCCTATCAGTGCCTCTCTCAGAGGCTTTTATATAGATACAATCACAACACTTATTTAAGAATGTTTTTGGAAAACAGTTTATGTAGTTTCTGTTTTTCAGTCAGTTACACAGTAGCTTGAATCTGCAACCAAAACTGTGAATCCAGCCAAGGCCTGGCTGTTAGTCTTTATTCCATCTTAAAAAAATGTTTGCTTTCTGTCAAGGAAATGAGCTAAGAGTCTATGCAATCCTGCATCCCTTGGCATCTGCAACAAACTCCTATTCTTTTCAAGGCCAATTACACCACAGTTGGAGGGCAATGCATTTTGACAAGTGCTGATCCATCTGTTTAATCCATTCAGGGGCTGCAACTACAAATTACACACAGAATCTGAACCAAATTCTCATCAAAAGAAAAAATACTGCCTTTAATGTCTTTCCAGAGATTACGTCCTCAAAAGACAGGCTTTTCTTTTTCCTCACTCTATGAACAAAATGATTGTTTTGACACAGGCAGAAGAGGCGTAGGTTTGTAAAATGAGAGGACTGTATGAGTCTAAGTATTTTTGGTTTGGGATTTTGACGCGCTGTAAGATATAAAGACAGTCACTTTCAGGAGGTGTTTCAGATGAATCGAGCATGGAAAGGGTTTGATCAGCCAGTGCTGAATACTAGCTTTGGAGCCTGAGTCTTACGACAATTTGGCTTCTGTGAGTTGATGTTTCTGTAATGGGAGGATGTCTTTTCATTCTGACTGCAGGACTCACGGGGAGTTCAGTGGTGATTTGTCAAGCACAGTGAGGGCACATGTTTCCTCCACTGTAGCCCAAAAAGGACTCGAATGGTTGTAGAGTAGAGTGTTTATAGGCAGCAATTCACCTACAGCCAACTACAGGCAACCTGCTCCATCTGTGAATGCTAATATTAATCAGCATTATTTTTCTACAAGATACACCTAGGGACACTGGTCAGACATAAGCCTGCCCAGGCCTGACTGACTCCGATCTAACTCAAAATTAATAAATAAAACAGTTCATGTCAATCTTTATCCACACCTCTCACATTACACAGCACAGAGGTAATAACTAAGATTGCGTATTTGTGGTTCAGTTTCTTTAAATGGTTTCTTTTCCAGTTTTGAAATAACCACATTGAGGCAAGTCATCCACAAGTATTTATGTATTTTCTGAAAACTTCAGAAAACATTTGCCTGTCACTTAATGTAGAGAGGGATAGTAACAACACTGCCCATACATTTTCTGCCACAGTATTAGGATAACAGACAGACTCATAAAATTTTACCTGCCTGCTCTCTTCCTCAGCATTTAAAAGGTTTTTTTTAATGATTGCACTCAGGATTCATGGTCTGCAGACAGACACATAGATCAGAGGGAAGTTTAAACACTGAATACTTTATTTGAAAGATGTCTTTATACTGATTCCTACAGCCCCAAAGTTCCCCATGCTTTTCTAACTAGAAAGCTTTTTTAACTTTTTTGTAATAAAGGAGAAGTCAGGAAAACATAGCAATGGCAGAACCTATGTATTAATCACTCACAAAAAGGACAGACAGCACACCATGAGAGGGGAAGGGGGAGTCAATACTAAGGAAACCATATTCTGCCATATCAAGTACGTCAAGAATACTTGTCAGACAGTAACAAATTGCAAATACTTCACGCTGACTGCAAAAAAAAAAAAAAAAAAACACTGCATATTGCCCAGTATACATTTAGCATTCATTTTTACACCTGAAATAACAGCATAATGCTGCATCAGAATGCAGAAAAATGCTATCCCTAGTACAATACAGTACATGAAACTCACTGAACCAAATCAGAAGCGACTCCACAGTAGCTAATTAAATAAAGAAACCCTAATCCTTATCGACGGCCCACAGACACCCCTGGAGTGCATGCCAGAGCCGTGTTATTTAGTTGATGCCATGGGTCAGCTAAAGGAGGCTACAGCCTTAGCTGACTGGCATCCCCTTCCAAACACCGTCTGGCAGCTGCCATTCGCCAGGGCCTGTTTTGTCCTCTTCCAAAATGCTTTGAGTCGTCTTTTTAGCAACACGGATGGAACAGAACACCTCCAAGCCAAACAAAACGGCAGACAGCCCTTCCTGCTCACAAAAGCTCTCTCTTCTATTCTCCCCACAATGCTTGTGACAGGGTTTTTGTTTTGTGTACTAGTAATGCACAAGACACAAGAACTTTACACAACATACACAAGCTGTGTTATACACAATGTGTTTCCAGCTTCACAAGTTTCTACTCCAGTCTCAGACAAAACATCTGGAAGACATGTATTGTTTTTGGGATACACTGCCTGCAATCAAATGGGTGCCCTCATGTTTCTGAGGATGGATCTGGTTGGCTGGTGTGGCTATCCTTTCATTATTTTCTATTACTCTTCTCTCTGTACACCTGTGTTACGACTTGGCAGAAATAGCATCGTGGTTTGCTTATATGAAGATTTTAGAAGATTCAAGATCAAATCAGTGTTTATCAATCCATTGTGATATCTTTGTTTAAATACTTACTTTTCTATTTGACACATTCTTACCTGCCTGTAAACAGGATGTGAAAAAAGTTTCTATAACACCTGGTCTACACTGTATCCTGTTTGTTGTTGTTTTATGTTGTAGCCACATAATTGGCCAGAGAGTGACTGGAATATGCAGCCAATAAACTGCCTTGCTTGGGTTATATGCCTTTTATTTTCTCTTTTGGAAGACCAAAATTAAATGTTTAAATGGAAGGGTTGGCGGGTCTGGTTGGTACACAACTGCGGATAAAGTGAGCACAGTGGTTCAGTGGTCTCATATGATTAAATTGTTTATGATTATGATTAAATTGTCAGGGTGTTTAGTGTTTATCAAGCTAAGTAATCCCACCAGCTTTTAGGGCAAAAGGTAGATGGAGAGTTATGAATCAGAAAAGTGTGGTTATTGAGTAAATTTATTACAGAAGAATCTCCAGAGAATTTTCTGGCTCTGAATAACTGTTTCCAGTTGGAGTCCTGCCAACATTAGATTGTGATTCGTCAGAAGTAGTAACTGACCATTAGTTTATTGCCAAAGCACATCCCTGCAGCTAGGCAGTGCTATGCAGAGACAGTAGTTTGTCTGGCTTATGGTTATGAGCCTGACAAGTAGGCGACTACCTCACTTATAAGACACATACTAGGCAATAGCAATCCTGTTCAATTGCTCTCCCTCATATACTGTTCACATATCCAGAACCAGGCAGTCCAACAACAGGAAAATTGATTATTTTTAATGTCGACAGACCTAGGTATCCAGGACTTCAAGCTGCTACAGGTGAAACATACCACTCTCCTCTAGTTTGCATTAGTTCTCTGTAGCACAGTTTGGACAGAGAGATGTAAATCAGATGAGGTTGCTCAAAATGACACATACACAAACAGAGTAAACTGCAAAGCACTTTTTTTAAAGCACACTTTTACCAGCAAGAAGTAAGTGCATATATATATATATATTTTTTTTTTGAGCTAAATGCACAGCTCCCAGGGTCCAATCATTACATGGCAGAAATAACAATAGCACTTTACAATGGAAACACAATAAAACATACTTTTTGTTGTGTTATTACCATAGTTGAACCTTTTCTCTATCCATGTCCTCTCATTATTTCTCTATTTGAGAAATATTACATTTTGTTTCCAAAAAGTAATTTGTGCTCCCTGTAAAGTTTACCTTACATTATTCAGCCTTTTTTATTCTGGTTGGGATTCAATCAACATTTGCCCTTAACTTTTCCTTACAACTGAGTATGAGTGTTATGCTTTTTCTCGACAAGAACCATTTGGTAAATTAATTTTCATGATTGCAGAATTTGCCAAATTGTGTGGGTGAAGATAGAAATGAACACTAATAAATAACTGTGAGCCAATGTTAAGAACAAATACTGATTCAATGCTGGCCTCCCCCTTGACTTTGGAATTCTTCTTCGTGCTTCAGTCTTGTTCCCTTCCTTCTGCCTAATTTAAAACTAAATGTGCAACTGCAGACGAGGTTGCAATAAATCTCTACATTATTGGTTTAAGCCTCATATGGTTACAATATAATAAGGTTACCTCCAAGAAACAGGGCCACATATGCATTCAATATTTACAGTAAGTAATTTCCAGGACAGTCCTGTTCATTTTAAGACAGGTATAATATAGAGGTATATACAATTTACTGAGCAACAGAGATCATATCAAACTGTGTGTCTGGTGGCTATGATGGTCACAGCCTTTTCTGATTCTTCTATAATAAGCTTTGTAATAAAAACCCATATTCAATCATAATTCAATGCATTGATATTTTTGCTACTATTCCCATAGTCTTATTTCACTGAATTTTAATATTTTAAATCTTTACTGAATTAGATTTATAAGAGCAGTCAAACACAGATAAAACTCGAAATCATATTTTGGGAGAGAAATTGGATATCTTTTGAAGCTCCTCTCTACACATAAATCTACATTAATTATTAATTTTGTTATTTTTTTAACAATGAAACTGCCTGCTAGAATTTTAGTGCACTTCCTGAATGTTGGCTTGCAGTAGATAATTCTCTATGGCACAAAGACAGATAGAATGTCATGCCTCTTGAAGGAAAAAGAAGAGGAAGAAAAAAATGATTTATCATGGCTCACAATCCTGAAATGAGATAGTTGTGTTTTTTCTCTCTGGGTTAACGTTGTGAATGTGAGAGTGTTATGAGAGTATATGAGCTGGGTGGAAGTGCTGAGTTCATGGACTCTGACTTCAGCACATCCTTGGAGTAGGAGTATTCCTCAAAGCTCCTGCTATCTATAAGGATGAATCTGCAGACAGCATCAAACAGAGCAGAACATCCAGATCTCCCAGAATTCCCAGAGAATAAAACATTCGATAAAGAAAGGTGAAGCAGAATATGGGAAATGGGTACAGGGATTCACCATACACTACCATTATACAAAGAAAATCTCCATTCCACATTTGCTTCACATCAAATAACAGACCACTTTGAATATTTTAAATGTTTTCCATTTTATACACTGGATTATTGGACTATTAATCCAACAGATACTCTGAACTGAATATAACAACCAAAGACAAATCCAAGCAAACCTGTGACTTAACCAGCAACTCAGAAGATGGGTTAAAACACTGATGACCCTTTTGGTCAGTAGTGTCTGGTGAAATGATGCTGGCTGATTTTAGAGCTTGCAATTAGCCTTCCTTTCATTGACTTGATTAACAAGCATGCCAATTTGATGAACAATCTTTGTCCATTTGCAGGTAATTACATTTCCTCTACATGAGTCTCACATAGTTGTGTCCTCTTACTTCACACCACATGGATCAATCAATGTAGACAACTGATTCAAACTGAAAAGAATACACTTTTAATATGAATAGGGAAATTACCACATTAATCACTCCAGCTGTGAGCTCCAAACACCACAAAGGCTAGCACACAAACTTCAGAAAAATCTATATATTTTCATGCCCATTTAAACTGCATTATCTATAGGGATTAAATGAGCTATAAAAACTCAAATACTCTAACACAATTTAAAAATGAGAGAGTAAATTGTCAGATTGGTATGGATTATTAATTAAGTTCATTTATTTAATTAATTCCTTCATTGTTTATGGATTAAAATGAATAAAAACAGACAGAGAGTAGTAATTTGTGATTTAAAGGTGAAATTTCAGTTTCCTGTGTCTCTAGCTCTTCAGAGCAGTTGCTGTTGTTGATGTAGCATTTGCACATGTCAGTAAACTGCTTGGTCAGCATACCATCACGTGTAGAGGCAGCTTACGCACATGTCCTGGACTGGCAGAGATGGAGGTATGATGTCCTGACTCATACATGAATAATTTCAGGCAATGCAGATTATGCTAATTAAAAGCCAAGACCAGATCATGGGTGATGCAGAGCACATGTCTCTCGACAGGCTCCCCCCTCTTATGTTTTTCTGTCAGGGTGCACTGCAATGTTCTCCTCTGGCAGATAAAGTCCTTATCAGAAAGGAAAAATAATGTGACTGCCACAACACTGTCTGCTTCAGTGTAACACAGGCCCAAAATCTGTGTAGGTTGGGCAGCTTGTTCATGTGACAGAGTTTATCCCTGTTCACCTCCAAGCCACTGTTCCAAAAGCAAAAATACCACATTTGCAGTCTTTCTAAAAGAAATTTAAAAATGGAATACTTCTCCAATGTATACCAGAAAACCAGAACACAGGCTTATATATTCCCATACTGCATTCTTAAGAAAGCACAAAAAAACAATGGTAATCCATTTGTAGGTTTAGTAACACATTTGTGCTCGTTAATTTACACTGTAATTTATGCACTTAAAATCCTTAAGGCTAGTTAATACACAGGCATCCTTAGATTAACATATTCTCTTGCAATCTGGTTATTTTGAACTGGCAGACAAACAAGTGTCTCTAAGCCACTGATGCAATCGAAGCACAACATCTCTAAACTTCAAAGCGGCCCAGACACCTTGAACACAAATGAGTCCTTCTAAGATCAATTAAATAGAGATGTGAAACCAAAACATCAGATCTTGCTTGCTCAAACCACACATCATGCGCTGATTTGGGACCACACCTCTGAGGCAGGGACATGCTCTAGAGTGTGTGCATGTATGTGAGGGCAGTCGGTTGCAGCTAGCATATCTCCTGGAACCTGTGCTGGCAGGTCTCTGGACAGAACCATTAATCACTGGCCAAGGCTGAGAGCAGATATAAATAAGCAGAAGTTCCACAGAACAGTCTATTAGACAGCAACAGGCGGTGTGCAGTGATCTGTGCTGTGATTTGTCCTTTGGGTGCCTTTGGATTCCAATGGCTGCTGCTCAAATGTGTGGAAGGTGTTTGGCTGTTATAATCTGAGTGTGTGGAAAATACAGCCGACCTGATTAAAATGACATAAGAATTTGGGATTTTTCTGAATGGAATTGCAATCAAAATGAAAACTCCTTTCAAATGAAAATACTCAAACTATTAATGATAAAACTCACAATATGTCAAAATGTTTAGTGGAAGAAATGTCAAATGTGTAAAATAAAAAATAAAATTATTAATTCAAATAATACATGGAAGTTATTTCCCTTTTTACTTGTAACATTGCATAGTTTTTCTGTTGGAAAAAAAAAAGACTAGCAAAACAATTCCCCCTTTTTCCCCCTCATCTCACAATGTACTCCTGTGCTTTGTCCACAGGAAGCAATGAGCCACTTCTTCTTCCTTCATATGACCTGCCTGTTCAGTAGAACTCCAGACAACTGATTTTCCAGCATCCATCAGAAATACGTACATAATGGACCTGGTGCACACAGCCCAGGAAAGCAGTGTTTCTCTGCTTTCCTTTTTCACCCTGCTGCAGGACTCTCAGTCACCTGAACTTTTTTCCCCTTCATCTTACAATTAATAAAGCAAATTACCCATCAAACATTTATAAGATGGGAACATTTTTAAAATTCTTTTAATAAACTTTTACAACTGAATCTGATTATAACCATGATACCTAATCTAAGCAGAAATGATAATGAAGTTCTGTGGATATTCCAACATATCTGTGTACTGAAACCAAAGCTCACAGCTTGGGTGAATTACCTTTCACTCATTACCAAAAGAAGATCTCAGCTCAGCCCTGCTATGCTCCTGTGCTTTCTCCACAGGAAGCAATGAGCCACTTCTTCTCCCTTCATAAGACCTGCCTTTTCAGTAGAACTCCAGACAACTGATTTCCCTCTGAAATAGGTATATTATTTACCTGCCACACACAGCTCACCTAAAGCAGTGTTTCTCTGCTTTCCATTTTCACCCTGCTGCAGGACTCTCAGTCACCTGAACAGGTCATCTTGTGGCTGTAGAGGCACCTACATTTGATCTGTCTCTGGTGTGTTTCAGGAGCTCAGGAGGAGCTTGAGTGTGGCTGGCAGAGCATGCAGTATGGCTGCCTAATGCTGATGTCTAGTCTAGACCCAGACACTTATTGATGTGCTTTGTCTCCAGAGCCCTGGGTTTGTAGCCCTACGGTGCTTTTCATTGGCTATTGCCCATCTAACAGCATCTGTTAGGGAAGAAGTGTTTGTTTCTGCGATGCACTCTGTCACTAAGCAATATAATGACACACACTTCCTTAAGAACATTCATCACATGTTATTTTCACATTTTCCCAGTTCCCCTGGTCCACAGTTTACTAAAAGGGCAGACAGCATTCTCTCTTATAGCTCTTGTATATCTATATACATAAAGGCTGTCAAAACAAATTAATCACTATGCATTGCTATAATTGTTTACAAATAATCACACTTTTGTACTTAATAGGAATATTCCTTTTGAAATCAAGGATATTTAAATCTGGAACCAAATAAACCATTAAATTTAGTATATCAAATCAAATACTATTGTTAAGTATGATCTTTATAAGCGTGTAACGCTCCTATGAAGTACAATAAGTGCAAACTGCACAGATTGCCATTGTTTTTTACACACTCATTAGAAAACTTTGTGAAATTAAACGTTCCACCAAAATGTTTGTCTTACTCCAGCTCAGCTATCAAGGTTTGGGTGCGTTTGGATGTTGTGCATACGAGCATGTGAGAAGTCAGTCCAGAATACTTTTACAGGGTTGGCACATCACATCTTCCATGCCCAGATGTACATATGCAATACATCTGCATTAGCAACATCTGGTTCATTGTGTGGAATGTGCATTAAAATTGGCTTATTTAACAAAAACATTCAAAAACATCCTCACTTTCATTTTCATATCTTTTTATGTTGCTAATTTACCTGATGCAGCTAGTTTTGCATCATGGTGCTAGAAAGAGGACGTTTCAGGGAGCCAAACATATGTCTACCCCCCAGGGATATGGAAAAAAGGGCATGTTTGTGGTTGGCGATTGGCATATGTGATAGATGGTGTGTCCACAAATAATGGCTTAAACTTTCATTACCTAAACAAAGGCATAAACGAAGGAACTTAAAATTACATTTTTTTCATCTCTCATAGTAAAAAAAAAAAAAGGATATATAGATATACATTTAAGCACAATTACCTCAAACATATATTTTGCACATAATTGCACTCATGGGGCATGGACATTAAAAGCATTGAACAGATATGAATAAAAGATCTTTTGAGGAATTCTAAATTATTTTGTAAAATATTTATTAATTTCCACAACACCATAAGAACTAAGATAAATTAAAGGAACAGGGACAGATTAAATGTCAATTAAAGTGAGAGATCTGCCTATCCCTGTAATCCCTCATTCTACTCATTTAACTGCTCTCATGAAATAATTATGAGAAATGATGTTATTATTTTGTTCTTCCAATTTTTCAGAACAATATTTCAGAATATTGCATGAAGGAATATAACAATGCTGGCACATGCCTAATCTTTAGCAAATGGACACTGAAAAATCAAGAATGTTTAGTGTCAAACTTTCTCCCCTGTTTAGTAAGTGTGAAAGAAATGTAAAAGTGCACTGAAAGGCACTGCTAGTAGTACTTTAAGCCTCTCTGTCTTCAAAGCCTGGCCTAGAATTCTCAATGTCATCTATTGAGACTAAGCCAAACCGCACATGGTCCACAGTTCTAATGGCACAGAATATCGCCTGCAGCCACAGCCACATACATTCATTTCAATTTATAATTTTTTTCAACCTTTTTATGAAGTCAGAAGCGTGACGCTGAGCATATCTTGCGGCTTTGAAGTGCAAATCAGATCCTGCTTAAGTATGAAAACTGAATTCCGCTCATATCCAGGATGAGGGACCTTCATATCACAAAGAGCAAGCAATAACACTGGAGGACATCAAATACTGCAACAGTTACTGAACTCCACAGAGACATGAGTTCAACACTGACTCAATAAGGGACCCTTCAAAGCAGTGATGGTGACAGCTGATACCAACATAAACTCAAAGAGATGAGTGGAACACAATTACACTGAGAAGATAATGGTTGCAACATTTTTATGGAAAATCAACCATTGATATTACAATATGATGGAGAGATTGTGGGGCATTTTTACAGACAGGTGTTTAGCTTGACTTGAGTGAAGTAAAAGCATCTAAGCAGCTGTTAATTGTACTGTATTTTATGTACACACTACTGACCCTCATGCAATGTTTTTTAATATTTTTTTCTTCACATACACAGATGGGTAACTGCAGCAATCATCTTTATTGATTTTCTTTAATTAAATCAAAGCCTGCATCATATTTTAGAGGAGGACTGAACATTTATACATTTTGATGTCATCACTCTTCAGTGATGACATCATTTCTCTTGCTCTGCCTTTCTACTCCTCAGGTCAGCTGCAAGCAGTACCCTCACTAAAGTATTCAAGCTCTTCGAAACATGTCTCTCACGGCCTGAAGGCCTGGCTAATTGTACAGTGTTCTTAATGGGGCCTAGTGTAAAAATGCAGCAGACACCTTGTCTGTCTCATTCGACAGCATAGTGACCTTTTCTTAATGTCTGTGTAAAAAAAGAATCATTGGGATGGGAAATGCAGTACTGCAGTTGATATATTTATTATATTCATATTATATATTTCAATAAATATTTTCAGTTTTGTTTAAGTTTCCCACAGTCATTATTTTCATAAACTGAGAGGTAATCACGAGAGGTAATTAGCCTCCATGGACTGTTTCTTTATTTCTGTTATCTTCCTTTCTTGCAGGGCATTCTGGAACTTGCCCAATCTTTAAGAGTGGAGAGTGTTTGTGGTGGGCACCTTTACTATGTGGTTCACTTGACAACCAGCCTGTTTTGGATTTGCATCACTCCTGCACTGCAGCTACTTCAGGAGTTAGTGCAACTCCAGATGGATTCCACACAGTCACCTGGATGTTCACCTCATTGTGCTCTTTAATTTGTGAGCTGTGCACCTGCCTCATACCACTCTGCAGTGAGTGCATGCCAAAGTGAGCGAACATTCATTCACCCATCCTCCTCCATACGCACCATCAAGGACAGATCATACAGATGCCTTTACTGTCTGGTAACTGAAGCTTTCATAGTGAGGAGAAGAGAGAAATGGGTGACACCAATAATCAGGACATACCAACTATCTTTCATTTTTCTGTCTCTTTCAGTCCTGTTCTGTCATTATTTCATTTACCATTTTTCAGATTTTGCCTTTACCCAATAGTCTGTAGCTAACATGCTAAAGCAAATTCCAGTTAATTATGCTCCCAGTTACAGCAGCACTAGTCTACCTGTTAAAATCTGCTACCTCCAGTTCTTTAGCCAACCCTTCACCTATTTGTGCACTATTATGAATGTAATCATGTTTGAATGTGTGCAGTTTGACTCAGTGACCCAGAGACAAACTGTTGTTTCTTGCCCTCTCTCACACTGTTGGAACCTCTTCCATAACCTGGGGTTGGCTCTGTCCTTCAAAATCCTTATCATACATGACAGCTCTAAAGCCCTCCAAGGAAAAATACAGCCATGCACTGACCTCAAACTCTCCAGGACCAATAAGTCAACCTCTACAGACTGACCAAGGATATGACACCCTTTTAAAATAATAATACAAATTTTATATATAAAAGAATTATACACACTCAAGGAGATAAGCAAAGCAGATTTAACTATTGGAATAAAAATCAGCAAAGAAAACAGGCCTCTTGTGTTGGTAAATCACTCAGCAAAACCCAGAAAAAATGGATTTCACCAGGAACAATGCATGCACATCAGATGTTACTATTCCAAAATAAAGACAGCATCTCCAGAAAACCAATATCCTGCATCACCACTTGACATTTTTTTCCAGCTGTTCTTTACGGTTAGCACAACAGTGCTGTAAATCAATATTTTGGGATTCAATGTATTCTATTAGGAATGTTTGTTTAGTTAAATCTGAAACACTTTCAATCAGTAGAACTCTGAAACACATAGCTGGCTGAATGAAAAACCTCAAAAACACAAAAATAAATCATCTAGGTGGTGTTTCATGAGGACTTGAAATGATTGCCTCTAGGTTTCACAAAGAACATACCTTACTATTATGAAATGACCACCTGTGCCAAACCAAGCCGTCACTAACTGACATTTCCATTTCCTCTAGGAACAGCTCTTGTAAAGTGAGGCAATTATATCTCCATGTCTGCACTGCACTGTGAAAATGTAAAATGAAACCCACCCAGCTTTGGGACATATCACCTAATTCTGGGACAGTATTTTTTTTTTCAAAAGGTATGAGATTTTTTTGCACTTTTTTTTTGCTCTTCACAGCCAGAGAGAACTCTCTCATCCACTTAAGGCAAGGTGACAAAATAATCTGTCAGGGTCAAAACTGTCTCAGCTCTTCTACCACCTCTGGTAGGATCACAGTGTGGATTACCAGAGTTCCATCTCTCTAACCCAGCCTTTCCAGCATGGTGAAGTTTGCAGAAAGGCAGGTGATTACACTGGTTCCCCACTGTGATAGGAGCAGAGGAATCAGACTAGCCCTATCCTGTAATGAATGTTTAATCAATGATACCCAGACAGGACTAAAATTGTCCTTCAAAGACTATTATAGGCTGAGAACATAGTGTGCCTTTCCTTCTTGTTACTCAGTTCAAAACAAATAATGTTACCCACAATGCACCGGGTATGGTGGTAAACCATCCAGCAAGATAAAAAATCAACTTACTTATTGGTTTAACACAAGAAAATATATTTTGAGATGAGGTAAATGTGGCCTTATCATCAGGACATTCAGAGCACCCTGCCAGAGAGGACGGTCATGTTAAATTCTGTAAGCAGGAGGCAGTACTTAACACTACTACTGCTGGCCGCTGGAGAGATGGAGTTAGGTGGCCATTATGTCCATATGTGATAATGAATGGGCTGCTGTTTATAGTGTGAATCTGCCCACCACACTCAGGTGGACATTCCACAAGTTGTCATGGTGGTGTAAAAAGTGGTGTTTTGCACCTCCATTGTGGCACATGTAGAACATGTACTGCTTAAACAGGAGGAGTCTTCGCAGTGCAAAACAATGCCATTCTGTAGGTAACACAATCTAATCAGACAGAGTGATAACTGGGTATATAAGCATCAGCAAAAGGTGGATCTGGGTCTCAATGGCTTGGCTCATTCCACTCTGCACACCATTAAACGGCTAGGGGAGGGGTCAACTCCCTCTGAAGAAATGCACCACCTTGTCAGCTGCACGAAAGCATCATCCCACACACATTAAATCAAACAGTTCTGATTGATCAGTCATTCCATTGTCTTCTTTACTATCCTAAACTCCAAGTTAATGTGAAGCTTCCAGACATCTCATACTCCACATTCATAAATGTCAGAAGCAGCCTTGTGATTGTGGTGATGGAAGCAGCTGTCTGCATGCTAGAACAGGGCAGAATGAAAGCTATGGACTGCAGGAAACAACTGCAGTAAACAGTCTGCTGTGAATCACAATTAATCTTTTAATGTGATTTTAAGGTAGTTTAAGGTCTCTGTTTAAGGTGATTTTATTTTTAGATTAATCCACACTACTGCCTATGTAGGTTACTAATAATGCTCAGAAATAAGAGCTGAGAGAAAAAGTCACCCTGGGAGAGTCAGGACTGCGCTTTGATTACACCTCTGCTTTGTTTTATGGTTAGTTGCTGTAACTCTTGGAAGCTAGGTAGCTAATCAGTCTAAGTAATGCTAGCTTCAGTGGCAGCACTGGTAAAAACAGGCTACAGATATTTCCCCTAAAACACATCTACTTAATTATTCTATGGTTTATGTAGGGGTGTGAGCTTAAATCTGATTTTGCTTCTTTATATTATAAATGGATATTATTCCTTGATCTTATCAAAACTTAAAAAATGGTCAAAGCTAATATCAAGATTCCACTCTCTTTTACATTACACTGTAGTTTAGTTGAAATATAGTAAATACACTGCAAGTACTGTATACTTTATAACTAGTATGGGACTGGCACATAAATACTTTGGTAACTGCACAAGCACAAGGGTTAGAAACAGATGAAAATACAGTATTTGGCTTGCAGCAGAGCTGAGGTTGGTGATGCTGCAGAGTCAGAGAAGGGACAAGAAGTGCTCCAATAACCCCAGTGCAACACAAACCACACAACAAGATCCAAAATAGATTTTACACTATGTGGTTGTTTGTGTGCACTAATATTTCTGAGAGGGCAGTACACCAAGTAGTGTAATTATACATAAATAATAATTATGATATAAATTATATAAATTAAATATAAACAATATAATTATATATAAATAAGTAACATACTAATTGGTTTACTACAAGAAAATATATCTGAAAATAATAAGTGCATTGGTAAAAACATTAATCACAATAACTACTTACATTTTTACATTACAATATTTGTAAATATTTTTCATATATTAAATATTTCTAAACATTTTTCATCCATTTCTGCCTAACTGCCTTCCTCGCAATGCAAAAAAAAAAAAAAATACATTTTAACTGAAAAATCATTTTGATTCTATATAGTAAACAAAATAAGATATGTTATTGAGATGTTTCATGTCAGTGCTTCTGACTGACAGCTATATCAGGCGATTATTATAAAAATGTTTTTCACTCATGTTCATACATGATCTTGTAACAGACTGTGTCACACAATTCCAGACAAAGAGATAGCTATGCTACTATCTCAGTACTGTCTGGAATTTTAATACCCTAAGAATGGGGTAACATTCATAACATCAGCTAAATACAGTAAAAAAGACAGTTGTGAAACCTTATATTATTCTTGTTCTATTATTTCAGATATGAATACTGTATCAGGCATTCAAATCCTGAAACAACAGCAAAGTAAATAAAAAGAATAAATTAAACTCATAAATAAAACTTGTAATACTTTAACTTCCCATTTTAATGTAACATTCACCTCTGAAAAACTGCTAAGGCCAGTAATTGCCTTGTTAAAACCTCTATTACCAGAGACAGTTTAAGTTTTGGTTTTTCTGGAGTCAGGTGAAGTGCTTCTATCAGATTCCTCTGTCAGCAAGAACACTCTGGGAAGTCAACCCATCTCTGCTGACCTGCATTCTTTCACTTTTATTTTTGCCATTCCAACAGCTTCTCAAGACAAAACGAGGGAATGTGAAATTCCAAAGCACATTTCATCACCGAGGCATGTCCTGAGAAATGTGATTTTCATTACAGCTTTGACAGCAGTCCAATATTTACAGCTAAAAATGCAGCCATTGTGTGTTTGTATTCCACTGAGACATGCCATAACACACGTCCGTACATCCAGCATTAGGTGTATTCTGAACTAGCCTTTCAAAGGCCTGGTGTCCTGGAGTACATTTACAGGAACCAGTAACAGCGTGAAATACCATTACCACCTCTTCAGTAATAGCATGTAATGCATTACCAATTTATTAGCAACATCAAACTATACCATTGGCATTACCATCATTTTAACAACAAGATATAACACCATTACCAATTGTAACATCAGCACGTAATGTAATTACATTTTCGTCCTTAAAAGAATGTAATGCCATTTTAGTCTCAATAGTAAAAGCTTGCAATGCCATTGCCATAATGCTGTTACTGTCTGTAACAGCATGTGATCTCAGCAGCATGATCATGATGCATCTGTTTGGGTGTAGCTACCACTCAAATTACCTCCATTCAGCTATACAGTATGCATATTACAATAGTTACAAATACTTATACTTCTCACTCTAATATGGTTCCACATCAATCTACAAAGAGTTAATATCTGATTTTTTGGCTGAGTAGCTCCTCTACTCAATATCTGCTGGCAGGTTTCATGCTATTAGGGGTTGATGTTACTGCATCAGTGCCAGTCAGGATGGGGGTGTAGACTGTATGAGTGTTTCAGACCTGCTTGGGATTTGCAGTATTGGAGGGCACAGGTATAACAGAGACCTTGCTATGCACCACAAGGCATTTTCTTGAATGTTCCCTCCGTCTCATTTTCCAGAATGTTCCCTCCCTCTCAGTGGTCCACCAATGATTTCATTCCTCCCTTTAGCCAGTCAGGATTGCTTCTCCGTGATGCCAAACCCATCAATCACAAGGCAAATGATTCTTCCAAGGGCATAAACAGAAAAAAGCACAGTAGTATCAATGTTAAAAAAATCTCGTTTTTGAGTAGTGAACTCTTGGCAACTGTATATTCCTTTTTTCACTTCCTGAAACGAAGGGATTCTTTAGGGAACTGGAAATATCTCGGTTAGGGATCTCCCCCTCTATTCTCCTCTTTGGTCCCAGGTACCCTACATGTATGCTCATTTTTAATAAAGCTAATCTCTTGATCAATTAAGGTTGCTGAAAACATCGGTTCAAGTTCTACCAAATTTAACAGAATGCATGTTTGGATTGTTGCCAGTTCCTGTATCATTGAGCTCTCCATTTTACACAAATGGATTAGTTTCAGTGATCTGGATTTGTGCCAGGTTTCCACACTTGGCACATTATTTGCAATACAGCACATATAAAAGAAAGGAAAACCATTAGCTGATCTGACTGATTGAAAGTAAGGGGATGTGAATATGGCACATTTATTGTCCATGGTATACACAGTTATCTCTGATATAATGTTACCTCAAGAGGGTAAATCATCCTTCAACATACTCATTGTTATTGTGGTTGGAACACAGTGGGCCTAAGGAGAACCACAGATCTGGTACAACACAACTTGATTCTGTATCTGAGCCCAGCTGCACAGTGCCATGGTTGAAGTTTACACAGTTCCGCACAGCCAGGGGCTGCTGGTTGAAAAGGTAAATAAGTCTGGTTCATACAGAAAACCTGTCTGGACATTTCCTCTATATAACACAAATGGAGCACATTGAAAGACCATCTGTTTTTTGTCTCAGTTACACCTCAACAATCCTCACAGACCAGGGTTGGTTTCTCACCACAACCCAAGGCAAACGACTGGGAACTTGCCTCTGTGTCTATTTTTCTTTTACAGCTTATTAATCCATAACTGTTTATGAGGGATACATCTTAGACACATTATCCATGTACACGATAAAGACTACAGATTATACTTTATATATAAATAATAATTTTACCTTGAATATTCTTAACATTGGCTAGGTTTTTCTTGATAATGAAAGAAATAACAAATAAATTAAAAAATAACACAATAGGCCACTTCATTCAGTCTTCCATTAGTAACATCTGGTGTGGACATGTTACCACTTCACTATCTACTGGTGGATGCAAGGTTTATCGTAGACTGCTTTCCAGCTAGTTGGTCAAAGGGTCCATTTTTCATGGGTAGAATATCTGAGGCCTGTATATGAGCTCCAGTGTTCCTTGTGTAGGTGTGAGTGGTATATGCGGTTACTCAATAGTGCCAAAAGTGGCAATTCTAAAAGAGAGGGGAGAAAAGGCCCATTCTTTGTGCTTACAGCTCGTCAAACCAACAGCTTATTTACCATGAACCACTCCCTAAAAGTACACTCCTTAGTTACTGTAAACAATCCTTTCCACAGTATATTACAGCATATGGGAAACATAACCTCTCTGCGTTTGTGAGTGCATCTCACAGGTAGAAAATGAAGGTGTCTCAGTGATCATGACAAATTGCTCTGAAGTAGGTTATGCACTGCAGGAGCTGAAAGGACAGGGTGAGGTGACTGTACACATGGCAGCACACTAAAGAAGTGACTATGAAGGGCTTTGTTCTGGGGCATGGTGGCTTTTAGATTAAGCCCTCTAAAGCACTACCACAAGCACAGCTGCTGCAATTATGAAACATCCTATAAAGTCAAAATAATGTATGGCCTCTCACACTTTCCTTAGTAGTCTGCATTTGGTTCATCCACCTATTCAACAGGTTGAAGTTGCATGTGTAAACTCTCTCACCATTGTCCCAGCAACATTCACAACATTACATACTTACATACAACTATACACTGTCACTCAAAAATATTTAGTATATCAATCAGCAATTGTAAGAGGAGGACATACCATGCAATTTATTGTGAACCAGAAACATTTATTGGGATCCTTCCTACCATGACAATCTCCTAAAATAACATCATATGTATGGAGACAGACCAGCTGAAAGTACTGTGAAAAATGGCTTTTCCCAACAATATATGTGCAACATGGGTGAGCCAGCATGTTACCTGAGGTAGAAAGGATAAACATTTGTTCATTTTTGCTCAAGTTACCTGTATTTTATGGCATTAAGCCCTTTATTCCCCTAGTGTCCTGAGTTGATTGAAACACAAAGACCATTTAAACTTAAAATGAAAATAAATAAACAGATTGATGCCAGAAAACAAAATGTTCTTTATTTATTACAAAGTCTACGTAATTTAAATTTAAGTGTTGCCATATTCATTGTAGGCACCAGGAATTGGTTCTTTTTTCTATTTGATATTTAGGGGCATTAATGGACATTTAAAATCCGTTACATGCTTGCTCAAACCTGAATAAGAGGGACACGCAGTTTGCCGATGGGACAGCACGACAACATTAATTTCATCTGTATTTCCCCCCTTTGACAGAAAGCGTAAGAAGGGCTCTGTACAGCAGATGAACCTGTCAGAGCAAATTGGCTTTTTTTATTTTTTAAAAATTTGAAATGTGGCTGATATAGTGTGTCTCCAAATGAACATCATTGTGGCTTAATTAAAGCTGAAGATGTTGCTACAGGCTGACCTTTAACACCCAATGATAACATGGATCTGACACAGATCACCAGGGGGTACAGGGTGCACCTCTGGCTCTGTCCATATGCATCCAAGAGAAAACCATCTCCTTAAGGTCCTCAGCCAGGACTAATGGGAGATCAAGATGGGGTGAATCATGAAAACACCTGCAGCACTGGGATCTGATAACCGTCTGCCCACATAAACACTATAAAGGTGTGAGAGACAGACTGCATCATTAAAAATGCATTATTATTTACAATATTATCATAAAATTTAACACTATGTTTGCAATAAATACAATACCACAACTGATATGTTCAGTTGTGATTGGTAAATCAGCTGTATTGCTGGTCTGGCTTCTCCAGTGTTATTGAGTCATCATGACAGAAATATTACTGTAAATGCTATGTGTTAAGTGTACACTGTAACAATATGCTCAAACATTATACCCTCTTATGAGGCCCTAGAGAATTTCATTTTTTGAATCCTACTTTTAAACTAGGCGAATGTATTTCAATATATAAATATTTCACCTCCAGAATCCAGGGACGTGGGGTGTAGGTGTGAGTGGGGTATGGAGACTTTGGTTTGGTTGCAGGCTCCAGTGGGTAAGTCCTTTGCCTTTCCAGATCTTGTAATTCTGTACTTTTTCTGCAAAATACAGATCCCTCAGAGCTCTAAATATACTTAAACGCAACTGAGGCCCCACAAATGGTTTAGTGTCCCTTTTTCTCAAGGATGTGAAGTACCAATGTGATATTTCTAGCACATGGTGACAAATAACATAGGAATTTTACACCTGAATGGTGTGAATGGCACAAGGTAGTGAGAAAATACATTTTCTGGAACTTTCTACCATTGCAACCAAAAAATATTTAAGATCTAACATGTCTTTACACAAAGAAGACATTGGTCAGGTGTGGAATTTAAAATATACCTTTAACAAAACATTCAGGGACAATTTTCAATGACACATGGATGGTTCTTTACCAAGGTCTACCATGTAAGTTATTCAAAAGGACACTGCTGAGCTCCTGAGTGACTTTTCTTTACAAAAAGAGGGGGGCTGAGGAAAAAATATTTTACCATTTTACCAGGTACATGGAACCCTATAATTATTAGTCTCTTACAGGAGTATCAGAGACAAAACTGAGCAGCTGAACTGAAGAATCTGGCCTGTCTTATAAAAACAGTCCAGCTGCTGTAAAATCACCATGAATTTAATTGTTAATGTGAGCCACCTGCATTTAAATAGCATCCTCCTATTTATGTATTCATACATTAAACATACCTAAATTATTCAACAGTCTGGACAAAAAGTCAGAGACAACAATAAAGTAAAGTGGAAGACACTGCAGAGAATAGTATGCACAACTCTAGAAATGCTCCCAGTTTTATTTTACTTTCATACTTAATGGATGTTTCTACGGTACTGCAGTCCCTTCTAGGGATTAGACAAAGGTACCACACTGTTTTTTTTAGAGAAAAACTAAAGCTTTTTCCTTTTTTGTTCAAACACAAACATTTGTGGGGGGAAGTGTTCTCTGCGAGATTAAGGCACAGTGCTTTGTCACTCAAGGCTGGCTCCACTTATAAGTGACCGGTGGAACTGTATACAGTTTCTGGCCCAAGGCCTACAGTTGATTTAAAGCCAGTCACTTCTGTTCTTTTCATTGACAATGAATTTTCAAGCAGTTTTGTTCCTTACAGATATGCTAAGAGTATGAACAACAAAAATTTCCCCCAGGTGTTCTTCAAAGTAGCAGAGCCACCTTTGTGAGGTTAGTAGAGAGAATCAATGTTATAAAAGACTTATGGACCATAAAAATCTTTGATTAAGCTTCAAATGAAAATGTGTCTATTTTTGGGATCTCTCTGCATGGATAAAAACACCCCACACTTGAAGTGCAGTATCACATGTGTAGTATGACCCTGAGTCTACTTTTTGTGATTAACATGAAGAATAAACACTATGAATAAACACACTGGTAGCCCAGAGTTCCCTCAATAAAATCAAACTTTCACAACACCATCAGGGAAAACAGCACAGGCCTAAATGACAGAATACATCATAGTATTTTTTTATCATCAATAATAAATTCTCTGCTCCGTTTACACAGAAAATGTATGATGTAGGAGCAAAGCAGCTTGGGAGGAAACTGTTACAGTGCCTATTGTCTGCATGCCAGATTCTACCACTAAATCTCTCAAGACATTGAATGTGAAAAAAATCATGCGGTAAATATTGTACTCTCAACTAACAATTCACTGTCCTTTTCTAGGAACAAATACAGCCACAGCCCACTCTCATGCCTTTTTATGTTATATAAACATTTTGCCATTTTATTAAAGCATGTCCATTTCACACATTTATCATGTTTTTCTTGACATTGCTAAGTATATCAGTTCAAGCCCACAAATCTGTGATTGTTCTGAATGAAACGTCTTGAGTGCATTTTCCAGTTTCAAAGATTTTTATGCCAAATTCCACTGCACCTTGCCTGCACTCTCCATGCCAAAGAGAATAAAGTCCAAATTAAACTAAAAACAAACATTGCATGAATTTAAGTTCAGAAAAATTTTAAAGGATGAAATGGAAAGTTCCAAATTACATGTTCTTAGCATAAAATGTGTAATTGGAGAAATGAGGTAAACAAATACAGCGGTGTGAAAAAACACTTTGTAATTTTGTACAAAGGCATTATTACTGAAAAACTAAAACTAGAAAAATAATGGAACGATGTACAGTAGGGTCCAAAAGTCTGAGACCACTTTCCCATTCAAATGAAATACTGTGCTACTGCCGACTCCGAAAAATCATGTCATAATATGAATAAAACCCCTTTAATATTCAAATTGAGAGCAGATCGCTACAAAGGATGCTGGGAGGCATATAAACTAGGTAAGTTATTTATGCCCCATGCAGCGCTGCTCTCCCTAAAGACGCATAAAAAGGAAATAGACCAGCTGCTTTCTTTCCCTTACTTCTGAGTTTTCAGCACAGCAGTAACCTGTGGGTATATGGATATGGAGCTCTATCTCTCTGTCTGTTTTCAGCAAGATTCCTCTGTTTTACGGGTTGTGCTCTGAATGAAAAGAAACACAGAATCATTCCAATGCCTAAAGACAACATGGGCTTATAAACTGTAGAAAAAAATAATAATTACAGCCATTACAAAAAGCACTTGTATCCAGGGACTCAAGAGGCATTGTTGGAGTGGAATCAATAGGTCTGTCGGCTGATTTGCTGAAAGAATTTATTTAACTGAAAGGAGTGATTTGTACAGAAAAAATCCCACCTTTTTCCTTGAGATAAAACTGGCAATTCTCAATGATTTTGCACAGATGTAAGCATGCACAGTGTGTCTCTTTATACACCAGTACTGGCAACAGAGTCTACACTTACAGACCTGGAGTTCAGTAGAGACCTTTAAAACAGTTACAGTCACAACTTTCAAACCCTGCCCAAATCATGCTGCTGGGCACAGACATCCTCTGCTCAGAGCACAGGAACCTTCTGTCACATCGCCAAAATTCAAAGTTTATCAGCACATCTGGCGAATGCTTGTGGCAATGGAATGACCACGAATCCATTAAATGAAATGAAGTCCTTCTATTCAATATCATACCTTGGAGTTGACAGTTTTTTGTCACTTAAAAGCATATTTCAGTGACTGGAAGCCCAAAGACACACAAACCAATTCTACCAATGGCATTAGAATCATTATTTAAGATTTACAAAAAACTGGCAAAATGCCTGCACAAACACAGCTAATGTCCTATGAAGTCTATTAAAGGTACATTTTAGTGACCTCCTTTGAAGAAGAAAGTCTGAAAACACACAAACTTGTTCTTCCAAAATGCCAAAACCATCGTTTAAGCTTTACAAATCAGAGGGTAATGCATGATCTGAAGTCTGTTAACATTGCTAGTCCATTGAATCCTTTTTTCAAATCTGTATTCTTTTTCCCCACCAGAATTGAACTGTTACCAGCCCAGCTCACTTCAAACCCACCCCATACACTTGGGAGGACGCAGCCACATATGTGACTCATCATGTGGCAACTGACTTTCATTATTTCCACATCGCAGTTGCTACACCGATAACTTATCGCCCATGCTACTGGAGGAACACAAAGTCAACCTGTGTTCAGTTCATTACCTTGCTAGCACATAACTTGTCTGGAGGTTGCTGGTTTAACCAATTTGGCCTGTTATCCCCGGTGAGGATGAGTCAACTGTTGCCTGATAAATGAGTGCTTCCAGCCATATCTGGTAATGGTATGACTGGGACTCATAGCTGCACTACCCAAAGAAGCCTGAATGTCCTTTTGTATTGTGTGTTCATGTGCAATATGGAATAAGGTTAAATATGTTTAGCATTTGTGAGTCTGTGTATGCATATGCATATGTCTTTTTTTCCTGATTATTAGTAACTGCCATAAAAGCCAGAGGAAATGTTGGTGTTTGATACTACCAGATCATACAACAGTGGTTACTAGAGCATAATCCTGCAATGTAGCCAGTAGTCAGCCTGGCATTAGTCCTCACACAGGCCAAAACCAGCCCCAAATTACCCAGATGAGTGACATACCTTATCAGTCAGAGGACTCCCAGTCAGATGGTCCAGCATGGGAAATATATCAGCAGGGCAGCTCCCCAATGTTTTCATTATGGTGAAACATTTACAAGGCATGCCCACTGAATCAGCAGAATCAGTCAGCAGTGATGGTGAGAGTGCTGGGAGGGAAGGCAGATAAGCACAACTCTGAGCAGCCACAGGAACAGTTCCTATTCCTAATTCTTTGTGTGTTCCAGTCCCAACTCCTACATCTGCTTCTTGCTCCAACTCCTGTTCCTGCTACTTACATGACAGTATAATTAGCCAAGTACTGCCGAGTGTGAAATCTCATCTTACTGCTTTTTTAGTGGAGTCAGATGAAATACACTCCAGGATGCAATTTGGTGCTGACCCTTTGTAATGTTAAAATTGGTGTGAGCCTGTATGATTGCTTTGGAAGGTGATATCCTGGCATATCTTAAGGAATACGTTCCATTATGACTGCTCTGAATGGAGCTTGACATGCTGATGATGCCATAGTATTTGAAGCAAATTCATGGGATGGTAAAACAGGCTGAAAGCCACACAGTGCAGAACAAGAAGGAGAAATCCAGTCTGAAATATAAGAATTACATCAAAGCTGACAATGTTGATACCCTAGTGCGCTTGGACTTAATACTGGCAGGCAAAAACCTTTAGGATTACAACAAAACCAATCCACAATTAAAATGCACACCAAAGACAAGTTGCTATATTGTTGCCAAACATAATCCTAAAGCAGTACAAAAGGGGTCCAAAAAAATTGTAGTTTCAACCTAGTGTGACAAATATACAGCGTTTTCTTGTCAAGAAGAGCAAGCGCAGTGTTTTAGGGTATGGTATTAAATGTGTACAGATTTCATTAAAAAGGATTTTGCAACTATAGATTGTTTGTGTGACTGCAATTTTCTCAAGAGGAAACTTTGAGTTGACATATAGCAATGTGAAATAAATCAACTCCTGTCTTTTGAGATAAATACAGTGCAATTATAAGGAGTAGGAGGAAAATTCAAAATTACAGATGTCCCATGTATAAAAGCTTGTCCTGCAAGTGTAATTAGCTTTTGACATATGAGAGCATAAATTACATTTTGCTCTCCCCTCACCTTGTAGATACTACCCAATATCAAAAATGTCTCACAACAGTAGAACAGTTGATAGAATCACACAGTTCACTGTTGAGATTTATTTATTGTGTATTTCAAAAAGAAACAGCCATTTTAAAATGTAATCAACTTGCTATCAAGTTGTCTAATTTACTGCATGGAAATTGGCCTCTTTTTTGAGTTATCTGAGTGTAGATATTTCTCGGGAGGCTGTTGGCATTCAATGAATGATGATCAGAGGCAGTTCCGAGGTTTTAGCAGCATGCCACCCTGGAGACCACACAACCTTCCATCATCCCAATATCTGGTAAGAGTGACAGGAGCCTATGGCATGTGCAAACCCTAGTCTGAAACTGGGTGGAGAAATAGCTCTCCCTGACCCAGTGAGGAGAGATGAAACCAACACATTATTTCATGAATGGTTGACTGCCTGACCACAGAGTGAGGGACCACAGAGCCAACAGGAAAGACTCATCTTGAAAAATGTGCAATGATTGCGCTGTGGAGAGAGCAAATTCATTACAAATGTATTAGTAATATGCACAACGTCTTTGGAATGAGGGTGATTAGCTTGTTTAATTCTGCATGCATTACCCAAAAATGTGTCCGTGGTTTTCCTTGTTAAAGAAATGCTTGAGGGACAAAAGAGAGAAAATTGCTTTAAAAGTAGAAAGAGAAGAAAACCAACAAAATGTCTGCAAAACATAAATTGTTTGAAATTTAAGAATGGAAAAGTGGAGGCACTGTAGTGACTATATGAATGTTAAAATATGTCAGTGAATTCCATAAGAGCTGAGCCCCGACTGCAGCCCATCAGAATCCCTAACACAGCTGCTGTCAATGCCGCTGCAAGACCAGACACGCTCTGGGAAGTAAGGCAGCAGCAAGGGCCTCTACCATGACTGCTAAAGAGCACACGCATGACAAACAGCCTCCTCCCAGATCAAACATAGCACATTTAAATCTGAAAAGTCTTCATACACACTGTGCACAGCACCTGGCCTCAGGACTTGTCAGAAAGCACTGCTTCAGTGGACAAACATTTGGATAAACCAGCATGCTTCACTTAAGTTAGAGCTTTTTTTTATAACAAACAGCAAAGCAGATACATGCACACAAATCAGAGGTCAGTACAGTGTATCTTTACAATAAATTTAGGTTTGTTGTTTGTAGTGCTTGCATGAATAAACAGGAAAACATGATTTCATCTCCATCTTTTGTCAGATTAAGTATAAAAGAGACTATCACATGATCACAGTGAGGGCTAAAAACTTAAATGGTGCAGTATGCATTCAATTTGAGCAGCTGTAAATACACCACGACTGGCTGTGTTTTACCACATGGCAAATCCTTTTTACCCTGAGGTTGAAAACAAACCAATCAGGAACCAATATAGTGAGGAATTCAATACGTTTCTGCATTTTAACAGATTTTCATGGACAGAAAAACTTTTATTATTTTTCTTGTATTTTCACCCCATTTGGGGATTCTTCTCTGACCTGTAATTTTAGCTCTTCTCTCTCCTTGTACAGAGGATGGTTTAATTGGATTCCTCTGGTGGCCTGTGCTGGTTTTTTATCAGAAGTAAACACTCATCGTGGCTCAAAGGGTTCTCACTTGATTTTGACAGCTTGATTTAATTAGAGCCGTCCAATAACAGTGTAAAAAATAAAATGATCATCTTCGCTCTGATGGCTGAATCAATCACAATCACAACAATCCTCTCTGGGGCAGGTAACTCCCTCCCCAGAGGATCTGTCATCTATAAATCCCCCAAAAAGGCAGAATCAGTCACAGAGACATTGCTTTTTCCCCAGTTGACAGTAAAGGTGTATTTGACAATCCACTGTGGGTTGCAATTGCATATTTTTATGTCAATGTTTTCTATTCATTTTGTATGGTGTACTAGGCAAAATGGCCCAATAAACCCATGACAACATGGATAAATCTTTATGGAAAAGTATGCATGACTTATCATTACAAGCTGAGATTTTTAAACATTTACTTCATATTCACCAGATTAAATGCTGGCATTTAAAAAAAACACCCTACAATGGTCACAGGCAAGAAATAAGGCATTTCATATTCATGTTCAAATATAGATAATCCACTGACTACTTTTCTTCAAGCAAAACTTCTTCTGTTGCAGATGTAACATAATAAGCCCTAAACAGCACCATACAGCAAGTTCATATTGCATTTAAGGGACAATATGGTTAGACACAGGCACAGGTCAGCATTCTGTGACTCAGGGCTGCTCCTAATGGAGGTAGTAGTGAGCTCGTAATGAGACCCTGTGCTGCGCTGAGGGTACACTGCGGGCCACCAGCCCCATCTCTGCTTATAAATAAAACACATTCTGCCGAGGCAGCCCACTGCATTTTAATGATATCGCAAGGATTGGACTGCGTCTCAGAAGATGTCACATGCCTAAAAAACAGCCATTAACATCACAGGGTAGCAAAAGCTTCTACCATAAGACCCCTTTCCCCCTCATAATCAGCTGTAATATGGGGAATAAAAAAATGGGGTTCAGAGTGCAGTACTGAACATCACAGCTCAGTTGCTACAGGGAAATTCTATTGTTTGCTTCAAGTAATAGGGTACATTTTGGAACTGAGCATCTGAAACTACATTATAGATTCATGCAAATATTGTATTACACAGAGTAAAAAAGGTGCTTGGACCTGCCTCCTAAAATGGATTCCCAAACTGTCCAAGCCCTGAACTCAGGTAATGAGCAAATGAATATACTGTGACCCAATCCTTACTAAAAGGTATCAATAAATTCAATTCAATAACACTGGAGAATATATTATACATCACATATTATATGTTTTATTTTACATTTACTTATTTTACAATGACCCACCTAAAGTACAACCTGTTTCACAACCTTCCAGTTTAAAAAGTACTGAGAGTGCACCCTGGAGGGTCTGAGAGTGTTTACCAGACTCACTAATGTTACAGACAGAGTGAGCATCACACACCAAACCAGATTACATGATACCAGCTCTGGGGGAAATTTTTACACACACACACACACACACACACACACACACACACACACACACACACACACACACACACACACACACACACACACACACACACACACACACACACACACTTGTAAATCTAATTCTGTTAACAGCTTGTTTGCCCATTGCAGTTGGAACTGTGACTGAGATTGAGTTCTGCTCTAACACCAGAATTATCTAGGAATGCAACATATTGTAAAGTGCAAACACTGAACATGCATTAAAAATTAAATACAAATGAGTAACGACACTTGAAACGGCCAAAGTGTATTGTCGTCTCAGTGACTATTCTTAATAAAATCTAACAACAATAATGCATAATTATTAAGGAACGTTTTTGTAGAGCATTACCACAGCAGGAATCGAGGGGTTTCCAGTCTGTGGCTTTCTCAACAACAGACTCAGTCCCAGCAGACCGGTCCAAAGTCCTTAAAATCCTCTGAAAATCCTATCTTTGTCACAGAAGGAGGTAATTTTCATTCTTGAGATTTCTCAACCGAACAAGTTAAAACACATTCGGAATGAATGTTTTGATAACAGTCAAACATAGCGTATAAGTCCGTTTTCTTCTGCTAAAAATCAAAAATTAAACCATTCAGATTTTAGTGATAAGGGATTAATATAGATGATGACTAGTCAATCAAAAGGAGCGCTGTAGATGCTTTACATCATAGAAATACTTTTCCCATAATACATATATGCCAGCTAGGGCTGAAATTATGCGCAACACCTGTGTTCTCCAGCTTGTGGCCACGCACTTAAATGTATTAATCGCTCTGTTATTCCTTTTTCCTCTAACATTTACCTCTTACATTTTACAAAACAACAGAATGCAACATTTTCCTGCACATTTTATTTAACGTTCTTTGTATATATTTCCGGAAAAGTGTTCACGTTATATACATTTGTGTATTATGGAATTTTGTGATTTGTTCAAGGTTCTTCAACGTAACTACAATCAGACCTTTAGCTGCAAAAACAAGTTGTAGCGACAGGGGTCAACTTTTCATCATTGTGCTATTTAAGAAGCTTGGACCAGCAGAAACATATTAATCTGGCGGACGACTTTAGAGTGGTTATGGGTCTTATATCACTGACATACTGCGGCTGCGGCGGTTTAATCGTTCAAACATTGACGATATTGAGGAATGCTAGTTGCTGGCTGGTCAGACAGCAGTATGCATTTGAAGGATCCAAAGGGAAATCAAAGCAACATGGTTCCTCCTGTATCGCTGAAAAATGTTGAATGTAAAGGCTATTTATGAGGAATGGGATAGATCAGATGTTCTTACAGAGTATTACGCCCAGCGATTCACTGATTCATACAAGTATGTCCGCAATATCTGTCATTTATCTCAACATTTTTCAGACTTTCCAAAGCACCCTTAACTGGATATGGATATCACAGTAGCTATCACAGATGTGCGACTAGCTAACTCAAATGATTAGAAAAATAATACTGTTAAACATGTAGGACATCGCTACTCCAACGTGAAGTCCAGTACTGAACTACTTGCTTTAAAATCCAAAATGGAAAATTTAAACATGTAAAAAAAAATCTGTACCTTGTATGTGTTGGTTGACCACATTCTCCAGTCGATCAAGCCTTTCTATAATCCTAAGCGTTTCCCCCTTGTTGTCCTCCTCTAACTTTTTGTCCGGGACAGGTTCTGGAACTTTAATGTACACATTCGCTATGTAATTAGTAACCCATCCGACGTACAGCAGACACACGATATTGGTCATGCCACTCAAGATCACACATGTAGACACCAAAGTTTTGGTTCTCCTGGTGCAAGCCATCCCGACATCCCTCCATATAGCCTTCGGAATCCGAGACGACAGTGAACAAGTGCAGCAGATACCCCTTCAATTACAGCCTTCTATTATTTGAAAGTTACTTCGTAGCCGGGTTACAATCCTGCATCTGCAGAGTAGAATTCCACAAGAAAGAAGGCGATGTTTGCATCAGATTATCGTCTCCGTTTGAGTTCGCTTCTGACCTTGCACCGGCACATTACCTGTTATGTAAAAAGAATGCAAATGTGCTCTGTTTACAACGAGGTACGTGAGCGTAACTTTTCCGTTCGCGAGTGTCTTTCGTGTCATTCCATGGAAATAAGGTGCAGGCTAAAATTAGACAGTTCGACAGAGCTTGGAAGCTGAGGGCGAGACACCCTCCAGAGGTGCTAGCGAATGAGACGCCCTCTCCGAGATGCGCACTTCGTTTTCAATTAGGTAGCGATCCAATTGAAACTTTGGAGGCGTGATCTTCTGCCCATACCGTTTGAAAGATTAATTATTCTTGAAGAAACGTGTATTTGCAGGACAAACAGTCAACAAAGAGCGAACGAATCACACGTACCATTGTAGTAATAGCCTGTAGCTTTGTGTGAAGACCTTGCAATGCTGTGTTCCTTCTCAATAGTTACCGGGTGTGTGGTTTTATTCTTCACTGCAAATCATTGCGAGTATATTACTGACTGTAGTATATGGTGTTTACAGTACACAAAAGAGTACGAGATAAACCGCTGCTATACTAAAGACCAATATTTCAATTCCGAGGTAACATTGCACAGCCTACATTTTATTGGGTGATGTCTGTGTTGTTTTCTCGCACAGTACTGTAAGTGTATCCAAATTTACAGTACTCACTTTTGGGTGACATTTGAAGTAAACAAAGAATATCGTCTCAACATTTATTTATAGGTCCACATCTTACGCCTTGCGACACATCAAGCATTTGGTTCAACTAGTGGACGTCGACCGTGGCTTTTCAAGACTGTCAATACTGTTAAATCATTATTTCCATGTTTGAAAATTATGTATAGTGGTCTGGCTATTCGAAAAGCTGTTGTGGTGTGAACCTTTCCCTCAAATATATAAGTGCGGCCCTACATTTACCGTTGAAAGGCACATACAGTAGTTATTGCATTCCATTTTCACGCGCGAAGAATCGCACACTAGGCGTGATACCGACTTCAGCATTTTCCAAGAAATAAAAAACAGTCCACGAAACAAAATACCACAAAAGCAGGTTTTATGTAACCCCGCTTTGAACAAAAATACAGGGTCGTGCAGTGATTACAGAGAGTATGATTATATAGGTAACGAAATGAAATATACGATTAGATAAAATCAGTTTCACTATACTGGAAATTTACACACATACAGTTGCAAAAAAAATGTTACATACACATTAATTTGTGCTACATTTCAAACCAGCTAAGCATCCAGATTAGGACTGAAAAGGTCCTCCACATCACTGTTTCAAGAAGCTTTAAAATAGTTGTCAGGTGTTTACTTGGGTTTGAAAGGTACCTCCTGAGTAACTGGACAAAATCTATGGAATGTAGTTTCTCTTAAAAAAAGGCATTGACGTCAACATATGCACGACCTCTTAAATGGCATGCTGGAAAGAGTGACTGCAGTACTTCCATAAACCACACGGTAGAGACAGCGAGATTTGAGAGGCGCTTTTTTTCAGAAGTCCTCTGCATTTGAACACTTAATTGAGAATATCGGGCCATGCTTCTGTCATACACACATAGTCAAGTGAAGAATTTTCACTTTCATGAATGATAAACATTTTGGAAAGATAGCATGGTCCTTTTATTCATTTCCTTATTTGTCCAGGTCAAAACATGTTAAGTAAAAATCTAAACTGAGGATATTGGGTTTAAAAAACATGCTGTCATCATGTGCCAATAGTACATGTTATTATTGCTAACTGCAATGTTTATAATACTGCATATTAGCAAGCATGTCCTCTTCAGCAAATTTAAAGCTGTCCTGTCACAAGTCGTGAAACGTCATGGGGCAGATCACTACACTGGGTTATAGCAACATGAGTCACTAAGAAGCCGCAACACAGGTTTATTTAGGTCCACAAGATGTATGCAAATGCTGATAAACCTTTATGGAAACAGGTGTCTATGTACTTTGTCTATCATGGTGATGCCAGGGGCTTAAAGCTGATGATGTGATCACACAAAGAATTGGATCAGTAGGTCTGCAGAGCACACAGGTTATCTTCTGTATCAGGTGTGTGTCCTCTGGGTAGTTTGAATACTGCTTTCTTTCACATCGTCATTTTAAATAATAAACTCTTTAAATTGCCTTCAAAACCATTTGTGCTCAATCTGTGTGCCTGGCATTGTACAGAGTCTCCTGAGTCTATTAAAATAAGCATCATGTTTTAACATTTCGCAGTTAAGTTCAGCTTAATAGCTAATTAATACTTTGACATAAATAAACAAATAAATGAATAAAGTGACTGATGCTGCTGTGAATGATGTAAATCAGGCAAAAAGTGACATAGCCGTTTCTGGATTTATTCTTAATATTATTTAATCAGCTCAAACTGTTATGTGATCTCCCATTTTAGTTGAATCACTATTAGAAATGAAACACTAGCCCATATACACACTAGCCCTCCAGAACTGAGTTTTCCACCCCTCGTATAGTTGCATAGGAATAAACTGGTATCTGAGATAATTTCCTAACACTTGTTTATATTGTAGTAGTAATTTGTCCCAGATTAATTAGCTCTGTATCTATTTGTTTGTTGTTCATTGTGTGCAGTGGTCTTTATAGACGAGGAAACAGAAGAAGACAATCAGGAATTACGCTCATAAATCTCAACGCAGTATCCTGCACACATTTGCTAAATAAAATTAAGCCACCCACCACCCCCTCCACAGAGGATACGCTAATGCCTAGAATCTAATTAAACAGCACTGACTGATCACAACGTCTTCATATCACATTAATATGTCATTAGGAAAGACTGGAAAAAGTAAACCAATTTAATTACTTATTACTCTCTGAGAAAAACCTTACATGAACTGAATTTGTCAGTGAAGAGTGTATTTTTCAGTAACAGTTTAACAAGATTGCCTCTTATTTTGTTCTCATTTTTATGCACAGATAGTTATGTGGTAATTATTATTGAACTGGTATTTAATGGAATACTAAACCTTTGCCATGTATATATTGACACAACAACCAAATCCTGGAATTCCATGACTTCTACAGCAGTTTGCGAGGGCCTCTATCGTAATGTGAGTCATCATTATGTCAGCTGCGGGGGTTCGACTCACATCTGTTTCCTGCAGGAGGGAAGGTGTAGTTGCCGTGACGACCCGTTTCACTGAAGCAGCACGCAACTCTCTTTCTTCCATGCACCTTGAGCAGGTGACAGGTGTCATCTCCAAGAGAACAAAACAACACTGCTACATGCTGACTTTTTCTTAAGCTCACACAAAGAACATTTCAGGCATGAACCTTTTATGTCAGCACTGACTGCACTGCAACTAAAATAATTATTTACCATTTATTTATGATAGCATATTTCTTCAAACTGCATACTTGCTGTGGGAACTTTATCAGGAATTAGGCCACCCTATTCAGTCAGAGAAAATGATGGTGTTTTTATGTTTTACCAAAAAGTGCATTTTTTAAAATGGGAGTTTGAGCAGTTTTGGGTTTCCGGACCTCATTCATTTCAAGGGCATTGAGGTGAGAACATTTCAGAAAGGTATCTATCACAGGGTCTTTTGGGACATAGGGCTCAGTCCAGGTATAACACTGTGTGGTGCACAATGTAAATGTGCTTCTCACACACAGGTGTGAATGGTGAGAAGCGCCTGGTATTCTGGGCTACATAGGGGCTTCATGCTGCATTCATATGTTGCACAGTAGATGGCAAACTGGATGTCATTGTTTACAAAGAGAATATTATGCCAAATTCAGTCAAGGCTGGTGGAATATGCTGTCTGCATTGGCAGTAGATGGTGCTTGTCCCCATTCTACCTATTCTATCAGTTGTTAACCAATTAGATTTTGTTTTTTTAATTACTTGGATCACATCAGCTACCAGCTTCACCTATTATTGGATACCATCAAGTAGTGCTATTTTGCTATAAGCCTTCTGCAATCATTCTGCTGGGGGTTTATGGTACTGTCAATGTGAATGTTAATGATTTATAATATTATATCATTCACTATGAATTAGTTCCAATAATAGAATGAGCATGTCTTTGTATGGTTTATCTGATAATACATTATCATGTAAGACAATGACACTACTTATCACAGTATAAATACTCATCAAAGAAAACATTTACCAACATGTAGCATGACAATTGTAGCAAATGCAAAGGAATAAAAGAACAAGGAAGGACTCTTTAAAATAGTGAAAATGTCTAAGTGACACTGGACTGCTCCCTAGCTTCTTAATATCTCCTGTCATTCATTCTCCTCTTCAGGTTCAAATTAAAGTCTTAAGCAGTGATATGGGATGAAATTTCAGTGGTTTACATGTGGCTAATATCTTTTTCTTGCTTTGAGTAATTACCCTTTTTTGGCAATACAGCATTGGATCTTTGCTCCTTTCCTTACCGACCAAGAGTCCTGCCAAGAGGCCATTTTGAATTGTAATTACTGTAATCAATCATAGTGTTTAAAGATAAGACATTGTATCGCAAGGTATCGGAGAGGTATCATTCCGGGTACTTTTTGGGGCTCTTCTGTTCCTCCCTCTCCCTCACAATAGCATGATTAATTCCTTCTGTCTTCCAACTGCTAGCTGCAGGAACAGAGGACAGAGAGGTATGAGTTGCACTTCACCTCTTGAAAAGATGTTTGCTGCTCCCACACTACATCTGTGGTAGTGCTCTGCAGGTTTTACTCAGTCACTCTAAATGTCATCACTAACAGTAGCTCTGGGATGCTGAGGAGGCCTAGATAACAGGGTTAAAACAGTGGATAACACATCTCACACTGATCCTAACAGCTGTTCAAACACCTCCCAGCACACACACACACACATACACACACACACACACATGCACACACACACACACACACACACACACACACACACACACACACACACACACACACACACACACACACACACACACACACACATAAATACTGTCTCCTAAACAACTAACATGCTTTCTAAGTTAAATTACCACTAATGTGTTCTCTTTTGTTGTAAAACTAATGGGTTTTTAGATGGCCTCATCTGATCTCACTTTGAAATAGTTTGTGTTTGCCCAGAGGCAAAAACTCATTAGAAAATCATGTCCTTAGGCTGGTGTACTGAGCAAAGGCACACAGCTGTGCACCCTGTGGCTTGGACTGCGAATCCTAGCAACGCTATTATCGGCTGTGGCTGGAGACTCACATTGGTCTTGTCAGTATTTCGGGGAAAAATAGGGGGTAACCCATCAGTCTCATTGTTGTAAAGAAACCTCTCCTGGCTGGCTAAGTGCCAGTGGGTTCATGAACTGAACATTTATAGAAGTCATGTTTTTCCAAAGGCACAGACAACATGGGGTTGGTATTATATCTGCAGTGCGCAAAACAGTGAAGACTAGTGGCCATGTGAATTTGAGGAGTAAGAGCTGGGGGGGATGGGCTTTATAAAATTATTCACTCATTGAATAAGGGTGCTATATGAATAGCTGTATAGATGCTAGCTGAGAGAATCAGTGAAGTGTCACAGTCACCAGTGACTTACACCGTCACAGTAGAGCACCAGTGACTTACACCATTTGGTTTAATCAAGGGGATGGGGGTGGGAGGGGGTTTGTAAGACAGCAAATCAGCAGGGAACAAAGAGCTAATTCTCACATCTGCTGTAATAAAATACCCCCGATACAGCAGTGAATATGCTTCCCAAGCTGCAGGCTTTATTTAATCCAAAGCATTATCCACACAATGTCAATGCTAATCCACTAAAACTGGAATTCTTCTCCAAAAAAAAAAGACGTTTCATTGTTTTTGTTGGTCACCCTGTAGGTCAACATCTGTTCTGTTCTGTCACCAGCCATTGGGACTCATATAATCACACTGTCACACTATTATTATTGTGATGATATTTATATGATAGTATTTAACTGTATTTTTCTTTTTCCAATCTGTTTCTCTCATCCCACATCTCCATTTCTCTATATAGCCCTTTCTCTATCCCCTTTCCATTCCATAGATATAGGCTGAGTATCCCTTATCCAAAATATCTGGGGCTAGAAGTGTTTCCGATTTTGGATTTTGTCAGATTTTGGAATATTTGCATATACAGCCATTCCCTGACATATGTCTGAGTTCTGTTGTGACTGACCAGTTATATCTCGAAATGGGTGTAATTCAGATGTATGTTAGCATGGCATGTAGAAGTACACATGTAGCATGTAGAAGATGTACACAATGGCGGGATATTGTCCAACGATCACTATCTTACGCAAGCTGCAATTAGCACTGGTAGATGTTCGACCAAGCATAATTTTTATTTAACGTATGTTTTTCTTAATTTTTTTATTTATACACTATTTTTGGTAATATGTACGGACGGTAGTAAGTCGCAGAGGTCATACGTGGAATTTTCCACTTTTGCCATCATGTCGGCGCTCAAAAAGTTTCCAATTTTGGAGCATTTCAGATTTTCAGATTAGGGATGTTCAACCTGCACTTTATTCCTAACTCCTACATCCCCCCTATGTCCTTTAAAATGCTCCTTACAAACCTTAGGGAATTACACGGGTAAGTGTACAACTAAAAGAAAGGCTCTATTTGTCATGTGAAGAGTGCTATTCTCATTGGTCTTCTGCATCCATCTCTTTGGGCTTCTGTGTGTGTCATATTCAGAACACAGGAAAGAAGGGACCATCCAATGACATGAGAAGGCGGCTGGGGCAGCCTTCACTGATACATGTGTCTTTCAGCTTTTTGTAGATTGGCTGTAATGAAACACAGCTGACATAATGAGAGGATGGGCAGCATTGTGTAAAGGTAAAGCTCCAGTAGGGTTTGGGGGCTAATTTTGTACAGGGATGGGATAAACTTTTTTGAAACTGGTTTCCAAAAATCAGAAATCTTTCAGCACTGCCACATCATATGGTATAAGGTGCCACAGGTACAGCTCCACTCATTGAGGTTAAAATGGCAGTGTGTCTCTACAGAGTTACAATAACTATCTCTGCTGTGAAACTCAGGATCTCAGGCAGCAGAGTGAGCGAACTCAGGCTAATCCCTGAAACTTCATACAGGAAGGCTTTTGCCCTCAGTTCATGGTTTTCAACAGTCTGTAACAGCCTGATGCCTGTGTGTCACCTCAAGGCTGGCCAGAGGCTTTCATGTGTGGCATCAATGTTGCTGAACAGTGGTGGTAGATGTTGGCTGAGAAATATGACTGTTTCTTTGGCTCTGTTGTTTTCTCCCACAAATCTCCTTGTCTTTGTGCACAGTTGTTAATAAAGCAGCTAATTATGACAAATCTTCACACATGAATGTAACCAGGACATTATTAGTGCAGAGAAGAGCTCTGTTACTTCATTAGTCCTCCTGGAAGCATCCTCTCCCCATCCCTCTCCCCTACTCTCTCTCTTTCTCTTTCTCTTTCTCTTTCTCTCTTTCCCAGAGGGGGAGCCACAGCAAAGACACAGTCAAAGTGTAACACAGTATTCTCAACCCCTACCCCCACCTCTGCTCATAGGCATTACCATAGGAAAATCTCATTCCCCACCATCTAGTCAAACAAATGAATCACACAGCTGCTAACAGCTGCTGACCTACACCACCACCACCACACATTGAATGCCAAATGCAGAACAGGACCTCTAATGTTGTCAAGTCTCTTTATGTTACACATCCCCAAGAAAAGCAGTCATCTTGTTAACAGCAAAAACCACATAGTGGTAGGCTATTTTGCTGCCTCTTTGGAAGCTGGGAATAAACTTTCATTTCACTTTATAAAGTACAGGAGAGATAAATTAGTGGGGCTTGCAAAACAACCCAAAGAATTATGCATAAATCATAGTGTGGAGTATCTCCGTAGTCAGGCTTAAAAGGCAAACAAGTTTCCTCTCGGTGGCTGAGAAGCGGGAGACAGCCAGGGCAGCACCTTACTGCTGTTTGATACTCAGCACAGGAACAGTTGTCTGGGCTGAAGGGAATAAAGGGCAGGGCTTATGAAAGGGCAAAATGCTAATGGTTGGATACCTTTGTGTTTGGAAAGTGATGGGGTTGCAGTCAGAATACTGAATGTGTGTCACAGGGAAGTGGACCCAGGTACACATGCACACATGTACATGCACACAAACACACAAACACATGCACAATCATGTTTCTGCAGGCACAAATGCAAACATATAAACAGGCACACACACACACACACACACACACACACACACACACACACACACACACACACACACACACACACACACACACACACACACACACACACATTACCTCACACACACACACACACACACACACACACACACACACACACACACACACACACACACACACACACACACACACACACACACACATGCACAAAAATGCACAAATACCCATTCTTATGAACAGATGCACATTTTTGCATGCACAAATGCACTCATACAAACAGGCACTCTCTCTCTCTCTCTCTCTCTCTCTCTCTCTCTCTCTCTCACACACACACACACACACACAAGGAAATATAAACACAAACCCACACACATACAGATTTATGGAAATGCCATTGGAAAGGAAATTTTGATTTTTTTTTACCAATAAGCTCATAATCTGAAAGCAATAAAGGTTCCATTCATGCATTCATCTGTTTTACTCTTCAAATCTCTACACATTACCAGTTATTGGGTTCATTCTGCAGTGCACCATGAATGTTGTGTAGGGAACACTTTTTCTGTAAAGAAAATTTCAATAATAGAAGGATCTGCAGTCCCCAGATGCAAATGTGTCGTCTTCTGACACACACAACACTTGCCCTGACTCACATTCACCTAATAAGATGAGTGAAGGCTATTGAGATAGCCACTAACATTATGTGTTCAGGCTAACTTAGCTTCTACCCATGCTAGCTACTGTATAGCAATGTGGATAGTAATTGATTGAACATAACATATAGATAGTAATTGTTAAGAACCGGTATACCAAAGTAAAATAATACGATATTACTGAACTGTCACTGATGTAGTTTCTTTTCCAACTGTTTCATTGAAATAGGATTTGCACTACACAAATCTGAAGGGGTATTCATTAGTTAAAAGAGGAAAAGAGAAGATCAAGCAGAATGTACACTATTGTATTTAAACATTTTAACTGAGACAAGACCTGTGATGTGCCTTAAGAAGACTGTTGAGGTTTGTATGATAAACACTGCTTTAGCACCTTGATCACTAGAACAGACTAATTTAAAACTCTAAATCACATAAAAGAAATGATGATGGAATGGAAGACCTTGAATCAATTCTCTGTTCTGTCTCAATGTTCTGACAGGTATTGGACTAAAATAGATTCTTTTTCAACATGGTCAAATTTGTCTTTGTAAAACACTATTTCCATGTATGCTTTAAATGCACAATATTTGTGAAATTCCAGCCATTCACATATACATGCTTTGCTTCTGACATTTCAATTCCATTTCCAGACTCCAGCTCTTCAGAGGGATACATGGGACCAGACAAATATTTCTCAGTGTATGCACTTATAATGTGACATGCCAACCCAAATTGAAATGTGTCTACGCGCACACACACACACACACACACACACACACACACACACACACACACACACACACACACACACACACACACACACACACACACACACACACACACATGGTCCCCTTGTGCAATGGCCAAATTCACAGCCAAATTCATTGCTGTGTCTGTGGAGAAAGGGCCCAGTAAACTCATATAAATCAGACAGGGTCATAAACTAGGGGAAATATTTATGGGGTAAATCATTTAAAAATATGCATTTTGTCTTCAATTTTAATTTAATCAAAAGTTGCAAAGCCCCTCTGGCTTCAAATAAATGTGAGTGAGAACCCCTGCATGGTTTGTCAGATTCATATGAATTGTCATTTGGCAAGTAGTAGTGCCCTTCTGACTGATTCCTCCTTTTTTGGGAAGATGTATCATTGATTGCTCCTCTGGGTAGGGGAGCTACTTATTGCTCCTAAGTGGATTGTTGTTGTTGTGATTGAATGATGCAAGGACTTTGGGGGCTGACCAGCATTAAATCAGGAGAGAGATGATAATTTTACTTCATTCACCATTATTGGAGGGCTCTGATTAAATCAAGCTGGCAAATCAAGTGAGAACCCTTTGAGACACGATGATTGTTTACCTCTGATAAAAAACCAGTGCAGGTCACTAGAGGAATCCAATTAAACCACCCTCTGTACAAGGAGAGAGAAGAGCTAAAATTACTGGTCAGTGCTGAATCCCCAAATATCGTAAAGGTACAAGGAAAATAATATGTTTTGCTGTCTGTGAGAATGTCTTAAAACATAAAACAGTTTGTTGTGTTTGAAGGGAGGATTCTTTGGTTTTGCCCTAGTGTGCTGAACTATGCGAGTCATGCCAGCCCATTCTGCTCCTGACCCCGGGGGGACTCAGCACTGTTGCCATAAAGGGGTGAAATCTCTGAATGATTTAGGGGGCCCAGGACTGGACATAGTAGATTGGGAGGACCTGGTGTCATACCTTTTCAGGATTAATGGAACTGCCCCTGCTAATAACCATCTGATTAAAATAACATCACATTTGCTCGCACATGTTCTTTATACAACAGTAAACAATGCAAAATGTGTGAACAGATATATTTGAGTTTCATAAGTGAAGTAAATATTTTCTGTGGTTTTTATCTTAGACACAAACAAAAATTACACATACATTTGTGAAGTAAAAAGTTAATAAACCTATACAAAACCAGAGGGTATCTTTGAAGTAGGTGGCTTTATAGCAGCTTTCAGCCAGCCTTGTGTCTGTTGCTTTGTAATAACGGGAAACCCCTGATCCCTTCTCTGAAGTAGATAACTCAGGAGAACATATTTTACAGTCAACACCACTTCATCCCTATCCTATAATCTTATCATCTTGCTCTCTGATTACATTTCTTGCATCACCAGTACCACTGCCACCTAACATTAAGTATGTCTATCAACCTGCAACAAAAGACATGTTTTGCACAGGACCTTACTAAAAAATAAAACTGCATTGTTAACAGAACAGACAACCAGTCAACAAGCAACAAGGATTAGACAATTAACTCAGAAACTATAATTTACTTTAGCAGTAGATAAGTATTGAAGAAGTGGATCGTTGAGTAATAACAACACAGCAACATATTTAACTTTTTATTTATACACTATATTGCCAAAAGAATTGGGACGTCTGCCTTTACACGCACATGGACTTTAATGACATCCCATTCATAATCTGTAGAGTTTAATACAGAGTTGGCCCACCCTTTGCAGCTACAACAGCTTCAACTATTCTGGGAAGGCTTTCTACAAGGTTTAGGAGTGTGTTTATGGGTATTTTTGACCATTCTTTCAAAAGAGCATTTGTGAGGTCAGGCACTGATGTAGGACGAGAAGGCTTGGCTTGCAGTCTCTGCACTAATTCATCTCAACGGTGTTCTATCGGGTTGAGGTCAGGACTCTGTGCAGGCCGGTCATGTTCCTCCACACCAAACTCGCTCATCCATGTCTTTATGGACCTTGCTTTGTGCACTGGTGCGCAGTCATGTTGGAGCAGGAATGGGCCATCTCCAAACTGTTCCCACAAAGTTGGGAGCAATACATTGTCTAAAATGTCTTGGTATGCTGAAGCATTACGGGTTCCTTTCACTGGAACTAAGGGACCAAACCCAGCCCCTGAAAAACAACCCCACACCAGAATCCCCCCACCACCAAACGTTACACTTGGCACAATGCAGTCAGGCAAGTACCATTCTCCTGGCAACTGCCAAACCCAGACTCCTCCTTCAGATTGCCAGACAGAGAAGGATGATTCGTCACTCCAGAGAACACGTCTCCACTGCTCTGGAGTCCAGTGGTGGCGAGCTTTACACCACTGCACCACGCTTTGCATTGCACTTGGTGATGTCATCCTATCATGATACCATGCTTGAATTCACTGAGCTCCTGAGAGCGACCCATTCTTTCACAAATGTTTGTAGAAGCAGTCTGCATGCCCAGGTGCTTGATGTTATACACCTGTGTCTCTTTAAACAGCACTTTAATGTGTTTGTATTCCCACAGGTTTCAGAAGGGCCAGAGTCATCTGAAATGATTCAAAGCTGAAATTCCCTTATTGAGGTCATTTAAAAATTAAACCAGATATTGTGATAATATATCCTCAACATTATACATGTGCTAATATTGGCTTACACACATGATATGTAAAACGTATCAATCCAGAATATTGAAATGCCAAATCACTAAACAAATCTCATATAAACTAGTCCTGGATTAAGTCCATCCATTAAGAAATGGAAGAAGAAGCTAATTCAAAGGTGACAGTGCATATGAATTGCTCTGACTGACTCATATCAGCCACTTTTTTAATATCCTTTGAATTAGCTTCAAATGTTATAACGCCATCAGCCTGTAAATCTGCATTCAAAGGAAAACACAAAGGTATAGTTTTCACAGGATATACCTGCATGTCACCGTTAAAAACAGGGAAACGTTGGAGCAATTCATACATTCATGTACCAAGGGTCAGGACCAGATTGCCCTCTTGGGCCAATTTCCTCTGAATCCAATTAAAAGTAGAGTTGAGATTTCACAGTTGGTGGAACTTGCTAATTGCACTATCATGCAAGTGCCTGGGAAAAGAAGGAACAGGGAGCAAATATATGAGCAGAAACAGGGGCTGCAGCTGGGCTCAGACCTTCAATGCTGACTGATTCTGCATCCATACATTCAGCCGAGAGGACTGTACACCATAATGAAAACCATTGATGGGCAAATCTGCTGACATACCTCCTCTACTAGGCCATTCTTAAGTTTCAGGGAGCCCCTGACTGCCTTTCTGGGTCACTTATAAGGGATGTCACTAAGATAATTTGGTGCTTGGCCTCGGTGTGGGGCCTTGGTGCTGGGTCTTGCCTTGCCTGACTCTCAGGGCGATTAATAGCTGCAAAGTACCTATGAGAACATTGAGGTTTCTTTTTTTTAAAACACTGCTACTTCCCTTGACCTTGGGACAGAGACTATTAATCTGATAAACACACACACACACACACACACACACACACACACACACACACACACACACACACACACACACACACACACACACACACACACACACACACACACACACACACACACACACGTATACATACATACATACAAACACCTGTAATAGAATTTACATATGATTAGAGTTAAAAAAATTTATGCATTATTATTTAAAAATCATTAAATATATATATTTTGTCTGAAATAAAAATTAAATTAATAACTTTTTTTACATTGTATTTTTCCTATACAACTCGACCAAAGAGCATTTCAAGGTGGCATTTCCCAGAGGGAAACAAGATATTTTGAGAAAATAATAAAACAATTTAAGCATTTCTTAAAACTTAGCTGCTGAAACCAGTTAGCTATCCAAAAATTTAAATAATTAGACCTGTAGAAAATACAATGCTACGTTCTTGGAGAAAATTAATCTTTAAGTATGCCAAAATCCTAAATAATAGCAGAAGGAATCCAACACACCATACCGGTGCATCCAACACACCATACTGGTGCATTTCAGCTGACTGGAAACACTGCTTTGCATGTTTCCAGTTGGTTAAAATCACTGCATTGAAAGATGAAAGACTCAGGGCCAGATTTACTCAAGGACTGTGATAGATTTTCTGTCATAAAAGCAAATTCTAAACATCTATGTATTTATGTGTAAATTAACTTATAATTTTGTAGGAAACCTTTCTGAATACCATCCACCATCATGCTATTTTTCTTGCTTCCTCTACTGTTCATTTTGTTAGCATACATTAATTTTGAACATGATGTGACCTCAAATCTTTCCCTTCCTGGCTGGTTAAATTCCTATGCTGTTACATGGCATTATGAGGCTGTGCCTTGTTGCCCAATATACCAATCACCTGCATAATTAGAGCTAGTCTTAGTAAATCAGTCATTCATTTTTTGGTATTTGTGACTGCAAATGAATCACTATATAGCAAATACTATTCCTTAGTAAATCTGGCCCTCAGTGCTTCTACAGGTCTAGTCTTCAGAAGACATCTCTTCATTTGGCAGCATGCTGCAGGCCGGGCTTGGCTGGTGTGATTGGCATTTCCGTCATTGTGTGGTCTCAGATGAAATCCAGGTCAGTCACCCTCTGCTGCCAGTGTTGGTCAATAAAGAGAAATAACTTCTTCATTTTTGTAGTGCAGCTCTAATACTGTGGGTAGCTGCCCCTGTGGGATGTCATTGTGAATTGGCAGTTTAAACTTAAAGAAAAATGTGGAATATCTCTCCTACAAAACTATTTTCAATCAAACAAACTCTTTTCAGTCTGCAGATCCACTTACTCTACTTCAATCTTCAGCTGCTGGTTGCACACATGTTTATTTGAATGGGTGTAATTATTGCTTATAGTACCAGTTAGAAGCCATTGATTTCAATGAGCTTTCAATGACTTACATATTCTTCTTCATATTCAGAGACAATGACAGAGAGAGGGAGAAAGAAAGAGAGTGAGAGCTCTGTTGTGTATTGTTGTGCCTAAGGGTTACTGCTCTGCTGAAAACTAGGCAGTAAGGGAAAGAAAACAACTGTTCCATTTCCTTTTTATGAATCTTATGGGGGAACTGTGAGGACATAAAATAACTTACCCAGATCATATTCCTCCCAGCATCCTTTGTAAAGATCTTCTTGAAATTTGAATATTGCAATAACTTTATTCAGTTTATGGCTGTAGTAGAGTGCAGCATAATAGATTAATTTTAGGCCTGAGCTTTATGCTGCCATTGTCGAATGATGTACAGTCCTAATTTCCAATGCATCTGCTTTGCCATTATCAGGCTGCTCATTATAAGTGGTGAGAAGGTATAGTTCACCCATTACTGCTCATTTATTTCAGTTCTCACCCTTTTAACCTGAAGCAGTGGGGATATAATCTCTCTTATGATCAGCCACCAAATTACCCACACAGGGCTACTGTAGGAAATTTGGCAGACTGACAACCACTAAGAGAATAAAGGGATATTTAATGACCTTTGCCATTGCACATAGTAAATTACATTCCTTGGACCAGCAATTAAAACAGATGTGGCCATTTTATAGCATGTGTTTGGATAAGACATAGAGACATTCAAAATAGTACTGGCCGTAATGTTTGTAATGTTCTCGTTTCATGGGACACAGCAGAAACAAATCAAATTAAAACAATACATGACACAATAAGATTACATTTCTGTATAATCCGCTCATATAAACTTGGGGTATGCTTAAATTTATCATGGTGGAGTTAAAGGCTTTGGTTTTATGTCATACTTCATGAAGACGATGAGAAACACTTAGGCTAATTACCAATCAGCAATAGGGGTACATGCCTGCACATGAGGCTAAAATTCAAAGGCTTTCTGCTCCTGCACATCTCCTCCCCCAAATTTGAAATATGTCAATTATATTTATTTTCTAAAGGTTGTGTCCTAGAATATACTGGTCAGCACATTATTTATTATTCTGCAATTTCCCTCGGGATAAATAAAGTTTCTATCTATCTATTATTTCAAGTCTCAACTGATTGATTAAAAATGCAATTATCTATATATTATAATGTCAGTGACACTAGTACTAAGATCTGTAATAATGCACGCTGCAATCATCCTGTCCTCTAACTAGGTGGAACCAGGTTTGTTATTAGACAAGAAGCTGTGCTGTTCCAATGTCTCAATGGGAAGGAGGGTCATCGTGAGACTGAAGGAGGAGGAGGGAAGGTCATTGTGAGACTGAAGGAGGAGGAGGGAAGGTCATTGTGAGACTGAAGGAGGAGGAGGGAAGGTCATCGTGAGACAGGAGGAGGGAGAGGGAAGGTCATCGTGAGACAGAAGGAGGGGGAGGGAAGGTCATTGGGAGACAGGAGGAGGAGGAGGGAAGGTCATTGTGAGACTGAAGGAGGGGGAGGGAAGGTCATTGTGAGACAGGAGGAGGAGAAGGGAAGGTCATCGTGAGACAGAAGGAGGGGGAGGGAAGGTCATTGTGAGACTGAAGGAGGAGAAGGGAAGGTCATCGTGAGACAGAAGGAGGAGAAGGGAAGGTCATCGTGAGACAGGAGGAGGGAGAGGGAAGGTCATCGTGAGACAGGAAGAGGAGGAGGGAAGGTCATTGAGAGACAGGAAGAGGAGAAGGGAAGGTCATCGTGAGACAGGAGGAGGGAGAGGGAAGGTCATCGTGAGACAGGAAGAGGAGGAGGGAAGGTCATTGTGAGACAGGAAGAGGAGGAGGGAAGGTCATTGTGAGACAGGAGGAGGAGGAGGGAAGGTCATCGTGAGACAGAAGGAGGAGAAGGGAAGGTCATCGTGAGACAGAAGGAGGAGAAGGGAAGGTCATCGTGAGACAGGAGGAGGAAGAGGGAAGGACCTCTTTCAAGATCTCATTATCTCTTATGTCACTTAATGCTCATATTCTGGTACATAGTGTTCTTTTTATAGTAGCAGAAACATCTTAATAATTAATATCAATATTAATATAATTTTGATATAATTGTGATTTTCAGATATTTCCAATATTTTATCTACCCTTTGTATGTACATTGTACACACACACACACACACACACACACACACACACACACACACACACACACACACACACACACACACACACACACACGGGTAGAATTGGCACATACTGAAGGTGGCCCTCAAGGGCATTATTCAAAATTTCAAGGATTTATTGTTAATTTCCAATATTTTATTGTGACTGGCTTCTTGACCATAATGTGTTGAATATTCAATGGTATTCAGAAAGCATGCAGTAAAAAGGTGTTTAAATGCAGATTGCTCACGCTAAACAATTGTTCAGAAATTTTAGTGCAGGCTTGTACTGAAATGGGCCAACCTCTTTAGCAGCTTAGATTCAGCTCTGCTTTCCCTGCCTAAGCAGAATAAATCTTTCGTTCAGTTAATCTGTGCTGTCGGGTTAAGATGATTAGCCCCAGCCTCTGCCTTTATGTAGGGGGAAAAGCAAAAGTCGGGAACTCAGCGGATTCCTTTTCAGTGATTCATTGTAGACCTTAGAAATAGGACATGCACAACATTACATCTTTTAACTCCTACTGGCTCATTTCATAAAAGATTCTCTAAATTTCACACCCTTTTTCTTCCATTTTAAGTCATTGATTTCACCATACTCTTGCATTATCCAAAAAGGCAACTATTCAACTTAAATTAATCATACTTTCAACAGATTATAAAAAAATTAAGTCATAAACTGCATCAGTTTACAAAACAAAGCAGTCAGCAGCATTACCTATGCCCACCAAAATTCTAATGAAGCAAGAGCCATCTAAGTGAAGGTCAGCTCATAAGTTTTGTATGTGTACTGAGGGTTTGGGCAAATGTGATTGGACAGGAAATCCTGCCGCTGGGTTCATTGTTCCCCTCAAAATCATAGCAGCCTATTTAAGAGTACGGTAACAATTATTTAATGATTTCGGTTGAAAAAGAGATTTAAAAAAATTAGGGCTTTTGAAACAAGAACTGAAAATGAGTTGATTGTATCTCTAAGTCTCTGCTGTATGTGTTAGCCCATGTATTAATATTAGTAATATTGTTATTAATCAGTTAGCATGCACGCTTAACCTTCAGTCAGCTCCAGACTGCCCTACATAAAGTATACTCATTTGGGTCATAGACTAAGTGGATTTATAGAAGGGACTTAGAAATCATAGGTGAGAAGATATGAAGGAATCACTGAAAGCATACCCCCAGCTCCAGTGCAGGGAAACAAGAGACACAGAAAAACCTGACCTTACTTGACCTTAAATAAATGATTCTGCACCTAACTGAATGTTTACATTTGATCATCCATTGGGACTTGAGCTACTAAAATAGTCTCTTTCCTGGTTGTGGCCAGCAGCACTGATTACATTTCAAAGCTAGTCTACTTTTGGCAGTGTCTAAATATAACTTTGGTGTGTCATAGTAGAAGAAGATATAACTTTTTTAATAGTTTCCCTGATGAGCTGGTGCAGAACATCCAGGTAAATTAATTGGGAATATAATAGCTATAATTTAAAGATATACATCCTGAAATATTTTTGTAATTATGCAATAATAAATGTGTCTTGTACTACTTGAGATAGAGGCAGAGCCAGAGTTTTCATCTAATTTATATGCTGATCATTTTCATGGTCATTTGCTCTGTAAATCATTGAAACTCATAGACAAACCACATATTAAGAGTGTTTTGCTTTTCCAGGCAAAGAGGCAAATCAGGATTGAGATTCAATGATTTCTTTGTCAATTTAATTTGTTAATTAATTTGTTAATTGCCTTTAACAAAAACGCACCTAAGCATGGAAATGAAATCATTAATGCTGGGATGAAAAGAAAGGAGAATGAAAACTGTAATCCTCAGTTCAAAAGAGAATAAAAGTTCTCTATGTCTGTAGCCCAGAACTATGTAAAATGGTCACATATTTAGAATAGATTATTACCTGCATGAAAAAAAATACATAAAAATATCTCATGTATACAATACCCCCCACCAACCTCAACTGAAATCACAATCCTTTGTACTTTCTGTAAGAAATACAATTTGTTTTCTGCCTGTGTGGAACTTCTGCCATTTGTTACAGTAAAGAGGGAGCATTTAGCTCCTGAAGACTGAAGTAAACTAAGGTTGTGTTATAATGGGGCGCAGGTGCAGTGATAGTCCTTGCTCTATGTGTTACTTGTGCTTCCCGGTGTTTTTACAGAAAGAGCCAGATCAAATTTGTCTGGCTCCAGCTACACTGCGGCAGTGATATCAGAGAGCATGATCGCAGGGGTCCTCCAGTCTCACGTTCCCCTTTGGTGCGAGGCCACCTGTCAGCCCGTTCAGGCAGCCAGCGCAGCTTTGTGGAGGTGCTGGAGACTCACAGGGCAGCTTTGTTACATGTGCAGTCTCAGCTAACATCTGAGCGTCATCCTGTCTGCTGTTCAGGCCAGGTGTTGTGACACAGAGAAAGGAGGTATGGCCACAGTGACCCTAATCACCATTCAGTGGAGGAAGCAAGTAACTTAGATCTGTGTTCATTCTCTTCAGCTAGAGCTAAATTGAAAAGGACACCTGACCCTTCCCCACACCACCAATACATACGTATGTTTGTCACAACATGAAAGATTGCATTTGCACATAAAAATATTTCATTCATAGCTCTGGAAGTTTCAAATTTCTTTTGCTTTCAATGGCTCAGCATTAATGGGCCAACCAGCTCAAGAGACTGTGTGTGTGTGTGTGTGTGTATATATATATATATATATATATGGTTGAACTATCAGAGGATGGATAAGATCCGTTTAATAAATTACATCCTTTAATAAATTAGTAGCCATTAAAACTCAATAAACCACATGAGGAGAGTGTACTGTATTGCTTTGGAGTTGTACAGGACATTCTTCTGCTTTTCTTATTGATTGCTAATTGATTGAGAAGTGTTGAGTAACATCAGAACTGGGGTTGAAGAACACTGTTATTCTTTCAGAAAGAGGTGTCTCAAAATGTTTTTCACCTGCTGGGTAATGCTGTGGCAATTGTAATGGCTACATATTGGCTACATTATATTGTACCATCCATAAGTCTTATGTAAATCCATGGTCCAGTTATATTGAAATTTTGATATGCTGTCATGTGGTAGTTATGTAAGCGCTGGGGAGTTTGAGGTATACTTTTATTAAAGTGGAGGTCCTCAGCCACAGGATGATAATTTTATAAGGTCTTGGGATGAAAATATTTGAAAGCCCTTCAGCTACAGCATACAGGGTGCAGCGGCTGAGAGATATCTGCAGAAAACAGTCATCAGAGTCCAGCACATTCTTGTGTATTTCCTCAAGACACCTTCATGAGTCACAAATACAACCAGCAGAGCTTCCTGGCCCTCTTGATTGATCTCTTTCAGAACTGGGAGATGTAATTATACCTTCCTGTGTTGTGGGTGCAGGGGGTTGCTGGCCTCATTGTGTCAAGAACTGTACTCTGGGAGAAAAACTAAGTGCCAATATGAGAATGCATGATCTGAAGTGGTGTTCCAGGTGTTATTTTAAAGCTATAGCTAATCACTCTAAAGAACAGTTTGTGTGAATTAATGCTGAAGGGAAACACTCAAAAGTACATTTTGTGAAAAGCTGAAAGTTACTTCACTTGTTTTGCAAAAACACCCCCAAAGTTAAAAGCGGACCTTGAACATGCTAGCCAATGGCAATGGTGATCAGCTGTGATATAGTCACTCAGGGCCAAGAATAAAGTGATAGTTCAGTATAGATATAATTTCTCATTTTTATTTTTGGAGTGAGGGGTGGAGTCAGGGGTATTCCAAGCAGTATTTGAAAATATCTTTCTCTAAAAATATATCAACACACACTGTAATACTCCTATTTCATTTGTTGGAGATGTATAATATATGCTTTGGTAAATTTAGATTCAAATTATATTAGGTCAAGAATAAGTTAAGATTAATATTAATTTACATCATCTAAAACTTTTACAATATTTCTTTGTTAATTCCTTTTCTCCTTTTCTTCCAACTTGGAATTACTAATAATGTCCTTATTAATAATTCCAACTAGATCCCTGCCTCCCTGAGCACTGCTAGTTATGTATTACCTTACAGGGCTGTCAGGCACGGTAGGCTCTAGCAGTTTTTGAATTTGATGCCAGACCATGGATTCCATAAATACAAGTATCTCTTAAGAGGATAAGTCACCCATCAGCTCCCAATGATACATAGGAGCTGACTTTTTGCATTTGCATTGCACTATATGAGGCTTCAGTCCCTTCTTGAATTTATATTGAATAATATCATGTGCAAACTCCAGGACTTAAAGTTTTTTATGATGGTTTCACTCAAAAGACAATGAGAAGATGTGGATACATCTTTGTTTGCTGCTACAGTGTTGATTTTGTCTTCCCTGTCATTGCACAGAAAAAAAAACAAGAATTTATTTTTTTAAAAATATTAGTGCTGCTCACACACCTTGCAAAAACAGATTTAACAGCATACTCTATGAGTACACCCTCCTTTATAACATTTGACTTGTTCATGTAAATTATTTTATTCACTTGGGACCACTGTGTAATCATATGAGAGAAATGTGGAGAAATTTTGCTACTGAACAGGCCTGTCTGAGTGTATCAGCTATAGTGAGGAATCAGGCAGTTCTCTCTAGTTCCAGAGTTCCAGACACTGGTTCAATGAACAGAACTCATTCCCGATACACAAGTTCAACACTGAAAATCACATTGCCACGGCTGGTAGCTGCTTACATTAAATTTCATACGCACGGCCTGCTAAGAGATATGGAAAGGATGTAACGCTCTGATGCTTCACAAGATTAATAGAGTCATTCTTTTCACCCTGATACAGTATGACCCCTCACAAAACATTTAACAGAACAGCCACTGTAAAAATTGAGCACAGACAAGCTGGGATCCTACTCTGAATGTTGCTGTATTTTCAATGGTCACAAAACTTTCTCAGATGGATTATACCAGCTGCCTTCCACTATTCAATATTCTGATATGAAATGTATTTCTTCCTCTGTGCAATAAGAGCTGTGAGTCTGTTAACCTAACTCCACCCCTCCTCTGCTGTGATCTTGCTTCTCCAGCCAGAATAATGCAATCTCTTTGCACACTGTTGTCTGGTGAGATTTACAGGCTATGACATCCCACAGTCTGCTGCTCTTTGTGAATTAAAGGTCTCTCATCCCAGATCTTAGCAGAATTCAGTTTTCTTACTTCAGTGAGAATCTGATTTACACTTCAAAGCCTCCAGACATGCTTACAGTTTTGGTTTATTAAATGAAAAAAGAAAGAAAAAGAATTCAAACGGATTAGAATGGAAATATTCTTCTGTAACTGCAGGCACTCCTCTGTACTGTTAGAATTGTTCTGTTTCTGCACAGTTGGCAACATTGTATATTCTGGCAAGGCTTTGATGGCAGGGATGTCCTGTGCCTTTAAAAGAACTGATGTGCCTGTTTTCTGGTTACCCTTCTTCAAACATTGACATAAAAGGTTTGTAAAATTGTAGCTTCCTATCTGCTTTGAACTGTTCCTGCTCACCTCCTTTAGTTGTGCCAAAGCCAAGCTGCTTTATTTCATTAGTCTGGGCTGACTCTGTGGAAGTGCTGAGTGTGGACTTTGTTGGGTTTGTGTGTGATGAGTTTGTAGGCCCTACAGACATTTGCAATGTTTGCTCAAAAGCCAAAGTTAGTTCAGTGCTCCTGAGTGGCTCAGGTGGAAAAGATGCCCACCACCTACACTGGCCAGGCTATGATTCTAGTGCCTGTTTAGACAGCATTATGTCATAACTCACTGACAACTGGAGCAACACTTGCATAACATCATCTTGATGATGACTTGTCTTTGTCTCGTTAGGGTGTCTTCAAACAAAGGACACTTTTTGTGCCATGGAAAAAGCATAAGGATTAGGACTGGGATTTCAAATGTAATTTGATACATTTTCTCAAAGGACTCAGGATGATCATGGGCTTATAATGAAGAAGTTGTAAGAAAATTGAAAATTGCATTGGTGAGAAAAAGACCAGGAAAGTTGGGCTAATTTTTTTCCATCACGACAATGCACCTGCTCATTCTTCGAGGGCTGTCCCACGAGAATTTTGTTGGGAAACCTTACCCCATCCACCCTACAGCCCTGATCTTGCCCCTTCAGATTTCTTTTTGCTCCCAAAACCCAAAGAACATTTGAAAGGAACACGATTTGGGTCCATCTGATGCCAAAACTGCCGTTTTGACATGGTGAAAATGGAAGAGCGCAGCATTCTTCAGGGGAGGGTTAGAGAGATGGAAACAGTGCCTTCAGAAGTGTATAGACCTAGATGGAGGATATGTTGAGAAACAATAGCTTCACATTTTGGTATTTTTGTTTAATAAAGTTGTCTATGATTTTGTAGCAATACTTTTTGACTTCAAACTTTGACTCTTGTATAATCTATAATTTTACAATAGTTAAAAAACAGTTTGGTTCTGGACTAGTGAAACAAGACTACACTTCAAGCACAATTTGACCCAATGGGTAAATGAAAGACATTATGTATGGTCTCAACAGGACTTCAGGTTACAGCAGTTCCTCCAGCCAACTGCTCCATGCAGATGCACACACACTCATATCATCTCACCCAAACACACATATCCACATAAAAATGTCCTCCTGTCCCAACAAGCAGATATAAACATACAGTCATACCCTCTCACCCAAACACTCACACATCCGAATACACTTACATACACAGACACACAAACAGCTTCTTGAGCATGTTATATCACTAGAGGCCTAGTTCCGAGTCTTGTTTGCCAACATATTTGAATAATCACTACGAAGGCTGGATCAGCACATGAAATCTGGTTAATGTAGACAGCTTGGTACCAGAACTGGAACGTTTGTCCCCAGATTTTGACTCAGATTTCTTGTTCTATTGAATACAGAAATAATGGGCGAAACATCACTGAGACAAAGAACACCCTGCAATCATTATGACACCGGAGACCTTGGGATTTGACTTAAGTTTATATCTGTATAATCTGATTAATCTGATTAATCAGTGTACAATGGCCTCTGCACAAGATATTGATACCAGGGCTCTTTTTTACACTTCAGAGGTGAAATGTGTTACACTTTGATTACATCAGCAGCTTGGTGTTAGAAATGCTTGGTTATCACATCTGATTTTAAAATGACTTTGACGCTTAAATATGCTTTGTGGTGAAATGTTTGTCAGCCTAGAGCAAAGAGAATGCTGGGGACCAGACGCTTTGCTTTGTTCTCAGCCAAGACAAAATTGCAAGTTACAGTGAAATGCTAACAATGCTAACTAATCTGAATAATTCTAACCTTACACCACTTAAACAATGAAATCCTTTGTACTCAGCCAAGACAAGACTGCAAGTTACAGTGAAATGCTAACAATGCTAACTAATCTGAGTAATTCTAATCAATGAAATCCTTTGTACTCAGCCAAGACAAGACTAATTACAGTGAAATGCTAACAATGCTAACTAATCTGAGTAATTCTAACCTTACACAACTTAGACATTGACATCCTTAATTAGCCTTTTATTAAAGCTAGCTGTGCTCTGTAAATTGTTAAACCTTGGGTCACTTTACTCTTCAACAACAAAAGGGGAGGAGGTGACATATCTAGATTCCTTATGTGGTGCTCTTGCTGCTGGAGCAGTGGCAGCTGAACAAGTTCCTTCCCTAGCAGCTGTGACCAAGCTTTTCCACCTACACAGATTTGGTCTTCTTTAGCCATGTAGAGACAGGTTTGGCAGTACAGACAGGCTGGGTTCATAGGCTTGTGCTCCCTTGGTCCTGCAGCTGCATCAGTCTTAACAGACTCAAAGCAGTTCTGCCATTGACTTGATTTCTTAAGCTGAGGAATGACAAGAGATAATTGTATGGCTGAAAGAGGCAAGAAAAATGACCTCTCTTCAAATGACGTGTGGCCAAAGACTCAGCCTGTCCTATCAGCTCGTCAATCAAGGGAGAAGGTCATGTTACACTTTAAAGCCTGGAAAATTATCATTTTCCCAGGAAATGGCAATGCACTGCCTTTACCCACCATTTCTCTGAGTGAGACAGGAGCTGATGGACAAAATGTAGGGCGACTCCATGAGACTGGGGGATCTAGGCCCAGGATTCATTAACATTTGCCCACAATTGGTCCAAGATAAGGACATAGGTGTAGCACAACTAACCCTGAGGAAATTTTAGAATGGTGCATTACTTTTAGTTTTTCACAGTGATCATTGTAATCTTACACTCAGCCAATGAGTTGTAAACATACTACTCTTAGATGGCACATAATTATAGTACAGAAATTCAAAGTAAAAGAATGCATTTACATTTTATGATAAAAGTGTTTTGTAGGGTATTTCAAAAATAAATATCCTCATGATCATGGTACACCTTGTAATTTTTAATTAATGTAATTTGATGTTATGATATGCAGGTGTCATACACAACAATGAATAGTATGCAGTACAAACATACAATAAAAGGTATGTTTTATTTTACATCATAAAAATTGCAAATATAAATCCATGTCAATGAACAGATGTATACATAATGAGTATGGACTACAAAAACAAACAAATAGAATTCAATAACCAACTCTTGTTATTCTCATAAATAGAATTTCAGATATAAGTAAAGTAATCTAATATACTCTGATCAAAACAAACCTGAATTCCTCTTCTTTACGAAAGTATGATAATGACATAACTTTTACAATCGTAAAACCAATCTTAAAAATTATGTCATGCTTATGTCATACGTCATTTGGGTGGGGGGAATCCCCCCACTGGACCACTGTAAGAGAAAGGTGATAGACAGAAGGGCAATAGACATGGGTGAGGGGTTGTATAAAAATACTTCTCCCAAACTTTTGTTTCACCAACTCCAATACATTTAATTTTTTAATAAATAGTTATTTGCAGATTTTGTATTGTTTGAAGGTTCGCTCATAGCAACTTAAGTATTTTCCTCCTGTGGTTGATTATAGTTTCCAAACAGTGGTTGAACTGAGCATGTGCTACAGCATTAAAATGTGTTTCTGTTGATAATTAATCTTAGGTCTGATGTGCTCCAGGGCTGGAGCTCAATATTGTGTGCAACACAAGCAGTATAGAAATAACATAAATGAAAATATTTTCAGTTTTGAAGTGAAAATCTGTTTCTCTGTAACTTCCTTTTTAAGTCTCTAGAGCAGCCTTTTTCCCCATTCTGAATAAATACTGTAAGCTGTAGCTTTAGCAAAAAGGAAATCCCTAAACAAAAAAAGCTTTTTTCATCCACCTGGCAGAGGTGATATGACCCAACTCTGCCTCTCCAACCAAAGGCAACTTATAGGAAAATTTCATTCTCATGTGTGCTGTGGTGAGTAAGTGTGGTGTCTGTGCAGTGTTGATAACTGGACTGAAGTACCTCATTTAATTAAGGCTACAGCCTTGACATGATTCAGCAGGTAGCATGCACTTTTGCAGCACATTTGTTGTATTCACTACAATGGACACAACAGTAAAAATACACATCTTTCTGCTGCAATGTTATATGTTTAAGGGAACACTGAATTTGAAGGTTGCCTCCTTACTTTGAATGTCATAAACTGGTTTTCAAATTAATCACTGAATGACTATTACAGTTCCATAACCAGCATGCTATAAGAAGTGCAAATGGTAGTTTTGGGCTGGACTCAAGCTTAGCAGATAAGGATGTATGCCAAATGGGTCCAGGTCAAACTGTACATGATAAAGCTGCTTTGTTGGTTAGTATATGGAGCCCCAGAAAAATTTTTGTTTTTCAATAGTCCCTGAGTATTTTCACGAGAGAACATTATCTCCCTCGTTCTTATTTAAAATGAGTGATGAGCTACCGCAGTGAATCAAGAGTACTTGACATTTCCCAATGTATAAACATTTATTCTTCATAACTCCTTCATTCATCAAGATCAGCCACCATTGAAGGGCAGAACATTAATCAAAGTTGGCTCCAATCTCTCTTTTTTTAGACCCAACTCCTTACTGAAGTGCACCTGACCTTGACTTCTGCTCACCAGGAGCACTTAAAAGAAGCCAGCAGAACTCTAATTGAGAGGAGTACTGACATTTGACTTTTTTGTGTCTGAGTGCCCAATTACCCATCTCACCTTTTTGTGAGTACCTACATTGTATACAGACCTTTAACTAGTTGTGAAATTTATTTATGTGATTGCTTTTACTCTGACCTTGGTAAGTGATGCTAGAGGGAATAATGTCTCTCCTGTGTATATAGGTTAATCTAAGAACTAAGCAGTTTTTTCTTCATTTTTGTGCTGTTTGTTCTGTTTTTTCCCCAAAAACATCCCAGTGTTGTAATCATTGCACAGCTTAGACCTCTGCTGGGCAACTGACCTCATGTTGGTTTCCACTGCTTGTTAGACTGAATCATTTCAAACCATAATCAAGCACCAGACTAAACCAGTACAATGAACCAGGAGTAGATGCTAATTGGGTCATGCCAGGTTTATCTTTTGCCTAGATTTTGTAAATAAAGTAGACTTGACACAATTATGATAATGTCTGATCAGCTTTAAGGGAAACAGTTTAATTAGACAACTGAATGTGAGCCATTTCTTAAATGTTAAGATAATTTTAGCAGATACCCAAGGAGAGAGTGAAACAGATCAACATAACCATCCAGACCAGGAACCTTGCCAGGGTGATGAAAGTATCAGCTTCAAAACTAAGTAGATGCCATTAAAAAAGAGAGAAGTCACAGTACATTTCCTTCCCCCTAATCACCATGTTATGATGGCATTCTTTCTTAATTGCATTATCTTTGAGGGAATTCTGAGTGCTCTTCAATGCACAATCAGATGGTAATATATCAAGTGCTTGAATGAATCAATTTCCTTCTTTATCACACTAATGAAAATGAGCTCTGAAGCCATAATGGGAGAGAAGCCCAGGATGATTATGAGACTGACCAGAATCCTCTGTGAATTTGCAGGCTACAGTTATTGGAATGCTTTATTCTTCTGGCTGCAGTACACAGGAGTTTTCTGGCTCTGATATGTTGTGTAAGTTCACAGCATGGCATTAGAACAGAATTTAGCTAACGACTGTGTACTGCTTTTGACCTTCAGAGGAATTCTTGAGAGTTTTTAAAATGAAGTCATTGTCACTTCTGTCTCCAGGCTAATGGACACCAGATGAAAGTACATACTCTTATTGCTGAAAAAGCACATCAATAGAAAATGTGTTCCGAAGGAGAGAAGCCATATGCTGAGCAGTCTTTTGGGCTGGATAAACTTTGCTCCCTTATAGGTCCCCACACACACACACGCACACACACTCACATTCACACCCACACAGTCACACATGGATAAGATGAAACCTGCTTGCTCTTACTGTGATGTCAAAGTCCCCCACTCTGTCTGTAAATGGAGCATAATCTCTCAACATTTCGTACTAACTCCAAGGAGGCTAAATCTCCCCCTTGCAAAATGAGCCAGTCAACCCACCCGCTTGTTCCCTCTGCATTGCCATGACGACAGCACTTTCAGGAGTGCCTGCTTTACAGGAACAGCTCCGTTCCTCAGGCCCCCTGCTTGAGCCTGACTCTGGAGCCACAAGTTTGTAACTCCTGTTGAGAGAAAGGGAGGTGATTACCTGCAGAGTGGGTTTAATTTAGTCCTGTCGCACATGGAACCAGCATTATAGTGGATCAGAGCAGAGCAATCACTGGAACTCTGGAGTCCTTGTGCCCACAGAGCAGGAGAGTCAGGTAGAATGGAGGTCTCTTCTCACAGATAAGAGATTAAATAGGTCTATGACCTCAGGATGCACCAAACACGTAAAAAGCCAGATGAAAATTGTTTGATACAATCACAAACCATTCAACTTCAAATCGGATAGCATGCCAGTACCTGGGTTTTTCCACTGGAGAGATTTGCAGAGTCTGTGCTCCAGGGAGTGATTCATTGTACAATAACAGGATGAACAGAATTCATAGTAAACATATTTCCGAATTTGATATAGATGGTTTATTTTTTATGCAGCAGCACTCTATATTGGAATGTCCTCTACATAACAATCACCACTCTGTATGTTGAACTGTTCACTACTATGAATTCTATTACCATTATACAGAGAGAGAAACTGCCATATTTTCTGTCAGGCATCAAGAATATTAGAGAATTCATTATTTATCTTGAGACTAATCTATATGACTATACTAGGATCAGATATAGTGGGTAAATTCATTTCTCATGCTATAATTGTTGACCAGGCTACATTTCCACAGAAGCTGATTTCCTGGATAAGGCAGAAATTGTTTTTTCCACTTGTATGAGTATATGCCGGGTACAATTCCATATTTTAAATATATGTAATCAATATTTTATTAAAGGAGTGAATTGTAAATTCACTCCTTTAATAAGTGTAAATTACAATGAACTTGCAGTACAAATGAATTCATAGCACAAATGTTGCAATAATAACAGGGGTACAGTTCGACAATTGAGCATATTCTTTGCTTCAGCTCATATAGGGTCAAAAAGACCCAGCCTTATAGTTTAACACATGGGTTGGGGAGATGTATGGTTCTACAAGCTATCAGATAAATCACCCTTCCCTAGTGCTGCCCTCTTGGCCCTTGCTCTCTGGTTCAGCAAATACCCTGTTTTCTTTACCACTGTCAAATGCTATCACCCACTGTGTTAGCAGCATGTCAAGAGCATGTTAGCAGTGACCTGTGAGTTTAACACACAGGAACAGGTCATGCTGCTTGGAACAGCAGTGAAACCTCTCACTGCAGAATGACTGACCTTATCTGAGAGGGGCCAGCATGAGGAGCCAGCAGTGGGGGGAAATGTGTTGGTGGGGAGATGCACAAACCTCTCAAAATGCTGCAGCCAAAATGCCATAAGGGAGTTCTTTGAAACATGACCACAGTAAGTACATGATGTCTCAAAACTATTACTTTATAAATCATTACAGCTTTTTGAATAATGTATTTGTTTGAGATCGTTGGGGTTGTTAATACCAAGGTTATTTAGTGTTGTTGATGTTTTAGTACAGCTTCTGGGAAATTTGCGATGACTAAAATTAGAGACTGCTGCATTGTCATTGCAGTTGCCACAGTGACAGCACATGTTCAGGTGCAGGCTTTTGTTATGTCCCTGCAATAAAACCCTTCATTCAAATGATGAGGGGAAACTGAACCTGAAGTGCCTAATTTCCTGAATCATGTGTTGGCTGCAGTCAAACCAGCCTTTCTAGAATATGATTTGAGACCCCTGAACTAAAAACTCCCTCTGTCAATTATTAACTATGGCCCTGGGCAAACCAAAATGTTTTCTGCAATATTTATAATAGCTTTAGAAGCAGGGAGACTTACCATATCTTTCCCACACAGTCACTCCCTTCCCTACAGTTCCATTCAAACATCTCCCATTAGTCAAACACCATGAAAAGGTTTTGGTAGGCTATTTCACTTCTGGCTCTATTTAGAAACAATAAAAAGCAAACACAGCAAAACATTCAGAGGCAAATAAACATTTATTTTGTCAATAAAACAGTACTTTTAAGCAGTTTTTACTGATTGTACTAATTACTTTTATACACTCATGCAATAACTTGTAAAGTATAGAAACACCTTATCAATGGCAAAACACAGAGCCAAACACTCCCAAAACAGGAAATCTGCACCCTGCATCTTTTAATCTTCCATTATCTATATCAGCAGTTCCCAGTTATTTAAATCTCAAGGCTAATGGCATGAGCAGATATTTTGAGGTATGGTGCTGAAATCTACTACCAAAACAGTAAATAAAGGCATTTTGATACAGACTTCTCTCACATGCTATCAGTAACATGAGAGGCTGTTTGAGGTGGCTTTTTTAGAGCGTAAACGAAATAGGTTGCTCTCTTCATAACTCCTAGAATTGTATTAGAACATCAAAACATGGAATGCTGATGAATCCCCGCATGAATCATGATATTTTCCATGGGATTTTTTTCCATTGTGCTTTTAAGCCATGTTTTAAGTGTTTTAAGTGATATATATATATATATATATGCACATTTTGTGTTTGATTGAATCCAAGGCCAAAGCTCTTTAATGGGAAAACTGAAAAACAGATGAAAGATAATCTCAAGGATCACATATTTTCTCTTGTCTGAGATCCCCAGGGTCAATTTCCAAGGACTCTGGTTTGGGAACACCTGCAGTGGAGTATATCATTCATCTCTTCTGTCCCTTAGGAGTATAAAAGGTTGTTCACCTTGCAGTGCAGTACAGGTGAGGTATTAAATAAGCTAAAAGTAGTTTCCACAATACGTCCAATTAAATTCTTCACAATGAACTGAAAATGTGAAATGTGAACTGTGAATAACTGCATTCATCCAAAAACAGTGCCTGCCCATGAATATTACAGTACAGACATTAAAAGGCGTGTCCCCTCTTTTTGAGTGCAGGCCCAGATTTGTGCTTCAGTGGGTACCTGGAGCCTGAGTAGATTTAACAACAGATGTAATGCTTGTCAGAGTTCATTGCCCTCCAACTGCAGGGTAATTGGCCTCAGAGAGAATAGCAGAGAATAGAAGGCTTTTAACGATTTCTGGCCCAGCAAAACTCTCAGACAAAACTAACAGGCTCTGATCAGAATGCCTTGGAGTCTCACTCAAGTGTCAGCTGTGCAGAAGCACACATAAAGAGTGTTAAAATGAAATGTGCGAAGACACCTTTTACACTCTTCCCAGTGGTCAACCACATGTTATGGCAGCCATTTGATTTTCCTAACTGCCAAACATTCCTCCTAATACTATATTCACCAGCTGAGAAAATCACCGGCAGAATCACATTCTGCAATAACTTTGAATCTATTCATATCTATTAGAAAAATTGTCAAAAATGTAATCAATTTTAAATATATAAATATAAATGTAAATATAAATATATTTAAAAAAAAAAAAAAAAATATATATATATATATATGCAAAAGATATATACCGATCAGCCATAGCATTATGACCACCTGCCTAATATTGTGTAAGTCCCCCTTTTGCCACCAAAACAGCCCTGACCCATTGAGGCATGGACTCCACCAGACCTCTGAAGGTGCACTGTGGTATCTGGCACCAAGACGTTAGCAGCAGATCCTTTAAATCCTGTAAGTTGCGAGGTGGGGCCTCCATGGATCAGACTTGTTTGTCCAACACATCCCACAGATGCTCGATTGGACTGAGATCTGGGGAATTTGGAGGCCAAGTCAACACCTTGAACTCGTTGCTGTGTTCCTCAAACCATTTCTGAACCATTTTTGCTTTGTGGCATGGCACATTATCTTGCTGAAAGAGGCCACTGCCATCAGGGAATACCATTTCCATGAAGGGGTGTACATGGTCTGCAACAATGCTTGGGTAGGTGGTACGTGTCAAAGTAACATCCACATGAATTGCAGGACCCAAGATTTCCCAGCAGAACATTGCCCAAAGCATCACACTGCCTATGCCAGCTTGTCTTCTTCACATTGTGCATCCTGGTGCCATGTGTTCCCCAGGTAAGCGACGCATACGCACCCAGCCATCCATGTGATGTAAAAGAAAACGTGATTCATCAGACCAGACCACCTTCTTCCATTGCTCCGTGGTCCAGTTCTGATGCTCACGTGCTCATTGTTGGCACGTTAGGCAGTGGTTAGGGGTCTGCATGAGCACCCTGACTCGTCTGCAGTTACGCAGCCCCATATGCAACAAACAACGATGCACAGTGTGTTCTGACACCTTACTATCAGAACCAGCATTAACTTTTTCAGCAATTCGAGGTACAGTAGCTCGTCTGTTGGATCGGACCACACAGGCCAGCCTTCACTCCCCACATGCATCAATGAGCCTTGGCTGCCCATGACCCAGTCGCCGGTTCACCGCTTTTCCTTCCTTGGACCATTTTTGATAGGTACTGACCAATGCAGACCAGGAACACCCCAGGTCTAGATATATAGAGAAAGAGATATCTTAAGATATATATCTTTCTCTATTTAAAGTATGTAATAAAATGGTGGCGATAGGACGAATTCCCCTGAATTCACTGAATTAATCACACAAATATTCAGATCTGTTGTCGTTCAGAATTCAGGCAGTATTTGTCCTTTGTTTTAATTTATTTTATTTACAATTAAATGCATGTATTATTTCTCGCATTGAATGGTGAGTTAAATTTGCAACTATGACTGAAAAAATGTAGCATTTAATTGCTAGTGATAAAGGCTTAAAGTCACACTCAATTAAGATTGATTCTCCCTCTTCTCCCTATTTTGAAGGCTTGTACTTTGTTATTGAGGAGTAACCTGTTTCACACAGTTGACTATTAATAGTATCAGATTAAAATATATTTTAGAACACAAAAACATGAAGGTCTGCATATTTTAGTGCCCTTTTTAATATTCATTAACATAGAATTTGCATAATAAAAATGTTCAGCTCTTTTAGATATGGTACATTTTTGATTGCTGTGAAGTTGGCAGATTTATTCAGATCCATTTGGACAATGACCTTTGAACACTGTCCTTCCATCTTTAATGTATTATGTGACACTTTTGTCAAATAACACAGTAGAAAAGGCTCTGCAATTCAGCTAGATGGCTGAGTGGGAAATTGAATGAACAGCACTGAAAGGATTGAGATACAGAAATTGCTGGGATTATTATGAACAAACTGTTGCCATAGACATAATTAAATAGTTGATATGAACATAGCATGTCAACATTCAGTTAATTCTTTTTCCCTGCAGGAAGTGGTTGAGATACTGAGTCCATGTTAGTTATGATGCGTATAGTGAAATTAAGAATACTGTAATTTTACCTTCACTTATTGGTTCAGTTTTTGGTTAACTTCAATATTATTTATGTTTCAGTGACACAATAATGCATTTAATTTCCTAAGGATTTGCAATTCTAGCCAACCTTATAAGTGGCTAGAATTGGAAAGATAAGGCCTTTATAAGCCTGTATAAGGCCTTATAAGTAAAGATAAGTGAGGACATATGTTTACCATCTTCTGCGGTTTTGATTTTTTTTCAGAATACAGTTTAGGGGAAGTGCCATATGCTTTTATGAGCTTAGTTACCCAAGAAAAAAATGTTTTGTGTCTAAATTATCAATAAGCATCAACCATGGTCTGAATACATTGGATTGCAAATTCATTTGAAAATGCATTCATGCAAATAACATGGGATTTATCAAATGTTTCATATGTAAGACCTGAACAGATTTCATTAGTACCCAAAACTGTTCATACTGTGTGCAAAAATTAAAACAAGCTTGTAAAGCCAGCTTTGCTTGTTTTCCCTTTTATTGTTGTCATATCTTCAAAATTTCTTTACATTGAAAAGGGAGTGATAAAATTATTTTTTATAAATTGTAAGTACATTAGATATTAAACTATAATGGCTTAAATTATATTAAAATGACAGTTGGATTCAACATTGAACAATGTCATGCGTCATTTGCTGATTCATTTGATGAATGCTTGAATGCAATTTTGCCTTTGAGTTTGAGTTTTAAGCTTTATTTTATTCTGTTTGATAAAGTTCAATTTAAACCCCAAAATCAAATTATTTTGTGTGGAATTTGCAACAACAAATTTACTACAGCCATTATACTTCGGTTGACTTTGGTCTTCCCCAGTGCAGATGATACTTTTTTGGATTGCAATTTCATTAATAGATCCTTGATCTCTTCTTCTGAGAAGTTTCCTTTCCTTTGTCTTTTCTCAGCCATCTCTTTAAAGTGCCAGAATTCAAAGCACCTCATATCGTATTTTAGGTGTGTGAAATTATGCTAATCACAAAGTCTGTGACTGCACCTCTCATTCATGGTCAATTGGTAATTATCAGCATATGCACATGGAAGCAAATAACTGCTGTGTCTACACATTTGATAAAATTGGCAGGATTTGTTAGTTTGTACCCATTTACGCATTTACACATGGTTCAAAGAAAATATTGATAAATGAGGCCCAATGAGTACATCCCTCTTCCACTACCCTTTAGTGTTTGGGTTTTTGCCAGCATTCAGTATTCTGTCTCCTGGCTTTGCTTCACATATTGAGTGAATTTAATTCTCTTTAAATGGCTGGAATATTGATTTGTTTACGCTCACATGACTAAGATAGAGCTACCTCCTCTGTGCGAAATTATTTTTTGTCTGCATTAATAATGTATCTGAACACTTTACTGATATGTTGTTCATAAAAATTAATGACATTTTGTCAAAAAAAGCATACAGTAAATGTTTTGTGTTCTCAATTATGTCCATGCTTATACAAAGAACCCTGCTACCACCTGCCTCTGATCCCCACACACCTCACCCTCTGTTCCCAAAATTTCTATCTACTGATAACCTTACAACTGTTACCATTGTAATTAAACGTATTTTCACAGGACAACGGACTGTGAGAGCCCTCTGGGTCAAAAAGGTATTTAAAAAGGAATTTACATAGAGGTGCATGTCAAAACAGGTAACCTAGCCCTCTTCAGCATGAGTAGAAAAGTCTGGATCTCTGGACATGCTGTCATTAAGTGTTAATCCTATGGTTGGGGAAACGTTTATATGGAGACACTGTGCCCAATACGTTTTTCCACAGACTCTGATATAGATTGATTCATCCACTTAGGAGTTGGAGAGAAACACATGCTCTGTCATGGGCTGAGCTGGGCCTCTTAGATCAGAATCTTTCTATTGTCCCTGCAATGTGGACATGGGAGAGAAAGAGAAAGACTGTCTATTTCAGATTACAGGAGAGACCCTCTTAACAGTGTCAGAGAGAGGAGAAAGTTTATTAACACAGCCTGAGAGGAGAGAAACTGAATTAATAATGTCAGCAAGGAGCAGCTGGTGTTTTATTGAGGTAGACAAAGGAGATTCCTTACCAAGATTTTATCTGACTTATTTTTGTGCCTGTGGGGCATGTTGGCATGACGATCTTTCTGTTGTGGCTCACCTGTATGTGTGCCACAGTCCATAGGGAGGTGTGTCACTGGAAGATGGGGTCTGGTGGGCTCTAACACAGTGATCTGCCATTTCCCTGAGGTGAGCTGATGTGAAGTGATGTGGATTAAAGAGATGTGACGCTGCCTGAGGCTTAAAACTGCAGCCATGAGAACTGCCTCAGGGTCAGCAGCTACCTGATCCTGGATCAGTGGAAGGTCTGTCATTTACCTGTCACCACAGCTTTTTACCTCGAAACAAAACCAAGAACAACTTCTGAAAAATATTAACAGGAGGAACAATTCCAAAGCTGTCATTTATTATTTAAAAATAATGGCCATAATGATAAATTGCTTGTTTATTCATATATAAAGCATTTTGTTGACTGTTCAATCTCTTCCAGCTCCAAACACTAAATAATTATTTGCTCTTTCCTGCTAAAAATGTATGTTCATCATGCTTTTCAATACATGCACTCAAATTTCAGTATAAGAAGTGCAGTAGATACTTGAATTAAGTAGGATCTGAAGAACTGAATTCTATTTTCTTGAAAAAGGAAGGGAGAGAAGAATACTTGCCCAAACCCCCCCTGGGTGGTAAGTTGTTCTGAGGCTCGCCAAGGTTGCCCTGTCAACAAAATCCCCTGCTGACCCTCACAGTATTGTTCAACAGAAGAGAAGAGTACACATACTCAAGTCTGAAAAATGAATTGCTGGAACATGTGGTTCACTGAAAGGAGCCTTGGGCCATGATTACCAGAGAGCGGAGGGATTTTAAGACTTTATCCTTTTCCTCACTTAATTACCAGCCTCTCCCAATGGGGCAGGGATGCGTTCTTCCTCTAAAAATGCATGACCTCTGTCCCTGAATGAAGCAGGAAAGAGCTGCTTAAGGCTGCACCATGGCTTACACCATACTGCACAGGGACCAACATCAGATGGGATGCTTTCTACTGTCTAGATGCCACCTGTGCCACCATACTGCTGCCAACAACCACCGCTAAAATCGAACACATACAGATTACACAAAATATTATGGTAATTGTATTGATACATTTGATATAAAACTGAACACCATAGAAATTGTTAGTCCATTGCATTAGTTGTTAAGGAGGATGTCTTGGTTACCCACTCAGCTGAGGCTGAAAGGAATGAGCTGATGACAGATGGAGTGGTGTGAGATATGTGACATACCTGCACTCTGCAGTCCTGGCTTACTCCAGATCTCACATAGAAAGCTGCCCTAGGACCACTGCAAATAAATATATGATTTGAGTTTGTCTCTGCCAATGGATATGACTGAATGGAAGTGCTCACTATATCGTCTGGCTGTATGCCATTTTTCAGTGTTACCATTGCTGTCTATGCACTGAGTCTGTGAGGCTGTGTGACAAAGTCACTGGCAGAAGGGCAACAAGACCCTTGATAGATTCTAAGCAGGTTCTAGTCACCCCCTCCTGTAAGAGAAATACACTTTACTATTTTTGTGTTGTAATTGTTGCTCATTATTTCATTATTAACACCATATGCTTATCACACCTCCTGACATGTTCTTTAGCTTTAATTTCTTATTGGTTAATTCTATCTGCCCATAATGTGGTTATGTATAATGTAGTGCTCACTGTGGGTGGGATGGGTAGGCAGATATGGGGGGGTTTCTAGCTGTGTTGTACATTAGCAAGCATGTCTTGGGTGCTATTAATGTGTATGCACTGCATGCTGCTTTGTTTCACTCTGCTCTGACAAATGAATAGCAAAGTGGCTCAACCCCCAAACGACAGTCTCAGCCTTGCTTCAGCTGGTGCCACAGTATGTAATATGTGCTATTAATTATAGCTAGCATGCTCACCAAGGTCAGCAATTGTTATATTTTAATAACTGAATGCTTATAAAAAAACCTTGGCAAATTATTTTTTTTAAATTGGAGAAAGAATTTATATTGTGGACATGAGACATTAAAAGGATGGAGCGGCTACAATGAGCAGCACACATTAAAAGTGAGTAAGCTGACCTCGTTGACAGTTTGAGACAAGAGAGTAGTGCTGTGCAGTTGTGCCGATTTTTCTTATTTTTTTGTAATCTGTGGAGCAGCTGAAGACCTCGTGGTAGAGGTCATGTCTGACTACAGCATTAATCTGCCCAAGGCCAGAACACTGCTGCACTCCTGCTAATACAACAGTTGGAAATTGAACACTTTAAAAGGAGTATGCCGTAGTTTTCCAATATAAAAATCAATGCACTTTGAAAAAAGGCGAGAGGTGTGCCCTTGTTTTACACAGAACGCAGCACAGAATATACAGACACATGCTCACACACACTTTTTAAAGGTTTCACCCATTTTAGGAATCTCTGCACTGTGTTGTGAAAAGATACTATTTGGGTCAAAATTTAACAGAATTGGAATAGAATGGAGACTGAGAATCCAGCAGAGAGTAGAGCTGAAATGCTGACCTCAGTGTACCTCAGCACAACTTATCCCACTGCCCGCATATCCCCACTGCACAAATTTGACTCTGAAAACACACGTCCATTTTGACACCATTGTAAAATAAGAGTTCGGAGTGCTGGTACCTTTTCCATCAATATCACATCACCAGTGGCAGATCAAATGGCACATAAACTTCAAAGGGCTCCTCTTTTCTTCAGCATACGTTCAGTCATTTATGATATCCAGATTCTAACTGGATTTACTTCTGAGTAAACGGGTTGTGAATGGGTGTTTTTGTTGTGCGTACCAGCTCTCTGCAGTGCTTAGATAAACACCAAAACTGAAAAACAGAGGTCTGGTTTTGCATCCATCTGAGTTCCAGTGGAAAGATTCATTAGCTTGTTCTTTGAACAAAACAAACTACAGAAGTACATGAATGGAGCAACTACAACAAATCCATCTGGCTCAAGCAGTACTAAAGCAGGCCTTACATCATCCTTCTGCGCCAAGCCTCTTCAGTCCACAGAAAAAAATGTATGTTGCATGTCAGGTATGAGAGCCAGTGAACCTCATCATACAAAATTAGCTGTATGAATGAAACGCTTTAGACGTTATGTGTAGCATCTACCATCTAAGATTGGCAAATAGAATACACATGTAGAATGGAATCATTTGGTAGTTTTACTAACTTTGAACTTGATGTGCCAAACACCCAGATTTGAAAAAAGAAAAAAGAATTATTTATTTACTGGAAATGTACACTTAAAATATATAGCCTTATTTGTCAAATTGGCTGCTGTCATTTTTCAGGTGCAGTTTAACTTAGCCACCAATACTTAAACTGCCAATATTTAAGGTCTCATTGAAATATTATCTTCTAACCAATTAATTGGTCATACCTGCCCTCCCCCTTCTTTATATGAAACATTTTTGATAATAGTGTGTCCCACATTATTTAGCATTAGCTAAAGTATTCCTGTTAGTCTTGTTGTGATTGTAGTTCAAATTTTTTACCAATGAAAAATGCAACTCAGTTAATTTTCTCACATCAATGACAATGAGTCATGATGGCTTCATTGTTCTTTAGGCTTCTTGTAATAATGGGCTTTTACTGTGAATTTCTCTGAATGAAACACATAGATCAATAAATAAATAATTCAGAAGGGTTTTGTCTACTTGTTCTTTTAATGCAAATTCAAATCAATGCTTTTGTCTACAGTATGTTCTTTTAATGCAAATTTTTGCTGTAAATATTATGTATGTTTATTTGGAGTGGAAACTGCCATTATTATCTGTTTGGATCCAAAAAGGTTTTTTCTAGATATCAGCAGAATCAAGCTATTGAAGATGCACACAGCATTTCTTTATCAGGGCCATTTAAATGCACGAAACAGAAGATCAGGTCATAATCAGGAAATGGCCAAGTAATGGAACACTTTAGTAAGGTTTAGCCAACCCAGGCACTCTTAATAGAACATATTCAGAACCACTTAGAATGAACTTAGAATAATGCTAAACCAGAATGTTTTGAATTTAATGGTCAACCACATTACAGTGGGGTAACTAGCTGAGGTACAATAGGATGTAATTATTGGACAAACAGAAATGGGTGACATACTATAGAAATGCCTAAATGTTTCAGTAATATGCAAATAGCTGGTACAGGGCATTGTAAAGCACAGATGATAACTACATTACATTACATTCTGGAATATTCCTTTAAAACAGTATAAATATCCTTTTTTTTTTGGTTTCACACCTGGACACTTGGAATAGGAGACATCTATTAAAAATGTTATCAACTCCCACTCAAAAGCCTATTTTTCCCATTTATTGCATGTGGGTCCTTATTTTCTAGCTTGCAGACTCTTGTCATGTTTTCCAAGGGGGTAAAATTGAAGGCAGGAAGAGAACATTGCTTTGGGCACACAAGACGAATAGCCTGACAGTGCAGAAGAAGAAATCTGTTCTGTATTGCTAAAATTTATTCATGATTATACAAGAAAAGAAGCACTCTACAGGGAAACTGTGAGCTGGTGGGCTGATATCCAAAGCGTCGCAGAGAAAGAAAGTCGATTAAGGACTTGGCTGTGTGTTGTGCACTTACACAAGTCGGCAAGGATATTCAGGCACTGTGACTCTAAGGATAAATTATTGAGTTCAAGGGCAGTGCCACGTAATGTATTTAATTAAAAAGTTAATTATCTTTTGTTATTTAACATACCATGTATTGTAATGATGTTTGGGAAATAATTAGCCAAATTACTGAATTTTGCACATTTTTGCAAATGTACCTGATGTGATGCTTGTAGAGTCAAACTTTAAATAATATAGAAATGCTTACTAACACAATTAACTATGCGAATACCTAATGTGACAATGGATAAATGTAAATATAGCCAGAAATTATGTGAAATGGAAGGTTTTACTTGTTTGGTAGGTCCTGGTATAGCTGTGAGGATTGCTAAGTGCAAGAAATTTGAGGGTTGTGGGGGTGAGGGTTCACTCAAAAAATAAATGGGTCAGTAACAAAGCCATTAATCTTACCTTTAGAGATCAGTGAATACAAATATTTCTAACTGAAAATGTTTGAATAGTTGACACAACTGCAGCAACTGGTATGAATAGGTTTCTGTCCATTTGTCTCTTTTTGGTTTCCATGGAAATGTCTTTGACAATTCTTCTTCAAGGTCTAATTAAGATTTTTTGTGAGACAAAGGAAGAACGATAACAGATTTCTGAGAAAGGAACATCGTTGTCTGGTGGGAAAAACTGTTCTTTTACAGGGTAGAGGAATGTTCATGCTTTTTAATTGGCACCCATTGTCAAAATGGCTTTGTCATTCAGCTTTGCCTTGCCATAATAAAATGAGCACCATTGTGTAATACCTTTGACTAGAATGGGGCAGGGTGGGAAGTAATGGGAGACCTAGCACAAAAGTAAATATGCTGGAGAAGAGGGAAAACATATTCAGAGAATTTATCTCACAGGATGTACTTGAGAAGAGCCTATTTTGTGCAGTGACTGTCCCATATGCTGGTAATTGTCTTTGGCATCAGGCAAGAAAATATTCCTCTATCAAATTCATTAAAATCTCTGTTGGGGAAATGGGGAAAGGCTTTTTATATCTCATCTTTTTACAAGGGCAAATTCCACAGCTTTCCTTCCCTGCTGTATAAAGATAAATACCTAATGCAGAATTCCACAGAAAGGTACAACACCATGGTCCTACTTTCCAGGATTTTAACCTGTAGCATTTTGGTAATTAAACAAATTACCAAAGCACAATGCCACTCTAACAGCAGTGCCAGGACACAACTGGAATGTATTGCTCAATAGTGCCTAGATACGATCCATGTTTTAATAATTCTAGCAAAAATCATATGGATATCATACAGTGACATTTCACATAAGAATCCTTACACAACTGGACATGTCCTTGAACACATTTATAAGTACAGTACCTTTAAACAGAGCCTTAATTTAAAGCATCTGCATAAAAAAGTTACCGATTGTGTGCTGTGATTGTTCACATTGTATGATTGTGAAATCATGCACATTAGCTGTGCTCTTTGCTGTGGCATGCTAACTGGCACAGCAGCATTCAGTATCGATAGACTAAAGCAGGTGTCTGGCATTCAGTACACTAGGCCTATAGCTTATCACTTCTGACAGACGCAAATTGAATTAGAAAGAATACTGGCTGGGTAAATAATCCAAGCAGATTCCAGTAATTCTTCATTTTTTGTGGCTCATTGCAAGCTACCATTGCCACCATATCGTTTTTACCTCTTCATCCACTGGTTTGCAGCACAAATAAAATCTTATGGCCCAAGCTCCTCAGAAGTGGTAACATTTACCTTGTACAGTTGATGCATCAAAGGTATTGTGGAAAGTGTAGCAGAGGAATGTGTTTTAATCACAGGTTGCTTCGGTGGCTGAAGGTTCACTACTTACCATAATGAAGCACATTCCTTATACTCTTCAGTATCCAAAATGTTCACCGTCTCTGACTCCTGAGCCATTGGCCTCCTCACTTTATCATTTACTCTATCACATTTGCACATTGGTTCACATCACAGATACCAATATCAGTGTTACTGTTATTATCATGCTTGTCTTTTTCAGGCAGTTTAAATCAGTGTTCTTTAAAGATTTATCCCCTGGGCATTAATACACCAATTATATGAATTGGGTTCCTATGATTCATTGCAAGTTGTTAATGTTAATCATTTTTATTTAAAATCAATACTCTTTCATCTGTACCATCTGATTAGAAAGTGTATAAAACCATTAAGCAAATACAGTCAGTAAAAAAACAGCATGTATCCATATAGTGTCAACTGCATTTGAGAAAAATGGATGGAATTTAAGGCTATGGCAGGGTTATACATTTGGAAGCATTAGGCCTTAGATTTTAAATGTCTCATTAATCACAGTGCTGATTCAATTTAGCAAGTTGGAATTCCATCACAAAGTTAATATAAGTAATGTTATGGATATACATCAATATAATTTGTCATGAGCCAGTACCATATACTGGTGTGTAACATAAACACTGCTATACCAGTTCATTTATGCAATACAACATTCCCAATTATCAGAAACGGCCACCTTTTGCATTAGGAGGAATCATGGGTGATTGTGTCCTGGGCTGATTGTAAAGTAAGAGCTGCATCATATCCTGTAACTGTGGACCGGGGGCCCTCCAAACAATATGTACATTTGTACTTCAGGCAGAGGGAACGAGTGCTTTGTAGTTTCAGGAAGGATCACAGCCTGTTTTTCAAAAACAGGGAGGGGGCCATTAGTGAAGTTCCCTCAACAGGCAGTTTCTCTCAGACAGCACTGATCTGGCCCCCAATAACTGCATTAGCCACTGGCACCTTGCTAATGGGAGTAGTATGAGATCTGGAATTTTACAGGTCTAATTTGTCAACCACAGTGCTTGATTAAATCTTGTAAAGTCAGGTCATGAATACATGACTTGCAGTCATTGGTGCAGACTACTAAAGCATGAGAGGGCACATCCTGAAATAGACACATGGGGAAAACATCGCAGAGCTCTATAATCACAGGAAATAACAGAGCCTTTATCAGGATCACACAAAGCATCTTGTTTGTATCCAGAGTTTCACAAGCCATACACATTCCACAGAAGGGATATCCTGTACATTATGTTTACCACTGCTATTTATGGGTTCCATTAACAAGATACACAATTAGATACTCAGTTTTCGATGTAAATTGACCACTTAACCATTTTAGATAAGATAATCAGCTCAAATATCTAGCGGCCTGCTCTGTGAACTGGCACAATTTACAGCACCCTTCAAAGCTTTTCCACATCCAACAGTTCTGGTGTAGGTTGAAAGTCCTAATATTCTTCTTGAGCCAGATAAAATATTATGCCTTTCACTGGCCAGTGGAAAAGGGCCACCTATAATCATGTATACATAAAACAATATTTGTATATACATATTTGTTTGAAATGGCATGTTTCTGGTGGAGAGTCCAGAGTTTACAGCAAGAGCCCCTTGAGGTGACCTGTATCCTGCTAATACATTGATGGTCCCAGACTCAAATTCTGACCTGTCATAATTAGCTACACTGGTCACCATGTGACCAAGACTATCTGAAATGCTGCTGCTTCTTTCTTTGCTCTTGTAGGGCCAGCAAACAGGAATACCTGGAGTCACTGGTGACGGAGGAGTCTATGAGCTGTGGCAGGTCAGACTAATAGGTCAGGCTCCAGTCAAAATATCATGAGACATGATGTCTGTTCTCTATTTGGGGTGAGGAGCTCAGTTTGTATTCTTTCTGGCAATCTTCCATGTGAGTGCATGAGAGCTTTAGTGCTCTGGTGCATGGAGGCATCTTCTGGATGTTACATGCAGTGTAATCTGTGATTGTTCTTTTTGCAGCCCCAGCCCTACTTTGAAAATAATATGCAAAACCAGTGCTTCACACATTCCCTCCAGGAATTCCTTCCATCTGGTAAAAAGCGGCGGGAATCGGCCATGACCACTTTTTGGAAAACAAACAGATGTCAGATAGGGCTTTGGGGAAGCAGTGAAACCATTCCAATGATGTTGTCTGGTAAGCCCTCAATATCAACTGGAAAAATACTGTGGGCTGGCCTATCAGTCATGTAACTGAAGTAATACTAACTGGACATGTATGCATTGCATTGTATGGAGAATACTCATGAGTATTGTAAAGTATCATTATGTCTTCTCTGTACATGCACAGGTCTTTAACAGTTGATGTATCACAATTATTGTAAAGTTTTTCTCCAGAAAGCCATATAAAGGTAAAGGACGTTAAGGTAAATCAATCCTGCTCAGATTAGATTTTGTGACATGTAAGTGAGGAAATATGAATGCAACATTAAACAGCAAAGATTTGTCTCAGAGGGAGATAAGAGTATAATTTGGACCTCTAGTGTAAGCAATGGCATTTGAAGTCATCGCAAAATCACAAGCTGGCCTGAAAACTAATATCAATTACAGCAGTGGTGAAGGGAAGATCTATACACTCACTGCTTGCTGGGTAGGTGTCTTGGCCTCATGATTCAACCTCACAGAAAGCAAATGTGAATGCAAACAAAGTCACAGATAACTTTTGGTGTACACCATTGATTTATGAGGACTGAAGAGCTTTTACAAGAAAATTGCAATTGTGATGGGCTAAATGTGCAATGAACCTGGGGCAACAGCTCACGATAGGAAACATTTTCTCCTCAAGTGGTACATAAATGACTTTTTCCCCTTCATAATGACCTGTTTTTGTAGGTCATTTTCCATGATTTATTAAACTCAAATAATTTCATCCGTTAGCCATGTGCTGAGGATGATCCTAAATAGGGTGACCTACAAAGTGTACATGTTGAATAAACTTAATTTATTCATTTTGATATTTGTAAAGAAATTAAAGTTAAAAACCTTGGTCAAGGCACACCAGTATTTTTTTTTAATAAAATGAAGTAATTGTATGCTGTGGTGAGTTAAAATTCAGGCAGGAGTTTTGGTTTCAATGTTTTGATACAGGTGTGCAAACTGTGGGTATTGAGTACAGAGAACAGAACCCCCTAACCACAGAAATGCAATTTAAACTCAACATTCCCCCAACTTGCATATTCTGGATAAATAGCTGTGTTGGAGCTTTTCTGAGACCAGTGGGTCCTGCTGCCACTCCTGGAAGAAGTTTTTCACATGCAAAGAAGAAACTTTGTTTGGCAGGAAAAGTGATCTTCACACAACACTCCTGTGGCACAGTGTCAGGTGGAGCTACTGTGCAGGGTGATGACTCAACTAGAATGAGAACACGAGGCACACAGTTAAATAGCCAGAGGCTGTTTTATTTCCTCCTGAGATTTTCAGTAAAACAGAGATAAAGGAACGAGTATAAAGCAAAACCAAGCAAGGTCCAGATTGAACCCTCTTTTGGTGGTTCACCGTACCACTTTGACAAGACAGGACACAAACCCTGTTTAAAGATGAAGGGCTAAGTAAGACAATGCACTATACCCATGTTTTCCCATGTTACAATAAAGATAATTTGATTTGATTTGATACAATAAGGCTGATCACCCATCAGCCAGAGCTGTGCATGAATATGGAGCCGCTTGCTGAGGCTGGCACTGTCCATGGTCCTGATGGCTTTCCAGGCTTTTCAAGACAGAAGCCAAAAAGGTTTAGCTGCCTTGTTTATTCCTCCTGTCAGATTAATTTACAGTACATCCAAATTTGATGAATTTGAGGACTGAACTTATGTCTATTTGTAATTGTAATTATAATTAAAGGTGAGCTGCAGCTCAGATGTGTTGTCCATGGCAACCAGCATTGAATGTCACTTTTTTCTGAATGCCACTTCATCTTACTTTAGCAGCCTGACCCAAATTTTTCAAAGACCAAGTTTTTCTGATGAAATGTAATAATGTTTTCATTTCTGCTGATATGGCATTAACTACAGGGAGCAAAAAGAGCTGTAACAAAGTTAGAGGAGCACCATCTTTCATGAATCCTTTAAGCCTCATATTTTTTTACGCTGAGAACAAATAATTGCACAACAAAGTACCTCACCAATCTATGAAAAAGATGCAGGAGGTGTATGGGAACATCAACACAAACATCAGAGTGGTGAGTGAAACTCACAAAGATTACAATAATTCCATATGTGAGGAGGGCTTGCCTCTTTATTCATCACTACATGGTGCATTTGAACTATCCAATTACTCAACACTTCAGTTACCCAGCATTTGCCCATTGAGGTTTCTTATGTAAATGCCAGTGATTGATGGGTTGATTGGTCCTCAAGACAGTTGTGATTTACCATCTGTCACTGTATGTTAAAATCAATGCCATTGTCACAGAAGTTCTCAATTTGTGCCACTTGGGGTATTGTCTCTCTTTCTATTGGAATCAACTGCACTAATTACGAGCTGGGGTGCTAATGTAACTGTGTGGTGTAGTAAGCAGAGGTCTAGTGGGTGCAGTGGTGAATGACAGTTTCCCAAAAATTACTTGTTGCTTCAGTGATCAACCAGCAGCATGAACTGTTATGCAGGATGTGAGCCATTCTGGACAGATTTATTATTGAAATGTTAAATTATAAACAGTGATGCAGCTGCTGTATAATACAACGGTATATTATTTCAGGTATGCACCATTTATTCATATCACTTGCATTTTTACTATATCAGAAAATATATTGTATTCAAATGAATTTGATATTTCTGAGTCTATATTGAACATGTATCCATATGTACAGTGGTTCAGATTTTACAAATGCTGATGTGTATAGATTTTGGAGATAGTGTGATATTATGTAGAGTGATATAATATTAACATAGTGAGCATGTACATTCTTTTTGGAGTTCATTGTTCAGTTTTTGCATATTTTGCAGTCCTGCTGGCTTTAAGTTTATTGTTGTGTACGGTTTGGTTTACAAGCCAAAAGAGTTTAGGAATACAGGATACACTAGGAGTCTTTCCCTATAGTTCAGCATCATGCAATTCAAAATGCTTCATAATGAGGACAATCCACATTGACACTCTGTTGGAATTGTGCTTATACTACTGTTCCAATCTGGTATAGTAACAGAGTTTGAGGGCATATAGCCTGAACAGTAATAACTTATCATAAGGGTCTTTAATTATGTGAAGGCACAATCAGTGGGGTGTTTAAACAAAGTTCTTTTAGCTGCATCTCCATAGTGGCTAATCAATACTGATAAAATTTATTTAAACACTCTGTGCCCACGGCTGATTTGAATGTCCCTCTTTAATGTTAATGCAGCTTACTGACTATGAATAACTGCTTTACTACCCAGTGTGCACTGTATGCTCTCAGGGATCGATGTAGTGAGTCGCTAGAAAAGCCTCCAAGCATATCACACATTCATGACTGCCTGGAATATACAAATAGTATGCCAAGAGACACTGGTATGGATGATTAATTTAGTATTTTATATTATAGCAGACTAAAATTTTGATTAAGCACTTAGTGTGTCTTTGTTTTTTCAGCATTGCCAGTTCCACAGCAATAGAATCACTACAAAGAAAATAAAATCCAGTGAAGCTGGCAGAGTGTTGAAGTGATGGGTATCCATGTAGGCCAGCAGGCTGAGCAGTGAATCAGGGTAAGTCAAGATGTCATTTTTAAACTTGAGCAGAGGAAATGTAATGGACTTAATGGCCCCACTCCTGGTGTCATTGCAACAAGAACAAGAGAAGAGAAGACTGCCCATTTAGCAGACATTTAGCATCCCTTTACTCAACACTGCTTCAGAGATGTTCTATCATTTTGTGAATACAGATAGTCCTGAAAATACAGACTGTGTGACTGTCATGTCTAGTCTCCTGCAGTTCCTTTGCATCTTATGCCTTGCCTTGTCACATAATAGTGTCTTACACCAAAGGTATGGTGTATAACATCCAAAGGTATAGTTTATAGTATGATTGTCTGCAACAAAGAAATAGTTTGTAATAACTTTATTTGTATCAAAGGCATGGTTTATAATATTTTTATTTGCAGTGAATTTTAAGTGAGTCCACAGATAAATGAGTCTTAAGTCTTAAAAGAGTTTAACTATTAGTTTATGTTTCCCTCTTTGAAGAGTTGGCTAGCTTTGATTGGACTCATTGGACTCAATTTCCATGCATTTTTATATAAATAATATGGGGGTTATAAATGGCTAGCCCTGAGGTATGTTGCAAAACTCATCACACCCCAAAGCCTTTAAACCTGAAAGCATTTTATCTTACATTTTTCAATGGTTTTGAAATCCCGAATGCATGACACATGATTTACCTAAATAAATGTACAAATGTGAATGTAGAAAGCAAAATAGAAACTGTGCAAATTGTTCCTGATAAACATGAAAAAATATTACATTTGTAATTATGGAATTTGCTTTTTGTTTTGTCTTATATTTGAATTGCTGCACTAGGTATGCTGCAGGTGGATCCATTCATGGAACAGATGGGCCAGAGGAATAGATGGAATAGTGTAATTCTCCCTAGAGAAAGCGGATAAGCTCTCACTCCCACATGCACTATGGTCTTTATCAAGCACAAACTCAGTCTGAATGTACATCAAATAAATCTCCTAAACCAACTTCTCCCCTGTATTACAACACAGTCTGAAAGCTGGCAATCAGCTGATACAGATCATCATCAACCTCACAACAGGCAAGGGGAGGAAACGTCTCCATGTTGGATCAGATTCATGTGTTTTGGAAAATCAAGTTGAACTGTAAGATAATGAGCATGAGTCTGTTTCCAACTCCCTAACCCCCAAACACAAACTGCACCTTCTCCTGACTGACACAGTATTTGTTTTGGTCTCATTCTGATTCACTCTGTAAGGACTTAGAGTAACACTATAAACTGAAACCAGAAGCAAAACAGACCCACTCTGATTTAATTGCTGGGATGAGGGATAATTTGGTGTAATTTGGTGTAAAACAGGGGGTTGGATGCAGAGGAACTGGACCTTAATTATAAGGTTTGATTTGCCTGGTGTCTACAGCACACATTTCTGGCAGTTGGGCTGTAATGGAGCTCCTCACAGAAGATAATGTAGTGAGATGAGAGTTCAAAGAGGTTCGGGCAACAACCCCGGAGATGCAGCTGCACTACACTCAAACAGAGCACCTGACAGTACAGCTAGCGTATATGTAAAGCTCGAGAGTTAGTGCATGGATCACCTGCTTGCAGTTGTCTGCTTACTTCAACCTGTACATTCTAGCAGTCTACTGATGTGGCGTGACAGACAAAGATGACACCAGTGGGTAAAGGTGATAACTCATCAGAAAAAGTTATCAACTCCAAGAAACAACACTGCAATTCTTGGCTAACCAAGATCAAAGTCCAAACATGTTACTGCTGATGAGATCACACTATCTATAAGGGGGACCCATAGACCACCAGGCAGACTTTTGCAGGAAATGTTTCTGGGGCCATGTAATGCAGGTACAGCCTTTAAATAGAAAATTTGGAACCTGTGCTGGCTCAGACTTTTACATTCTTCCTCACAGTCTGGATTCCTGAGCAATTACACAACAATATGCCAACAGAAAACTGATTTGCTGGATTCTCTTGTGCCAGTTTCAGTACATGATCTCAAAGCTTCTTAAGCCTCTACCTTTTTTCAAAATGATTCACAGAGAACAATCAACTAAAGTTATTTAAGAAATAACCATGGTGGCAATTTTTTAGATGTGAAGGTCTCATTTATGAGATGCTACAAATGAATTACAGCCAGACAATTTCCACCCTGTCTGTAACAGAGTAGGGAAAATAACTGCAGCATAGCTTATTAGGCATTTATGCAAATGTTATGAGTTTACTCTAGATTTTTTTAAATGTAATGAATGCACAAAAGTTGCATGGAACAAAAGCTTAGTAAAAGTCATAATCACCTAATGTGAGAATAGGTTAGCAGTTATGCATGAACTAATGTTACACTTCCCACTTCAAAATACGCATCTGCAAGAGTTTGTGCGAGGAATAAAAAATTACCACTAATGCCTCTTGAGAATGAATGAGTAAACAAATAAGCCACAGCCTCACTGCAGATAATTACAGGCATTTACTGGCAGACTGGAGTGGTACACATCTGCTTTAATGCACAAAATATCACAATGTGTTTAAAGCGAGATCCAAACTGACAAGGCAGACTTTCTGTAATGCAATATTTTAGTGTAGAATATAAAATGAATTAGTTCTGGATCAGAAGATCCAGTACAAGTATCATTATTACATTATAAATAAATTTTGTATTTGAAACCAATCAATGGAGAACCCTGGTCAATAATTCCAAGATACAGGAAGCTCCAGAATTAAAATAAATGACAAATAACACAGTATTTTAAGTAACACAACAAATGGCTGTTTCCTGTCATTACAATCTGATTACCAATCCAATACCTTTTTCTCTATGAATCATTTGAAATGAAGTAAGTATATAGGAATTGCTGAAGGCTTGTATAAAGTGTATAACATGTGTAGAGAGGGGCTTTAATAGTGACCATGTGATATTGAACAGAGCTCTCAATTGTGTGACCTTAGTGCATAACACTGTGCTGGGAAAATGACACATAGTACATTTAATGTGTTAAAATTAATAATGACAGTTGTTTGTGCACTAAAACAGTCTGTTAATAATTTTTACTTCAGCTTGTTTACCAAAGTTAAAAAGCTTTGTGGTATATAAGGGATCAAATACAAATAAGGTTCAGGGAGATTAGGCACGTTATGATATACCGGGTACTCAGTGGGCTGTGTTTGTCAAGTATTGAGGGCTGTGTTGTTGTAAAGGGGAAAAAATCAATCAGCTGATACAAAAACAGCATGATTGACACCACTGATCCATAATGAAACACAAATACATTCTTAAAAAAATGTAATGTTTCTAACAGAATATGTGCAATTTGAAAAAACACCTTCAAAGCTGCCATGGTTAGAGTGTCAGCACATGCATGTGGATGGTGCTGCCAGGGGAACAGGCATCCATCACATGGGCTCTGTTGGAAGCATGGTTGTATTTCGGTTACGTTATGGTAACTAATCAGTCAGATTCGGCAGCAGCAGCAGCAGCATGCCTTCAGAAGAAGAAGAATCACCCAGAGCTCAGGAGAGACAGGCTCAATTAATCCTTGTACAGACACCACAGGTCTGAACTTATTAAGAGGGAACATAGACAAATAGCTGCTCACTTCCCCCCACGGCCTTGCACTGCTTTACAGAAACATGCTCCAGACCCTAAGACAACAGCATCTACAACTGCACACACACACACACACACACACACACACACACACATGACATACATATACACAGAAAATACTCTGTCTCTCTCTCTCTCTCTCTCTCTCTCTCTCTCTCACACACACACAGAAAAAAACACTCTCTCAGATACACACACACACACACACACACACACACACACACACACACACACACACACACACACACACACACACACACACACACACACACACACACACACACACAAACAAAGAATGTACTCCCCTTCAAAAACACACACACACACAAACACACACAGAAATCATACAGCCTCTCAAACACACTCACAGACACACAAAACACCTTGCTGAAGGAAGAGAACCTGCATTTAAAGATGATGAAGATAGAACTCAGAGCCACAAAATCAATACATGAGTCTCATCTAATACAGGCAATCTCTGGTTTTACAGCAAACAGAAAGAGCTTTCTATTGACGCACTTGAAGTGGATTCCAGAGTTTTTCTCCCTATTTGGTGACAAAACAAATCAGCTGTGGATAATGGATTGATTCCTCCTTATTGTATTTATTTAAAAAAAAAAATCATCTACAAAGCCATTATCATTACAACAGGACATTAGTGGTGGAACATGATGTAGACCGCAATGCCAACATAACTGATGTGAAGGAACAGCCACTGACTCATTTGTTTTATAGAGGAGATTTATTTATAGAAAATAAGAAGTCCCAGTGTTCCAACATTTCAACCTCTACTTTGCAATTCCAACCCTCTTTTCTTAAAGGTTTATGTTTCAATTGAAAATTTGATGGATTGTCTACATCAGATCTCAAACAAAAAGTAATACTAAAGTCAACTAAAAGTTTGGTGAAATTTTTATTAGCAACAGTAAAAATTATTAGCTCCAATTACTGAGAGCTAAGCACTACTTCATACTGCAAGTACACTGTGAACATATACTGGCTCTTGATCAGAAATTCAAGGCCTCCCCTTCTGAATATCATTTTGAGATTGCCAAAGAAAACAGACAGAATGAACACTTTCACAGATTGTAAGCTATAGTCCTCGAAATTCAAGGCAAATATAGAAAGCTAAGTTCTTGTCTAACTGAAAAGCAATGCAAAGAATTTTGCCAAGAAATACAAGAGCAGATTCCAGCCCCAGATTTGATAGTTCATATTGAATCTTTTCCAACTGATAGCTTGAATTTCCATAATTTCCTGATTTAACAGGGCATCACACTTTGGTAACACCTTCGGTTCTGTAGTTTCATTTCCTCTGGCATGTCTTCATGAATGTGATGGAATCATTATCTGTTTGTCCTATCTTGCTCTATTCATTTAAGGCACACCCTGACCCTCATTTCACAAAACAACTTGTAAAATGTACCCTTTGCACATACACCAACCCTGCATCAGAACTGTTTAATATGTATTTTTGCCAGGCCAATTTCATAGTTCTTTTTTTTGCTCATTTCCAATTATCATTAAGGGAAGCAGTTTGCCACTCCCTGGTTGTTTAGAATCTCATTTTGCAATATCATATAATAACAAAGCACAGGACAGTACAGTAAAGTGTACACACCAAATAAGCAGGGGTTTATAAAATCTTTAAGCCCTGATACCATGCATTATCTCCAAAAACCACCTGTGTACTTCCAGTTAGATAATGTAATTTTGAGGTGTTAAATAATTCAAATTCATATGCTGGAAAGAGTTTGTGATGGATGTGAAATGCTAAGTATCAAAGCTCTGAGAATACAGATGCCATGCTGTACAGTCATCATACTGTAAAATTAATGATAATTTCCACATCTCTTTATGCTTCATGAGTTTGCATTTGAGAAGAAATGGTATTAATAAAAAATAATGGCCATTAAACCAGAGCTGGCCATCCTCATATATTTGCTATACCTCAGTCTGAGGATTCCAAAGGCACCATAAGGACAGCAGTTAATGATGGAACACTGTGGTCATAATTCCCCATGTTGTTGAAAACTCATTGGTGCAACAGAATTCTCAAAATTGAGAATTCTATCCTTCTGCATTTAATAACAGAGGAATACTGTTATTATTTGTTGTGAGCAGTTTGGGAGTAAGGGTGTGATTTAGGTACTGTAATTGGGCAGCTGTGTTTATAACTTTGAGGTTGCCACTTCAATTTAGAGAACTGCTCTCATAAAATATCCAACCATACAATGAGAGAAATGGATAATGTGAAATGAATAATGTGAGTGAAAATATTAGGCTTGCTAAGTCACACTGCATAATGGTGCCTGGTAAATGGAATGTAACAGAGCAGTGCTGTTATTCTCTATGGTGAATAACTGAAGAGGGAGGAGGTGTTTTGGGTTCAATAACAGAATAATGATTTTATTCCCTGTAGAGAGCATTTTAGCAATTCACTGTGTTTTGAGAGTAGAGTTGATCTGTTTATAGAGCTGTTCTGTTTATGTCTATAGTGAGCAGCTCAGAAATGCTTTTGTGTTTCTGGGTAGTTTGTATGGATGATGGGGAAGCTGTAACAAATTGTTTTACATCTCCAACTAGGGAAAACATAACATTCATTTTATTCTAAATACATATCATATCAAGAATATCTTACATCTACAGTAAGTTACTGCATTGAGGACCAAACTACTTTAGTGGGACATTCCACCTGACTTCTTGTCCATCAAAAAAAAAAAAAAAAAAACCGTTGTGATCTGTGGGTGCAGAGTAACTGGTTGGGATGTTGAAAATCATAATGATCCTGCTCTGTTTCATTTGGGCCTATTGAATTTCCATCTGAGACATAAAACATGTTAAAGCAGAACTTGGTAGAGAAAAGCTGATAATGGCTCAACACATCAGATTACTGAGAGAGATTTGAAGGATTTTAAGTATTGTATAGTTATTACATATTTAACTGCACTCAGCATCAACAACTAATATTCCTGTCAAATAGCACATCTGCTGGTCACTCATTGTTCATGATTTTGCAGAGCAATATACATAAACATTTTTTAAAAAAACCAGGATTTCTGTGAAATGTTGCTGTACTGTTGTGCATTAATAATCATAATAAACATAATGGCCAGGACTCAATATGCATTTGTCCTTAAATTTGGCTCACAAATAAATGCAAGTGTCCATTTTTATCTTCATCAACACAGTTTGGCAAGTTCAGCAATTATGAAAATTGACCCATCAAAATATTCTTGTTGAGAAAAATCACAACACATTTTTATCCCAGCCTATTTTTCATTATGAGAAGAGGCATTGTTTGGATCAATCAATTCTAATGGTCAGTTATTCCTAATGGTAAATACTTCCTGCACAAGGCCTGATAAGCTGACCAAAGGTACAACAACTTTGTGGAAAAGACTGCCTGCTATCAGTGTGAAATGTATCCTTAATTAATACCTAACTATGCCCTCATTTTCCACTGAAAGAAATGAGATTGGAACAGTTTCTGTAATCCATTTTATTAATCTCTTTAAAATGTAAAAACCTCAGTCAATTCCCCTGAGTCTTCATCTACCGAGGATGAAGAGATTATCACTGGATGATTTATTAATGCTGCCTGTAGCACCTCCGAATCTCATATAATTCGGCTAAATTTATCAATTCATAAAGGGAGCGCCTCTGTTCGCGTCACTGCAGCACTGTGGGTCTGCAGGTCTTGCAGCTCTGTCAGCATCACTGCAGCACTGTGGGTCTGCAGGTCTTGCAGCTCTGTCAGCATCACTGCAGCACTTTGGGTCTGCAGGTCTTGCAGCTCTGTCAGCATCACTGCAGCACTGTGGGTCTGCAGGTCTTGCAGCTCTGTCAGCATCACTGCAGCACTTTGGGTCTGCAGGTCTTGCAGCTCTGTCAGCATCACTGCAGCACTGTGGGTCTGCAGGTCTTGCAGCTCTGTCAGCATCACTGCAGCACTTTGGGTCTGCAGGTCTTGCAGCTCTGTCAGCATCACTGCAGCACTGTGGGTCTGCAGGTCTTGCAGCTCTGTCAGCATCACTGCAGCACTGTGGGTCTGCAGGTCTTGCAGCTCTGTCAGCATCACTGCAGCACTGTGGGTCTGCAGGTCTTGCAGCTCTGTTTGTGTTATTCTGAGTTCTCCTTTACTCTCATTCTGAAGCATCCTGCTCATCAGGCAGACTCAGGCCGAGCTGGACAGAATCAAAATGCAGTGATTGGTTCAGTGATTCACAGCCTGGTATGAGGAGGTCCCCAAGGACTGCACTGTGTCTGGCGCAGGGGCCAGACACTGGTAATGTTCCCATGTCCCATCTCCCACAATCCACTGGCCAAAATAAAATGCCATGATATGTGACATCATTTACCCTCCCCTGAGTGGTGTCTAAGGGAGACAGTGTGAGCAATACTGAGTGAAGACAAGTCTGTGAAACCTGTCACCAGTATATTCTAATTACCTCATTGCCTCTTACCACTAGGGAGTCTGCAGGTGAACTGACAGAATGTTAAACACACATTGTTGTTACCTGAGAAAAGAGAATATGCCTCCACATGGACCATTTAAGTATTTTCCTGATCAGCAGAGAGACTGTAAATCCACTGTGGATTACCAAGCTGTCAAAACTTTTCAAGCGATGCCTTTTTCTAACTCAATTATCACCCAAGACAGAGTTCATATCAAGATGACTCCAGATATACTTCTATTTATGCTCCCAATTACAGAAGAAATTGCTGCTTTTGTCCATTTTTCTGAATGACTTTTTCATTTCCAAATGAGGATGACCTATAGAAACTCAATTACATTTAAAATGATCCTCTGGGATACCAGATTATGCTAATAATGAAATGATAAATTAATTCCCACTAGAATGGAGTCTACAATGTGTGCTTGCATATTACCAATACAAATGACCAGTGTGCACTACCACAATCACCACAATGACTCCTCTACAAAGTCACCATGATCTTTATTTTGAAAAGCAAAGTGTACAGGAACTATAAGCAAAAGAGCTGTTTGCATATGTCAGATACAGCTAAGCAATTAGGACAGTAGGAGACAAACTATATTAAAAGCTGCATAAACAAAGAAATTTAAAAATAAAGTTATCTTTTTCAAAAAGTTATTATCTTTTGAGTGGAAAAATGGTGTCACAATTTAACCAGATCACAGGTCTGAAATCTGTGATTTGTATGTGCAAATGATTCAAAAGCTGCTAAGAGCCCTGTGAGTGGTACACAGGATGTCTGGATGACCTGAGATACAGGAATGGATATTGTTTGAGGTATGTATGAGTGAAGGTACTGAGACATAGAAGTGAGTCACATTGCACCTAAAATGTCAGTAATAGAATCTTGATTTTCATTTTGAATCACATTAAAATGACATGGATGATGCCCTGGGAAAAGAAAAGCCAATAACTTCACTCTCTGCATTATTGCAGACTTTATCCTCCTACCGAAAGTAGTTTAATGTCTCATAACTACAAAATTTCTTTTCAGCAGCCTAATCGTCTTAACCTGCAGTTCAGTCCTCCAGCAGCAAGATGCTGATACAACAACCTAATTTGGACACCTGCCATCATCACAAATCATCACATTTCAGGATGCTTGCACAACTTTAATTACTGGTTTAATTATCGTACAAGTTCAGGTTTAGTTTAAAGTGAGTATAATGTTCTTACAACAGAAAACCTTTTGTGACCTTCAACATTATTTACAATGTGTTCCTATAATGGACATACCTACAACTTGTATTTACATACATTACTTACATGAAATGTAAAGCTCCACTGTAAAAACAAAGTTATTCTGCATACTATAAACTGTTCCCTGCATGTCTCTAGACAGATTTTAGATATTAAATCAGGTACTATCATACAGAATCACAATGGTAGCCCAACATTGCAGTTTGGTAATTATACTATTGCTATAAAATGCCTTCAGCATTATGCTTTCTGTGAGTAAAGCACAATGCAGTGTAAACATTTTCATAAGCATATAAACTGTTTGAGAAAACAGAGTGAGTCTTTATCAATCAAAGAGAGGAGAAGAGGTCCTGTTCCAGGCCATTTGCTGTGGCGGTGGCATTACAGACTAGAAGGAATATGAATCATTCATGATGGAAAAACCCTATTCCAGAAGGATATGCTCCATTCCTGGGGGAAATGAGTTAGTCCTAAGGGATATGAACCATTCAATCCACAGAGTAAGTGTAGCTCTGTCTCTTACCCCAGCACCACCTACCAATAGAGGACATAATTCCTGGATCACTTCTGGACCACTGGGTCTCTCTCAACAAGCTGTTATTGCCATAGAACTGTATTTTTATACAACAGGAACAAGTATTTTGCATAGTGGCAAAACATAAAGTTATGTGCTTTGACAAATGTTTATATTGCAACCCCCATGCTTTTTGGGTTTTGCTTTTCAATAGTGAAAAGTGGCCTCTGAGTTAGACATTTTTACATGGACTCTGGTGAACCTGGAGCTAGATGCATTCTATGGTTATTGAATTCTGTCCATTTTCTTCTCACAATGTTAAAGTCAAAGTTCACACAGGGTGATACTTATTGGTTTTCTATCTGTAACTTGGGCCATTGTGTGTGGAATTTGGTTGATCAGCATTCATGATAGTTTTTTCCATGTCCAGTATTTTAAGCTGGTCTTAACCAGACTGTTCCTCCAAGATCTCAAAAATAAAGGCTCACTTCATTGTTTTGCATTCTGTATTTGAAAAGAGTGTTGTAGAATGATCAGAGTCTGAAAATGAAAATTCCGATTAAAGTATTAGTGAAGGTATTAGTAATTGCCTTCCTTGTAAAACAATTTCCCACGTATCATGGCATATGTTCTGTTGGAGTATCCTCGCACTATTCTTAGAGGACCTCTCCCAGTAAAAAATGAAGTTAGTTGAAGTAGGCCTTTAAGACTGTTTACAGTAATGTTTTAAATGAACTTGCCCCAGGAGATTAGAACATGATTTTGCTCTCTACATATTGACTGTGAGAAAATTGAGGAGGTATTAAGGGTGTGCTTAAATGCTCAGCAAGCCACAAAGGAATATAGTATTAACTGTATTAATTCTTTGTTTCCCTTTGTGTTCCCACTCTGGTAGTTATAGTGGATTCAGCAGCAGATCATTTGATGCTTCTCAGCACTTAGCATTAATAACTTAGCTGCCTGGTTGTCACAAGAGGTAATATTCTTATCTGCAGATTTGTGGTCTGGGTCCTTCCCCAGGTCTAGTCTGACTGTACCTTTGTTCGGGACTTACAGTGGGTAGAGTTAAAGTGATTGAGGTTAGAAACCATGAAATTCTGAGCATTCTCTGATTCCATCCACTCACTAAAAGGAATCTCACACGGTACTCACAAATGTGTGAGTGTCTTATCTTTATTCTCTACCATTGCCTCATTCACCTACTGAATTGAGTCTTCCCAAACATTTTCCAAATGACCACCAAGTAACTGAGGATTATCTCATTGAAATGTGTGTCAGTATCTCTGTTTATGACATTATTATATTAATAAAAATATTATTAAATGTAATTTATTAGGTGAATATCCTCTTCGCAATACATTAATGCCAGAAAATGACATAACAGTGCTGAAATTCAATAAGCATTTATATATTGGACTCACAGTACATGCTCATTCTTGATCTATATTAACTCTGCTCTGCATCTGGTTGATGTATGCTGACAGATTGCAATAAAAGATGGAGAGTTCAGATGCTGATTTACTTTTTGACATTTTGGTGTCTCCAAGCATCTGCTGATTATTATGACAGACCTAAGTGATCCAAATGATATCAATCTGTGGCTGCCAGAATGAAGATACGCTATCCTGGCAGGCCTCAGAAACAAAGGATGTCAGTGAATTACAGGCAAATGAAGGTCTCTCATTAAAAATTAAAACTGTTTTTTGTGAAAAGTAGGAGTAGTTTTTCTGTGGTTGAAAATACTTTGCTTTCCTTGAAGAATGTGTACATAGATAAAAGACCAAATATGGATGTGTTTTGTAACTGCAATTTATAAACTCTAGAAGTTATGAACAAAATATACACATTTAAGGAATCTGAATCCTTCATTATTGAGATAAGATTATTACTTAATTGTTACATAATTGTCCTGGGCACATTGTTTGCATGTCTTGTAAAAGAACTGCAACAAATGTGAAATTGTGTGTTATTAGAAGTGATTTATTCATAACAGAATGCTGTTGAAGCATGCATTTACTCCCACAGGTCATTATTTAGGACTAAGAGAGCAGTTTGTGTTGTGTGAGCTGCTTTATTTACACTAGCCAGTTCAAAGTAATTGTCACTTCTTCAGTTTGTTTGGCAGCTGGCCAAAGGCAAAAGGAAGGACCAAAATTCAGTCAGAGTTTCTCTTTTTGAAACTGATTCCCTTTTTTCCGCCATGGGGTCGACCATATTGTTAAGCCTACCAGGGCAATCTTTGCTTGTTAATTCAAGCTTGTGACCATGTGACTCCCCTTATTTGCATGAGGATGAATCTATGCCTCTTTTCACACAGCAGATGTATCAGTAGTTACATACAGCCTTTGTTATGGATGATAACAATGTAAGCATATTCCCAGTTTTTACACTTGCAGTGGCAATAAGATTAAACATCATAAAGGGGCATTTTGTTTTGGTGATACCTTGAGTGCCATCATTTCCTTACCTCTGTTGTGCCTTAATGAATAAGGCAGAGTCATTTTCTGTTGACTCTTTCTGATTGTAACTTCCAAGGGTTGGTTACATTTCATACAAATTAAATGTAAACCTATTGTAATTAGATAGTATACCTTATGCCCTGAAAGAAAGTAAGCATTTGTATTAAAGTAAGTGTTTAAAATACATCCACCAATGCCTCTAAAGAACTATGATGAAACTGTAGAGGCTGGTAGTTGTTGGTAGTAAGCAGTGTTTCGGTAATTAAAGTTACAGTTGCCAGTGATTAGTGGAAAGTGGCAGGAATGTTAGGGTAAGCCATGTATTGCTTTTCTGCACTGTCTCCCACAGTCTCATTAGGGACTGTCATATGGAATTTCACCCAGATATTAGGGAAAATGATTCACTAGACTCATAAAATATTCCACATTTTTGAAATCCATTTAGAGTTGAATGATGAATAAATGCTAATGATTTCTCTGTCTTCATTACTGTAGACTGTCAGAACAAATTTGGGTTTAATGGGGGCAGAGCAGTATCCAAATGTCTGGACAAATAGTAAAGTTTTCTCTCAAAAGCATTTTCTTTTGAAAGTGTAATTAAGTCAGTTTCCAACCATTTCTGCAACACAGACTGCTGTATACAAATAGCTGAGCAGCAAGTACAAGATCAGAGATACTCAAAACATTTTTAGTGCCATGAATAAGTTATGACTGGATATGGCTGCCAAGCAAGACAAATGGGTTTGGTGATGAAGCTTAATAGAAAGTGTTTCTGGCCTTAGCTAACGCAGGCAGGATGAACCTTAATTCGTGGTGTCCCCTGCTGTATCCTGTTATTTGTGAATCCTCAGACAGAGATTAAAGGAGAGGCTTTGTCTCAGTTTTGATGAAATAGCTGATTATAAACCAGGCCAAAAATAGTGGGTGAAGCACATGGATGTGTGAATATCACTTTCAGTGTGTCACAGGAGCAGATATTCTTTTTTGCATGGACAAATCATCTTAAAGGCATGGTGTTATCATGCATGGTGTGACAGGGCATGTCATGGAGATATGTGATTTAATCTTTCTACCAGCATGGTTTTGGAAAATGAAATGTTATTTTAAAATTAAAATTAAAATCAATAAAACATTTTTGATTTTGTTTGTTGGTACAACATTCCATGTACATATAATGAACATTAACAGCTCCTGCATAGCCAAGCTGATGGCAGATGGCTGACGAGACAGAAGCAAAAGCAAGATAGCTAACTTTTGTTAAATGAAATGAGTTCTCCTCTTTGGTGTGCACAATATTAGATGTCTGAAAAAAATGAGGACAGATCCTATTAAATTGTTCACTTGGCAAGAAAATATGTGACCAATATTGATGAACAGCAGCATAAATTCTGTCTTTCAAGAGACTGCAAAGCTTACTCATGCTTCTGAATGGTAGCAAGTACCTGATTACAAATGGATCACCTGGTTGCAGCTCTGAGCTTCTCACATCACTGTCATAGTGATTCTTATTCCATGTAACTTTTTGGTTTGTTTATAAACTTTCTGTAACTGTGCTCTTTTGGTTTTACATGCGTTGTGCATTCCTTGTTTCCATTTCTCCATGTCCTCTTGATGGTACATAGATTCCGCTTGACGAGCATGTTGATAAGCTGTATTGTAGACCTTTGATAATAATAGGAAAATGAAGAGAACCTTCGAGAGAATGGAGAGAAGCCTTTTTAGTATGTGCAGTAACAACCCATTAAAACACTCCACCTTACCCTTCCCTTGCAAATGGTAGGGTTCTCTTCCTGAGGCACTCTGCATTTCTTTAGTGTTTTCTGTAGTATCAGCATCTTAAAACCAAATCTCCCACATTAGTCATCGTACATTGGAGTCACTAAATATCAATTAAAAATCATAAAAATCTGATGAGCTACCAATTTACCCGACTTGGAAGTTGTGGCTTACACATAATTATGAAATGTGGTCAACAGTTTCAGGTATTGTTAAGTGATATACACACATATCATATCACCCTCTTATCTGTCCAGATGGATGAAGTCAACAGACACATTTTAAATAATTCCAGAATGCTCCAACAAGGTGCTCTAGATTCATTATCAGGTTTCATTTGCCTGGTACTAATACAGCCTCTCATGGCCTGGGTTTCTAGGTCTCAATGCATGAAAGGCCAGAAAAACTGATTCTGTATTAGTGATGTTTTGTGAATGAGGGCATCATCCTTGTCAGTTTTTACTGTATTACCAGTCCAACACTCTGGTCAACTCTCTGTGCATAACATATCTTGCAGAACACTTGACAGTAGACTGCCATCGACTGGCGGGTGCTTTAATCCTATCTCTACAACCTGTGCAGCTGCTGTACAGAGTGGAATGACAACTCCTTGGAACATTTCCTCATCAATGTCTCCATGTACACAGCCAGCTCCTCAATTCTCGATCAGGTATTATCCAGCCATAGAGAATATTGATGTGGACAGCTTCAGGAATAAGCTGTCCACATCAATATTCTCCTCACCCAGATGATACCTGATAATGAAATGAAATTTGGCCAGTTCAGCAGCAGATCTACACCTCTAGGCTTTTCAGTGGCTAACCACTTCAAGGTGAGGGGTCTACATTTTACTGAATGAAAATGGTAGTTATTCTCAAATGCAGCCAAGGTCCGTAATCTGTAGGCATGCAGTTACTTATGCAATTTATACTGTGGCCATGGTCACCACTCTGGATCCTGTGTGCACATGTAGGGTTGCCTCCTTAAGTCTTGTATTAAGTTTGTTTTAAATTTGTTATAATTAAAGATCTATAAATAGTTATTTAGGGATTAGCTGCAGATTATTTTGGTGGTGGTACTTATCCTTGGGCTTGAGATGGAGTCATGGAAAGGTGCACCTGTCCCTTTAATTGTTTGGTTGGGTCTCATGGGAAGTGGGTTGAGTGCTGGCAGATATAAAGTTGGTAGAAATGGTAGTCATGAGACAGCAGAGAGTGCAAGCACTCGTATGCCACCACCTGGAGACCAATTGTGGGAAGAAGGACTGCGGCTAATTTTTAGAAAACATCCAAAACTTTTGAACAAAGGAAAATGCAGACTGAGCTGGCCCATCAAAGTGGAAGACTGCACGCTGGAGTTGGCCTAGGACCTGAGAGATATGTGCTGTGGGGGTTGTGGTGCCTGGACTTGATAAGCGCCTTTGTCTTCATTGGCTGCCATTTCAAGCCCAGGATAAAACTTTGGGAGGATATCTTTCATGGGTCTAGGAGAGGTGTGCAGGGAATGTTAGGGTGTGGCATGGGAGGTTTACCCCTGAGTGCACTTCTTTACCCCTAGCAAATGGAGGCCTATAGCTGCGAATGGGTTTATAGTTAACTTCTTATGCTCGCTTGTGACGATTGGATGACCATATGTGGACAATAAATGGTTGACTATTATTAATTCCAGAAAAAAAGGTTTGTTGGAGGACACTCCAGTGCTTCATTTCACCTTTGTTGTCTTAATTACATTGAGAGCACCTTTGTTGAAGAAAATCTTTGATGGACTGTCTATAATAGTTTAGCAATCCCAATACTCTGCCTGATCCTCTGGTCTTCAAAGCTTTTATCTCTGAAATGTGAGACAGCCAAATCCATTTGGCTTTCCTTTGCTGAAACATGAAACATTAACTATTTCTTATCACCTTTGAATCGGTCACACTTACTGGGCTTCACCTTTTTCCCATTATTCCCTCAGTCATTGCAACAGTTTAACTTAGCCATCCACATGGTATATCCACCAAACACTCCAAGATGCCTTGATCTAGATGGAAAAGTAATTGCATAGGATTTTTTTGTCTTTAACAAATGTGCACACATGAAGGTTCTTGATCCAATGTCAGTAACCAGTTTGGAGAAAGAACTAAATTTCATCTTTCGGCATTTTTTCACTATTTGTCACTGTTAAGCATCAAGCTACAGTGCATCAAGTCAAAGGGTAGTCCTGTAAATCAGTGAATTTACCTTGTTAATTCGCTTTGTTTGAAATGATTTACCTATTGTCCCTAAAGTTCTTCCAACTCAAAATATTTTTTTGCCTTTGGAGTGTTTGGCATAAAATGAAAATTTGACCTCCCATTAAGAAATCTTTTAGTACTGTTATACCAAGTTTTTCAGGCAAACAGACAGTTGTGTTTTTAATGAAAATGACCTTACGCTGACCAGGCTCAGCTGTCTCCTTGAATTCACTGTGAACTCAGGTCTCACACACTCTCTCACTCCCAGCACATCCAAGAGGTTGCCCTCCAAAATGTTGCACTCAAAAAAATAGGGGGTTAGTGGGTTAATTGATATAGTGATTTTCACATGCTGGCAAGGTCCAAGGGTGAGCTGACCATACAGCCATTCAAGCTGCTGTTTCCAGGCATTCTCAGTGCAGTACAGTACCTGCCTGTCTGTTGAGTCATAATGACATATCTTACACATGGATATAGATACAAAAAGAAATGTGGCTAAACAGCAGCAGATTTCCATATATTGTTGTGAAGATTCACATGACACAAAAGTGCAGTCCACTGTCAGGATGGCGCAAGGGACTCAGACGCAGACAGATGTAAAATAAACCATGGTTTATTGCAGCCAGGATCAAAACACAAGTCCAAACTCAGGGTCAAACACAGGCAGAGGTCAAAACCAGGCAGACTCGCAAAGGTACAAAACATAGTCTAGGAAGGGAAGACAAGAAAACAGGCAAAAGGTTTGAAACTGGCAAAACTCAGCAGTCAGACAAATTCAGAATCCAAAAAATCGAAAAATGGAGAAAACAGACAAAGTCACAGCAGATAGTCCGACAGGAACAGAAAGGCTCACAGCGCAGCATAGAGAATAAACCAACTGAGACAAACTTGAACAGAACAAAGGACAAAGCAGGGTATAAATGAAGACAGGTAACAAGCAAACGAGAAACAGGTGTACAACAGGGCAGGTGAAACACATGAGCAATCAGGGAAACAAGGCGCAAGGCGGGGCAGACACAAAAGGAAACACGGAAACAAAAGCACATGGACTGGGGAAACGAAGAAAAATCAAAACAGCCGAAAACAGCCAAACAAGACCGAAACAAAAATACATAACAAAACACGGCAGTTCTGACATCCACAATACACAAAGAAAGCTATAAAACATAGACATCAGTCAAATGGCATTTTAACATGTTGATATTGTAATATAAACACATGTAATACATAATTATATTAAAATATGCAGGCTGCAGGCATGGTATGTTTTACTCTGCTGATAGTGACTGCCACGGCTTGGAGGGACTTGGTGATATACACATTTGGGGCAGTGAGTGGTTCCTAAACACTGTGATCTCAAAGTTGCTTAAAATAACCACTTGGCTGATAAACTCTGGATACCTTTATGCTGTGCGTACTACAGGCTGCAATGCAGTGGTTATTTGCGGAGACCTACAGTGTCACGCATCATGTGTGAGGCTCACACATTAAGAACTAATCTCACGCTCACATGCCTCTGAAATCTCACACATTTCCAAAAAAAAAAAAGGACTGTGCTGGCTATTGTACAGCTCTAATGGCAAACCTGAAGGGTTTTTACAGGAAGTGTGGGAGCTCTCTCCCATAAAATGTTCATATGCAGCTTTAACCTCATGGATTAGATTTCTGAAACTTGAGATTTTGTATTTTACACAAAAGGCATTTTTAAATCTTGGTGTCATTACATTATTGATCCAGACACAACATAGTGATAATAATTCTATTAAAATATTAATACATGGCAATTATCATCATTACCAAAGACTTGGCAATAATCTTAAGGAATCCCACAATGATTAAGGAGCCCTAGTGTGTGAAACAATGCTAGCTCATGGTATAGTATAGTATAGTTTACAACAACAGTAACCTGGAAAAAGAGTGTCAGATAACTACATTAATAATTGTAAGAAACATTGTAGACACATTATATTGCAGACAGGAACACATTTAACCTTTGTTTTGAAAATAGGAAGGTGTGAATTACAGTTAAGGAAACTGTGTTTGAGAAAAAAAGTTTGTGTTGAGAAGACAAGAATGAAGTGGGTACATTTTTCTGCTGCTATTCAGAAATGTCTTATTCATCATTCACTATTCTCCATTTTACTACAAGCCTGAAAGCTAGCACTGTTTTTCATTACACCAGTCCAGTAATTACACAGTGCTAATGAAGCCTCCTTTTTTTTGCTGTGATGAAATCACTGCATGTTTTCCCGCTGTGGAGGCACATGATTATAGTCCATGTGAAAGCCATTGAGAAACATGAGTAATTCAGGGAGGGATGATGAATAAGCATGAAAACCTGCCTGAATGTGAAGTGATACAGAGCTAAGTGGAGACCCGATTCATACACACAGATTCATGCACACTGACACTCAAACTTCCACTGTATGATTTAGATTCAGATATATGACTACGTTCTAAATAAATCAAACTGTATAGATTAAGTTTTATTCAGAGCAGTTACTGGTAAAAACTGGACTGAAAAAAGTGACAGCAAGTAATCAAGCAAACAAATAGCCATCAGGATGACTGCTAAAAAGCCACACCACAATAACCTCCTTGAATCTCTCCAAATATGCTGATTGGAACAGAAGTTTAAAGTTTTAACTACCCTTGAGACAAAAAAAAAACCCAGGATCAAAGACACATAGACCCCAGTGAGAGGTATTAAAATTTAGATTTGCTGGATGTCATAAATATTGATTTAAGTCCATCCTCTCCAGCCTGGATCTAGCCTGTCCCCCTAATCTTTCCTTAGTCTCTTATTGGAGGTACAGTGACCAGCCATAATGAGTTTCCACCTTCACCACTGACAGAGCAAATCCAGAGTCCTTTAACTGTGTCATTAACTGTCTGAAAGTTCAGCTTCATCTGAAGTGCAAGACAGAAAGAGGGAGAGGGAAAGTGAGTGACAGAGAGGGAGTCAGTGGATCAGATCTGTGCAGCAGTAATAGAGAGAGATGGGGGACAGAAACAGACAGACTACCACTGGGATAGAAGACATGTTCATTCCTTATTTTTATTCCCAAATGCTTTCATTTAATTATTGCTTTTGTCATTCAACATGCAGAACCAGTGTGGCTATGATAAAGCAAACTATGCATGGTGTGTCTTATGGGATGCTGTTTGCTGCAGTATGGGCTGATTGTCTTACAACTTGATGCCATTTAGGGCCCACATGGCATCATTATCACAGTGTTTTGGTGCTTCTATCAAGGGGAAATTTAGACATAATGGCATATAAATTGCTGTTTGATGAACATTGTAGGTCCCTCTGCATGCTGGCATAATTGGGAGTCCACCTGCTGGACCTAAGTTCACCTGTGTGGAGGAGGGTAGAGCACTTGCTTCTTGTTACACAATTAGCGTATAGATTTGAGCTGCTCCTGCGTTAGTGAGGAGGGCATGGGTTCCAAGATACAGGAGAATCTTTCCCTCTATCCGTGCTCAGCTAATCCCATTACAGCACACCCACACCAGAATATTGTCTCTTATGTCATGTTTCCATTCAGGAAGCCAGAAAATCAGAGAGAAAGACAAGGAGTTGGAGGAAATGAAATATGGCACCTGTTCTAAGGTAATCTAATATCTCACTGATGAGGAGAGGAAGAAGGACCCGTGAGGGGGAGGGGGGGTAATTAAATTTATCCTTCAATCAAACAACAAGGCATAACATTATATTTGGTGACAGAATCTCTGTATGATCACTCACAGTTGGGGAGGATGGAAGGGAAATGACTTCTCAAGTGATATGATTTTTCTGTACCATATGAAAAATCTATTTTGAAATGTTTACCTTGGGGGCTATTTTGCATGAGTAAGAACATGCAAAATAGTTATTTCTAATGGTAAAATCAGTTGTGTGGTGCAGTAGATAACATCTTACTTTAAAATATGTTTCCAGATAAAATATTCAACCTCTTTATAACAATGTCTTCTTGTTACATTTTTGACACCAATGTGTTTAGAATTTTTATATGAGTTGCAGTGGAGGACTTTTGTGGTCCTCAAATATCAAGAAAAATGCTGAAGGTCCTTTATTTCAGTTACTCCAGCAACATAGTGCTTTTTTGTCTTTCTTTTCGGAACATTTTCATGGGAAAATAAAACTGGCCTTCAAGAATGTATTGCATAATACCTTGAGTTATGGAGGGAAGCACAAATTCTATAGCCAGCCCTAGCAGTGCTGTACAGGGATAAGGTTTGTACTAGTGGTTAATGTTCCATTACTCAAAAATGATTTCTTGTGTAGTAAGAGAATGTAACACAAAGGAGTATCTGAGGTATTATCGTGAGAGAAGATATTTGTTATTTGATTATGAACTCTTCAGTATACTCAGGTTCCACTGAGAAATTTAATGTTGTTCGATTTAGCTTGTGGGAGACTGAGATTTCCTTCCTGTATCTGGCAGCCTAAAGGAATAATTCAGCAACTGAAAACTTGTACCAATTTTATGCAGAAGGTTGTGACCAAGACTGTTTCTATCTTTTCTGATTTCATGGTCACACATTGTTATCATCACAAATCCATCCCTAATTCTGCTGTGTGTTAATCCTCAGCAAACACATCCCCTGTCTACCCATTATAACTTTACAGTTCAGGTCGTGGTCACCAGGGAAACACACTGAGTTATAGGATGGATCATGCCACTGGGACTTTGTGTTCTTTCCTTAACTTAGTCAGGACACAGGTGGCACTGTCCATCACAGTCAGGAATCTTTATTGGCCTCTGTCAGTTTAAGGACTCACTCACACACCCACTCACCTACTCTGCCCCGTTTTCTTTGCACTTTTATACTGAAATAGGGAGAGTGACCCTCTCCAAATACTAATAACTGGGAACACATGTGAGTGTGTCCTTGAATTTGAAAGCAAAAATCTTCACACATTTACCAAGAGTTGCACCCCCAGGTTTAGGTTCAAAATTGTAACTTTGCTTTCGGGTTTGGTTTGAAGTGAGGAAAAATATTTGGGATTTCACTATGCAGTAGTGACTAAGGAACTCAGTCAGCTCTGTCTCTTTTCTGCATATATTGCTGCTTGCTGTCTGCACTCCATTGAATGTTGAATAAAGGGTTGTTGGATGAAAACAACATTGTGGCGTGAGAGGCCTTCTGTATGATATTAATTCAAATGTAATTTGAGATCAAACTGCAATGAGTATGTACAATCTTATGTAGTGATGGGCAAATGAGGTCCCCTGAACTCCCATTATGGGTGCGGGCTGTGGGACTGACCTGTTAAAACTAAAGCACACAAATTCATTGGTCCAAATCAACAAGTCACGAATCAGTATGGTTGCTCCCAGTTTTGGTTTGATAAAACCTCTCCCCAACATCACTGCTTTCATGCATTGACTATTATTTTGAAATCAACTATTATCAGTGCAGTCAAGTATTAAATTCTTTGGATCTGTTTCAGCTGTGTTGATCTGCAAGAGCAAGATGACATTTCACATGCCTGATGGAAAATTGCAAATGACATTTAGCTTTGCAACCATTCAGATTTGAGAAGGAGGACTACATCTTAATCAGTTTTCCTAAGATAAGACTGAAGCGTTTCCTTGCAAAAAAAAAAATATATATATATATATATATATCATTCCTGTTCAATCGCTGCTTTAGCACAAACTCTAAAGAATACATTTTGCTGATAGAAAAGATCAGTATTCATGCCAATATCTCAATATTGTATGCATTGACATGATGCAATTTTGAAGTTATAGCATGAATAATTTACCTATAACGCATGTCATTTTTCATTTAAAAACTATGTCGGGATGATAAGTTCTCATGTGACTTTTGTAGGTCAGTCATAGCCCAATGGAATGACCACTTTGTGTATAAATCTACCTTTTTGGGGGTTGAACTGGGTGAGATTCACATAATTTCACAAGTCTTTGTTTTAGCAGCCATACAAAATATTATCGGTTAAACAAAGAAACCTGTGTTTTGTGGTAGATCATAAACTGTGCATGTTTGTGCTTTCACTGGGGCAGGACATCTCATCTGTGACCCTGAATGGTCCAGAACAGGGGCTGACAATCAAAGTAATGTGTCCTGATGTGTATAGGACTGTGCCAGTCACTGATTTCACCAGTTAGTCTTTCAATAAATCAGTTGTAAAATGCAACCTCTTTCTTAAACATTTGGCACACTTGAGGAATTGCTTTGTCAGTTCAAGTTTAAAACAATGCAACGGGTGGCAGTAGTAATGAATCTGAAACTGGTCCAGAGCGCTGTGGCCCCATCACTGCAAATCAAGCATTTTCTACATGGTACAGTTGAAAGACTGCCTCCTACTGGTCCACTAACATCACAGTCTGGAAGTCAAGCACAGCCCCAGTTAGCTTCAGAAATTTGCCATATTTCATTCCTCTAATTATAAATCTCAACCCAAGAGTTAAAAGATGCCACCTTTTCACTCCCCAGTGCTAAACCACAGTTAAGAAATTACAGCTGTGTAGGTGTGTTGACATTTTCTTTCTCTCTTTATTGGGAGATAGATAAGTAGGTCATCATCTCAATGTTGAGTACAGTAATAAAGCCATGACACTACTTTGTAGCATAACAGTTGTGTTGTTGATTCACATAATGGAAGGCTGTGCAGAAACAGAAGACCTGACTCTATTGGTGCTTGGTGGCTCCCATATCTTGGCAACAGATGAATGCATATTAAATGGTTCTTCTACAAGCATGCTACACACATATGCACATGTATACAGACCAGCGCACTTTGACTCATGTGCACATATGCGCACACTCGCGCACACACACACACACACACACACACACACACACACACACACACACACACACACACACACACACACACACACACACACACACAAGTATATGCACACATGCACACACAAGGCACAGACATTAACACAAACATTCACCCACATGTACAGAAGCACACATACACAGCTAGCATTTAATTTACCACTCTGGTCACAGAAAAAAAAAATGTATTTGCAGTTTCACAAGAAGGCAATATGCTTGACAGAGCAGCACTCTAAATCTTTTGCACATGGGAGTGTTCTAGGGTGGGAAGCAGGAGACAGATTCAGTTTTCCACATGCCAGGCCCTGTTAGTGTCTAATCTATACAGGACCAAGGGCTGCATGTTATAGAAGATTTATTCATACCCACCTCAAATGTACAGCAACCTGAAAGACTGAAATGAGAATAATATGGATGTTAACTGTCCAAACATTCCCACATACACAAATGCCTAAACCAAGGGCATTTTTGAGGACACTTCACTACCACATAAATGCTCTCATAATGATTTTTATTTTCGGGATGCATATTCAGATGGGTTATCTCATTGGAATATTACACTCTTGTGAGATTCTCAAAGCTAATAGGCTTAAAGTTTATGAATAGATCAGGATTAAGGTTTATGAATAGATCAATGGTTCAATGTCATGAACAAGCAATTAAAATGAAGTGGTGATAGATATAGAGATATAGATAGAGATGTAGATTAATTTCAAACTCAGACACTGTCTATTCAATTTAAAATCAAATGCACTGTCAGACAGTGTTGTCTACCTTCCACATTATCTTTTATACTTCCTGCCTATCAAACCTCTTTGAGCGACAGTTCATTTCAGAGCACAGTCTGGAACATCCAGACAAAGATATTGTTGCCATAACAATACATTATAAGGACACTGAGTAAGAAAGACTTTATCACTAGACTGTTATAGCTCGAATAATGAAAGGTTTAGAAATCACACCACTCCATCATTGATGCATTCAGAGATGCACACAGTTTACATGCAAATATCAAAGACCTTCACCATAAATATTTGCCAAGTATCTTGCCAAAACAATCAGGTGAAATTCCAAAGTGAGTATGTTACCTCCATTTACACAACTGATGTTACATTAAAGAGCTTTTACACATATAGCAGCTTTGAGACAATTTCAAACCAGTTTCCAAGGGAGAGGCCACTCAGGGCTCAGCTCTGCACATGGTACACCATCTGTACTTTGCATTGAAACTGAAAAGAAAGGGGAAACAAAAGCACAAACAGAATCATTAAAAGACAACCTAACTCATCCTGATGTTTTAAGCCAGTGAAAGTATGAATAATTTAGCTGTAAAAGTCAATTTTCTGACTTCCTCCTAAAACAATTAACCGTGCATTGTGACAAACGTTCTTGTGTATTATAAATGTGATAGTTATCTTTTTAAGTTGCTGAGCAATCAAGATATGAACATTACTTCATCAATGACTGAAATTCTGTGTCACCACTCTCTGTTTCTATTCTTTGGCATTTCTTCAGGTAAAATCAGGGGGTAGGTTTGGCAGGGGAGAGCCTCTGAACAGTTATCATTGATGTCTGTTAAAAATTCTGCACTGTTTGATTTGAGATTTTGATGTCATGTCTGATATGATTTCCTAGCCTGGAGTTCTTGACAGCTAATTAAATACAAATACCTAATGTTTGGGGCTTTTTTGTGGGACTTTGTGATTCCTGTATAATTTTTGCTTACATATTTTGTATTGTTTGATTTTTGACAAAATCTCTTTTACATATTTTTATCAGTGCGTTACCAGTCTTTTACTTTTACCTGTTAATCCAGTCAGTACCTTCTCTCTCTCTTTGTTAATGCAGTCACTAACCTCCCTCCACCTTTACCTGCTCATCCAGTTATCAACTTCTCTCTCTCTTATTTTTCATGCTAATCCACGGACCAAACTGTATTTCATTTTTTTTTGCTAGTCCAGTCACTAGACTGACTCTCACCATTACCTGTTAATGTAGTCACTAGCCTCTCTCTCAGCATGACCTCTTAACTGAGTAATCAGCTTCCTACTGAAAAGCACGTCTGTGTTCATCTTCTGTTTCTCTGCTCTTTTCTCCTGTGATACCTGCCCTCTCAGTTGAATCCATTCAACAGAGCATTCCACTTAAACCAAATCCATTTATCACAATAACCAAAGGCCTTCTTTAAATCTCTTTTTAAACAAGATATAATGTATCTGAGATTAATTATGTTAGGGTTCTGCTGCGCTACTCTGAGGTGGTGGAACATTAATTTTCAAAGGGCAGGTTTATTATGAGCTCTGATGAGATGCAGCTTGGCAGAGAATGTGCGCTGAGCTGAACATGAGAGCACAAAAGGGCGTGGAACATGTCAGCACTCATAAAGCAAACTGGGGAAAAGGATGCCTCATTCACTCCTAACAGACACAGTCTGTTTCTTCTATCACCTGAAAGACAAAGACCAACATTTTGAGTGTGATTGAACGTGGGCTTAAATGAGTAGTGGCTTGTATGAACATGCTTAATGACAAAGACAGTAGTATATCAAAATGAGTCTGAAAATGTTGCAAATTAGCTCATTCCAGTAGAAATTGTGTTCAATTGGTTATTGAAATCTGGGTTATTGCCCTTTTAAAAGGTAAAGTGTAACTGAATTCATGTTAATGTTTCTAATTTGGTCCACAAAACATTAGAGGAGCATAAAGACATTAAAGTCTGTCTTGAAATGCAATAGTCAAAAAGGGCAAAAAGCTGTGAAAGAGATGTTTCAAGATGTGATTGATTTGCAAAGCTTTCCACTAAAAACTCTGAAGCATTGGATAACCCAGGAGGAAACTGCCCCCTACTGGATCCCCAATGCTACTTGCTAAGGTTGCCTGGACCCTCCATGAAGTTAGGTAAACAAACATTAGCCTCTGCTCATCTACATTGTTCAGCATATGAAGGTTACAGGGCTCAATGTTTATAAGACAGAAGTAAAGTGTTTACATTTTCAAATGCAACAAAATGTGGTGTCCCAGCTGTTACGAGAATCTCACTGGCCACTCAGCTGTGTGCTCCATCTGACAACAGCAGAGATCTTTCCCATTATGCACCTCAACCCTTCTGCAAGTCTATAAACTGTGCATTTTTTTATTCTGAAGAGTCAAATTACTGTATAAATTAGAAATTAATCATTTAATGTGGTCAAGTTTCCCCACCACAGTGTACATGTTATGAGCCACTGAATGTCTGTCTACTGGCAATGCAATATTTTAAAGCACTACAGTATATTCTTTGAAAGCTGCCTTGGTAGTGGTACTATTTTAAAATTGATTTAGCTGTGGTCTAGCAGTATTACTGGACTTGACTTTAATCGCCAAAGTTTTGAAAATGCTGTGGCCTTACATTTATATAACCTTTCACAAGTTAACTTTTTACTTGTTAAAACAATAGAGATTATCAAAGTCTGCCACAGAAATGTTAACTCTGTTATACCAGTTGTGTCTTTTAGAGTGAAATGGAGAATTTCAAAGAGAGATTGTGACTGACGGTTCATGGCGTGTGCATTGAATTACTGTGCACAGCAAGGGAAAAGTATGTTTGATATGCTTATATACATCAGTGCTTAGCTCCTACTCTCCTGTGCAGTTCAAAAGATGGTGGAATAAAAATAAGAACATGGAGCAACTTGTGGGAAACAGGTGAAAACATTCAGATTCACAGACCTCTGGGGATTTAGGCAACATAATGTATCTGCTACATCAGAGGACAAAAAACACGGGCATGATTATATGGAAGCTACTATCTCAGTTCAGTTCATGCTGTGGTCTATTTCCGGTCTGATATGCCCTTAGTGAAGTGTATGAAGAAAAGCAGTAATGTTGATATGGAATGTTATTTATGTATTTTGTGGTCACTTTGGCATGGGAACTTGGAGAAAGCCTCTAAGGGAACAATAAAACAGAATTGCATCACATTCCTGGATAATAATGCTGAAAAAATGTAAAACTTCTATCTTTCATAGCAGGACATTTATGATTACATTGGAAAAGAATCCCACTGTACTGCATTGTTTCACTCTGCAGAAGCAGCCAACATCATGAATAACTAGAATTATTATTTTCATACTACAAATAATGTTTTTGTTGTGCATTCATCTTCAAAGTAGGATGTGTGACATGTCTGATTGTTCAATACACATTGTATATTTTATACACAGATAAGCACATGGAAAACCCATCATATAAATTTTAAATTAACTGTAGATTTCATTGCATTCTTTATCAATTGCAACAGGGAACCCCATTCAAAGCTGCAAGCAGGTATCCTTTTCTTCTGTATGTACCCTGGACAGACTAACTACCCAAGGATCATACATCTTAGGGAGCCTTACCCTCTGTATGACACACTTACAGTCAAGTATTACATTGCATATACTTATTATGGATGTCACTTCAATGAACCTTTCTCATGCATTAGAAAAACATTTTTCAATCATTTTAATATTAAAGTGGGGTGACAAGGTTGGAGGGCCGATAACACATCTTAAAGAAACTATCCCCTGAGGTGAAGATGAATGCCTCTGGACTTGGTGCTGTGCACACATCATGGACAGGTGAGGTGGAGGCTGGTGTTTCCATGGTTATGTGCCCACTGCTAAGGAAATGCAACAATTCTCAACAAAAACAATTCTCAACAAGCCTGTCAAAACTGATTTCTGTCTAATGCTTGATTACATCGTGACTAATGCAGCAAAATATGTCTGTCAGGGCTTTGAAAATAAAAACTCACCCTGAATCCTGAATTATATATTAATGCAACATTTCTATTTCCCTGCAATGGCTGAGCATCCATCATTGTTCCTGGTTGCTTTGTAATTATGGGGAGTAATAAATATCTATGCCATTTAAACCCAGGAAACCATTTCAATGAATAAGGGGCTTAAGCAGTAACATGCACCATGAATACGGATTATAGACATAATCTCTTTCTCTCGCTCTCTCTCTCTCGCTCTCTCTTTCTCCGTAGGAATGCTCTGTGTGTTGGTGATTACGCTGTGGGATTGTGGGATTGTTTTGAGTGTGAATTGGTGGTTGTGTTAAGGAATTGTGGGAAGGCTCACAGCCTGTTGTTGGCCGATGCAGATGTGGTGGCTTGTGCAAGACATTTCCCCACGGGCTCATACTGCTCACCATTAACTGTAGTATCTCTAATAAGATTCAGGGAGAGGCAGTGACCCCATTGTGACTGCACCCATATTCCCAACTTACTTTGAGCGGAACATATTGAGTGCTTAACCATCCTCCTACTACATTAAACAGGCTCAGTCATCCAGCCTCCATGCTCAAGTGTCCCTTTTGGCCCGGATGTTAAAGTTTTGTGCCTGAATGATCATCTCCTTTGTAGAACGAATTTGTGAAACTGGATGTGAGCTGTAACATGGTACGGAAATTTAAATTTGATTTGAGGTCAGTTTTAAGCCTTGACAGAACTAATTTCTCACCACATTCCCCAGTAAATCGGTTATTAAACTCTGTCCAGCTCACTAACGCAGCGGGTGAACTCTGTCCTGCTGAGCTCACGAAGGCACAGACGCTCCACCCCTTATCTGTTCCTGTTGCTCTGAGGAGAGAGCAGATGTGTGTCTTGCTGCTGTCTCCTCCCCCATCGGACCAGCAGTTCAGCATGTTCATAGCTGTCACTGCAACTACTACAGCAGACACAGCAGGTCTATTCGCCTACAGCACCTGCCATATACATTATCAACACAACTGTGTAACAACACTTACACACAAACACATCCACATATATAAACACCTATACATCTGCATAGCACTCCACTACTCACCTACACACCAGCACAATGTCAACATTTACATGCAACCAAGATTTGACTTAATTTTCAACTGCAGAGAACAGACCAGTTGATTATACTGAAGTCTACCTTTCTCAAAGACACTTCATAGTCAAGATTATGTTCCTTCTCAATGTCTGATTGACATTAGGAATTTTGAACAAATCCCACTGCAATAGTGACCACAACTGTTCTCATTAAACAAACAGATGCAAACCACCACCTAGGAGTGCATTTATAAACACTGATAAAAGGCATAATTCTTTAAAGCTCTGAGAGTACACGTGATTTCCCTTATAGTCCCTGAGTTCTTTTTTCCCTGCAAAGAGCAATTTTTATTCTAAAGGAGTTCATGCAGTTGGTTCACAGACACGGGTGATGTGGGTGGAGCAGAATGAAGGAGCGTATTCAGCAGGCTGATCTGACGGGTTACTGCAGCAGCCACCTGCTGTTTCTCACCAGGAGACAGGGAAGCATGCTTGAATATTGCATTTTTCTGTAGTTGTCATTCTGGTCCATCATAAGCAGGAGAGAGAACAGTGTAATGAATCTCACACCTCATATATCTTGGCCAAAGCGCCCTGAATAGAGGGTCAGTAGTTTCATTACAGAATACAAAATCTGATCACTTACCCACCATTAGGTTTTGCTTTGAGCTCTTCATCAGAATGCTGTTTCTCAAACCTATAAATCCACTTCAAGTTTTTTGACATAATAAATAATCCTCTGAAAATTTAAAGTTCCAAATGCATTTTTAAGCAATCTCTCAAGATGACCACAAATACCATATAACTTCTTGAACATTTGTATGGCATGATTGTGCCTTTGAAGCTTTGATTCAATAAACGGAGGAAATTCAATGGAAGCAGATCATGCATGCTGCATACATTATGCTTGTCCTATTTTTTTTCTAATTGTAATTATTTTAGCATTTTGTTTGCCTCTGTAAATGGTCAGCCCTGAGCTGAGCGTTTCCCCTGGGCTCCCTCTATTCTCTCATTATAATTCTGCACAACAGAAATCTGCATTTATTACTCCCTGGCCCTTGCATCCTAATGCAATTTATTCAGTAACTGCTTTTTCAGTGATTCTATACATATCGTTCTCCTTTGAAATATTTCAGATCTGTTCAACTTGTGTTTTTAGCAAAAATCAAAACAATTAAAACCATGTTGTATTGACCAGACAATCTGGTCATAATATTGATACAAATGGCAAACTTACTAGTTAGAAAATGATGCCTTGGAATGTAGCACAGTGTGTAATACCTTTCTTTTATCCAATTGTTTTTCATACCAAGTATCTCCCCTTGCTTCTCTTGCTCATCGGATACAGCAAGAACAGTGAACTAACAATAATGACATATGATCCTCTGCTCAGACCATCCTCTGGGCTATGGATGAAGAACCATATGCCAGAATTTTCCTTCAAAGATTTTTCTCCAAATGTTATTGTCAGATTGATCTCATTCTGGCCTTTATTCAGTAAGTATAGGCCTGCAACAGAAAATAAAAATGTTCAGATGCAGGTGCTCTCTTTTTGCGCTTTTTATCATTCTGTGTGAGAGAAAAATTATCTGCAAAATAATGCAGACATTTCCTCATAAACTAAACAGTGTCTCATTAGAATAATTATATTTACACATAAACATTTGCACAAGCTATGATCCAAGACAGACAGAAAGACATGATGAGAAAGATTACTATAAAGCCTGATTTAGATTTTCTAACTATATGAGGAGTGAGGCAAAAAGTAATGCATGAGAAATTTAGGTCAGTCATAATTTTTTTTTTATTATTCTCTAATGCTGCCATAATGAAACCTAGATTTCTTTTACAGATAAAATTGCTTCTTTCAAAGACTCAACTTCAGTAAGAATGGTCAGTGTAATCTGACAGGATGAAGATTGAAGTACTTCCTGTCTGACGATTATCTAGATAAGCCGCTGAGAGTCTCATTCAGAATAATCATGATCTAATCCTCTTTATATTGGATGGCACCAAAACAAAAATCAGTGTGCTCAAAAGCCCCTGTGACCCCTCCATCCCCTTTTCACTTAATAAGGAAAACAACCTGTTCCACCTGCACTGAGCCAGACTGCACTACATGCTCTAGGGAGGATCAGGAGCCTATAGCTTAGGCATACACAGACTGTTTTCCACACACACTTGTGTGTACATATATATTTGCTTTCGTGCATGATATTTGGGGGTTGATTACAGCTAAAACATTTTGCTTCCCCACTTGGCAGTACTTCTTATGCTGGCATGGTTCAATAAATATCAACCTTCTAAATAAACTAATATAGCAAATGAAACTTCTCTGTCTGAGGCTGAAGCATCTTAGTGTAGCTGAACCTTGTAATGAGACCCATTCATACACTGGCCCAGTGTAATTTCATAAACACAACAAACGGTGCAATACATCTGTGCTGACTCATGAGCACATCAAAGCTCTCTTTACACAGTCAGACACTGTCAACTCTCACATTACTCCAGAGTAAACATGCAAGTTCCACCCTGAAAACAGCTTTAAAGAAATCAAAATACCTCATCTTGGACATACCCACTAACCAGCCATTTTGAATTAAGCTTTAGTGGCATATTTTAGACCAATGCAAAAAGATTGCTGTCAGCTTCCAAGAGTGCAATTCAGGTATGTTTTTCATATGGTAAAAATCTGCTGTAATGGCATGTGCTGTCAGAGTGAAGTTGTGATCTGAAGTTTCCAACTTTCCCAAAACACAGCTAGTAAATGTACCTGCATCATTTTTATTCAACCTATAGTACAACAATCACATGCAGGAAAGAGATTGTTGAAGTCATTAATGTTCCTTAATTAGCCTAAATAGGTAAAATGGCTATGAAAGTGGTCTGCAGGACCCATCTGAGAGGTCAGGATCATCTACCATCCATCCACCTTTATCTCCAGTTTCTGTGCTACATCTCTTCTTTACAGACAGCAGATGTCATCCCAAGTGTCTCTAAATGAAAGCGCTTTATAATTGCATGGTGACATACCTGTTGAAATCCAGAAAGTCAGCACAGCTCGTCTGAACCAGGGGAGCAGAATTCCTCCTGCCATCTTTTGCTTTGTGAAGACAGATGAAAAGGCGAGGTTCTTGCTTGATGAAATGAAAGCCTCCCTGACTGAGCTCACCCCCTCACACAATATCCACAAAGCAGGATTATGGTTAATGAGATGGGTGACATTAAAGATGACACTTTCACAGTTGATATGAGATAATCTGACAATCAGGGTTCAGTATATGTGCTGCATCCCCAACACAGTTTGTGAGGACCGCTCAAACATCTATATTTATGTTTCTTTTGTTAAAATAAGTTATTGCCTAATTATTTTTTTAAATAGTTTTTACAAGTATTTGATTATTTTAGTATTTTAACTGCCCATAGTTTGGAATGTCCAAATTTGACTGTAAGCCCATCTCATCAACTCAAGAAGGCATAAGTTTGGAGCAAAGTTAAATACTCTCCATCACTATTTTGACTCTCAGCACCTTTTTCTCTCATCCTTTCACACTTTCATCTGATTCATAACATAAAGTCATTACTGATGTTAGTGGTGATGCCTTTGTGTTAAAGTGAAATTTCATTAATGAAATCTCACAGGTGGATTATTCTGCTGACACCATCCACTGTAGGACAAGGTGACTGTGAGAGCTGCTTTGGAGTTGCAGAGAAACGTGTCAGTGCAGGCACACTTTGGAGCTACAGAATAATGCATGGTCACCACAGCCACAAGGAAGTGCTATAAACCAACACAGGGTTATTGCAAAGTTGCAGAGAAGTTCAGGGTCATTGCATTCACAATGTAGAACTTCAGAAAAACAAGTTGCCCTTAAAGACACACTGTGATTAATGCAACGTCATACCAAACAAATTCACTGTGGAACTGTAGAGAAACACAAGGTCATTACATATTCAGGCTGTTGTGCTATGCAGCTCCCCAACCTACAACAAAGTTGTTGCCCTTTTTAAAAAACCAAACAAGCATCACGCAATGATGGGAGGAGATGCCATGGTTTGTGAGGCAGCCTCATTTAACAGAAAAATCTGAATGATTCAATCTTCATAAACAAAATCTGGTCCCAGTTTAGAACACATTGCAGTTATAAATGTATAATTAAGCTTAATAACTGAATTATAATAACATATAAGATTTCATTTCATTGTAATCATTATTAGAGCTTTTGATGTTGATTCTTAAATCATTAAATATTTGTAAGAATGATATTACCAAGGAGGACAGGGCTGTCTAGCTGAGATGATATTCAGGATGGTTAGATATGCTGCTCAAGCATGCAGGATTCCCTACATAAGCACCACAGAAAAAAGATCTAAACAACTTTATATGTTTATAATTCATCTTATGAGTGGTATTTCATATTGAAAAAAATTGCTAACTGTTTTCTTGTGCCCACTCTATATATTTGCAGTTGGTAAGGGTAAGGGACTCATGGGGGTTTTAAGAGAGGTTCCAGACTGATGGCCTGTCTTCACACAGGAAGGACATCCTGAGAAGTAGGCCACAGCCCAAGGGTCTCAACGCCCAGAAACAGAAGCTAAACAGAGCACGTCACAGAGAGAACCACCTGGGAGTCCTGCTTTTTGGGGATGGCACCCAAATTCAATTAGATTCAACACAAGAGACATCTTTTATTAGCAAGCCTACCGTCTTCAGAATGAATCCTTGAAGGGGTGGCTGTAACCCAATATTAATTTAAAATCCTTATGTCCTTGATATTTTAGAGGTTGAGGGCATGCATGCAGGGAGCCATATTTTGCCATACTGAACACTTAGTCTTGTGCTGAGTTCTTCAAAATGTAGCTTCCTATTTTCTACCCTTTTAATTTATTTTCCTTTACGTGTTCATGTGCTCTTTCCATTACAGTTTCATAAAGCGTAAGCCATTATGTAGAACACCAGTTGTCTGTTGGGCTACCATGCTTGTAATTTACTTCAGCAATAACATGATTCCAATTAAACTTCATCTTTCAATTATACTTTGATGGTTACTCTGGCTGACTATTGAAAGGAGGAATGTGCAAGACTAAACTGAAAAATGAAAAAGTCCGTGATAGAAAGAATCTAAAATCTTAGGCTTACTTTTCTTACAAAAGGAAAACAGACATGCAATAATGTTTGGCATTTGAAGTGTTTTCCTCAGGGGAATGGTTATTGATAAAAGTGTCAAAAAGCAGCAGCACTCAGGTGCTGAGGGGAATGACTTGGAGGTCTTTGTGTAACACTGTGGGATTTATCAAACCCAAATGTTGCCTGTGCTTCTTCAATCAATACCGCTGCACCAGACAATGCCGGTTTATTTCAGCAACAGAGGAACAGTAAGGCTCACTTTTTTGTCTTAGGTGAAAGCATTATTTAACCATTTGCATTACTTTATGTAATTACTGTCTTATTCATCTTCTTTTGGTTTATTTAGATGATTACATTTGATTAAGCATATACATTTGCAGATTGCTGCAATATCACTGGTATCTTCAATTAAATAGTATTGTCATTACTGTAGTTCTGTAACATAAAAACATGCAGGCCCCACTGATAAAAAATAATGCCAGTTTTTGGTGTTATAGTACATACAAAACTTTAGTAATGCTCATGTAGCTGTCCAGACAACAGTTCTTCTTATTTTTCATGCCATAATAACTATCTGTGCACAGTATTGATTTATTTACTGCCCTGTTTTTAGGCACAAAAAGCAGATACGGGCAGAGGCACTGAGAAAAGCGTGTTTCTATTAATGAGAAAACAATAAGCATATGCATGGTTTGTAATAAGGTTGATGTTCTTCAAAATACTAAACATACTTTATCTTGGGCAACACAGTCACTAGTTTGATGGGGAAGAAAAGATACTGTGAATCTGAATACCGCAAAGAGGTACTGTCAAACTCATTGTTCATTGTTTTACTGTGCGTCTGCTGAATATTCTGTTATAAAAGCATGTCATTTCTCACAGACCTCTGTTTACTTAAATTTGTCAGTCACTATCTGGCATTCCAGCTCAAAATTTTTGGCTGTCACCATCTCAGAAAGGTGCTCAAAGTTTATATTATGCTCTGTAGCCATATCACAGCTCCTGCTCCTCAGTTATTTACACAAAGAAGAGTTGGATGGTTAGTTAGGGATTCTCTATATGTACTGTATAGTATGAAAGCAGGTGCTAGTGGACGTATATTCCTTAGGGTCCAGCTGGAGTGAATGAGAATCCACCTGTCAATGTACAGGGAGGGATGTGACCCCTCTTCGGGATCACCACTGAGACATCACTGGATTTCATATAATTATGAAGATCATCATCTCTTAATTGTAAGTATCAATTTCATGCAGTTGTTTGTAGTTGGTTTTGAGCTTTGATTAGTTGGCCCAATAAAAGTCCCTATGAAAGAAGCATTGTGCAAACCACTCCCCTCTTTCTGTTTCTGTCTGGCTGGACAGGAATTTAAGATCCCAAAATCCAGTGGAGATTTCCTGAGCCCTTAACTCAGTGTTATTAAGGAGGTCTGAGGTTAAGTGTCCAGATTGATCCACAAAAATATCAATCATCTCAGCCCTAAAATCCAGGACCTGTCTCTGTTTCTCTGGGCACCTGAAGTGCCTGTCAGCTGCAAAAACTGACAATCAAGACAAACATTTTATATGACTCTGACCCCAGAGAGTGTGCACAAAAGTTGCTTTGTACTGGTCCAACCATCACAATGCATTAGCTTATCAAACATCTTTGTATCTTCAGGCAAGCCGTGACAGGAGTGATGAGAATGTCAATAATCTTTGCAAATAAAATGATTCTGGAAATAAAGAAATATGGAAGAACTCCACACTTTTCTACTGAACAATTTTTGTATTGTAATGTAAACTCAGCCTCGATGTCTCATTTTGAATGCTTCTCCCTATCTCACCTGGGATTCAAGCAATCCAGACTAATATCACCTAGATGTTATAAACTTTTGTCTAGCATTACAAAACTTCTTTTGATTTGGGGAATAAATAAGTGACACCATGCTATGTGATCATGTTCAGTGTACATGTTTATTGATTAAATATGCTGTGATATTGTTCAAAATTCCCACAACCAACCACACAATCTGCAAGTAAACTGCACCCCCTATCTTCAGAACACAGTAATACAACTATACCTAAATGCCAAAAATTCATACTGCCAAGGTGATAGTTTCACAAGAAGACCGTTTCTTTATGCTGGGGAAAAACTAAAAAAAAATGTAGCTGTTGTGGTGGTCTTAGTTTGTAAAGACGAGTTGTTTTTGTAAGACCCACAAGCAGTGTAGTTTATAGAAACAATATTGCAATATTGCAAATTACATTTGATACATTTTAATTTTGGCAGGGGTCCAGGAACATGGTCATACTATTACATTTAGCCATAAGGGAAAAGCTGTAGACCCTCCCTGGGGACAATGACAAAAGGAAATGAAAAGCAGAAAGAGGGACAGACAGAGATCCTGGAAACTGCTTTATGAGTATATGAAGGTGCATTTAAATAACAGTGTAAGGAGCTGTCTGACAATTCATGTCTAGCTGTTTGACTTTCACTGCAATTAAGGTTTGTGTTTACTATTACCAGGAAGAATGAGGCGGATGGCAGATGTTTGTGTAAATGACTTGCTTACACAAGGTGGTGTCAGATGCTGTGGATCACGTTTAATGAGAGGTACAATTCCATATTCATTTATTACTAGAATAGTTTAGCATAACAGGATATTACACCATCTGGCTGATTCTATTTCCATGCTCACATAGTATATTATGTATACAAACACAGTTTTCTGAAATGTGCCATTTCACTCAGACACTGGGAGTGCATGTGCATGTGGAGGAGATGTTGTTGTTCGTGATCCAATTTTTTATACAGTATATAAAGTAACTGCTTAAACGAACCAAGAAACAGGTGAACAGTGTCCACATTCATTCATATGCCTTTAGACATAAAATACAACTGAGAGTACATCAACTGAGTCACTCTATATGGCACTGTCTATGCTTTTATAGGAAGTCTTTACTGACTGAGCCACTCTTTATGGCCCAGTCTGTGCTTGTATAGAAAGTCTTTACAGACTGAGCCATTCAGAGGTCCAGCTTTGCTGATATCCCCATCATTCATAGCCATTGTGCTGTGAAATTATAGCAACTCATTCAGTGTCCAAGCAGTAATTGTGCCCATCACAACAAAACAACCAAAGCGAACCAATACCTCCCCCTCTCTCACAAGCCCTTTTATCCCCACTGTGTGAATGACAGGCTCATTCTTATTCCCCCATATCTGGATAATTTGTTTTTTGTTCAATTTCTGCCAAACAAATGAGATCCACATTATTTTCTTTTCCTTTCCCTTCTTTCCAGAAGCTTTTCAGTATAGCTTCCATTATGGGCTTGATAACATGGGGACAGCTACTATGGTTTGGGGGAAAAAACCTAAGCCACAGCAAATTGTTTCCCAAGGCAAGTGCGCTGAGCGAAATTAATTATACAGTGACTGCACAGAGGCATGCGGAACGTGAACGGCAGGGCTCTCAGAGGAATGGAGTCTACAAACTTTCCGCACTTCTTCATTTGAATTTCATTTGAGTCGAACCACTGTGCCAATCATTGTTCGTCATTTGGAAGTAAAATCAATATGGCATGCAGGGCACAGTGGTGATAAAGAGGAAGGAGAAAATGTTGAAATCTCCAGTTAATTTACAAAATTAGGAAGAAAGAATGGCCTAGAAATGGGTTGCACATTCAGCAAAAGCTCTAGCACTCAGTACAGTGGCATTATATAATATATATATCACCTATGAATATGCAAATTATATATGTGATATGTAATGGAAATGAATGGCCATTACATATCCATTCATATCTATTCATTTCCATTACATATTACATGAAACCTCTTTGGAAACAGAAACCTGAACAATACAAGAAATGCTATTTGATAGTAAGAGCTATCCCCTTAAAATTATATATACAAATACATATATTTTCTCAGTTTCAGAACTGATTTCATCATAATTTGGGACATTTCCATTGAAAATCAGATTTCACAGGGTTTCATGGGGCTGAATAGTATTTTAAATATATATGTATCCAGTGGTCGATTTGTAAAAAAAAAAATCCAAGGGGGATGGTCAACCTAGGAGTGGAAGGATGGTGATATAGTCCTACATTTTTTTATATTCATGCATAATCATAAGAAAAAAAGACATAAAATGTACTTGTAACTCATATTATTAATACAAAACTATCTATCAATTCAAAAACTGTCCAATTATTTTCAAAATTATTTTATTTATATAATAACAACAATGATATTATGTGTGTGGGATTTCAAAAACAAACCTCTACTCTATCACAACTGCATACAAGTTACTGCTTAATATACCTTTTACATTGAATACATCACTCTCTCATTAGAGTCTAAAATCGGTCATGTTATTTCAAGCAAATAAATATGTTAGAGAGCTCACATGTTTGTTTGCTCACAAGTGAACAGGTTAGCTGCCAGGCAATATATATAACAGTCATGTGAACATGTTATTATATGCGACAATCTCATTTAAGATTAAACATTGGCTGAGCTGTTGCCAAAGTTTTGTTACATAAGGGACATATTATGTATTAATAATTCATGGGACTGGTTATCATCTCACCTGTTATTTTCTTCCTCTTTACTAAAAAACTTCTAAGGTCCTGCTGAACTGGTCACTTAGCCAGTTTAACCTGTAGCATCCTGTAATCCTCAACCTGCAGTCCTCATCCAAAGCAAAACTCACAGTGAAGTTGCATTAGCCAATGAGAAGCATGCATTTGCAGGCTCCAATCAAATAAGCAATAAGCAATGAAAAGCCACAAAGGCACAGAGGATACAAAACAACAAACCGGAGTACAACTAACATAAGATTTACATTTATATATTGCTGAGGTTTCGTCTTTTCACGATTAGGCGATAAATAGAATAGCTTATTACATTAAAGAAAAGGGGAGGGAAGGGACAAGACAATTTCACAAGGGGGATGGTTGTGGGCAAGATTTTTTCCAGGGGGGATGGCACTCCCTCCCCATATCACCCCTCAGCTTGAGCCATGTATGTATCCCTTGTGAGTAATCAACAAAATTAAATAGTACATTGGTCTGGACTAACACCTCTCAGGAAATTGAAAAACATACTATACATTTCAAACCTCAACTTTAATGCAGCAGACAGCCATGGAATAAAACAGTATTTATGTATTCCCTACCTGAATCTTTTTGGGAACCTTAGCTAGGGAAATATAAATTGTAGTTCCATAACTTTATGGAGTCTTTTCATCATACTGCTTCATCACACAGTCACACTTAACCCCTCTACCATCCATCTGAGAGCTGCTTGTTTAACATTTGTTTTACATTGTATATCCATTTGCTAAATGGTGCATTGACAATTAACACATGCATGCAATTAATCTCCCTCCATGGTTTACCCAAGGCTAAAATGCCCAGGAATTTGAGGGTAATTCCCTTGGTGTTCAGACATGATTCCATTAGCATGATGCAATCAAAACCCCAAGATGTTAAAACCAATGAACATGAATGAAGTTTCTTTTGGCTTGCGACATATTGTTATGATGGATTTGGCTGGCTAGATTATCATGGCAGACTAAAGAAAAAAGAAATTATAGCAACAAATACTCCACCACCAAACTGTGTCCTGGATCTTAATAAAATGGCATTCCAGACATCATAGTTTTGTTCATACTTTTTGTTTATTTATACTGTTTTACCTAGTATGAGCTCATCAGTGGCAAACAAGAACATTCTCATCAACAGTAGTCAATGAGTAGTTAAAAGATAAGAAGTTATAATGCAGACTCACCATGTAGCAAGTGGCTGCCAAAACTTTGTTAAAGAGTTTATGAACCTCAGCCTTGATATATTTCAGACTGTGCACTATTTCAGTTTTCACTCATGGGGCATTCATCTTGATCTCAGACAGGTAGGTTTCTCAAACAGATTGGCAGGCTTGACTTCTGAGGAGATCGATCCTGAAGGGCTTTGTAGACGCCACCATTAATCTAAAATCCATTTGGTTATTCTGCTTCTTTGATGTTTTGGTTCAGGAGAGGTCAGCAGTGAAGTTGCTGATTTGAAGTGCTGATCAGGTACTGCTTCTTCATTATCTGCCTTGTTTGTGGGGGTATTATTCAGATGCTTCATAATAAACTGTGCGCAAAAAGGAAAACTCTGTGTTATTCACCAGAGAAAATTAAAGGCTTGACCTCTCCAGCTCACCCTGTGTCTAAACAAAGCTGAGGGCCTGATGTTACAGTCAACAGCAATAGCAGTAGCTCTTTAAGAGTGGCCAACGCTAGATCTGCTAATATCTTTGAGCAGATAAAAGTGGACAATGATAATATGTTTGATGCAACACAGGCCAATAGTCAGTATTGCTGTGTGGTATCCTTGACAACCAGGGGAAATAAGACAAATCAGGAACATAATAATGAAGGTGGAGCAGGAGTAGAATAATGGCATTTCGTCACCTATGAAACCAACATGAAATAAAGAAGACCAACATACAGAAAAATCTTCAAAGGCATTTAAAACATCTGTCAAAAGTGTTACTTTTCTCTGAAATACAGTTTCTTTTTAATTAAGCAATTGAAAGAGAGACAATTGAGTGTGCTGTTTTTCTCTGTAACTTCAGTGTATCCTGTTGTTGATGTAGATCTACTCCTTTCATCCTTTTTGCTATTCATTTATTAATCCATGAAACTTCAGAGTCATCGAGGAACACACATACCTCAGAGATAAACTATTTTGCATAAGTTATTGACTGCTTTGCCTCCTGATTTAAAGAGGCCCATGGATGAGGGATTTCACAGGATAGAGATCAGGGGAACTTTTTTCCCACAGTTGGATGTAGAGACAGCAAATAAGGAGTCACCAGGAGGAGTGGGGCAGCTCGTCAGCTTTGACACACCTTAGCTCGGACATTTCAGTACTGTTGGGAAGAAAGCTCTGTAGGTGCATCATAGTTCTTTGGCTAGATTAAAAGACTCAAAATGGCAAGAGTTTTTTGGGTTAGACCTTTCCATTTTTGGTTGCCAGCAGTTCCTGTACAAGTGTCCACAGGAGAGAAGTAGTGGTGACCTTCAATTCAGGGTTGTACAGAGTGCAACAACTTCAAACAGACTCAAAGCACTCCTGGATCCAGGGGTGGAGTAAAGGTTTTCATTTAGAAAGCTGAATTTGATTGCTTTAAAGCAATACATGCTTTTGCTTATTTCAGGGATGTATGCAGAATGGATCTGTAGGGATAATGAAGGGAGAGTTGCAGTTTACTTTATAGATGTATGATTACATTTTGTGTTAATTCTGTTTAGGATGTAAATTATCCCAAAGGTCATCCTTTGTCCTGTCTTGTTTTATTTTTCTGTGTTGCTTTTTTCATTCTGCGTTCTTTGTTTTTCATTACATTTTGTTGCTTTAGTTCTGTGGTCATTTTCTGTCATGTAGAGGCAATGTGAATGCATTCATGTGGTGCAGTGTGGAGGGAGGTGGTCTTTTTTCCACACTATAAGAGGGACTGACTCACACACTCCCTGATCTCCACTGCCTGACAGTGACAATATCTGAGGAGAACAGAGAAATATTCACATTCTCTTTTCTCACAATTTCACACAGAGCATGAAAGATCATTTTCTATGGACACAATGTGGACAGTTTGACAGCTCTGACAGCCAAATGGAGCATCCCTGAGCAGCGTTTTCCTTTGATACAAATATTTTATGCATGCAGGTACACAGTCAAGTACAGCAGACTGCTTTCATGCAGGTACAGGAACACAGTGTGAAGTGTCACTGTGAACTGTCACTGCCAGACATTTTGGCTTATTTATTATCAAACATACAGTATATCATCCTATTAAAACAACTTGTCTGTTTTAACAGTACTAATCATCACTTGAACCTGAGCAGTGATAATTTTGAAGTTTGTAAATATTCTCTGTCATAATGAAATACAACCCTATACAGTAGGAAGGCGATTATGTTAAGCTCCACTAACTTTAAAACATCTAACACTGCTGCATTTTGAATACAAACCATTTTAACGCAAACATATCTTGAATCAAGAAACATTTTGTTGGATTTCTTCAGGGGGACAGGAAGGTGACAGTGGGTGGACATCCCACCCAAGGAAATGGTAAAGGAAGCACTAAGGAAGCACTGCAGATGTGCATCTCAGCAGAGCACCTTTGAGGTTCTCCTGGCTTCCCCCACAGTCAGGACCCTGTGAAGATGAAGTGGAGATTTTGGACTGTGCAGCCATGATCTCCACAGTCAGGACCCTGTGAAGATGAAGTGGAGATTTTGGACTATGCAGCCATGACATGAACCTGTGATAGACATACCTCAGAGTCAGGGAAATATGGAGGGAGAAAAGCAATGATGAGCATGGGGGGAGGGAGGAAGCCAGGGAGAGATGGAGGTTGTCACTCAAACAGGAAATTGTAAACTGATTTTATGAAAAGGCCTCATGGTCAGTGAGGCTCAGCAAGAACCTGAATAGATGAGAGTAGCAGCAATGTCTTTCTCCAGAGGCCCCATAATGATGACAAATGCAATATTTTTTTCATAAAAACACAATTTGTTTTGCATTTGTGAAATTATTACAGAGTGTTGGCTTTTTTAAAGAATCCAACCCACACGTCAACAGTTTCTTTTTACTGCATGGAAAATGACTCACAGCATGGTGTACTAGGTGTGAAATGTATTATGTTTAAAAAGGACAAGTGTAGGAAACACATTTTGGTTTCAGTCTTTGTAAATGGGTCCTGGCTTGAAAAGCTTCACATCACAAGAGGTATACTCTCTGCCAGGATACGGAGGGAAAAAAACAAGAAAATGGCTAAACTAAATTATGAATCACAATAAAATGCCATGATTCCTCTATCAGAAATTGTCATTGTGCATCTTCATAAATGTTTCCTTTTATTTTTTTTCAGATTTCTTTGAACATTCCTCCTGTAATTAATTTATATATAATAAATGGAAATAAACGGAGGTGATTTTTTATGTTTGTCTCTTCACAGGATGATTTCTTGGCTATTAGAGGTAGCTTTGTGCAAGTGAAAACACAATTTGCCTTGATGTCAAACGTAATAAAATCCTAAATATCCCTGGGGAGTCTATATAGCCAACATGAGCAAGCATCAAAGACCCGACCATAGGGTTTCAAACCCTGAATGTAAAGAAGGAGTCTTGACTGTTAAGTGTGTCCTTGTCTCAGATCATATGCATTTCGCATTCAGCATCATGTCTTGATTTATTAGCCAATTAAAGGAAAGCACTTTAGACACTGCAGGCATAAACTACAGATAAGCACTAGAATTACGCTTGGACCATATGGTGCAATTTCAACCTACCAGTTACATTGCGAATAGCAGCTAGATTACAAAGCTTGTTCAAGTTTGCTGAGAATTTTCAATGTAATTGTTGAAACTTACTTGTCCTGAAACTTAAGCTATCCTGATAGTCTTTTGAATATATGATAATATCTATAGTATATTAAATGAGTAGTGGAACTTGGCAGACCTATTTTTTTCTTAGCAAAAGATTGGTAACTGTTTTTTTTTTAATTATAACACTGGAATCAGACAAAGTGGATCCACAGGAGTGTGTTCTTCTCCTATACCTTATTTTAATAGATTTACAGAGGAACCTCTAAGGTACCTAATCAACTAGGAAATTTGACTGCAGTTCTTCCCTCCAGGAATTCATTGGCAAGAGAATCACAAACTGAGGTGCATTTGAATGCAGTGTAACAGTGCTCTAGGCCACAGAAATGTGTGTGTTTCAGGATCTTCTGGGTAACATTCGTCACTGCACAGCTCATGGACCTGAGACCAATTGTTAATTCCACAACATGTGAGCCACAGCCCGATTTATCAATAGAATCCACACAAGAGACAAGCAACTACTAACTCGCAAACCAAGAATGATTTATCAGCCTGTCCTACAAATTCTCTTTACACTGAAATGATGTAGAAGATGTGGCTAGACTATACAATTATCACATATTAAACTAAAGGTGGGGGGAGAGAATGAATCAGATGGCCAGTGTCCACAGAATCTGAAATCTGATACCAAGCAGAAAATTCCACATTAGAGCCGAACACCGGTCTTTGAATGGGGGATTTCTTAATGTTGGTACAATGTTCTCTAGGATATTCCCCAACTCATGATAGTCATTCAGGATTCTATAGTGTTCATCCCTAAAAGCAATGGGGTTCCTGTAATAACCAGTATGTCCAGGTACAAATCCCCCAGTCTAACAAGCTGAGCATACACTCTCAATATCACCTGCTGTGTAGGTAGTGAAAAGGTGAGTCACTCCCTTCACTTGAAAGCATGTTGACATCCCAGAAAGGTAGAAAAGCTGGTATGGAAGTATATTCTGGTGAGTGGGGAATTTTACTGAGGTAGAGAGTTTAATGGGTAGGCATGGGAAGCCAAACTTAGATGTCCAACTACATACTGCAATAAAAGTGCCTCATCACCAAAAAACTTGATTACAATTTTGAGGAGGAATATCAAGAGGAATATCAGCAATGTCATCTTGCATGACAAGCATGATTTCTACAATAATTATTACTATATACATAATTTTGACAAACACATAAGGCCTGATTTACTAAGGCAGATATTTTTTTCAAAACTGTTTTTCAGGCACAAAGAGACCAAGAGAGCATGTGATTGGTTGAGGTAGTTTATTTTCTCCCATCACAAATAATGTCACTGGAAATGGATGTGCAAAAAGTTTAACATGTGTTGAAGGCTTTGATAAATCCAGCCCATGATGTGCTTTTCTTTCTAATGCAGTCTCTGTCCTTGAAGAAACAGAACACAGCTACAAGCAAAATATTGATGTATTATTTACTAAAAGCTCAGTGAGCAGATGTTTAAAATGTGATCAAGTACCTGACTCAAAAGAATTTCACCACAGTAATGAAGCAAACATAATTTTGATTTCATTTTTCTCACTGTGCAAGACAAGTCTTAAGCTAAGATTGATATATGATCAAAGAAGGGGCTCAACTTATAAACAGATGTAGAAATAATAAAGAGAGGATGATAATCAATGGCTCTGTAAATCCTGCCTTTAATCCATTGCCTACAGAATGCTACATCATGTCAAACTAATACAATATCTAGAAAGCTCTTTGTTGATATTGCATTAGGGGGAAACTCTCCTGAACCATCTCAATTTAATATAACCATAGTTAGGCCTGACGTCTGATCTAACATTGCTGGGAGACACAGGGAATATGTATGCTGTAAAGCTCATATATTTTCATATATGTCATATATTCTGTATATTTTAGAGTATACAGAGGAAGATTAGATGGTCCGTATTCTTCTTGGAGGTACATAGAGACTAACATTACAGCCATCGATCACAATCTGCCCACAACTTTCTCTATGGCAGAACATTTTTTGCTTACCTTCTCCAAAGCTTCTGTCTCTGCATCTGAACTTACAATAAGAAATGTTCCCTTTCTCACACAAACACTGCATATTCCTGCACTACCCTCAAAACACCAGATGAAAAAGATAATATGTAAATAATATGCAAATCAAAACTCAGGATTCTCAAGTCTCATAGATTTGAATAATTGCAGTCAAATTTTCTGGGAGAGTAAGAGGTGAAAAGGGTGAACCCGACGCGGTTTGTCTGCATTACCATCACAGAGGAAATATGAATTCTTTAAATGAGCCCTGTTATTTCTGCTAGAAATGAAAATGAATCCTTCCAGAATGTTAAATAAGGTATATGGAGGTTATCTGTATGCTAGCTGAGAGCAGAGGAAAATAATTGCGAAAGACTCAGCTTCTGCAATAGAATTAATTAAACCTGTTTGTTCATTTAGCATACCCAGATATCCACAGTGATTTCTTGGTAGTAAGGTCAGAGGCAATTTCACCTTTGGCCCCTAGCTGTCATTCACAAGCTAAAAAAGAAAAGCATAGAGTCAGCTATGGCACCATAATCCTAAAATCCCAGTGCAAATCCTTTATCATGTTGTAGATGGGGTTATTTTTTGTTGAACTATCCAAAGACCAGATAACCAGCTTGATTATAAGATTCATGATAACATGATGACAGAGCACCAAGGTCATCTGTTTGTTGTTTCGATTTTAGCTCAAGCAACTATAAACTGCCCTCAGCAATTACAGCGTTCTTGGTACAGAAGCACCTTATTTATGATTTGGACACCTGAAAACACATTGACATACATGTCTAATTAAAATGACAGCCTGCATCGACAAATTACTGCTGCATCAGTGCACATGACCAGTTCAAGAATAGCTATTGGGCCCCATCCCCTGCCCCATACAGTGATATGATGATCACAGATATAAGGCTGAGAGAGCATTGGAGTAACCATGACAATAAAATATTGCACAGAATAGCACAATACAGAACGTGCCTTTCGCAAGTCCTGCTTCCATAATCTTCTGTAATCTGCAGCAGCAAGCTGCCCCTATTTTTATATTACCTATTACTCAGAACACAAACACATTTTAAAATCAATTTACAAAGCATTTTTTTCAGGGCCTTTCTAGGCAATGAAACACGTGGGGTTTTGAAAATTAGCATAAAAGTATGTTTCTTTGGACATAAACATTAGGGTGTTACAGTCTTGCGACTTCTATCCAGAGGTTGCAGGTAAATCTTGCTTGGTTTTCCATTAAAATATTACAAAACATAAAAAGATGGTACACAAAGAATAGCCAAAGGTTACTTAACTGTGTAGTTAACTTTATTTGTGGCTAACCAGTGGTTATGCTGGCAGCTTATGATCAACTAAGACTGGGGTTCTACTTTGCTTACACAATGGTCTGATGTAATAAGGTAAATTACCTAAGTTCTCTAATGATGACACTAATGAAAGATATTTTTAGGACTTTTGGAAAGGATAGGATTGTACACCCTATTAACTTTTATCCTCCTGCTTATTACCGCAAAAAGAAGTGAGTTCTCAGCTGACCTGGCTGGTTAAATAAAGGTGCAACAAATAATTCTATGATAAGTACAGTTGATTCTTTGAGCATGAGCCATTAGTTGAACCACTTTGTAAAGGTGTTCAGAGGGATGAGAGATCAAAGAACAGGTTTTTTTTACTACATGTGTTCCACAAAACCCATGGTTTCAAAGACTCTGAGATCAGGCAAGGATTGCATGGCATCCGTTAAATTCAGATGACATCAGACATTTCCAAGAAGAATAAAATGAAAATCTGAGAATATTTATAACTGGATGTGATCTGGAGAGTGTGTGTAATGTGCATAATATGTACAGTGCTCTTCTCTTCACATCTTTGTGTTTTACAATTAAACTGCCATTAACCCAAAGATTAATATTGCCATCATTCAAAGTGTGCTCAGACCGACAGTTTGTGAACTTGTAGTGATTTTACATTGTCATTGAACATTTTCTTTCCCCTCTGCATTAAAAATGTAGATTTAATAGGCAGACAAGCTCTCCCTTACCCCTTCCTTCTCTTCCTTTGCTTGCACAGTTGCAAGTAGTTTAATAGCTTTTACGTCATGAACCAACCCCTAAATGTGAGCAGTAGTCAAGGGAGTTACAAAATAAAGTTTCTATAGAACCAAGTCAGTACCAAGTCAATATTTTTTTAAGTAAATATTGAATAAACATGTATTTTAATATTGTTAATATGATATATGATGGTATTTCAATAATATTACAAAGTAATTTATAATCATATATAAACATAACATGGACATATACATATATTCTGGTGCAAAAAAAGAGAGCATTTGATTGGTTGAAGTAGTAATTGGTAGGTTCATTAAATTTTATAAAGGAAAGTAAAAGCTGTAGAAATTTAACAAAAACAGAGAAAAATTCACGGGTTGAGTTCAAGCCATTTGGAGTCTTACGGTCACTAAATTAACATAAGAGAAATGGTTTATTATAAACTATAACTAAAGTCAAAACTAAGACTTTAAAATGTCAACACTGAAGCATACTGTGGATCCAGCAGCCCTTATAACAGCAATATTTCAGTCCCACAACCCTAAAGTCAATTACATTACAGAGCTGTCAGGTATAATCCTTGTGCACTTCACTCATAGAGGGCATGGAAAAAGATGGAGACATTGGCAGGAGCTAAAGGTCAGAAACATAAAGTATTTAAGGATATGTGAGATGTCATGGGCCACAGGCAAGACACTTGCCAAGAAAATTTCATCTTTTTCTCTAAATTCAGTTCTGATCATGTTCAGGGAACATCGGATATGAAGACATTGAAATGTGCCTGATCGCACAACTATTGACAGGATGCATTACCAATGTTAAACAGAACTCGTATAATCTTGGGTCACTGCATGTCTGAAGGCAAAAGCAGTCTTGCAGGGTAAATATCTTTTTTCTGGAACATAAGAAAATACTTCATTCCATTCAAGTCATTTTTGATTATGAAACACAAAATAACTGTCAACATTCCACAGTATACAACATTTGTCTCTTCTGCATTACCCTCATCTCAAAGGGGCCCAGATATACTGCTTTCTGCCTTGCCTGGTTATTGTTCAAATCTGACAGTTCCCTTGAACTGGGTACAACCTTGGCAGTTTTTATACAGTGGCATAGACAAAGACTTCAGTTTTATGTTTTCATGAAAAAGTAGAGCAGGACCAATCTCCTCATCCCTCCCCTCTGCAACAAAACATTGATGGGAGGAAGCTTCATTCGGAGACAAAGGAGCTCTTATCATTCCTCCTCAAGGCCAGGCACAGGTACCAACACTTCAACAGCATTCTGGTTTAGAGCAGTGTGTGTGTGTGTGTGTGTGTGTGTGTGTGTGTGTGTGTGTGTGTGTGTGTGTGTGTGTGTGTGTGTGTGTGTGTGTGTGTGTGTGTGTGTGTGTGTGTGCACATGCACTTTTTTGTTCATAAGTATATGTTTGTATGATTGCCTGCATGTACATGTGTAGGCATGTATGTATGTATATGCGCATGTGTACATTATTTTCATATCAGTATTCGTTCTCAAACATCTGTCTGAGTGCATGTATGTTCATACTATGTGAAGAAAACAGGTAGGTGATTGCATCTTAGCAAGAATAATTTAAATACCACTGTACCAGATAATAACCCGTGCTCTAAACCACATTCCTGCCCCTAAAATTCAAAACTTTCTGATGACTGAATCTGATTTTCAATCACAATACAAATCCAATCACAACAGAAATATGTGATTATAATGACTGGATTTTTTCCATTGTCTCTGCATCATTATCCTATCTTTGTAATCCAGTGTTTTAAATCAGTTTTTACTCAATTGTATAGGCTTCTGGTCTGGACAAAAAATGTAGTACAAATTTCTATTCATGCTGTTGAGACTCTTTGGTTGCAATATTTCTTTGACATGAGTTGCAGGTGTGCTATGTTGTTGAAATCGGTATCTTGATTTATTCTCAGTTCTCTGTGAGATTGGTTTTTGTTGTATTTTTTGCCTCAATATTGAGTATGGACCTGCCTGTTCCAGCTTTCCTTTTGGGTTTCTTTTTTGTCTATCTTTTCTTTTTTCTTTTTGCTTTCTTTTTTGCTAATTAAATAGACATGAGGAACATCAATATTTTTCTCATTTATTTTTCACGCAATCTCACAAATAAAAAATGTATATCTTTCATATTTTGTCAACAGTTTTTTTACAGATCAGTGTATTTAGGGCCGAATTCAGATCTGCACTTAAATGCATTTTCCACGTAAATCTTCCCATTCTCACAATGATAAGTTATGTGGAAAAAGCACTTAGGTGCAGGTCTGAGTTTGGCCCTTAGTTTCTTTAAAAAAGGTTTTACTGGCTTAACTGATGGAACTATTTATAAAAACTGACCTGATGGACCAAAACAGAATGGGGAGACAAACCCTCATAAATAATCAAAATGGCTTAAAAACAAATGTTTCAAAAATATCAAAAGGGTTAAAAAATAACACCTACTGATGAATTTATAAAGGAGTAACCTGCATCTACATGTTTTTCATGTCTTTTTCATGATGCAAACATCAGAAAAGGAACCAGGAAAACAAGGATGACAAGAAAAAACATTTTTATTTAAAGAAATACCGCCCTTCCATGAGTCTTGCATGTAACAGAGCTGAAATAGTATGAAAAGACGGTTGTGAAAAGCTTCTTGAGAAAACTTTAATTTCAAGTATAATTCAGAACTAGCTGCACCGACAGGCATGGCAATTTATTCACAACAAGTCACACAGGATAGCAGGGACAACCTCACCCAGCTATTCACACAGAGAGGTATATGTCATGAGCCAGCAGTCCCACAGCAGTTCTCACTGAGAGACAACATGTCACTCAGCTCAGAAAACCCAACTTCACAACACATACTCGCACAAAGAGACATCACCGTCAGTTACAGCTCATCTTTTTCATCTGAAACTTTGTGCCATTGTAGAAAAATTCTATTTGGATTCTGCTCCACCCATCAGGCCCTTGGCCTCCACTGTCCCCAGAGAACACCACTCCAGTCCCGGACTACAGCTCTTTTAATCAGGATTCTTGGATTTCTATCCAAAAGCAATCACCATTCTGACAGGGGCGCTAGGATACAAATAAGTTGCCAGTTTGTCAATGGTCATTGACTCCAGTAACCTGATCTGAGGTGTGTTTATATAGCATGTCTGTCTGCAGGGCCTGTCAAAATGCCTGACCATGTGACTTTATCTGAGAGTCATTTGAATGGTTCCACACCTCTCTGAAATCATCCAGTCGCCAGCTATAGTGAGTGACCAATTATTGCATCAATTTTGCTAATAATTTGCAAAAATATTAATTAGACAAAGCTTGTCAGTGCAGTATGATGTGAAGCACCAATACAAATATATGGGATTCACAAAACATGAAAGCTATTAGTGCAACAACATCCACCTGCACACTCAGAGCACAAATTGCAATTTATCATCAGACAACACAAACAAAAATAATAATAACAGTAATAATAATAATAATAAACCAAACAAACCACAAAACTGTCAAAAATCAAAAGTGAACTAATTACAGCTAGGGCCATCCTCTGATTTTTCCAAAGCACAATGTAACAACTACCTGGTGCCCTTTTAATTAATTACCAGTTAATTTCAAAAAGGCATTCTCACACAGCACCCAGTCAATATAGTAATAGTAATAGTAATAGTAATAGTGAGTTAGTCTGTGCTCATTATTAACATTTTTCAATATTTGGAATAACTGAATCCTCCCGGTAACATCATTTTTACACTAATGAGTACTCTTACTATATTTCGACCATGCATGCCTTCTGAAAGAATTATTACAGTTTATTTATTTAAAAGTAGGCATACAACAATAAATAGTGAAAAATAAAAAACTAAAATTTCTGTTTTTACATACCAATCCAATACCATACCAATCTAAAAAACCAAAAGACAGTCCCTCTGGCTACATCACAAATTCCTCAAAGCAGTAAGCATTTCTGACTTCAAGCGAGTATCTTATTGCCTTTTTCTCTTAAATTCAATTTGCTTCGTTGTCTGTCCCTACTGTTGAGTAGGACATCAAGTGATAAAGTGTCGGCACACATTTATTTCAAAGTCATTCCACAGGCTTAGAACCTTATTTGTGGTAATTAGATGATTAATATAGATGATTATAATTAATGCAATGAGATGATTGCTTAACAAGAGTGGTGTGAAAAGACTATAGCAACCTCATTTTGGGATGTTGGGATGTGGAAACTACTCTTGACAAGAGATGTCAGGAATTTCTAAGAAACCTACCCTGTGTCCTTGGGTATATTGAAAGGTGCATAAAAAATAAAAGGTATAAATGATGTCATGTATGAGCAGCAGACCTCCCTGGGAAGAAAAATAGTCTGACCAGAATGGATGATATTTGTTATTCATGAAGCTTTTTTTATCAATCACAACACCAGCTCATTTACAAACCTGGAAGTGACAACAGAAATAGATAAATATCACCTGTCTATAACTGCATAATAACATATACATTAATAAAACATAAAAGCATACAAACAAGCAGGTTAAAATATTGCAGATTGTAAATGTATGCGATTGTGACTTTATTATATATTGTAGAAATAAAGATTTGCACATCAAATTATCAACTGCAAGAATGACTAGTCTGACTGCTTCTAATTTATTGTATGAATATCCTATCTAAAACTTTAAATTAAAAAAAGATTTTTTAAAAACATTTTTAAAAATAGGCTAAAACATATATTCCTACCCTCAGACTACTGGAGACTTAAGAAAGAGAAAACTGACAATGTGAAAAGCCTTTAGAAATTATATATGAGGACATAAACAAACCAGCTAAGATATAAATAGCAGACAGGGTGTGTATGATCCAGTGACCTTTATTCTGCATTCTGCAATCAGCCCCGGTTCTGAGTCAGGAGCAGTGGTGAAAGGTCCATTTGAAGAAAGCATGCTTTGATTAAGGGTCAAATGTATATGGCTGCATGGATCACATCATTGGAAAGCAGCTCTTCTCATAGACTCCCGGATTATTCCAAATAAATAATCAACAATGAGAGTCACATTTCGTATTCCAACAGGCATGCTGTGCCTCTAATAATAGTTCTTCAATAAAGAAAATTCTCCAGTTACCTGCATGATATGATTTCCATGATCATTTAATATCCCCAGGACTGATTCCACATGGTGGATATGTTGATTCACCAGGGAGAGCAGACTGTTCTCTGAAAACCAATAAATGAAAAGTGGTGCTTTATATAAGACCAACTTAGCACCAACATCTGGAAACACACTAAGTCACAGCCAAGCTGCAGTGTAGTTTATGCTACAGGGACTCATTCGGATCAATGGGAATTATGTAAATCATTCACAGTTTTTCTGTCAGAACGTCGAGGGTGACAACATAATCTGACAAAAAGGACGCATCAGCTTCAGCCGCCACGAATAATTAAAGTGACAGATTGCAACTGCCTGAATTTTAAGACACTTTGCAAGGCACTTCAGGGATTGAGTTAACATGGCTATGAATTTCTCTGTTCTGTCACTTAGCAAAATTAATAGTGATGGATACTGCTGTTTCACATTATGTTGATTTATGCTGTCATGGTGTGGCACCTTTTAGCTCACCTGAGGTAAATTGAAGAGCTGCTAGAGACAGCTCAAGTAATGATAGCTGATAAAGGCGTCTCAGATCTAGCTACAGATCCGTATATCTTGAATTGAAATTCTTGAATAATCAAAGGAAAGTGCATTTAATGTTAGAGTTAGGAGTTATGATAGCCACAAAACAAAAAACTGAAACGAGCATGGCAACTCTTAAGCTGATCTTGTAGCTGTTGGTCTTTCTGTGATTTCAGTGGTATTTATCATGTACTCATCACTAGTCCGGTTGCTAAATTATTCAAATGTTCTCTCAAACAGCCAAAAAGATATTCTTATAGGTGTACTCTTCATAGAAAAAAATGCTAATGCTGTTGTTGACAATCATACATATTTGTAACACTTGTCCGATAAGTGTATTTCAGTCAATATGGAGTTCAGTGTTTATATGTGTAAAATGCAGGAAATCATTGCATTGTAGAAATGCAGTATTTTTCTTCAAATACATCCTTATCTCAGGTCTTAATGCCTGATGAATAGCAGTTAAATGCATGGAAGACAAAGACACTGTAAATCAGGGCGATGCACTCTGCCACTGCAGCACTGGGCTGTTCTGACCATTACCTCCAGCATCTTCTACAAGCAGGAGTTCAATCTACCCAACAAAATCCACTCTGAAATGATGTTATTACATTTTGTATCAGCACTGTGGCTTCAAGGACAACAAACATTGGTGTACCATCAGAAACATCTACCATGGAATTATGAAGATGATTTATGAAATCAAATTCATCTACATGATTTAATGATGAAATTTATATACAAGGGCAATGGCCAAGACAAACAATTTAAAGACAATTAGTCCTTATTTACCATGCTAATTATATCATGTCAATATTAACATCTCCCTATGTTTTTAACAAAAAGCACAAACAGTAATGCAAAATAACTTTAAAGTAAAGCCAGGCCAGCCATGCTTTACATTAAACTGGCCTCAGGAAGAAATTTTCCATCAGATGATCTGTGGTAGATCAACGCATTTCAAATTATATATACGGATATATTTCTGCAAGAGTATTTCTGTCCATTTTTGGCCTTTTGCTGATGATGTCCTCCCCATTAAATCCCACACTGGCTGATACATACACTTAGAGCTTTTATACACTTAGAAATTGTAAAATCAAAGTGCATAATCGTAGCATGTTAGTGCATTTTGGGGCACGTCAACACTACTTTTGCTAGTTTAACAGTGGATTATTTGGGTGTAAAGTAAGGTGCATGATAAATAAAATATGGACATCTGATCTTAATCATGGGTGTGGTTTGGGCATACCAAGGAATAGACAAATCAAAGTGACATCTTCTATTGCCTTTAAAAAGGCTTCTATCTATCGATCTATCTATCTATCTATCTATCTATCTATCTATCTATCTATCTATCTATCTATCTATCTATCTATCTATCTATCTATCTATCTATCTATCTATCTATCTATCTATTTTTAGCAATCCGCTTCTTGGTAGATTGCTACTATAATAGCTGAATTAGTTAGCTGAAGAAATGAGAGAGTCACCGCTTAGGGAAACAGACCTGCTTGTGCGCAGGGTAAAAGTAAACAAGCACAGGTAAAAGTGAGAGTTTTGTTGGCATGATATACAGTTTTCTCATTTTTTTATCAAAACATTTGAAGCACATTTTCCTCATTCCAAACATCATTTATATTACAGGTTTCATGTCTTGAACAGACATACATTTTCTCCTAACATCTATCCCTCCTGGGGGAATCCCCCAGAAGACTGCAGAAATTACAAAGTGAAGGAACCCAAAATTTGCCCTGAATTCCTGTTTTACCCATTGCAGGCTGGCAGGTGTTTTGGGGAATTGAATGTACTAACTCAGGAATGACTCACTTACAAATAAATTAAGCAACAACAAGTATTTTCTGCCTGTTACAGCCTTGCGGGACAGGCTTATCCAACATGGTCTTGTAATAATGTGGCAAAAACGTCGTTCAAAATGAGTTCAGATATTGCACGTTTTCGCTGAACTCACTGAGATATCCTTTTGGAACCATACTAACCATTATAGGCAACCAGGACTGCCTTGAGTTATTACAGATTATTCATGCACATTTCTGTGAGATAAATTCATTTTTGAATTTTTGATTCACTATATGTTGAAGAAAAACAATGCTTTACACACACATACAAACACACACACATGCACATACACACATGTGCACATGTACACCCACACACCCACTAAGCACAGACAAAGACAGACAAAGAGACCACAGCTTTATACATCAAATATCCAAAACTGATTAAGTTACTTACAGGAAATCAATTTACATTTTTCTTAGGCATACATTTTATAAGCATTCTTATAATTCGCATAATGGCAGATTTTTGATGGAACATTTAATTTTCACAACAATTTATTTTTTTATTCAGTCTAGTATTGAATCCTGACTCTGCTAGTGGTGTCTGAGTCTGGCAGCAATCTCCTGTCTATCTGAACCAGCTGTGCAGTAAATGTACATCTCTGGCATGATGACTGTAAAGCTCAGCTGCAGGGTGACTGCAGAGTGAAAAGAATCACAGTTTGGCTGAAAATGTTCTACTGATGAAACTGGCATGAAGGATTAAAATTTAAGAAAACAGAAAGAATACAGCACAAAATATAATATATTTGCATTATGCTTTGCAACTGTATAAGCTTTAAATGGGAACGTTGAAAGAATTATGAGGAAATTTAGCAAATATAAATTGATTTTGTTTTGCAAATACTGTAAATAGTATTTTCACAATCAAGTTAATTGCATATGATTTCACATTCCTAGTCTATATAGTTATAATATTTCTTCTGAAAAGCATTGATAACAGTTTGAGGACCAAGGTAGTGTGTAAAACAGATCAAAAACCAATACTATCTGGCTAAAGTGATTTGCTCATGGTAGGCAATGATATTTAACAACAGAACTGTTCAGTACTGTGCAGACTTAATGGTACAGAGGTCAATTAACGGGAACTGCTGAGCGCATAATAGTCTTTGTGTTTAATGCAGAGGTCCATCACAGTAACACTGACTGCTGCTCGGTCTATGGAAGGGGGAATTTACACACTAATAGAGATGATAAAAGTGCAAGGCTGGGGTAAATTATATTTATATTCAATAATACTGTATTAATTATGAGGACTGCAGAGGAAATATGGAATTCAGCAATTGAGAGCGGATAATCAAATGTAAAGTAGAGTAGATCCAGCATATGGAATGGATTCTGGAGAGTATTAGGTGGGTATTTTGAGTTGATGGGGTAACTTTGATAAAACAAAAAATAGACTGGGATCTCAACCACACATCTTCCTAAATTATATGTTTTACAAATGCCTAGATGAGAGCAGTAAAATGAGGAGTTTCTGCCATCAAAGCCCCTGCAATGGATAAAGACAGTTGGAAGGTAAAATAATTAATGTCTACATGTTGTACTGGTTGCTATCAGCAGAACATGTTCCATGATGATGAGGATATTGAGATTGTATTGACTGAAATCACACTTCACTGAATTTTTGGTTCTCTGAGCTATGAGGATGAGCTGAAAATTTTGATCAATATAACCTATAACTCTAGTCCTCAAACACAATATTGAGGAGACAACTGTGAATATAAGTGCTAAACCTGCTACATGTGTCTACCTTATGCAAAGTGCAAAGACAATCATGAAAATAGCTTCAGTATAGCTATTTTAGAACAAAGTTTTATGGATTTTATATCAGTGATTTACTGAGAACAGACCCCCTTCATCCTGTTATCCCTGACTGCCCTAAGGCTTAAGTGGCTCCATAGGACAGACAGTATCTGGAGGAAACACAATCTAATTCTGCTGCTCTGTTGCAGGGCCTGGTGCCAGTGGCTAAATTGGAAAAGCCACAAAATATGCATCCACAATATCAGTAACTCACCTGTAATTAATGATATAGACATGGCCAGTCAACAACAATTTGATGTAACTCCCAAAGTAATATCTCCATGATCTACAGATGCAACACATGACCAACATAATATAATTGTTAGATTTTTCATATAACTGGGATATAATCCCCGATAGAAATAAAGATCCTGCATCGGGCTGGATAGCAGATCAAATCAGGAGTGCATAATTAGATTCTAAAAGTAAACATTCTTATTGAAGTTCAACAACAGTAAATTTCAAACCTGCTCTTGCAATACATTGTTCACAGTTTACCCTCCAAAACACAGTGTGGCTGATGCAATATGTCACAGACAGGTAACAAAACTTAGCTAAATTAAATGCATGTTAAAGTAAGTTTTAAGAGATGAAATCAAAGACAATATCAAAAGTTTTATCGTTAATTACACGTGAGGAGTAAGTTTGCATTACCTGGGCATACCAGTGAGGACTTTGCTTTTCTGTGCAGTCACCCATAGCCCACAGAGTAATTAGAAAGACCTCTCATGGCCAGACAGAGATTGTTTCATTTCCCTGCTTGCACCACCAGCAGAGGCAAGATACTGAAATCTAGAAAATGGCAGGATGATGGTTTGGCAGTCTCAGAGTATTTGGCTTGGAATCTTGGGTAAGCACTCACCCTATGGATGGTCAAATCATAGCTTTAGGAACTTGAATACATGGAAATTGGGACATGGGAAAGAGAATGGACATAGACTTTGAAACACACAAAGAAAGGTAATTGTTCATTGTTATTTCTTCATGTTCATTCTGACAGGGAAAAAATGGCCACAATTATTGTGGTATGATGGCCAGCACTTGACACTGGGAGCTAACCATGCTACTCCCTTCTGTAGCAATGTGAGAAAGTATGTAATGCTTAGATGTATTCACCCACCTGATACAGCATTACTTTTATGTCAGAGTATTGCACACTAGTGTGCCTGAGTACATGTTGTATTTATTACAATGTAAAATTCTCTGCAGCATTTTAATAATCTCAAGTGATGCATGATTTACTGAACAAGTATATGTGTCTGTATTTTTTAGGGCCAACACTTTTATTTCGGTAATGATATGTAATAAAATATAGAAGGTCTAAAGAAATATATACTTGGTGGATAAATGCTGTAGAGATCACTCTCTCTTATCTTTCATCTTTTCCAACTCTCACAGACTTAGCAGAAACTGGACAGAATGCAAGCAAGAAGGAACTTCATGTGGGCTGGGGTGGTGCAACATGCTCCTGTTACCCATGGAAGGGAATGTGTAGTTGTTGTAACAACCTGCTTCAATGAAGCAGTGCAATGCTGCTCTCTGTCTCTCTCTCTCTCCCTTGTACAGGTATTGTGAGTTGTCACTTTGGGAAGTAAACAAAAAGACTGATTCACACTGAGGCTTCCCTGTACTGACAGAAGAACATTGTTGGATAGATATTACTGTTTCTAATGTGAATATATGCATTATTATCTTGCATTCACTGATTTAATGAGGTTTTACAATGTGCAAATGCTTTCCAAGCATGAAAGGACTTGATTATATGATCAGTAGTCTTGACGATTTGCTGTCAGCATCAGTCTCTTAATTCAGAGGGGACAATCTAACCCAATAAAACATATGGGGTGCCACACCTGACAATCATTCAAATGGCTATTCACTCCAAAAGATTCATGACCAGCATGCATTAAATGTTAATTACTTAGAATTGCTTCGTTTTTCTATTTTGCTGTTAATGGATTTTAAATCATCTCACTGACTGACCAATATATTTTGAGTAGCAAACCTTCGAAATATTTTGATTGTGGAAACTGCTCAGAGGACTGTAACATGGCAAAGCAAGGAGAACAGTCTTAACTCAATGTTACACCTGGAAGCCTATGACATGTACCACTCAACTCTGCCCTGAGGTTCTGGATCAGGTTTTCAGCTTGACTTGCTGGAAATCCACAGGGAGCTAGGACTTAATTCCTCCACATCTGCTGAAATGAAATGCCTTTTCTTTCCTTTCATAAAGTTATTTTCTTGAATCTGTAGCAAATCTCCTAAGGAAAATTTAGAATGGATGGCTTTGATAAAGAGTGTGAAAGAATAGTTCTCAGTCTGTGGTAAAGTGACCTCAAGTACTCCTGGATGCACTTACTGTAGCGGACAATGGAGCACTCTTACACCACCTTTCTAAACTACCAAGGTCCACAGCAACAGAAAAAGTATGAAGATTCCAAATACAGTTGGAGTTCAGTGGAAGAAAATAGTAGAAAAGATAACTTGTTAAAAGCCAACATGTTTCTGAAAGCAAACTTCATTAGGATTAAAAGCAGGATAAAATAACAAGCTCATTCATTAAAGGCACTTATGTGAACATAATATTAGCAGAAAAAGCAGTTTCCATGGAAACACATTTGAGGCTGCAATGATTCACCAGAAAATGTCACTATGCGTGTTTCTTTCTATGTACTGACATAGAAACACTAGTTTATAATACTATTTGAACAATCTATACATTTTAAGAGACCTAAATTCACCAGGGTAATACAACATAAAAATACTTCTGAGAGATCATTTCCGACCATCAGTTTTATTTCTGCATCACTCAAGAGTGGCACGGACCTTTTTTGTTATGCCAAGCGCTATTCAGTAAGCTTTCAGGCTCAACAACAGAAACCATGCCCATTACTCACAAATCTGAAATGCTTTAGAAAGATATGACTGATTAATTTTCATTTTTTATTTATCATTTATATGGTAATTAATAAGTATCCATGAAAATTACTCTGAAAAAAAAAAAAAAAAGATCACACATGACTCAAGAGGAAGAGCAGCTATGTTTTGTCTTGATCCTGCAGTTCAGATAAGGATATCAAGGGGACCTAGATAGACTAGATGATATTGGCAGGTTTTTATTTAACCTGGAATTGGTCATTCTGGAAATACACAATACATATAAGTTCCTTTAAACTGTCAAATATAAAATCAGCAAAATGACAAATTCTGTTTTCAAGTACACTTACGTGAAGTAAGTCTGTTTTGACAACATAATAACTAACAACATCCAGGTGTGTACTGTATACTATGAAACAAATTTATGGGCAAGAAAGGGATGGGTGTATGGCTATACTGCCATCGTCTGGACAAACTTGGTAAGTGCAAGTTTTAATAAAAATACCATTCGGACAGACCAATAAATAAAGCCTGGAAAATTCATGTTAATTTAGGATAAATAACGTTTAAAATTGATCATTTTCAATGAGCTACTAAAGTTTGTGCTGGCGTTTGACTTTTTTCAGCGCTCACCACCAGTTGTAACCTGGAACCTTATTTCTATCTAAGTGTGGAGAAGGGGGACGTTTTTGCACGATGTACCAGTATTTCTGACGCAATCTACGTAAAACTGGCAAGCTGAGAGTTTTTGCAGGACTCGAACTGAGTCAAGCAGTACTAAGACAACTAGATCGCAGAACATGTTCCAGAATGCCGGCAGGGGATTTGCAGCAGTGAGTCGTGATCTTTATAAAACCAGTAATTTTAAGTATGTATCTCTTTTACATGCGGCAAGGCCTCTGCAAGTATCCTTCCCCAGGACTTTCACCGACGGCGTGAAGGGCAGCGCAGAGAGCAAACAGCCGTTTGATACTTCCTTATTGGAGTTCCTTGTTTGTCCGCTCTCCAAAAAGCCTCTGCGGTGAGATTACATTTCTAATCTTTAGCTGATTTTTTGTCCACTTTCCGTTTCACTATTCATGTCCGTGCCGTACTTGCCTTAATCTTTTGTCACTAAATGTCAACCAGTTCTCTTGCGAGTGACAGGTTTTGCCAACGTTAGCTGTCCAGCCAATTTAGCGACTTATTTTTCAATATTTAACCCAATTTACCATTTAAAATTTAAATTGGCTCGTAAATGTATAGTTGGCTAACAACATCAGGGTCGACAAAAAAGTATTCAATGAATGACGTTCTCCTTGGTATTCTGAACACACCCTAGCTATCAATAATATTATATATATGTTAAGAATATGACGATTTCTTTGGTACAGTGTTGTTGAAATCTGTTGGCTAATGTGTTTAACGTTACTGTTCCAGGTACGAAGAGAAGACGAATGAACTTATAAACGATGAGCTTGGAATTGCTTATCCTATAATCGGTGGCATTCCTAACATGGTACCCCAGGACGCCAGATTGATTCATAGAGATATGGAGGAGTGACAGACGCCAAAGTCACCATTGTGAAATACCAAGGGCCATCAAACATAATCCTATACTAACAACGTCTGTCATTGAAATGGTATTTTCGCTGTCTACTGTGACTGTGCTGGTCCCAATTGTTTCTCTTTTTGGACTTTTCTATTCTGCGAGTGTGGATGAAAATTTCCCTCAGGGATGCACCAGTACAAGCAGCGTGTGTTTCTACAGTCTCCTATTACCAGTTACCATCCCAGTCTATGCGTTTTTCCATTTATGGAAGTGGATGGGAATTAAACTATTCCAACACAATTAGTGCTTTCCAGCATAAAAATGTTTTTTAAAAGTGTAATGTATATGTAAAATAAAGTTTTTTTTTGGTTTGAAATGAAAAGTGTGAGAGCATGATAGGTGTACAAGGTTTAATTTTCACTTGCTAATGTAAAGAGTACATAAAATGCACTTTATAATTACAGGAACCACAAAAAATCACACAAAAGTGTAGGAAATACCTTTGAAAACACTTCCAGGACAATTATTATACACAATAAAACTATCAGGTCTTGGAGTCAATAAATAAATCACAGGCTTTTGAGAAAATACAAGCTATCAGAAATATGCAAAAAGTGGTAGGACAAAAGCTTTATGTACAAGAGAGAAGTTAAAGGGGTCTGCAAGAGACAAAGCAATGAAAAACTGGTTGTGCAGTTGGTCAGAAGTTATTTCAACATGTACAGATAGAGGATGATACATATTAACTTTGGGATAATAATGTTTGGATAGATGAAATGAGAAAAGGTTGAATTACCACTGACACGACAGGAAGTATCAGCAGTGGATCTGAGCAGCCCATATGCAGCTCTCTTGAGGAACACAGCAAAAAGTAATCTCAAAAACATCTAAACAAACTCCGATTGTCAACAATAAAAGAAATGATTAGTGAACAGCTGGCCTTACATTTTTTAAACAAAACATTTAAACCTTTAAACATTTAAAATCCTAAATTATGTATTAAACAATACATTATACAAGAAGATACATTAAGCAATACATGGCATATCAATTTCCCAAAATGTGAATAGATCAAGTTGTCTTTATATGCAAAATGAATGTCAATGGACTCAAAATATGGAAGCAACACTCAGAAACAAAAAACTAATTTGGAAATGCTTATTTCACTTGAGACCTGATATTTTAAGTTGGGTTAATAAACCTATTGTTTCCTTAGTGATTGTTACCATAATGTCAAATTGCTTTTGAAAATGTAGTTGTCATTTTAATTCTTGAAATGGTATTCTTAATTTAGATCTGATGAGTGTCTAGCTTTCATGGTCAGGCTTATTTGTGACATCTTTGATTTGGTATGGGAAATATTCATAAGGGGAGACTGGGGCTTGGAAAACTTCTCATCCCCCTTCATTCTAAAGAAAAAAGATTCATTCAGCCGGGTCTGAACCACCTTCAGCTGAGTGATGCCAGTCTTACTCATTGCATGCATGCAGCTTTGTTCACTTGAGACTGAACCTTTGATCTTGGGATCGAACAGGTCACAACTGGCCTCCTCCCATTCCTGTTTGACTGAGCTGGGCTTCCTGTGGGGTATCTTGGGCAGGCTTAGGTCAAGTGCTTGTTCTGTGCAATCTCTTCTCTGGTGCAACTTGTGAAACCTGAAGGACATACACAGCCCTGGAGAGCTGAAGAAGTCGTTGGTTTGTGTGGCTTTCTCAGCAGTCAACTTGAGGAAGAGCCCTTGTGATTGCTGCTGGCCCTGTCTGTCAGGTTGTCCACCACTGGTCAAGGAGAAACTGGTCGTCAGACTGACACTCTCATTACTTGAACTCTCTGCAGGTGGGACAGTCTTCTGGGTAATGAAAAGGTCTTGGCTATTGTTGTTATCAACTGTCCCCTGAGAAACTTTACAGCCATACTCCAAAGGGTGGTCAACAACATCAGCCTCACCTTCAGAGACTGATTTCATCTTTCTGGGCCCAAAACCTGGCTTCAATAACATCCTTTTACCACATGACACAAGGGGACTGGTCTGTGGTGCATTCCTTTGCTTCTTTACATCTCCCTGTCCTTTTTTCACTCGACTGCGAACATCAAAATCAAGGGAAAATGGCAAAGGGTCAAACATTACTCTCTTTCTGAGTGGAACGTCATCTTTTAATTTCTTTGTATGGACAAGAGCTTGTTCTGGGTTGCGTTGCTGGTGGTATGATCCCTTAGATACTGCATATTGGTGCCCGAGTGATTCATATCTTTCAATGCCTCCACTTTCTGATAACTTGATTTCCTGAGATGCTGAAGTTTCTGCATCCTTATCTAAGAGGACAATGCCATCTTGCTCAAAGCTACACAGCCGTTTATTTTTATTAACCTTCCTCTGTTTCACAGGCAGTTGAAGAAGACAAATGTCTTCACAATCTGATTTGTCTTTGTTCTTCTTTTGTTTCTGGTGCTTGTCTTTCTGCCTTTTTGACTTTTTAGCCTTCTTTCTGGAACCACTACAAACTGACTCAAACCTGTTGTCAGTATTGTCATTCCACAGGACCTCTGCCTCCCTTCTAACACAACTCCTCCTGTTTTTACTTTTGAATTTCTTTGTCTTATTTTTGACCATATCCCCATATAGTGTATCATTTGCACTGAAGTCTTTCATCTCTTCTGTTTGAAGTGTTGACACTGTCTCCTGTAATACAATTTAAGATAAAAAAAAATTTCTTGTTTAAGATTTAAGTTACTATCTGTTTTACTTTGTAAAACAAATAGATGCAAAGCATTCCAGTTGTGATTTATACATTTCTGCAATGAATAAGTATGATGGCAAGTGTCCTACCAGGTACTTTTCCCACTTCTGCTGTTCCTCCAGAGTTGGTGAGGAATGCTTACTCTTCTTCTTTTTGGAAACCATGTGATCTAAGCAGGGACAAGCTCTCATGAGCAGTGAACATGTAAATAATACATGAGAATGAATCACAGCAGGAATTGAAATGTATACAAGATCTCTCTATAGTTTGACTACTCAATAGTGTTCTATCCAGGTTATTCAGATTTCAGTCTATTCAATGTTAAGTGAATAGGAGAAGTTAACTTCATATATTCAGTTTTGGTGTTTCAGTAAGTTAGGGGGTCAAAGTGGAATACTAATGGCTAAATCACTGATGAGTGAGTCTTTATAAAAAGCTAAATTTCAATGAGATTGATGCATTGGTAAAGGTGTTTTCAAAGTCTTCTTGCAAATAACAGATGCCTTCATGTAAACGTCACAAATAAATCTTATTCAGCCTTTCAATACATTTGTATCAAAGAGAAGATAGGCAAGAAAAAAACATCATTGGACAATTTGTTTTCTGTCCTTATTTAAGAATTATTAAGTATATTTGACAATATAACGAGCAGCCTGTACCTAGCACAGTAAAACCGAAGACGTTATTATGAATTTAGAAATCTCTTCCGGGCAGAATTCTAAGGCGCCAAAAGATCCAAAAGGCAACGTCCGGAAAATTAATTTTAATTTCAAACATTTGCCGTTTTACATTCTTTCGAATACTGGCCAAATTAAATTAGAAAGGCAATTTGTAATATGTAATTTGTATATATAAAAACTTCCAACGTATTTAAGCCAATGAATACACCCTTATCATTGTTAACGAATGCGTTTTATGTCGCTGCACTGGCTACAATTACATTCCTTTAAACGGGTACGTGTACAGTTTGCACGACTACTACGCCCCATTTATACTGTGATATTAGTTAGCTATGCACATAGCCTGAGCCCTACTTTTTAATGACGTACGTTTATTAAGTTTGCTGTGCAGCTGACCAGATCATAATATGAATCATTAAACATATCGTCTAAAGTACAGTAAGTATAAAATATGGTCGATAAATTCCACAACAAATTGCGTATCTCAGCTAATGTGTGTAAATATAGCAGCTAGTTAATAAACCTAGTGAACACAATTCAGGTTGGCCCACTCGTTTTGATACTGGATAGATAGTTGTTAGCTGTTGTGTTTTCAAAATTGCATTTAAATTCAATAGAGCTACCTCAAATATGAGATTCGATTTGAAACTTTCTTGAATTTGGTAATATCTGTAAACTTACCATCAGATTTTTCTTGTTTGCCTCGAAGTTTTCAAAACGCACGCTTAAGTCATCTTGGATGTCAGGCGCATGCTCGAAGTGGGCCTGTACCTGTAGCAAAGAGGAGCGTCGTTGAAAACGGACTTTGAATTCATCGGCAAAGGATATGTATAGGAATTCAATTAATTATCCTTTATAAAGTAATACACCTATCATGTTTTAGGCTTCTGAAAATGTGTGCTTGCAAAAGCAACAGTTTTAAATGGCTAAGGCCGGTTTAGTTTGTGATGAGGACATTGTACCTACTTGGACAAACTAAACTGGAACTTGTGTTGTTGGCCTACCTTTGCAACAAATATAGCCACCACAATTTTATTTTGTTTTAGTTTTCTTTGTGGGTTTCGCAGAATATTATTTGTTGTAATATAAGATTGTCTTTCACTGCCTAAAACGCCACAAGATATCCGATACTGTGAAGCATGACATTTAAGAGGTAATATTGTGGAATAGCTTCTTTGTTTCAGCTAACTAATAGCCAACTGAAATGAAAATATGTCTTGCAAATGAAAACAGTTTACCTTGAAACAGACAAAAATATTCCTGTGTTTAAACCTATATGTGGAGACTGTTACGATGTAAGTTGGATTTCTCCAGTGGCTCCTTACTTTGAATCTCTCCCTTTACATCTATTCAAACATTGTGAATCACCTGTCTAGCTCACATTAGGGCATTCAATGACACCATTTGCTCTGAGTTGCCATTGTCGTTTTACTGTGGGAAACAGTCAATCAGAGTCATCATCCCGAAGTGAATAATCTCAGCTACTGAAAATAAGCAATGCAGCACAAACATGGCTCACAGACCCTTCCCAAGCATATTTAATGTGAAAATAAATTCTGGTGTTGCGTGATCAGTATATGCAGAAAAACACATGCATCAATGCAGTCTTTTTCATGTGCTCAGTCAACTTGAGCCTGCCTGAGAAAGGGTGATACAATAAAAATATATATATATTTTCCACCCAGAGTGATGAAAGAGCTTGTAATGGAGCAGAGGTGGGGGAGATTTGGTTGTCACTGCCCTAGTGTGATATAATATGAATATACTCAAACAAAAAAGATCTCATGTTATACTGAATTATTAAATGAGCATGACAACATTGGAATCCTTTTAATGCATGTTTTATACTTAACCAACCAACCAAATATTTATTCAATCTGAATATAAAATTTATTTTCAGGAATCTGTTTTATATGTTTTCAGTCCACAACAGTCTTTTAGATTTGTAGTGCCTGAACACTGATACAATGATATCTCCACTGAGGTTCTTCACAAAGAAAGATAGAAATGAAAGGTGGTGCCTTTCTTTTTGCTGGCTGCATTAATAGGTCACTGAGGTCAGGTACAGCATCAGGTACCAGGACCATTCTTTTGGAATTCTGTAAAAGAAGTGTCATCTATTGTGACATCTACAGTGCACTGTAGGGCACAGGCAATGCAATGTGACTTTCTGCCACCTGTGTGCAATAATCATATGTGATCGATGGAAGGTATTTATGTTTGAAATAAATGCCAGTCATGAAGTGTTGATTAGCTGAAACAGACTAGGTGATAGGTAATGATGGATATAGTTTTACATTGCCAGGGGGTTAGCAGAGTAATGTGGTGGCCTGCTGGCAGGCTTGAATGTTGGGCTTCGCTGTTAGGTCACGAGTTTGTCATGACCTAACAGAGAAGTCATGAGGATTCATCTGCCACTGAAACATTTATCATCCATGGCTGTCCATTACATTTGATTCATGTAATAAAGTATTATATATAAACATTTTGATTTGTAACTTTTTGTTAGGTATCAGTGGTGGCCTACCAGATAAAAGTTGGTGATGGCAGATGTAGCAATTGTGGAACTGCAGATTACGTGATTGCTGTCATTCTGCTTTGTTACAGCCTTAACATTAAATTGCTCATTATACAATTTTGTTGCCCTGAAAAGAACTTGTAACTCTGAAGATTTGTGGAGGACTCTGTTTTCTTTATAATTATAACCTGAACTACTATATAGCAATCTTTAAACATTTGCAAAGGAAATGATAAATGTTGAACTATTACTGAATCCAGTGGTCTTAACAGTTAGTGCCCTTTTAATGCAAAGCATTCTGAATAACAAAACTTAAAATCTGAAATAGAAACATAGATTCAATACAGGACCAGAACAAGAACCCCACTAACTCTACAGATTAACAAAAATGTGTTAATTGAATTATGTTCACTTGAAAACAAAAGTCATGTTTTCAAGGTTATACTGACAATATTCTTGCCATGATGAACACTGTATCAGTCCTAACATTGCTACACCAACAGCTATTACTTGCATTGGAAAGGTCCAGCAACCATTACTCACATTGTAATTTCAAACGGTAGTCCACATTCTGAATTGAACATGGCTGTGTTGAGAGCTCAGGCATTTGCCTTTAGTAGCTATCTGCCAGGGTCGCACAGGGCTCCACCATGAATATCCTTGCTTGTCTGCTGATAGGATGAGAGAGGGAGGTATCCAGTTCATTCACACAAGTGTTAAATGTGTTCATTTTTCTACTTTGACAATGACATAATCTACAGGAGTTTCAGATGTTAAATCCCAAGTCAGAAGGACACAATGCAGGTGTGTTATGTAAGCAGTATTAGAATGCAATGGTGTATTACAGCCATGTGCTGTGGTGTACATTGTGTATGGATGACATCAAAATTCTCACCAGTTTTCCATTCCTGGAAGTCAGAGTATCATACCAGCACATAGAAACCTGTTTGGAACTGTTAATTGTGGCACAGGGAATTTGTTTGATCTCTGAAAGGTAAAATGATAAATGTGTCAACTCCTTAGCTCTGCTTCTTTTTGTAAGTGAACATCAACTGGATTAACATCAAAATTCAGGGTTTCTGATAAAACAGACAGAGCAATTATATACCTCCAATACTTGACTTATGATGAGCACCAATATTTTATATTTATAAAAAATATTTATATTTATAAAACATATAATCAATATTTTTTATAATTTTCATACATCTTACTTTCTCTTATTAAATTCTCTTATTAATACTATATTTGAAATTAAATGTAACTAAATCCCCTTGCAGTATTGTCAATGCCTTTTATAGAGTATGAACAGAGGATGCTTGATTTAAGACTAAATAATAAAGTGATGCTTCCTGTACCCTGGCACCAGAGCTGGCTGTGCTGCCATGGCAACTGTGAAGGCTATGATGCAGGCTGTTTCTGCTGCCTGGAGTTCAAGTGCTGAAATGGTACACAAGAAGCCTCTCTGTTTGTGTTGTTTTAGCACTATACTTAGCAGACAACATCCCTTGGCCCACTGTTAAAATCTCTCATCACATTCTTGCCTAGAGAGAGGCTTTTGACACAAAGTCGGCTACACCGGCACATTACACAGATTGTACATGTTTGGGCTAAAGTGGAGCTTGATTTGGCAGAGAAACAATGATTAATTGGGTTGAGGCTCAGGATAAGAGGGACTATAGAAACCCTCTGTAAGGGAGCTGCACCTTTTCATTTGGCGCTTAGCAATATTTCAGTCTTGTCTGCTGTTACTCAGGGTGAGGGTCAGGCAATTATGTTCCTCTAGTCACTGGACTCTGATCTCTGCCAAATCAAAGGAAATGACACTGTGTAATTTTCTGGTAAGAAAAATATTTTCTTTGCTCTGTCAGGCATGAATAATATGAATCATCATGGACCTCACAGAGGACACGGTGTCTTCTCAGTATCCACACAGCCTGCTCCTGTTTTCCTTTTTCTGGAAGCTTTATCGTGGAAAGTTTGGGGTTTTTCCACTTCCCATACGATATTTAACCTTCGATTGTTCATGCCATACAAGAACATTTTCTTGGATCTCAGCATATTACACTGTTACATGAAGGCTCTATCCTGCTTCTGTTCTGTTTCTGTTCTGTGACACAGATCAAAAAGTACAATATGTTCTTGTCAGGGCCATGACAGGGGCTCAAATGCAGAATAGAGTAAAATAAACAGATGTTTATTTAACGCCAAGCTCAATTCCAAAATCCAAAAATCAGTGTCAAAAAAGGCAAGGTCAAAACCAGGAAGACACAGCAGTCAGACATAATCCAAAATCAAAGTCAATAAACAGGCAGAGTTCAAACCAGGTAGACATGGCAATAAGGTTTAAACACAATCAAAAAAGTAAAGTCAAAAAACAGACAGGGTAATAGACAGGGTAATAAACAGGCAGACACACAGGCAGATTGCAGGGTGTGTACCAGGAAACAAATCACTGAGACAAAATGGCAATGGAAACAGAAACACAAGGAGTTTAAATACAGAACTAACAAGGTAAAACAGGGAAAAGGTGTGTGATCTGGCAGGTGAAACTGAGCAAGCAATCAGCTAATTAACAATCAATAAAACAACCAAGCGGGGAACTGAGGGTGGAGCAAATATGAGGGAAACGTAAACACAAGCACATGGCACAGAGACGGGGAAACATGGAAACATAACAAAAACAAAGCAAAAAGGCAGCTAAGATGCCAGAATACTGACCTTTGTAGCCAGTAGGCTGCAAAACAGGTTTCTTATTATTTCCCAGACATAAGACCAAGAGCATGCCTTTGTGGTTGATGTGACAGTGAATTCTGCTTGAACAAATTAATACCTTAATGCATCTAAATGGTTCGGCCACAACCCAAATGTGTTCCTGTCCAATAAAAACCATTAGCAGTGGGCAGGGCCATGAACGACATCTCCTCAAGTAGTTGTGGATGTGTGGGTAAAGGTAAGCCCTAGCAGCTATTCCACACGCTTTAAAACAGAGCTGTTGCACATTTTCTGCAATAGAACACAGTGTTCATGCCAGGCCTGGAGTAAGAAGAAGGTATCACACTGTGGTAAGTACCACCAGACCTTAGATGGAGTGTGGTTAAAGGAATTGACCCTGTTAAGCCCATGTATCTTATAGGCCCACTTTCATTTTTATTTTGCAATTTTAAAAAATGAAAGATTGTTTGGTAAATGTAAAGTGTCTCATTCAACCAACAAACATGTTCATTATATGTCCCTTTTTGTTTGGAGCCAAAATGATGTTTCCATATTAAACTGTGGGTTGACATGTGGTGGTACTGTATTGGAGTCAAGGGTAAAGACACTTCAAAACTTTATGCATGTTACAGCTTACAGAAAACTATGTTTTATCATGATTTGCTGAAAAAAAATTGGTAAGTAGTCCTAATTTGTGGAAATTTAAGAGATCAATGAGCCAAATTAAGTTGATGGTGATATTTTTACCCACAATCTTTTACTCAAATTAGCTAGTTCAAAAGATGGCTTTTTAAAAATTTTAGTTTAGATGAAAAGTTTAGATACTGGTGGGCTTAAGTGGGTCACTTCCCCAAATAGAAAAGGGGCAAAAATAATATCAGCCTTAACTGTAATATTATAATAATTAATTATTTTTCATCTGACATCAGCAAAAGCAAAATGACTGGATTCACAAACCATGTCAACAGGTACTCTAATCACCTTCATTATGGCAGATAAACCCATTACGGTTTAAGTGAGAGGGGGAGTGACACCCATTTCATTTTACCAACCATCTCAGTTTTAAAATAGTTATTTATTCAGTTCATATGTTATTTCTGAACCAATGCTACAGGTTGTAGCAGGTTATTATTAGTTTTTACTGACACCTACCATAAACTGTTGTATATATGAATACAAATAACAATTGTATTTGCAAATTGTATAGAAATATTTATAAAACCTTTTTTTGATAATAATTACATTATGATTTAAACTGCTTTTTCTCCACATTTAGACATTCCACCTGTAGTCTGTCTCCTCCAAAATGTGTTATGTAATCCATTGCTTCGCCTCACACACAGTTCACAACTGCAGCGAGCTGACTAGTTCACCAGTGGGAGTCACTGGTAAGTGATGGGGTATGAACATCATAGCCAACTTAATCCCTCCATCTCTCCCTGCAAGAACACTACAATCAATTATGTGTCACCTGGCTGGCTTGTCAGCCACAGTTATTACCGGCATGGTCCAGATAGGATATCAGACTGTGTGGACCATACACAATACATTCAAAGGGTATTTGGGTTGTTATCTTATCATAAGTGGTGTCTCACAACCTAATAGGAATCGATCCAATATGTTTTCTAGTGTTCTCAAAACAATCCTACTATGTTAGCTAGGTGAAAATGGAAAAAATGATCCACCTGATTTTTTCTGTGCTAATGTTGTCATTGTGGTATGGGGGTGATCACAACTAGTGGTTCGCTACCATTGCCTCACGTTAATCCCTGTTGAATTCCTCTGTACAACACAGCTACTGCTGCATACCATCAGTGAGATAGCTTGCATTGCCCCAGCATGAGGTAATGAGAAGGACAATTTTGGGGTTGAAAGGTCCTCCACCCCCATGCAGCTATAAACTGCTTGGAATTGTACAGTTGGGGTTTAGGATCTCATGCAAAGGGCAAAGGTTGATTTGTTTAGTGGGTGTCATCTAAACCGGCCACGCCTACTGAAGGTTGTAACAGTGTCACGTGAAAGGACGAGCTGTTCAGTGTTAATGTAGAATCATTTTAAAATCCCATAAATCTGCTATGTAAACAACTTTTATAGTTTCTATTAACAGCTTTTTGCCTTTACTGCCCTCTCTTAAAATATCTTTACATTACCTGCAAATACACATGTCATGTGTACCCTCAGGTACAAGTAGAACAGAAGAAAAAAACATCTACTATCAGGTACCTTCAGAATCAGAAACTAGTTGAAACTATTGATTCTTTTTTCCTTTGAATGCAGGTGGAAGTAAAAACAAATCTGAAAAATGAGTCAAGATTTCACCCTTTCTTCTGATCCTTTGTGTACCCCCATCCTTGAGAATTCCTGGTTTCCTCATACGGTGCCTCGGACTGCCTGCCACCTGCTGTCATACTCTTTTTCCTCATGTGAGTGGCAGAGGGCATGCTTACTGCCCTGACAGAAACCCTAACCGCTCTGTGGAGGAAGATCTATAGGCTGGAGCTGTTTGGGTCCTCTCCAAGACCTTCTTCCGTGTGTCATGACATAGCCATTCCTCTTCCACATTTAGAAAACTTCTCTCATGGTTACCTAATGTGTCATCTTGGACCCATAAAAGTAGGACAGGGTTGACCACCTCAAATGGATCATACAAGATGCAGGTAGGCCCCATCCAGAGAAGTAGCCTCCTGTCATCAGAGAAAAAACACAAATGGGAGAATTTGGGTTGTAACCTGACATGATGGGTGATGGATGTTTGATTGAGATGAGTGACATTCTGTTGAAGAGCTAAGTGTGGATGTATTTCCTCTTGTCAGATGTATGGCTGTAATACCACTGCCTTGAGGTTGTCACTGAAGATAAATTATTGATTTTGGGTGGGGGTGGGGGGCTCCTCCCAAAATGCTTTTGGAAGTTAGTAATACTTATTCTAGACTATACACCTTTGGGGAGTTATGTTGTTTTTTACCTTTTATGGGAGTTTCAAGTTAGCATGCAAAACTTAGCACAGCTTCGAGAAAAACATTTCAGTGAAACGGCTTCCAAGGAATTAGTGGCCATTTAAAATAGATATGACGTCACTTATATCTCCATTAATAGTTACACCTCGTTTGTATAAAAAACCAAATGTTATGCAGATACATAATACATGTTTGTGGTTTAAAACGCGTGCGTTGTTTTATACATAGAAAATTGCGTTTGGTCGTTAATTTTCTTCACTGTAACTAAAATGCACGAGATGCTTTAATGGTGTAAAGTGTCATGAGTTCCCACCGTTCGGGTGAAAATAAAAGTGATGATTCCTGCCGTATTTCCTCCTCCTGTTGCCTCCACCGTGTTATAAATACAGAAAAAAAAATTCCTTTAAAATATCCCCCTCCGGATGGGCACCGGGGAGTGACGAAATCATGTCGGCTCGCCTCCATCGATTAACATTTGAAGTTGAATCCCATAAGTTTTCCTACGACTTTGACGTCATTGTCTGAGTAAAAACCCATTTTGCTTCTAATTATTCAGACAATTGCGCAGCTTAATTTGTAACAGTGAAGATTGTTGTCGATCTCCGGGGAAACCCGGTCCAGGCCAAAGACAGTCATAAATCCTTGCAGATAGGTTGCATTGTGTCCGTCTTTCTTTGTATATGCCAATTACGCATTGAAGTCATAGATGCAGTTTCCAGTTGTTCTCACTAGCCAACAATAACTTCACTGCCTTTCTTGAATAAAGTGTGTCGAGTTTCCATGTTGAGTTTACTAAAGACAGACGTGCATCCCCCTTACAATAACTATGAAAATCTTAATCACAGTTGGTAACTGACCACTTCCAAGTGTCTTACCTTTAATTATCCCCGAATTTTGTCAGTTTCTCGGAGGATAGTCTTTTTCGTCCCCTATATTTTCTTTTGACAAACGGACATGGTCGTTTTGGAATGAAAGTTTCTGTTTTGGAGTTAAAGACCATAAGGAATATTGTTAATTTGAATCCATAACAGCAATTTGCATTATCCAACATCCAATAAATGATGTTCGCAATGATTTTTGTACACTGGATCAGCCGCAGGGATAAACGCAGTTCACACCCAGGGCAATTAGGATACTTCGCAAAGGTGCTGAAAGCTGAATTAGGCAGCGTTGGTGGCTCTGTCATGCGCACGCCGGTATCCATCAAGTGGAGGGGGTGACATCAACACCAATAATGAAGGCGGCTCATCAATGACCAGAAGAGCTATAAAAGGAACTTTGGGAGTGTTACTCTAATCTGAACTGATAGGCTGATCCACAAACTGCGTTACACTCCCACGCTGTAAAATCACATATCACAACTTTACTGAGACAAGACTGTCAAGAAACGGTAAGTAGGACTTATCAACACATTTGTACAGTTGGTTAGAAGAGACCTCAATGCCGTGATTCATTATTTGTTTTTTTCAAATGGAGTTCACTGAGGAGCAGTTCAAATGTCTAAAATACAAGGAAAAAATATTCAAAAGTGACAATGTAAGGAAAAGTATAGTCTACTTTTGTGTAGTTACGTTAATGCTGTTGTTTAAACATTAAAAGATGTTTAGAGATAAAATAAAAATGATCAACTTGTCTTAATAAACATTATTTAGTTACTTTTCTCTCCCCTCCACATAACAGGTCGTCAGAATGTTTTCTGTTATACATTTGGACAAATGTATTGCAATAATTTTCTTCTGCATTGTATGCTATTCCTCGAAGTCTGAAGAAAAACCACTGGGGTACGTTTATTCAAATATCATACAACTTGACGTTTCATTTGATACACTATGGCGATATTAGGTTTCTCTATGAATGTTTCAATTGACTTTGATTTTGGTTTTAAAAAAGCAGATTTGTCTCTGAAATGTGAATCTTTTGCATTCAACAGAAAGAGGTCCGTAAGTGAAGTGCAGCTGATGCACAACCTTGGGGAACACAAATATGTTCAAGAGAGACAGGATTGGCTTCAAATGAAGCTGAAGGACATTCACACAGCGTCGCTGAGAAATTCTGAACGGGGAGAAAGAGTTAGAGCCAGGAGACTCCTTCCTGAAGATTTCCCAGGACTGGACGAGTTAACACCCAATGAAGTCGAATACATGTTGAACTTTTTAGAAAAGCTTATGAACTCTCAACAACATTGACAGTTTTCGGTTTAAGTGTAAATGATCTAATGACATTATTTTTGTATTTCATAACCGCAGTATTTATTTTAAATGTAACCAGATACAGGAAAGCATCACAAAGGCTTAGCCATTTATATATTTGAAAAAGCACTTTTTATTTATTCCTGAAATGTTGAAGAACGAATGTGACCATTTGAGATTTGTTTTCAATCTGTATTTATTTTTAATCGAATACACCTAAATTCTTTATACATCTTGGACCAAATGATGATGGTGATTATTATTATTATTATTATTATTATTATTATTGCTCAAGTAAAACCGGTAATACCAACATCCGTCATAGAAATTTTTGGGTATGTTTTGTAGGATAATATAACTGCAAGACTGTTTCTTTATCATTTTCATTTATAAATGTATGAGTTTTACATGGTTTTTATGCGGCATATATTTTGGTACTACACTTTATGTAATTTTGAGAACAGCACAAATATTTATATGTAAATTGCATTAAAGATTGTTTCATTGGACACTCGTTTTTAAGTAGAATATTTTCAATTCATTGTGTATTTTGAAAATTAGTATTTTGTGCACTTTAATTTTTTTATGTTAAGTAAAGTTTTCATCTGATCTACCATTAAACTTCTCTAGGATGTACCAGAAAGGGAGAAGGCTGAACAATAAATATCCGCAATTTAAATTTGTTTTTATTTATTTTTTCAGTGATAGGTAGTAGGCCTATAATGTGCTTCACATACAGTTTTTTCCCTTCTTTTTTCTGTTAATATCAGAGAATGTTAAAGCAGTTTTGTTATTCAAGTTCTTATGCATACAGTAATCGAACACATACTTCTCTCAAAGCTCGCATAAATTAGTAGTTAGGCCTATAAAATAATTCTACAACAATTGATACTTTATATGACCTGTTGTCTTATTAGACACGACACCTGCTTATTCGACTTACATAAATGCAATTCAGACAACTTTACTTCAACATATGAACCTCCCTTTTTCAGTTGATAATCCGCTTCTCTTACTGTCAGGGCATGTTTTTATTTTCACAATTAGGCATGACATTTCACGTTATGCATGTTGACTGTACACTAACTGTCTCCATGTTGCATGATAGTGTATTTTTAGAGAAGATCGAATAAATTAATCAATGGAGGAAACGAATTCTTCTATCAACTGCAGAGTTGTATCTCTCCTAATTGTCGAGGATCTTTGATGTTCTCGCGACACCATCGTGCACATCTCGCGAGTCATTGTTGGGCCTGATTTGTCACTTCTAGTGCAAACGAGGGGGATCAGTTTTTCCCCAGCGTTAGAAAAAGGAAGTGGGAAAAAGGGATAGTGCGTCTAATTAGTCTTTACATACATTTTTTTTGTTTTACTTGATTCCAGATTAGTTTAGATTACGCTCCAAACACATGTACTCGCCAGCGTGGAGGTAAGAAATCGTTTTGTTTACAAGCTAGCTCTCTGGCTAACGTAATAGGCAAGTTTGCCTGCTGGACGGCTACAGTGTTTAAGCTAGCGTTAAATATTTTGACATTAACATTTCTAGCGATAGCTAATGGGTAACGTCAACTTTATATCGCTAGCTACATATCCAGTCTGGTTATTTCTGCTGATAGTTAATCGGCTAAATGTTGTACGTTACGAGTGTATTACAGTACCTCTAATTAGTTGTAAACTAGATTTTAAATAGCAAGTTGAACTGCTAATGTAAATAGTTGACTAGGTAGATCTAATGTAAGGTAGCTAGCTAGCCAGGATAACTTTATTACGTAATGCTACCGGGCCATTTCGTTATTGACGGCCTGACAAATGATTGGAAATGTAGGTACTTGAAATTCTTGCTTTGATGATATGCAAGTAAATTAATGTTCATTTTAGTACTGCATGTTGCGATCCTACAACGAGCGTACAAGCTAATAGCTCCCCACTAAGATGTCAGCTTGGTATATAATTTCTGAGTTGGTTGCGTTAACGTTATCTAGATCAACGGTAAACTTGGATAATTAGTTTTGCTAGTGATACTTGTCTATCTGGTATAGCTACCATAGCTACGTGAACCAGCATTATTCGATTTATAACATTCTCTCTGCTGCATTCTACAACCTAGCTAGGTGACAACCAACCCAAGGGTTAGCTGCTTAATTCAATTTCATCAGTACCGAAATGAAGTTTTTTTTCCCCCCTAGGTCTATGTGACTCACCCCCAGACCTAGCTTAGGTATCTAGACAGTTAGCCATGACATCAACCCTTTGCAGAACACCACCAAAAAGAGTGTGGACGTGGTCCTGAGAATGAACTGTTTGAGTAGCGTGAAAATAGTACTGTTGTGATAGCAAATCGCCCTTATATTCCCTTGTAGAGCAGGGTAGTTTTAGAAGGCCGAAGCGGTCATTAGGCTGAGCCAAACTGAGTCTTCACCCTTATTTTGTCCGCTTTGTTAGGTTATGTGTGCCGAAAAATAAGTAGTGGTTATATTGGTACACGTGTGATGGCAGCACGTCCACAGTCTTATGACAGCAATTCCAGCGATACAGAGAACTGGGAAAGGAAGACAAGCAGTCGGCCTCGCAAACTCTGCAAACACTTAAGGTGAGTGACAGTTTCCTCTTTTTGGTCGTGTTTGAGTTGGAAAATAATGTACTGCAGACATGAACCCAGACCATTTGCTGTGTGAGGACAATGAATTTCATTTAAAACACAATCATGAGCTTAAACGACACATAGATTTGATAATAATATTATTATGTTCTAGCAAATACCGTCAGGGAAGGTACAGTGCGTTTGTTTAAACTTTTGAGAAAGTACCTCATGTTAGTTGCTTATGCACAATTACTTTAAAATATTTCATGTATGTATGTAGGTTGAAGGTCACCACACACTGGTTTGAATTGAGATTAATTCTGTCTGTATTCATTTAAAATTTGAAGATAAAAGTTCAAACGTCTGGAAGTATTTTACCTTCTAGTAATTCGTCTTCTAGCAGTGTAGTATATGTACATAGTTCCTTTTGTAAATCAGGAAAAAAAGAGGCTGGTTGCAGTTGTTAGCTCACAATTAATTATAAATGTTATTTTTTAATCTTCACCAACATGGTGAAGATTGATGATACAGAATAGAGGCTAAACAACAAAGGACAGAAGATATCAAGTGTTGATGGTATTATCAGGAAATACAGTGTAATACTTGACATTCCTGTTGTACAAGGTCAAGATTTATGCTTACATTAATCCTATTCTTTCACATTGATGGAGGGATATCAAAATTATGTTATCCTTATATTTATCCTATAAAAAACTAAAAATAATTTATTGGATCTTTTCTCAAATTAATTCATTTTAGCATTTAATGCTTTTGTATGAGTCTGTTAAATAGTGATGGTGCTGTTTTTTTACTGGGTTACATAGTCAGTGTGTGTGTGTGTGTGTGTGTGTGTGTATATATATATATATATATATATATATATATATATAGGTGTGTGTGTGTGTGTGTGTGTGTGTGGTTGGGGGAGGAGTTTGCTAGCTGCATGGGTCAATATAATCAACTGGTATCTAGCCAGAATTTTTCATAAGATGCCTGGCTGACTAACATGACATGGTTGCTTGCCATGAAATTGCAAGCTTAGGAGACAGTTCCAAAATACTCTAAAGGGGCATTTCACTTTGATAACACTTAACCAGTGTAGGTTCCTTACATCTTGTGTGTCTTCCAGATGAACCAATCTTGTACTGGTTCATCTAGGCCTCATCTGAACTTCCAATTCACCTCCATTCATTCACAAAACAACCTGAAAACCTAGAGGTACATATTCCAGGATGTTTTGTGAAGTAAATGGAACTTAATTGAAAGCCAGAATGAGGCCTAAATAGTAGAAGACTAGTTTTGTTAGGTAGACTAGGTGGACAGAAAATTATTTTATCTTGTTCAAGAAGACACATCAACGGTAAGGAAGCTATAGAGCTGAAATATTACCAAAGTGAAATGCCCCTAATATAAACCTTTATTGCCAAATCTAAGCCCATTGTCAAAACCTCAAATCATTCACAATTCTGCAGTAATTGTTATATAATTGTTTTGTTGTGGTAAATTCTGGAGGCAGCAATGCTTTGCTTTTGCTACAAACAGCAGATTGTCCAGCATGAGCTGGCATTTTTTTGTATTATTGGTTACACATGATCTTGTCATTGGAACAATTTTGGTCTTAGCCATCAAAAAGATGGGTTACTTTTATTTTTACCTAAACACACCTAATATTTCACAAATGGAAATCCTGACATGACACAAACTGCATGCCTCCTACCACCCAAACCAATACATACTTGACCTGATACAGATATAGTCTGCTTTCACTTTGTGGGTTTCCAAGGGATTGGGAAATCGTTGTCACATGACTGCATTGGTTAGTCAACTGTATGAAATTTGCAGCAGGGCAAGTGATTCTAAGGTGTTCCCCTTGCTTAAAACAGTCCACATGCCCACAGATTACTCAATTTAACAAATGCATACTACAAAGACTCAATATAAAGCCACCTGTTTTACTCCATCTTTGACAGAATGGCATTGCAGTTTGATTTGTTGGTGTGCTAGCTGCTTGATACACTCATGCATGTACAAGTGATTGTTGAGAAGGAACGGTTTTCACCTTGGGCGCCTAGGGTTTACCTCTTGGCTTGCATCACCAGTGAATACAGAGTTTTATGTAACTGCCCTCCCTTATTTGAAAATGAATAACTCACATCTGCAGAGGAATAGGAATACCTCCTTTGATACAGAATACAATACAATACAACAGTACGATACAATAACTTGTTTTTATCAGGGGAAACTTCAGGTGGAACAGCTAGCACAAAGGAAATGAAGACCTGCAATGAAACAATACATTTACATGTATGCTGATTTAGAAAATTATTTTAAACCGTAAAACTAAGACATGCTGTATTACGTTTGGTTCCGTCTAGAAACGGAGGTGCGGAGGTGTTGTAAAGCAAAGAATGCTAACATCCTGTGTTCCAAATGATATTTAACATTGAAGAGAATCTGAATGAAGGTCAGTGAACACAGCCGTATCCCGCATGAGTCTCTTTAGTCGTTGTCTTACATCCTTGCTTCCCCCGCCCCATGGCCATCCAAGGAAAGCTTGCAGTCCTGGGCCAGTCATAATTCCAAGCCACTCAAACACAGGCGAACGATTTTAATGACTACTTTATTGCTGCAGGGCTGACATACATTCCTGTGTATAAGTTATGGATGTATTTCAGGGGTGACCATTATTTTTGATAATATTGACACAAAAACAACAGTACCAATCTCATAATTACATAGGTCTCCCTTTTTATAATAATGTAGAGAGATACAAAAATACAATTTAAGTAAACGTTCCTAAAATGACGTGGAACGAAACATAGACGTCTCTTTGTCTTTCGTAGGTAAATTAAGTGTATTCGACTTCTGGTCGCAAACGAACAGCTTGGAGCCTGAGAGGCAGCGTTTTCATTGCAAGGTAATAATTTTTCCTCTCAGCTCTCAAAGCGCAAACTCATATGATTTGCTTTGACTTTAATCGGTGAGTCTCAGCCGATCACAGACCAGCGCAAGAGCTGTGCGATGAGAAAAGCAACCACTCCACGTCAGCAGTGCTGCACTCTGCGCGTTTGTCTCAATGCCGTGAATAAAGAAGCGCTCACGCCATTCACAGCTACGGGTTTCCCTGCGTGAACTTGAATGGCCCTCCCTCCGCCGCCTCCCTCTTTTTTGCGCTCTCATTTGACAGCTGTGGTGATACCGTTTGGGCGATGGAACGAACTTACGGTTGTGAACTTAGCAAAGATGATTAGTGGCGTCCGCGAAATATGCTGAACTTTGAAAGTAATGCCCCAGGATGCTAAGCCGACGGGCAAATCTTTATTGTTTGGAGGAGCACGAGTGTTCCTCGGTTTCATTCTTCGGCTCATCCCGTGCTGCTTTGTCTTTAACTTACCGCGTGAGGCAGACGGGTAGGTGTTCCTCGGGCTTGCTTATCTGCTCTATCCCTGTCCGAGTAATTTGTGGTGTTCTATCATTTCCTTGTTGTTAGCGATATTGGCATGAATTTAATTTGTGAAATAATTGTAAGTTAAAGTTTTAAGAAGTGTTGAAATGTGCTGTGTTGTATTAGCAGGACTTGTACCTTTGGAATAATCTAGGAATAAGTGTCGTCTGAGGAATACTGATCCGAGAAAAAAAAACACACCTCAGCATCGTTCTTGCTGCTCTTATTGTTTAATACAAGAACAATGGTGTCAGCAGTATGAATTATTGATGAGACCTTTTCTCTAAGCAGTATTATTTTTCTTTTTTGCTGCATCTGTCACTGGTTTCTGTGTGCACTTTAGCTGGTTTTAATTTAAAGTGAAAGGAAGCTATTTTCAATACTTTTTTTGCAATGTGAGCATGAAACATGGCTGTTATTTTTTTCTGGATTAACACTCAAATTTAAGGAGTGAAAGTGTCCTGGAATTGGCAAAATACTGCAAGATGCCTTGTAAGCAAAAAGCTAAATGCAGGTTTTCAGAATGGCAGGATGTGTATGTAGGATTATCACAAATAAAGGCTCCAGATTTACATCTTCTGCCTCCATTTCAGCCTGATCCTTTGTGGTCTCTCAGGTTGTAATATGAGGAAGTGATGAAAATCAGTTTCTCACACCTCTTCAAGCCCTTTGTGTGTACAATCTGCCAATCCTTTGGTGTATGCTGGGGTTCGGGGTGAGGGTGGCACCCATGTCAATCAGGGTGATGTGCTCACCGCTCCCCTTCCCCGTGACGTGCCGTCGCAGAGTGTTGTCCTCAGACAAGGCTGGCTGGCTGCAGGCGACAGCACACACCGAGCATGTGAGGACACAGACTGCTTGCATCCAGACTGCGCGTGCGGTAACGCCTGTCCACACACTGCGCCGCACCTCACATGCTAATGTAGTTTGGAGCCGGAGCAGCTCTCTGTAACAAAGATGACAGCTTTTATGCAGATTTAAAAATAAAACGACTGATTATTATACATATATAATAAGAACTGCATAGAAACTGTATGTAGTCATTGTTACAGCCACATAAAAGGAATGCCAATAAGACAACTCCTACTGTTCACCCTCATCCCCTCAACCCACACAATAATTAGACAAGGCACAGCTTGTAAATTCTGTACATGGGCACACCTGGATTTATATGTTGGCATTTACTGCCTGATTAGTCTTTGATTAAGGTGAGTAAACATAATGAGTTTTAGGTGTACAGCAAACATCTCACAAGATTGAATTTATTTAGAATCTATCAGGATTCGTATCCACCTGGTTTATTACTAGATTTTTTTTTTTGTGTAATTAAGGGCCAAATAACAATAAAAGTAATCAATTAACAATTGAAATATTTATTCCCCCAGTCACCCAAAGCCAATGAGGAAAAAATTTTACAACGCATCATTAAGAATTCGTAAAATGTTGGTGCGAATATATTATGGGAATTTTGTTGCAGACTCAGGTCTTTCATATGTAACCGAGCCGTATTTGAACAAATGTGTTTTGAGAAGAACAGCAACCTATTCCTTGCACCTGTCACTGTCCTTATTTTTACAGCGGCCGACAGAATATCTTATGATGGACTTATTTTTCTCAGATAGAAATGCTCTGCTAAGGTTAAGTTCTGGCTACTGCCATATAGTCTGGTGGCCAAGTCCATTAGGTCTCTCAGGTTACGCCAGATTGGGGGGTACTTGAGTTTCACTGCAGTGGCACAGAAGGCTATGACCTCCTGGATGAAATGGCAGTCAGAGGACAGTGCTAGAGCCAAACCACATGCATTGGGGGCTGTGTGAACCACGGAGCTTACCTCACCTGATTTACAGGTTTCACACTGATTCATAGTGATTAACTCAACACAGGATGTGTGAAAAGAGCAGACTTGTTAGAGAGAGAGAGGCAGATTTTGAAATGGGACTCTATCTTTTACTTATTAGTATTAGGCTACTCTCCTTGCTAGGTTCCATGCCACAGGACTTGTGGCATGGAACCTAGGACACTTTTTCAACCAGTCCTCCATTCTGTACCATGGCCTGAGTGCAGCAGTGCGTTAAATGTGGATAATTGATGTGCATGCCAGTAATCAGAGAGAGTGGAGCTTTAGGATGGCGCAATAATGAAGCGAGGGGGCCCTGAGTGGAGCAGAACAAGCTGCAACTTTGGTGAGACAAGTACTGCCACTGTGATTACTGCCTTGTCAAGCATTTGCATAACATGGCCACTAATTAGAGCACCAATTTAATGGAATTTAAATATGCATTTAAGATGAATAAGATGTTTGACGACAACATGTTCTATAAGGACTTCCAATGAAAACCCAGAACAAAATGTAATGTATTTAAAATAACTGAGGTTTTAGGCTGGACTGTAGAGGCCAATTGATTTACTCAGGGTGAATTGGGGTTTCCTGGTGATGCTAAAGATAATGCTGAAGGCAGCAGTTGGGCATAGGTGCTTGAACAGAAGGTTTGGTCCAGGAGTAGGACAGTGAAAGCAGTTGTCTATAGCTGTATTTTCCTGCCTTTCCAAGGACACTTAAGTCCTATCATAATTCAACAGTAACACCTGAGGAAAAGGTGCTTCTATTAGTAAAAAGTAGTTGACGCTTGCAACTGCCATTAACACTCAGAAATGATTCCTCTTGTGTTATTCTGGGTAAAGCAGCTTTTCCTCACTTGCATGAATTATTCACTATGTTATTTGGTAAGTACTGTATATATTTTAATATAGAATCTCTCACTATTTTGTTCATGTAGCTTGATTGTTTTTGACTAATTTCTAGCTACAGTCCAGAATTTTGTGGAGCTCTTTGCAGCAGTTATTTTATTTCTAATTATTATTTTATTTCATTTTTTTGATGGGGTCAGGAAAATCACTGCAGCATATGCTGCTTGGTTAAGTTTGGCTGCAGAGATGCAAATATCTAGTGTATGTGTTGAACTGTGCTGGGCTATGGAGATGCCATTGAAGTGTTCCTGTCTATGGTGGATGTTCCCACAGTGCCCAGTCCCGTGCCTCTCGGCAGGAGGCAGACCCGGTCAGGATGAGCCTGCACAGTGCAAGCATAGGCACTGACCGCTCCCGAGACCGCCGCCGCTCCAGCGACCGCTCCAGAGACTCCTCCCACGAGCGAGGTGAGGGCCAGCTAACACCCTGCATCCGGAATGTCACCTCTCCTACTCGCCAGCACCACAGCGGTAAGTGTGCACCCGTTTTCTGTTCCACATATACAACACCTACCAGCATGGCAGCAATGAGAGTGAAAGCTGTTCTACATGATTATCTAGCACACATCAACTAGCACATACATGTATGGTGTGTGTGCTAGTTGAGCTGTGTGGGCACAGGCTACAAACAGGTGTTCCATATACAATACATATTTGTACCTACACAAATTACTTCATTGGCAGTAAACATTCATCTAATCAAAATAATTGCACATTGATATGTATAACAGTACGTGCTACTTTGGCAGTGCTTCAGGTTTCCTGAAAAAATGACTTGCAGAGAATTCCTCATACCCCTTGCGAATTGCAAAGTATATGTGCAGAGGCATTTGAATTTCAGATGTACAAAACAAAAATGTTTGTTTTGAGTGTGAGTGATTTATTAGCTTGTAATATTTGTTTGGCAGTTTGAATTTACAGAGCCAGAGTAAATTATTTTCCCACTGTCTGATTTTCTGCATTTTTGCATATTTTGACCCTACATGTCATCAGATCTTCAAGCAAAATCTAAAATTAGATAAAAAGGCAATTTGAGTGAACAAATAACACATTTTGCCACTTTTAGCCACAATTATTACAGGCAGTTTAACCTTTAGTTATTGAACAGTCTCTCATTTGAAGTTTTCATTTTAACATTTTAAGTATCGTTTTATAGCTAAGCATTTGGACCATATCACATTTGAATGATCTTTTTAAATTTTTTAATTAACCTGATTAAATTGATACATCAGTTAAAAATGCTTCTTTTTGTTTTCTTGTGGCAAATGAGCTTTTATTTCAGAGGAAGGTAAGTTAAAATAAGCAAGCAATTACTTTCAATTATTCCATAATAAGGTAGCCCAAGATGCATGAAGTTTATTTGATGCGTGTATTTGTTTCTTGAGAGTGAGCCTGCTTATTTATGTCAATAAAAAATACAAAAAGCTAAGCCTGTCATGTATCACTCAGTAGAAAAAAAGACTACATGATTGTATATTGTTGTTTTAAATTGATGATTTCCCATTACTCACACTAATTGCAAGCAAGTAAAAGTCCCATTTCTTAAAAATTATGAGCTGTGTTGTTAGATTCATGTTGGGCTAGGATGGCCCACACCATGCCTGGTTGTTTACCAGCATATTGAGACTTACCAAATTCAATGAGAAAAATGTGCAGCAATACAGGAACTCTGACAAGGGGCACATGATTGTCACAGTGCTGGACGTGTCTAGATTGCAGAAAGATGGCACTATGTGACTTTTTAAATACAATGTGACTGTATGCACCTCAGCAGGGCTGGGCAATATAGCCGTGACGATACGTCAGATAGCTATTTTTAGTGCCATAACAGCTATCCCCAGCATGTGGCATTAGGTTTCTTCCTGTATTTTTTTCCCTCTAATCATACCTGATGTGGGAGCACACCTCCAGTTTTCTGACGCCAGGTGAAATGCTTCCTCACGTCACATGCCGTGGATAGCTGTTATTGCGCTTAAATAGCTTTTCCATGTATCACGATGGCTATATCACCCGGCCCTACATCTTAGTGATGCAAACACAAAATGTGTTGGGGGTAGTTCTAGCAATGAAGAACAGAGTTCTCAGAGTAGCTATGAATATACTCTTTGCTGCATAGGTCTTGGGCGGTTGATACACTGACTCAGCTCCTAGTCTGCCAGGAGAAACACGATTCTCTAGATTCTGGACTGTAACGCAGCTGACTTTGCAATGCAGATATTGATCATATCAGTCTGTGAAGGTCATACCTTCAGATTGTCCTCTTGGTCATTGGCTGGCTAGATTTAAGGGGGGAAAGTTAGTATTTAAATGATGGCTTTGTAGTGCCCTGCAGTTTGTAATGTTAGACACAGTGAGTGCATGCCTTGCTAACTTTGTGAATACTTGAATAATAGAAGTCTGGGATAAATTAGAGAAAACAAACAATGTCACAGCAAAAATAAAGCCCATTTTTCGATTCTTAACCATTGCCATTATTTATAATGCTAGCCAGAAGGTTCCATTTTACATGTAGCCCACTTGATCCAACCATTGCCAAAACAAGGTGTGGATTCACTGTGTCATTTTACTCACTACTGCTCTGGCAGATTAATCCAGGATGTAGAGTGAGATGTAGAATGTTCTGAGGAGTAGGCACTGAGACTGTGGAGAGCCAATGGTGTGATCACCAGGTCGGCCACGGTTTCCAGTTAGCCACTGCTATAAATAGAAATTGATCCTCGGTGGCAAGATGGATCTAGTGAGGAGCTGTACATGACAGTGCAGTGGGATGCTTTATAAAAAAGGAGCAGCACAAGTGTAGGAATGTAGGAATATGAACAGTTTAGGTGTGGTGCAGATTGGTGTATTGTAATTTTTCTGTTTATTTGAGGTAGGAACTGAAACCTGACAGTATGGTTTGGAATTGTAGTTGTAGCAAGGTATAGCTAGTGTAGCACTGCCAGGTTGCCTTCCCTCTTATCTCTCTCCTTCTGGCTATCACCTCCAGATCGTGAGCGGGACCCCAGTTCATCGTCACGGCCCAGCAGCCCCCGGCCTCAGAGGGCATGGCCCAGTGGCTCCAGCAGCAGTGGCGTGTCCAGCAGTCGCACCAGCAGCCTGTCCTCCAGTGACGGCACCTGCAAGGGCGTGCCCGTGGGAGAGCTGGTGTTCGTCTACGATGGGGCCAAGGAGGGCACCCGCAGTGTTAGGACATCAGAGAGAGTCACGCTCATTGTGGACAACGTACGCTTCATAGTAGATCCCTCCATCTTCACCGCACAGCCCAACACCATGCTGGGCAGGTACAGTACCACATCTACTAACACATGTTATGGGTGTACGTGTGTGTGCTATGTATGTGAAGGCACATGGAGGTGGAGTAGTGTGTAGGATCATTAAGGGATCGTCGGTTTCTTGCAGAATGTTTGGGTCTGGACGGGAGCACAATTTCACACGGCCAAATGAGAAAGGAGAGTTTGAGGTTGCAGAGGGAATCAGCTCTACGGTGTTCAGAGCCATTCTGGTAAGGATTATCTTTAGTGTACATGTTATGTTCACACCATATATGCTGATTTTCAAACCTAGTTTATAAACCTACTTTGCTCATCATGCCTCTTGGGTCCTTTTTTCAGATGGTTTTGATTTGGTCCTGCTATATAGCAGCATTGTCCTTACTTTCAATAACAGAGTTATAGTATTTCATTATTTAATTTCTGTCTGCTTGATATAAAATTACATTTTGTGCAGTGAATGAGCAAGTGAGTGCTTTAAATTGCAGGTCAAAATGCTTTGTGGAAAGGATTGAATAGACTACTCTCTTCACATTCATACACATCAATACACATTAATAATTAATTGGGATATTGCAGTCTCATAAGACCATGTCTTATTTTCTTTGTAACTGAGGTGATGGCCACATGTACATTTAGCTGTATTGTTCTTGATTGGTGGCAATGCTTGGTTTACTTAAAGCATATGAAATCTGTGTAATGAAATGCATTTGCCACCTGTATTAAATAAGTGTGTGTGGGTGCAAACACCAGCATTTGTTAATTGAACATTATGAAACCACTCTGGTATGACTCAGCTGCCTCTCCAGGAACTGAAACATTTCTGCATGATTCAGGTGTGGGTTTGTGTGGGTGAATTTCATATTTACATCAATGATTAAGTCATGTATTATCCTGTTTTCCAATGTATAAATCCTCCAGTTGCTTTTTATTGAAGGGTGTCAGTGTTTTTCTTAATGGGGTTGCGATTCCCATATATCCATCAGCATGGCATCATGTGTGTAAAACTAGGGGAATGTGCCATGGATTACCCACACTGCATTATATAACATAGCTTACTGGGGACTGGTAATGACACTATACAATATGTTGAGGCTTTTAATTCTGTAGCCAAATGTACCATTGTGGCACAGTAATCCATAAAGTTTTAGAGCAGAAAAACCGGGTAATGATTGTAGCATTGGAGCTATTTGTGAGTTTATTCCTGTATCACAATAGTTGAAGTGCTGCTTTAAAAGCTGCTATTGTGGAGAATAGACTGTGCTTTTAAGGATTGATCTAGCATGTGTACCTCTGTGTCTGTTTTGTGATGGATAAAGGGGTGTAGATATTTAATATTTAAAACGTGATGCAAATGTGCCTGTGTGGTTTAAAAACGTGATATTAGTTCTCGTGTGCTGCAAATCGGGCATTTGCACGTGCTGCAGTGGTTGAGTCGTGCCGAACAGCTGGAGGTCTCAGAAGTGAAAGGACTAAGGAGACAGAAAGTGCAGGATGTCAGGAGCGGCTTTGGCCATGACCACAGAACAGCCATTTAAAACAGAATCTATTAAATAGAAAGTTCTGTGTGTTCAAAAGAGAAGCCTGTGTGAACAGTCTACATGATTCGCTGGATGTAAATGGATCAGTGAATCACTGGCAGCAGTACTGCCATTTGCTTTTAGAGGGAAGGATTGTGGGTGTTGCAGGATCTGTAATGGCTGCTGCATTTTCTCCTCACCTCTGAACTGATAGGATTACTACAAATCTGGGATAATCCGCTGCCCTGATGGCATCTCCATTCCGGAGCTGAGGGAGGCATGCGACTATCTCTGTATCTCATTCGACTACAGCACCATCAAGTGCAGAGACCTCAGTGAGTATTACCCCTCTCTTACTCTTAGCCCTTTGTCAGTACTCGTTATATAGACTCTTGGAATATTAGTGATTTGTAATCTACATGATGTTAGTGTTTTGTGGGTCAAAATCGCATTTTGAAAGGGTTGTTTGCATCAAACTAAAATTCCTGACTCAGTATGCATGTTGGGCCAGTTCCTTCTAAAAGGTGCTAGTTCTTTTGACAAAGCAGTTTTGCTGTTCTATACATGCCTTTGTTAAGATACTAAACTAAAAAACAGCAAACAATGAAATAATAAAAATAGAGCATTGCTTCGAGTGTGTGTCCTGGCATGGGCATCACAGGCGCGCTGACCCAATTCCGCCTCCCTCCACACAGGCGCACTCATGCACGAGCTCTCCAATGATGGAGCGCGACGGCAGTTTGAGTTCTACCTAGAGGAGATGATCCTGCCGCTGATGGTAGCCAGTGCACAGAGTGGCGAGCGTGAGTGCCACATCGTGGTGCTGACGGATGACGATGTGGTGGACTGGGACGAGGAGTACCCACCACAGATGGGAGAGGAGTACTCACAGAGTAAGGCAAATTCTAATTTCTATTTTCTAATTTCTAAATTCTATTCTGATCTTTCCTTAGTCATATCACTCCAACCCCCTGTTGTCTGAAGTATGCATTTATTTTTGTTCTTATGAGAAACATTTGATAATTTTTCACAATGGTGCATTTTCTGTTCTTAATTTATTCCTTTCATTGCAGTAATCTACAGCACAAAATTATACCGTTTCTTCAAGTACATAGAAAACCGAGATGTTGCCAAATCGGTTTTAAAGGAGAGAGGTCTGAAGAAAATTCGATTAGGTATTGAAGGTAAGAGATTATCTTTTCTGTTTCTTTTAAAGCATATAGTAAATCAAATGCAAAATCATTTTTGAGGTTTTACAGACAGTGTATGTTACATACATTTATTTTGTTCCTTTCCTTATTCTTTTTTGATTTGGATTTCATATGTTAATTCTGGACTATCACTAAACATTTTACTCTGAAAATGTGTCAAATTATTATTAGTTACCTATCAGCTACACTAGGATGAAATGTTTACATTATTTGTGTAACCATTTCATCCGATAATTCATTTAAATTTGATTTAGAAAAGAATGATTCTACATTATAGGTTGAGTAAAGCTCCAAATACTATTTATTTCAGTAAAAATCTAATGCTCAAACAGCCTGTTAAATCATCTGATGTTGCTAACTTTGGGAAGCATGTATGATCTGGGAGTTGCTTTTAAAGCACAGTTTTTGCATTTTAAGCTACCTTTCCATTACAATATATGAAGTTTTAAAGAACTGAATGTGTTAAGTGTAGCATTATCAAATTTTTTTTGTCATTTAGTGAAGCTTCCTGTTGGTGCATTTCCAGATAGCAGTCACACCCTCTTACCACTACCCCCTGCAGGTTACCCCACATACAAAGAGAAGGTGAAGAAACGACCAGGTGGGCGACCAGAGGTCATCTATAATTACGTGCAGCGGCCCTTCATCCGCATGTCCTGGGAGAAGGAGGAGGGCAAAAGCCGACATGTTGACTTCCAGTGTGTGAAGAGCAAGTCCATCACCAACCTGGCGGCAGCTGCCGCTGACATTCCTCAGGACCAGCTGGTAGTGCTACACCCAGGCCCCCAGGTGGACGAGCTGGACATCCTCCCCAACCACCCACCACCTGGCCACAGCTACAATGGCAACAACGAGCCTGATCCCGATGCCCCCTCGCCTGCCATTTGAGACCAGGAGACACCCACGCCCCTCTCTCTCCCTCCCACAGCATGCTGCAGCCAGGAGCGAAGTGGCACTGTGACCGCATTGCCTTGGCCCCTCCTCCTCGCCTTAGAACCACGAGGACTTGGTCTAGTAACCGCCTGAAAAACCTGGTCTACTGTAAACACCCAAAGGACCTGGTCTACTAATGGTCTTAAGGCGGACACAGGACACTGGCGAGGACGGATACGTCCTCCTCTTTTCTTCATTCTTTTTTTTTTTTTTTTTTTTACTTAACCAAAGGAAATTTATTTTTATCAGGTATATGAAAAGGAATTTTAGGAAACCCACTTCTTTGAACTGCGCATATTATATTACTATAATTATATTGTTTCTCATTTGATGAGTTTGGGTTGTTGCACTGTGTGGTGCCACTGTGTTATTTTATGTTGTTTTTTTACAGTTTGCTCTCACTTTGAAAAGTACTTTTGCTTTGTCCCTGCCCGGCCTGTGTATGTGAGTTGGTGTATTCTCTGGCTGGGCTGTATATACACTGGACGGCAATAGTTCCTCTTGTCTCGACCCCATTTGTTCGAAGCTTGAGAACCATTATTTTAATAAAGATTTTGAAATCACAACTGTTTTCTGAATTTTAGGTTTTTCATGTTTAAACTTTGTTTTATCAACATTATAATTTGAGTTATTGTGGTTATACTGTGAACAGCTCATTGTGTTCATTCTACTTCCTTATAAAAAGAACTAGTGTCCATGGGGTGTCTGGGTGGTGGCAGGGAGTTATTTTCTCACACTGAAAGTGGGAGAAGGACATGCTGTTCTTAGGCTCCACTGCTACCCAGGGGGAATGCCAGCTTCCAGCCACAGGACTGTCTTTGGAATCAGAGTCTTCTGAACCCATCTTGAATCTAGGCCATGAGGTTTTGATGGAGACAAAGTCTGACCAACGATTTGGTTTCCATTCGTGTGGTTCTTGGCCTGGTTATCTGTTGCTGTCCTCTCGGCACAATATTTGACAAATAACCTAGGAGACAACCCTCTATGATTCAGATGACCTGTTTTTGGAGGGTTTGGGGTGATTGTTGGGTTTTTAAAGCATATGGAACTTTTTAAAGTGAGTGTGCCAGAATATTCCACACAGATGAAACAGTGGGGTGCTTTCACTACATGGTTTCCAAGCAACTCCCATACAGGAAGCAGCCTCCATCCTTCTCCTTTCTTGGGTCTGTAGGGATTGGCCAGATTGTGTTAAAACAGGAAAAAAACAAGTACAGGAAGTGGCTACCCACATTGATCAGTGAGGTCTTTCATGCCTGTTTTAATAAGATAACTGAATTGTGTTATCATAAATCTACTCACCTCCTCATTGTGTGGTTTGTCATGTGGCTTGCTTGTGCACTAATCAGCCATTTTTGGCAGGGATTGGAGGAAGCATCCTTTGAATTGCTTTCTTTAAGCATAGCAGTAGCAATATTCTAGGTACAGGGCAAAATTGGCCTGATGGAGCAGTGCTCATTTGTTGTTTTTAGCTCTACTGATTGAGGACATTGGTGATGATGACACATGTTTCTCAAGGATTTGTACTGGTTTTATAGTTGCTAATTGAATTCTTCATGTGAATAATAAGTGCTATACTACTGATTAAGAAGGTTACATTAATTCTGTTTATGTAAACTAAGACCAATTGGCCATGCGAGGGCAGCACAGAGCAAAACAGAAACTCTTGGGTCTAAGAAAACAAAGAAAATCTATCTGAGCAAATGAATTGAAAGGATATTCACTCTGCTCCCGACTATAAAAATCCTGTCACTTGCGCTCTCCACAACTTTTCACGAAAACAAATTGACCATTGCAAGGTAAGTACAGCAGTAGGCAAGAGATAAACATCTTTTATTTTAAAAATATCTGAATGCTGATACAATACACTTTTATATTTAGAGAATTACAACATATAGAGAAAAGATTTCTTACATGATCAAATAAACATGTATGATGCAAGTCTTGTAAGGAAATATTCAACATGGGAACTTCTGTAGTGTAAAACCTCAAACACTAGAACAAACAAAGAAAACAACATCCTGCAGGTGATACCTCTGTATGGTAACTGGAAAAGAAACCAAGAGAACTTGATCAGTGAAGGAAGTGGTGACAGCCAGCTGCTACTGGGCATGACAGGGCTGTACATTCTGACTGACCCCAGAATCTGTTTCATGCCTTGTTCTGAGCTCTCTCTTTCCTCATTGTGTACCCTGGGGCACTACAGTCAGTCTGGAGCAGGTCCCACTGATATGGCTCTCCCACAGGAATGGCCTCATGTCTGTCCTATGATACCCCCTGCTGGTGACCCTGGCTAGAGCATGTCGGCTCTTACAGGGGCCAGGGCAAGTCACTGAAGTCCACAGGGCCCCCCAGACCAGCATCAGCCTCCAGTAGGCTCATGATGACTGCCATAGCCGCCTCATCGTGGCTAGGGCTGCTTGAACCAGGCTCATCCATGATGCTGATGCTCAGATGAGAATTCTCACCTACAGGACATGAAAGAGGGAATCACTGCTACACCCCTGTTGCTCTATTAGGTCCACAATCATGTAATATAATTCTGTAAGAGCTGAAAATGGCAAGAACTGGAAAATCAAGAGAGCCACAGTGCTTATTCTTGCCCTGTATAAGAACAGTACTTTCTAAAACACTTTTAAAAATATTTTAAAAATAGAACTTTGCTTCGACTGAGCCAAAATGTGCTCACTAATCAAGTCAGTTTCTGAAAATTCTGAAGCCCTTAAAACAGTCAAATACTATTTTCAGAAGAGGTATGTACATACTGTCACTTGACATAAATTTTTTTTCATGAACATGATTTTTCAGTTAATTTCACCTATTCACAGTTGAGGAAATATACTCCAAAATCACCACTAACATAAAACTGTATTTGACTAATAATACACACTTGGTAGGTTTTGCACTCCACATAATTTTGGATGAAATCAGTTGAATTATGTACATTTCAAATCATACAGGTGGGGGAAAAAAAGAGGACTCCAGCCACATGAAGCATTCAACTTACTGGTGATGGAGTTGTTGGAGTACGGGTACCCAATGGAGTCTGGCCCTGGGATAATCCCCACAGATGCAATGTCTGGAGTCCCACCATTCTGAATCTGTGACACGATAGGACTGGGTCAGTATGATACTGGTGTCATGCAAAATTTTTTTACATCTTCCCCCCAAGAACTTGCACTTAAGGAGCTGGTTTCATATTAACTGTGATGTTGAATTTTTGGGTGTGATTGTACTCACAAATGCACAGACCTTAATAATTATGTGTAGTTGTCAATTCATAGCAAATAAAAGTAAGACAAATCAAATACTGAACTTAGTATATCCCTTTTCCATATGATACAATGTGTGTAATGCAGGCGCTGGTGGGGGAAGGGGGGTAGTTGGGCACTCCTCACCTTCTTGCCTCCTGGGGAGGATGTGTCTGGAGGAGGGGTGCTGGTAATGTTGAGGGGACTAGAGCCACAGCTTGAGGGCGATGACCCCCGAATCCTGTCAGATCAAAACCCCACTAAGAAGTTACATTTTACACTTTGCAAGTTTATACTGTGCTGCAATTAAAGGTATTACTATATTACAGTCAAACATGTAGTCACTCTGTAATAGGAGCCAGTGTTAGGAAGTTTCACATTGTTATTGTTTGTCATAAAGGGTTAGGGTTGTGTTTCAGAATTACAACATATGAATGCATAGCTTTGTTAGGAATAACAGAAACATTCACATCTGAATTTAATAAAAGGTAAAATAAATCACACATTAGAAATAAGAAATATTGAGATGAAATAAAGATAGGTAAAGTAATAGGACTACAACAGAGGAAGCTTAAATTGAATGAGTGCAGAATTGTATTTCTCTCACCTGTGGATCTCCATGACTTCCTCTGCAATCATGCGGCCAATTTTGCCTGCCCCTGCCCGTGTGCCCCCTGGGATACCTGGCACAGTCTGGAGGGCCCGTTTCCCTGTACCTGTGCCCAACACACACCCACCATCCCTACTGTTTGAAAGTGCTTTAACAGTTCTTTATGCTTTCTTTAAAAGACTCACAGACACGACACATGGCTATGCTCGCAAACATCTCTGCCACTAATTGTATTTAAATGGATGATCCACAAAAACAATTCATAGCCTTGCTGGAATCCCATCGATTTTTTCAAAACAATTTGTATCTCAGTGCTCATCTCCTATGCCTTTATGTGATATTTAAAGAGCTGTCCAAATAGACAAATATCAGGGGCAGAGTGATTAAGGGCTGGTTTTGTTCTTGCTGTGGGGGAGGGGCTTACCGTCCCCTGCAGTCAGCACGCTGTCCATGCTTTGTGGGGATGCGGTCAGCTGAGAATATCCCGGCTCAGCGCCATCAAGCGCACTGCCTCTGCAGAATACAGAGGGGGGGGAGAGCAGAGTGCCCTTCAGTGAACACCTCAGCATCACACAAGCGCTCAACCCTGCATCTCACAGCCCTCCCACTGAGAATACACCAAGCACTGAAACAAAGAGAAATTATGAAGCCTACCACACAGAGAGAAAATACTGATTTTACAACCTCAGTCTACAATAATTATCACCAGTGCTATACTACAAGGATAAATTGGTTTGCAGAAATGTCACCAGGAGGAATAGCAGAAAGAGACAGAAACGAGAAAATGTCAGGAAGAACAAAACTTGATGCAGAAAATGATAACAATGATTTAAAATAATACAACTGTGATAAAATGGTAAATTCTACTTCTTCCACTTCTTGAGTTCTATACTTGATACTCCAGTAGAACAAAAATTTTCCACTTCATTGAATTATATTTGTTGAGATAAATCTTAACTGTAAACCTGCCAACAACAGAAGGGCAAGATATGGACAAAAATGCTTTGCACACATCAGCAGAGGTGGCCATACTGAGGGAATAATTTTGCCAGTAGTAACCCCTACCCTTAAGAAGTGCCATGAAATATTTCATCCCAAAGTCATTCTCCGACAGCACAGTGTAAGGGCAGCAAGCAGATGAGACTTACGAGACAACGGTGTTGGTGGAGACTATGTACTCCACCTCTTTGGTCCAGGGGTTCATGAAGCTGAACCAGCGACTCCTTAGGGTGATGAAGGAGCCATCCTTCACCTTAAACTTGTAACAGCTGGTGCTGATCTTCTCTCTCATCTGCAGAACTGAGAATGGCCATGCTTTGAGCTCAAATCAGCTTTCCAATTGAATGCACTTTTTACTGTAATAAGAAATGACTATTACTATTGATCATTTACATGTGTATGTATATACCTGTATATACTTATTCAGTTTTCATATATAAATGCTTGAATCAAACATTTCATAACACTCAAATCACAACTGATAAATATGACTCTGGTTAAAAAAGATAACTTCATATTCAGATAGATCTTTTACTCTCTACATGAGTTCTTCTCTGGACCTGTACCTTGTCTGTGGCATTCTGCCAGGTGCCCGATATCATCCTGGTGGAAATATTCATAAAATGACGTCCCAAGGAGCTCTTGGGGTAGATAAGCCAGAATCGCAGTAGCCCTGGACATACAGACAAGAGCATTTTTGAGGCTTCACAAACAAGCTATAGCATACCATTGTGAAACATAATTAAATGCAACCAGCTCCATCGGTATGATACATTCCCAGATGTAACTGCTGCAGTTTGAGACACAGTCTGTGAACTCTGTGACCTCATGACAAGAAACACAATTAGCTCACCACTCTCAGCCCTGGGACCCTTGAGAGGTTCTGGAGCAGGGATGTGCTCATATTTTGGAAAGGCCAATGTAGGCGCAGGCTTTTGTTCTAACCAAGTGACTAAAACCACTAAATCACATAATGAATCACTTCAGTCAAGACTTTAATTAGCTAAAATGAGTGTTTTTCATTGACACTTTGACATTGCACTGTTGCGTTCCACTACACCAGATTCATGAACTGTGAACTGATAAACACTATAGACATTAATGTTTATCTAGCAGCAACTTGTAATGTGAAACTATTGTTCTGTTGAAACGAGTGTTGAGTCAACAGCTCAGCTGTTTTGATAAATGTGCATATGCAGCCTCTGAGTTAACTGGAGCAATCTCAAAGGGGTTATGGGAGCAGAGTGCTTTTGTAACCCAGGGGTGGGTGGGGGGTTATTTTTAGCCCATGTGTCCCAACCCTAACTCGGTCTCATGCTGGGCCTCAGCTTCACCTTCGAACGGGAAGCTAGGCCGTGGCTAAAATTGGAAGATTTCTCCCACGCACAAGCTGTGGTTCTAATTTGAGCAGCAGATGGCTCAGGAGGCTGAGGAGGGAGCCTGGGGCAAAGGCTAAACCCTGTCCAAGTGCCAGGCTTATACATGGGCATCACTACAGCAGCAGGTCTCGCAATTAATCCTGTTACCTCTGCTGAGAGGTCACAACTCAAACCGCCTTAACCTCGAGGGAAGCCTCATGCAATTGAATATCAATGGGAGACCTTATGCCTGCTGGTGTGATGTAAGTATATGCAATTCATGCAATTGACTTAATTATTATTTGTAGAACGTCAGTATCCTCATTGGACAATCAAAGTCACTGCCAAAACATTGGAGTTTTAATTACTATAAGTTTTGAGTTTGCAAGAATGTGTGACCTCAATGCTCGGTTCTTTATACATTGTTTACTCTTCGGTGCAGTGATGTACAAAGCGGATCACTTAGGGTAACTGTTCCACTTTAAACTGATTGAAACCGTACTTCATACTTAAACAGCTGAATACATTTTGGTTTGCAGTTAATAATCACAGGTTTTACTCTAATCCTTCCTACTGTATCAAGTGATACATCAGATCTGTGAATGTGTTCAAAAATCCCCCCAGATGAAACATCTTTCCTCAAGTGAATACAGAGTGCGAAATTTGGCCTAGTGGGCACTCACACCTCTGATCGACGAAGACAAATTTTCCATCGATGGCGTGCCGCGAGACATACTCGGTGGGCTTGACACGAATGTCCCCGTGGGTGGGCTGGGGCAGGATGTGGGGGTGTAGCCGGCCAATGGCGACCAGGCAGCTGAGGTTACACCCTTCGTTGTCTGGCTCACTGTCTTCATCCAGGCCCATCTTTGTGGGTGGCCAGCTCTTCAGGTAGCCTGTGCTGTGGATGGTGCAGAAGCTCTTGCGGTCGGCTACCATTTGGAGGGAAAAAAAATCCTGCTCTGTCAGTACTGCCATTGAAGCTGTAATAATCTATTGAAGTAAGTTATTTAATTTATCACACCTTCCAGAAACTTTTACACAATACCTACTGCACAAGTCTATAAATAAAAAGTAAATAAGTTATACAGGTTGAGTGTCCCTTATCTGAAATGTTTTTCGGATTTTGGATTTTTTCAGATTTTGGAATATTTGCGTATACAGCCATTCCCTGACATACGTCTGGGTTTCGTTCTGACTGACCAGTTGTATCTCACAATGGATGTATGTTAGCATGGAATGTAGAAGTACACATGTAGCATGTAGAGGATGTGCACAACCGATGGTCACTATCATACGCACGCAGACATTAGCACTGGCAGAAGTACGACCAAGCGTAATTTTTATATTTACATATATTTTTTCTTTATTTTTTACAATTTATACAGTCATTTTTTCAGTTGTATGTCGCATAGGTCAGGTGTGGAATTTTCCACTTGTATCATCATGTCGGTGCTCTCAAAGTTTTGTATTTTGAATCATTAAGGATTTCTGATTTTCAGAATAGGGATAATTAACCTGTATATGAATATATGAATATAGTGAGTATTACATTCATAAAAAGAGGAAATGTTAAGCTTACACACTGAAACAAAGTTGATCTATTTCAACTGGTGATGTCACATGCTTGGAATCATATTCCTTGAAGTGTGCATGCTGCTACAGGGATAAGTTCAAATAGGTAGTGTCCAAGAGAAGCATCTTCCTGTAATACTATTTGGAGCAACAAAGACAGCAAGTGGGGAGCTACCTTTCTTTTTAGAGCAGGTTGAGGGGAACTCTTTGTCCTCCATCTTCACTGAGGGCTTGTTGCACTTCATCCTGCAGAAGAAGGAACGTCGGGCCCCTGAGCATAGCCTGGATGGGCCAGGGGCGATGTCAGTCCTCACAGGCAGACCAGCTGAAGAAACAGCACAGCACCCAATTACTGCCATTACAGTACTGCTGCCTTTTATCACCATTACTACTATTATACTTTTACCATCCTTACATTATTATGCTGTAACAATGTTATTGCAAGTAACAATACTGTTTTCAGTTCTACCTTATTTTACTTTATTGCTCCCATCATTAATCTTATACTGTTAATGCATTTATTTTGTTACTGCCATTTTTAGACACACTTTTACCATCATTACGCTTTTACTGCTGTTATACCACTACAACTGTGACATGATGCAGAATTATAAGCAAATAGGACTTCAAATGAGCATTGTAGTGCATCAAGTTTTTACTTTTGGCATCAATGAGTCTTTCCCGTGGTGCTGTGTCTGATGAGGACAACTGCTCCTTGACTTTGGCAATGTCTTTCGGATGCAGATAGTCAAACAGACTCTGTCCAATCAAATCATTCTGCAGAAATGTAGCAAGGCAGAGATGCCACACAATTAACACCATACAGTACCAATCAGCGACATACACGTATGCACACTATCTGTCCTCATTAATATTCAGGAAACTAAGTATTAAAATATTAAAATAGGCAGCATTTGTCTTGAGATGAAGGGCTTACTTGGCTGTAGTTAAGGATTTTGTAGACTGACTCCGACACAAAGAGAATCTTTCCGCGATCACAACCAACGACAAACAGAAAGCCATCAGCAGCCTGTTTTGAGAGAAAAAAAGGTGTCACACATATACTCACGTCATCTTAACTTCCTGTCGAGAGAGGGAAGTAGAGGAGGTGGTGCTTGTCAGAAGCAAATTTACCCTTAATATCAAATGCTTCAGTTCATCATCTGAAAGGAAGGCTGGCTTGTAGTTGGCCTCTGTGTAAGGATTCGCAGCTCCTGTGAGAATATAGATATTGTTAAGAGAAAACCTACATTTCTAACTTTAGCTTAATGCCTTCAGTGAGACTATTCATTACTTATGTGTTATTTCATATAGTGAGGAGCTTACTGACTATTAGGAGCCCTACATTGTTGTCCATGTAAATTAAACTGCCAGGAAGTATGGTAAGAACTGCACCAGCCAAAGATGAATAGCTTTACCTGCATTCCCACACAGCTGTCTCCACACTTAACTCAGACATACAAAGAATGCTAATGTAGTGAATCGCTAACCTCGAAGCGTCTTCATGTGCTGGACAGCCATACGCAGCACTGTCAGTTTGTCCAGTTTACGGGACATGGCATTGCAGGTGGGCACTAATGATGCCAGCTCATCGATGAAGCTGTTCATCTTGTCCCGCCTCCTTTTCTCGATCTGGCTGTGGGCCTCCCTGTCGTAGGGCAGAATAGATTCAGAGGTGAGCGAGACAGCGTACATGGGAATCAAAACTGTGAGAATCATGGTGGACCTCCTTTAGAGTTTAGAGTCTCAGCTCTGTGGTGAAGGAGAATCATGTATGTAGAAGTAGCATGCCTATGTAATAACAGTATGCCTGTGTTGTGTTCCTGATGGGTATGATATGTTTAAGTCAGTATTAGCTCTGCCCACTGTAAATCAGTGTGAGATGCACCTCTCCTGTGAGCCACACCATCTCTCCTGTCTGTGTGGCCATTAGTCATTGGCCTGTGACACATACTTCAGTTCTGATTTGCGATTCAACTCAGAAAGGGAAATGGAGAGAATTGCTTAAATAAGAAGGTGCCCAATACCTGGCATTCTTAATCCGGCCTGGCTGATCCAAGCAATCCCTAGAGAGAGACAGAGAGAGACATTGATGCAAAAGTGCAAAAGTTACTGACATGTAGTAAGTAGGTAAATGTGTATACATTAAGCTGAAATGTTATTGGACATTACAAGACATGGTGCCATTGCTAAAGAACGCTATTTGGGAAAATTAACAACATGGATGGCAAAACTATAGTTCAATTAAAGACTTAATGTTCATATCTGTTTCATGAGACAAATGACTGGCTAGGTAGCTAGGGTAACAGCTAGGGAATGTTTTTAAAGAAAAGTAAATTAAGCTCACCAGGTACAAGAATAAACCACAAATACCTACATTTTATTTTTATTACCAAAATGCATACGGCAATGCAAAAATATTGACTGAAAGCAATCATACTTTCCATTGAAAATAAAAATTTGAAATCAAACTCTCCTGTCATTATCTGTAGCAAAGAATCAACAATATGTACCTACTCCCGTATGCTGCAATAAAGGATTCATTTTAAATTGTTTTTTTTCCATGTAGAATGCAGAAGCTGCCTGAGTGTGGAATGCTGCTACACACTTGAGGGGATCCTCACTTGCCTAGCACTCTTATCTCTCAATCTTATGCCTGTCTGAAATAAAAAAAACACTTCATTTTGCCATGTCTGCATATGGTTTGCAGAATTCTTTTTGTTTTTGCAAATTAATAGTATTTTAATGTAAATGAGCAGTATTCCCCCCCAGTTATTATGTCACTAATTCACTTACTAAAATAATAAGAAACTCATAAGATAAAAAATATTTTACCTTGCAAGTTGTTTATCTTTATCTGTGTCCATGCTATCCCTAAAAGAAAAAAAATAAACAAATAATTACGTTTCATTGGTCTGTTTTACATTCAGCTCCAATTGACAAGTGAGTTATAATCTCAAACACATTTCCAGCATTTATGTCAAGATTAACTGAATGAGCTTAACAAGGAAATTCAGCTTTGTGTCTTGATTAGATATAGCTTGTTCAGTGACATCTACTGACATATTTTACAGCTTCTCTTAAACAGAAGCAAAATATAGACTTCACTAAGTCTTCTATGTCCAATGCACATCTCACACCACAAACATATCTTATACCTCAAGAACTTGTAAAAATATTTTTGGTTCCTGGCTTTGTTTTTTACAGGAACAAGAGGCTTTAATTTTGGTGTTACTGGTCCATACTTGCGATCAATGGAACAGGCAGAAACTATTTTGATAGCTAGTTCTAACTTAACAACCATTAAGTGAGCTGGTTTACTGACCAGTTATCTGAACTTCCAACCCAGCTGCTCTCGTATTATATTTATAAAGGCTAAGTTATATAATGAAACTGAATGACATACAAGTGCTTGATTTAAAGCCTTTTAGCGTTCCCATCTTTCTTGCACCATCCTTATAATTCTTTCATGCCCCACTATGTGAGCATAACCCAGAGTTTGGAAAGAGGTGCAATGCATAGGTCATTCATTTTATATTCATTTTTAAAAAACCAATTTGTGATAATACTTACTCAAAAGGAAACCCATCAATTCTGCAAAAGCAAAGAAAGTAATTATCGTTTCAGCAAGCATGCATTGATCAATGTGTTGTCATATATTGATAATATTACACCTTCTTTAATGTCAAATTAAATGTTTAAATCAAACATTTTAACAGATTAAAAATTTGTTGATATAATTATGACCGCATATTCATTTAATAATTGCCCAATTTTGTAATTTTCCTCCTTTCAACTTAAGATTTTGTTTAAAACCCTCATTACGCAGAAAATCCCATATGAAAAATAGAGAAAAGCAAAAGAAAAGTGAAAAGTAAACAGGAATGGAGCACAGAGCCTGAGAAATAGGAGGAAGTGGGGGGGTTCTATCATGCAGGTAGGGAAAGGCTCTGCACCCTTGTGGGTGAAGGGGTTAGTGCTGGAAAAAGCTTACTGGTAGTCAGTAGAGCTTCCCTTTCTCTTCCGAGTGTAGTCAATCCCCGGATTGTTGATGGAGCTGCTGATCAGGTCGGTGGCCCCGGGGGACATGAACTCGTTCATCGTTGAAGAAATGTCCATTCTTTGGTCTGCCATTAGATCATCTATGGCAGTAAGGAAAATACAGTATACAATCCAGTCCACTGATTTATCACCATCTGTATTAACACATAATGAAGCCATAAGATGGACTCCAAAATTATTGGCATCCTTCATTAGGATGAATGAAAAAACTATACAAAATAAACAACCCAAATAATTACATCCATACCAATTGATTACCTGAACACCTGGAGCTTGCCAAAAATCATTGGAACTTTGACTAAAGCCAGGTCTTGTGGTCACATGAGACCATAATTAAACTCTTTGACCATGCAACCAATGGGTACTTTTGGCATTAGAGGGGGTATGCACACAAGTACCTGATACCCACTACAAAGTATGGTGGTGATTATCGATGCTATGGGGCTGGTGAACTGCCACTGGTCCTGGGACCATTGTTAAGATCAGTGGCATCCTGAATTCTGTTCTGTTCTAGGACATTTGGGCCAAAAACCTGGTTGCCTTTGCCATGAGGGTGAGGCAGATCTAAGACACTGACCCCAAACACACCTCAAAATCAACAAAAAAGGTTGAAAACAAAATCAATGTTTTGCAAAAGCCAGTTCAGTCTCAACTTAGACACCATTGAAAACCTGTGGTCTGAGGACCACAGGTTTTCAAGAGGACAGTCCAAAACTGTAGCCTTGCGAACATTAAGGATCTGAAAAGATTCTGTATGGAGACACGGTTGAATATCCCTGCCAAGTTTTCTCAAACCTTCACTAAGACTTATGAGCTCAGTGCCATTACCCCTGCAGGGGTGACTGTGCCAAGCACTAAAAAGAGCAGAGCCAATAGTTTTGACAAATGTGATTTTGGGAAAACACAGTATTGTCCACAAGAACTGCAGTTTGCATATGTTTGAGTATCCCATATCATCTTCACCAACAGTACAAATTATTTTGAAATCCACATATGTTCCCTGCGAGACCTGGGTTCAAGACCTAGCTCCATTCTACACTGTGACCCATCTTCACTTACACCACCTGTCTGCTTTTCAACTGTCCAAATAAAGAAAAAATAATTAAGGAGGGTGGCCTGGCCTTTAGCAGAAAGAAATACTGCAGCTATACATCACATACCATTCAACAAACTGCTCATTGGGACAAATAACTGTATTTATGAATGAATAATTACACAACCATCACAACACAACACCTTTACACCTTTAATCAAAGACAGGCTAAACTTCACAAAAAAAATCAAAGCTTCAATAACAATTTCAATATCAATAATGATACAAGAAAACAATTTAAAATTCCATAAAACTATGCTATGTATTATGCAGGTGAAACAAAAATCAAAAAGCTATACTTGGACACTCACCACAAATGTTCATTCAGGCAACTGTTCTCAAAGCATTTCAGTCTGTCTGTTCCAGGGTGCCCTAGTCTGGAGAGGAAGCCAGAACGGGGGGTCAGGCGTGTGTCTGCTTGGATTTCAAGTTTTTCATAACGCAATGATAACAGTAATACCCACCGCTTCAATATGATCCTACCGCTTCGGTAGGATATCCACCTTAAGCTTGGTAAACATAGCTGACCACTCTTGCATAAGAGATGCTATCTATATGTGAGATATTGGCTTCCACACTGGGGGTGCAGCAGGGCTCTGGATCATTCTGTGACTCATGCATTATTTCTGCAGTTCACTCTACCCTCAGGTAATGGTTTGCAGTCACAAAAAAGAAAAAAGGTCAGGTTTGGTTTCTGGATTTAATGTCAACAAATTATATCAATAGAATCAATGCTGTGGTCAAACCTGGATTGCTGTGGTCAGTCCAGTTTCTGAAAACAAGACTCTGGGTTCACACAATTATGCTCGAGTTGCCTCAATGAGTAACTTCATTTTGTTCAAAGGGTAAGGGGTTATTCCCAGATCACATTCTCAAACCAACCAAGGACTCCTGCTACCGATCACTTTAGCTACATTTTTATGACTTTAGGCTCCTTTTGTAAATGTTTCTCATAATTTCTTTTTCCCAGTATTTTCCCATTTCTCAGTATTATGACATATGTTGTTGTTTTATTCTTTATCCTGTGAGGGCTGTTCTGGATTCCCTTCTGAATGCCAACTTTCCCTTGCCTCTATGGAAAAATAAATAAAAATAAACCACCAGTATCTTCCTTGTTAGTTCAGCCTTACATAAAGCCCTTAAGAATCACCAGTACCACTTAAAATTACAATGACATCCCTGATCTGATTCTCTATCTAGATCAGAACAAATTCTTTTCATGCGATGACACCAGGTCTTTCTGTTCTACAAGTACCTATTTTTATAATGCTTTCTCCTCCCCTCCTGATATTATATATTCCACAGGTTGATCACATGCGCCTGAAATCATACGGGTTAATTTAGTGTAATCCATTACACATAATCCATATGTCCATGCTGTTTGGATCATTAATTGCTATAATATTGCAGGACAATGTTTTAGTAGGGTTTTTTTTTTATTAAAACACAGACACACACACACACACACACACACACACACACACACACACACACACACACACACACACACACACACACACACACGCCTTTCACTCAAACATAAATCACACACATCCAGCTACACCATTGGGTGGTCAGGTCAGCCAATTAGTGGTGCTGCTCAGGTTGCCAGGATACCAAGCTTACCCCCTAGTTGATGGCAAGTCATATGATGTCACTTTAGGAGAATGTTCCCTTCACCTGCAGGGCTTTAAATGGCTATTGTCCAAATAAGTCCAGAGAAGAGGACCAGTATCTCCATCTATTAATTAAGCTATCCATTAAGTTACACCTCTTTTCTCTGTTGAAATAACACTCCACCAAGCAATGCCACAGGAGACAGTCTCTGCTCATTCACTATTGTTGCACAATCGAGCACCAAACCAATCGCTCAATAACTTCAGCCTCGTAGAGAGAGAGAAAAAGAAAGAGAGAGGTTAAACACATGCATTTTTTGTTTTGTTTCTGTTAATGTGAGGGTGAGAGAGAGAGGGAATTGAGGTCAGGGTGAAAGTAGGGCAACTGAATCCAATTCCACTAAACAGCACCTAATACTTAGCCACCCGAAAATTGCTTAGTTCATTAGTGTAGCATTTTTTAATGAGACAAAAGGCTGAAACTTCACAACTGTGGGTGGGACTCTACATTTAGATTAAAGAGACAACATATGCTCTCTTATTCCTTCTTCCTCTGGGTTCTCATGTGGTTAACTTGTGGTAAACAACTTTGAGTTCTCTTGAGTGTCTGGCAAGCTACCTATAGCAGTTTCTGAGAATTCCATTTTGGGTGCAAAATACTTGGTTTTTGAATATGCTGATCTTTCTCAACTCAGCATGTTAGTGATCAGATATAACTTGTGATGATTAAACGGGTATAATGTCTCAGTGGGGTTCAATGCAGACTCTTCTTTGGGGCAGCATAACAACAAACCCTGTCCCACCAACACCTATGCTCCATCCACCTATACAGTACCTAAACACCGATTACTTCAAAAGAAACCTTAAACCTCAGACCACCTAGAGCACTTCTGCCTTGCAAACAAGTACATATTAATTCGCTTCAGTGAGGCTAACTATGCGTGTCTTTGTGTATAGGTTTATATGCATGTTACTATCTACATGTGCAGCCTCTCAGCCTGATTGCCGCGGGTAAATGTGTAGGCCTTTGTGACTGTTACAGCGTTTAGTTAAGAGGATAAATCCCTAAAGAGAGATTACTCTAGTGCTGGCTGATGGAATGCTCAGAACTACTCCAACAACAAGCATGCATACTTCTTTCTCATGCTTCACATATTTACAAAAATAGAATATTATGTGTAATCATTATAACTATGACCTACACTCTCAAAAACTGAAAACCAAACTGAGCTTGCTCTCACAGATGGCTGAGTGTTAATGCAGGAAATGCAAAATAAGCACCATTAACTGTTCATATGCACATGGGTCACTACTTTCTTAAGTAAGGGGTTGGGACATTCTGACATCTTGTGCCACACATACATGTGGAAACTGGATAGGTGGGATAGCTGGATATACTGGATTTTTGATCTGGTGTTATTTTCCTGGGAAAAGGTCACAGGTGTGGGAGCTGGGGATACAGACAGTGATGGGACACAAAGCCCCAAGAAGGGGCAGGACCGCTTAGTGAATGTGACCTAGATTACAGTTACATAAGTGTTACCAATTAATGCTGTAATACAAGTCTGCACTGTATTAAACATATGGCAATACCTCACTTGATATTATAGTAGATGCAGTGTGTCATAGGTCATATTCCATTGGGTACTTACAAGTTTATGCAGGTAATAATATTTAAGGGTGTTTGTTAGTGTATTAATGGCATGGAAAAGGGCTACTTGGCAAAAAAAAAAAAAAAAAAACCATGGTTCAGATCCATGATCATGACAATGCAGGAAAACTCCAACAAATGACTAAATCAGTGAGCACCGGCTGGCTGCCTGGCAGAGGTCAACAGATGGCCATCTGGAGAGGGTGACTGTAAGGACAGAGCCCAAGGAATCATGGGAGACATTCTGCCTGGCCACCTCATGATGGCAAGCAGCTTACAGGAGGTCTGCAGACCCTGATCATTTTAAGCACCTTCTGTCATTTCTCACCATGGAGCAGCCAACTGTGCTTTTCACAACCATGACTGAACACCTTCCAGAAACACTACCAATCAAGCCTCCTCTTTGTGCCCAAAATTACCTCCTATGACAAGTGAGACCTATGCTACGACCATGGCAGTCAAAGACTTGCAGTTTTGCACACATAATTCCCCAAAAAGAAACTCAAAAGTGATTCTCTTTTTGCTTACATGCTCATTGCATGTGCTTATCCTGTTTAATTCACAGGGTAAACACAATTATGCCCACTTCCAAACACACACTGTTAAGGGACTAACAAGTTAAGCTTGAGAAAGAGAGAGAGAGAGAAAGAGTTTGTGTGTGTATTATGTTTGCCCTACTAAATCAAACAGTGGGGGAGGAAGTTGAGAAACCACAGTGGCATTGTGTGTTTTTAAACCCACTTCAGATTGTTTACTCACACGTGGCTGGAACAAAACCAGAAACCTGCCTTAATAAAGCAAGAGGAATCACGCACATCAGAAATTCCTCTGGTATACAATCATATATTTTGACTACAGAAAGGAAGAAAATACCAAGTAAATAAGGACATGGTTGGACAAGCAGACTAAAACACTGAGAAGTTGTATGTGAAAACATGGACTACATCCCCACAATCACAATAATCCACCCTGAAGACTGTACCATTCTCTCACCAGCAAACATCATTGAGTGCACACACAGCATCCTATTTTAGGCACAGCAGGGACTGAGATGAATCCTGGCCATCTAAAATGGTGCAGCTCTATTTGTTCAGAGATTCTCTGCCCACTGAAAAATTGATAAGATATACTTTTCTCAAAAGAAAAGACAGATTCAAACACACATTCAGACAGTTTCCAAATACAGTTTCCAATGTGCTGTAGTAGTGTGCCCCTGGTCTTACAGGCGACTGGTACTCATCATTTTAAAAAGCACACATCAGAAGAGTGGAAGGAAACACATGTTCTCAGGGGAAGCTGTGACACAAAGGCAGTAGGTGAAAGACCAAAGTATAATCTCTTAAATCCCTTTTAAAAGAATCAGATGCAAAATTCTCTGATTCACTCCATAGAAAACATGAATAATAATCAACACATACATCTTGATCAATAAAAACATAGATTTTAACTGACCTGCAGCAACAGAATACAGTAAAAAGGCCTTACACCTGCTGCACAGATCCCAGAAACCAATGTGAGCTACAGGTAGACTAACAGGAGGGTGTTTACTGTCTTCTAACAGAAAGGAGTAGTGGATGATGTGTCAGTCTGTGACCACACCTGCACTCATTCAAGAAGGAAGGACCCAGACCCACTGCTGGTCATACAGGAAACTCAGACAATGCTAACTCCACAACCTGATCAGATTTCTCTCTGCCTTTCTTCCTTCACCAGTTCTCAATATTGTGAGTGTGCCGACCCCAATAATACCTCACTTGTTTATTCCCTGAGAGCTTCCCTTTTGGAAATGCTATTCTGTGCTCTCATAAAATGTTTCTTGAATTTCCAGCATTTTTTTCCCCTTTATTGAGAGCGTGGGATTCAAAAACCAGGGGAGTGTTGTGAAAAAAAAAGACCCGAGAGCCATGTCGTGCCTGACGCAACACCAACCTCCCAAACTGGGTCAACCTTTCTAGTGCCAGTACCCTCACTCGGCAGCAAGCCGCAGTTTCACAGACCCATCACTGCTTAGTGTAAAGTCATTAAAATATAGATGAAGATGGAACTAATCACCTCATTAGCTAAAGCTGGCAGGCACCTTTTAGAACATACTCTTATGCATTTGATGTTTTCATTTGTCTTTTTAAATTTGGGCTTTTTGCTGACATCTATGTAATGTCTTGATTTCCATTTCTTTATTATATAAAATAAGAGAAGAGCATGTTCTGGAGCAGGGATTCTTGATTATGGCCCTCAAATCCAATTTCAGTCCTTGCTTTTGTAATCACTGAACAATTAGTGCAAACTGGCCATTATCATTACACCTGCTGCTGATGTTGGAAAAACTGTAGTACATCAGGCCATCATGAACTGTGAGTCAAGTAGCCCTGAACTAGAGCTTATGAGCAAAATTAATACTTAAAAAAACACTGTGCTACATTTGTTACATTTGATACATGTTGTGCAAACAGAATGAGAGAACTTTTGCTCATCGAATAATTAACTGATAACATTTCAGTGATGCACTGAATGTGAGGGAGCTGAAATCTGTAAATGGCATCAGCCAGGAAACACGCCAGCCAATGTCCCAAAATCTCCTGCTGGGCCTGACATGGAAATGCTACGGGTAGATCGAACATAACAATTAAAATACTTGTAGCCAATTATATATATGATGAAAATGCCAAGTCAAAAACAACAGGCACATTTCTAAAACCAGAGACCTCAGCTGGAAGTATGCACTGCTAAAAAATTCAGACATTTTTCTATGCAACTTTCACCTGCATTGAATGTATGTCAGTGCGGGATAACTTTAGACAGGTCACCTGTAACTATTATTAAAAGACAGGAGTGTGTTGTTTTCCTCTTGTGTCCAAAGTGCAAGATGCCATGGAAGAAAATGGTCTTGATGTCTTGTACTTTGGAACATATAGCACATCCTTTACATGACATTTGATACTTCTATTCATACATTTTTGTATATATTATTCTGGAATTTTTGACATGACTTATTTTGATGAGGATACGTATTAAAAGTGTACATTGTCTGGATTATTCATTTTAGGTATCTCTTTCTCATAAAGTAGGCTATATCTGTTTGAAACCCTGGTAGGGCGGTTTATACATGAATCTGTCTCTTTGTAAATGGTTATTAGGTCCTTGTTTCATGACCTGTTTAAACCCGAACAGCACAAAGCTATCGATAAGGGTCAATTCTACTTTTTAATAAAAGTCACTTCATGTTGACACACATACATCTTTATAAAATATATGTTTTCTGCATTTCAGACTGGTGAATAGCCTCATCTGCACCAAAACGTGTCGTGCATGTAATTCATGACTGAAATAAAACAGTATTCGCGTTTCCATATCGATTGCCTATCTAAATCCAGCTAATCCTTGTTCTCTGAAACAGCTCACCCTGCACGCGAAATCTGAGACAATCTAGTACAAAAATCAGCACTCAAGGATACAAAGCTACAACACCAACCACAGCGCTTTGCCTCCGTAATAGGTTGTGAGCGCTTACGGTTTCTATACTCAATGGCGATATGTTACCCCTTGCAAAACCGACATCTGTCAAACGCCGGTAGCATTTGTCAAAAAGCGAAATACAAATATTGAAAGATAAATCAGGCAAATCGTAGACTGCAGTGTAATAACAAATACTTCCTTGTTTGTTTTATGTAACACTTAGCCTCACTGACAATGCAACCGAGCGCACAACATCGTCAAATTCTGACATCAACATTCCTGAGAAGTGATACTAAAAAACAGACAAGGTTTTAAATGACATAAGGTACCTATTATCCGCTGCTTGGTCTTGATCGAGGTAGAATTCCAAATCGGATTCTTTAGCGACATTAAATTGTACCCTATGCCTTTAAAACTTATGTAGCTCAGTCACAGGCTGCCCCTCCTCTTCAGCAGAAAATGGCAGCAAAGGTTTGTAAGTACGGGAAAATTTAAGACAGCAAAATCTGACATTTAATTGTTTCCTATGCGATGTATATTTAATGACGGACTAAACAAATACATTACACAGTACCCTACTTATGCAGGAAAGGTTGGAAACCAACACGCAAACGCGATCTAATGAAGGTGATTTACAGCTGCAATACATGACCTACTTTTCCTTGCTGTGTTGCCTGTCGCACCACTAACCTACTTTTTCAGCCAATTACATTTCTGGAAGAGCCTACGTAGACCTTGTAGCCAATCAGACAACACATGGGAACCAAATAACCAGTGGAAACAGTGAGGGCCAAAACGACAATCCAATGAAATGTCAGTTGTGTGTTTTAACAAATTCCATAGTAAAATACTCATCCAATGGCAGAGTTATAAGGAATAATGTAAGCGAGTAATAACAATGGCTCTGATCAAATTGACGTTGAATTGTCATTGTTGAATTTACAGAGAACAACGTCAATCGATTATTTTACAGAAGATTGCAGTACAGAATTACTGAATATGGCCCTCACAAATGCTTTCACCTTTTTCACTTCCCGGAAAACGCCCGAAATCAACTTCTTTGAAAAACTGATGGCACTCTGATAGAGGCTAAACTGTAACTGGCGCTGGTACAAGTACATATATTTAAATTTCCTGTCATTATTTTATGACGGAATCTCTATACAGCCAATTCAAAGTGTTGTGATTTCAACAATTTCCAAACCATCTGCCTATCTAAAGGGAGAATGGTTACACATTCATAATATGTACATCCATGATAGAAAAGATGAATAACTATGGCATCGTTTATTTTTAGCCAATACTTAATGAAATGCTACTGTGTTTTGGCTGAAATAAGCCTTCAATAGAGCGGCCTCCTACATTACTGTCTTTGGTTTAACAATCCCTGAAAAGGCCTTGAATTTGCATCAGAAGTTCTGTAGGAAATGATGCAGGATGTTCGCTGATCACTTATAAATACCCCAAGTATCAGGTCATGTGATCTTTACCATGCCCACCCATTCCTGTTAAAATCCAAATGGCATCTAAAACAACTTTCGGAGACAGGCTGTCCTTGATCCTTCAGTGCCTGATTCCCATTATTAATTTTACTGTTCTCTTGGAGATCTGTGATTGTGTAGCTGGAACTTGTCCTGTATGTTCATTGTCCACCCTTGTGGTGGAATGAACTACATGCATCAGTCATACCCATGAAGTCACAATTTATCACCTTCCAGCAATGACTTAAAACACCTATTCACGTTGCACCTTCTCAAACCTGTGAATGTCCTATGCCTACTACCCAGCACCTGATCCCCCCAGCCCTTAACTTTCTCATACTGAGTTATGCAGTTTGTTGAGATTATTGCTAGTTTTGTAGAATGATTCAAGACAAATCAGCTCTCATGGATTATTCTGTGGCAGCATGTGAACAATATAGAATGTATAATAACATAGTGGGAAAACATTCTCTTATAGATCATTATTTGACAATTAATTATTGTTAGTATATTATAAGTATCTTGCATTGCCATGTGAATGGCAGAATAGTACTGTTAATGCATAGTGATCATTTACTGGTAAGCCTGGTAAACAGGTCTGTCAAGAAAAAATGAAAATATAAATGCTGAGGAGATGTAAGGAGCAATCCATGTAATTCTTTCAATCAGTTTTTATATCATTCAATAAATATTCAAAACCTGGATACATTTGCAACCAAGGGGTTTTGGCAGCAAGCACACCATCTAGTGGCTAAAGAGTCATGTTCCAAGCCATGAAGACCAGTTCTATTTTTAAATCAAAGAACATTGTTGCATTAGTTTGTCTCATGGAATGGAAAAAAAAAAAAAAACCTGGACAATCCATGGCAAGCGGGAACATGACAATACATTAACAATCACAAAGCGGAAATCATATGTATTTAAATAGTTGCGTATGCATTTCAAAGGTCATCACAATTACACCTTTTATAAATTGTGGTAAAAGAATGTAACAGATCATTTGAGCCAGATGCATCAGCCATATTGTTGTGCAAAGAACAAAATAAATTAATAACATCACAATCATATTGAGTGAATAACATAAACACATTATGTTACTTAAATTATAATATACATATGATCATTGTAAATATATTAAATATATTATTATTACTCTTTTTGGAAATAAAACTAGCTACATGCTGTTGTGCAGATGATGTGACATTACACTACTTCAGAGCAGACATCTTGGCAAACTGGACCTCTGTTCTGATCTGTGACAGCTCTCCTGTAGTCCTGTGTGGTCAGTGTTGAGGGAAATGGCTACTGACTTGTTTTCCAGCCAAGAGTACCTGAGGAGATTCATGTACATGGTTCTTGCAGAGGGGTGAATGACACACAGGTGTCGACAGAGGATATATACAGAGTTCTATATTTGGTAGAAAAAGAGCTCATTTTAAATATATAATTTTCAAAACCCCAAAATCCAAAATAGTGATACTGTAACAACATGTAACTCTAAAGTAACACATATTAGATTGATCAGGTGAATTTCTCCCCTCCCTGGGGAATGCCAGCTCACTCCTGTTCATTTATTGGAAAGCCAATGTATGGTTACCCCTACATCAGTGATTCCCAACGTCGGTCCTTGGGGCACACTGTGTATGCTGGTTTTTATTCCAACCACAACTGCAATCCCAAAATCTTAACAAGCTGTTAATTGTTCCTAATTGTTCATGCTTTTTCATGACTAGAGAGATAATTGGCCATTATAGCTATGTATTTCATGAAGAAAAAGCTCCTATATTCACATTGTGTTTATGTGATTTTGCAAACAAATACACAAAAAGAGTACGTTTTTATACCTGATCAAATTAAAGACTGGGGTGAATCAGTACACTCCTTAAATCATTGAACATATGATTAAGCTCCAGATTTTTTTCCTTATGCTTCATAACACAATGCAGGTTTGGCTCTTTATAATTAGCTTTGTCTTTGAATTTTTCATTATCTACCAATTGGATAGTTTTAGTGGTTGTGTGTCCAGAATCACTATGGTCTTTAATATGAGTTCAAACATTTTACTTGCCTTTATGCAATTGCCTGCAATATGGCACAATGTGAATATAGGCGCTTCTTCATGAAATGCATAGCTATAATGGCCAATTATCTCTCTAGTCATGAAAAAGCATGAACAATTATGCACAATTAACAGCTTGTTAAGATTTTGGGATTGCAGTTGTGGTTGGAGTAAAAACCAGCATACACAGTGTGCCCCAAGGACCGACGTTGGGAATCACTGCCCTACATAAATCAAACGAATTACAAAAAAAAAAAAACTGTTTTTGCAAACAAAAAAAAAAATTAGGGAATTCTTCGGCTGCATAAAATGATCGAGAAAGTCGAGGCTAACCATATTAGAGGCGATCAGCTTGGGTCTAAAATGATGAGGATCCCTCATTAAGGTGTAGAATCTCTTTAAGGTAATTTTTTGCACGAATGCTACGTGTACATTACTTTATATATTTTGAACGCTTGCCCTCCTTTTACTGCAAGCACTTTGTATGGCTCGATTAATTTGTATTAGCTTAACTATTTGTTTTAATTAAGAGAGAGTGAGTGGGTGAGTATTTACCAATACCAATCATACAGCTGTATCACAATTGATTGAGCCTTTAGTAGAAATGTTTAGGGTTGCAGTCTGCGGTGTTCATATGATTACCACAAGAGAGCAGCAGTGTTCAATTTTCTAAAATTGCTTGGGAACAGGCAGTTTTTTTACGTCGCACACTCATATGACTTATTTGTGCTGTAACGGATTCTCTTTATTTCGTTTATATTTATTTCGATATATCTTTATTGCGCGGCATGATTAATGATTACATTTTCAGCCATATGATATTGTGTCTTCATGTAGATACGCATTACTCACGTAGTTTCTTAGCTGATTTGCTTCTCTGGTAGTTTTACATTCCATACCTGAGACGAATGCCTGACACGAGAAGCAATACCCTATACAGTGCAAGGATCTCAACTAAAGTAAACTAACGAATGATAAATATTTGGTTAAAAAACAGACTACAGTAAAATTAATTTCAGCAGCTAATTTTAACAGCTCAAATTGCGTTAAAGTTAAATGTTGCATGATGCATAATCAATTAAGAATTGTCAGGTGATGTCAAATTCCAGGTGACCATCTTGCACCAAATGTTAGTGGAAGAGATATGGCTTTATGTTTTTTAAAAAGAGAAAATTCTATCCTGTAAAATCCACTTTTCAGAAAGTATTACCATTAACTTGAATCAATAGTTCATTACATGAACAACTGTATAAGTTGATACGCGTTTATGTAAATGGTTGGATTTGATTGGCAAAGTGGCAAAGGCATGTCTGTCAGGACCATCTGTGTCTAGTTCCGTTGTTTATATTGGGTTTGTGGCTCCATCTTTGATGCAATCAACCCCGTAAGCCTTGGAACCTAATCAAATATTAATGTGCACCTGAGGACCAGCAGGAAGCTGATGTGCTATATGTTGAGGGGTAGGGCTCGGGAGAGTCCCAACCGGCGAAGCCTCCCCTCCCCACGGGTTCACCTCACCTGCACCCTGAGCACAGAAAACACTCTGTACTCTACACCATGGGGCAGGCTTCTGTTATATCATGATTAAGGATCAAAAGGCTCCTATCCATCCATGGCAGCACTCTCTGTCTGGCTCCAGCTGCCACATGGCTGATCTCAGTGCAGTGGGGTAACAGATAGTAAAAATGTCTTGGATATTGGCTAAGGCTTTGCTCCTGGAATTAGTGGCATGGGGAGAGGGAAAGCCTTGTGCTAGTTGACGGTTAATACCTCCTTTGGGCAGTGAGGGAGTAATCACCCAGGTTATAACACACATTTAGCTGTGTTACCTTTAAATAATGAAAAGAAAGTCAGCACTGTAAACAATCCATCAGCGGCTCTGATGTTCAGTAGGTATTGTTCTGTCCTAATTCAGAGTCACAGTATAAATGCTACACTGCATGGTGATGGATAGGTGTGTGTGTGTGTGTGTGTGTGTGTGTGTGTGTGTGTGTGTGTGTGTGTGTGTGTGTGTGTGTGTGTGTGTGTGTGTGTGTGTGTGTGTGTGTGTGTGTGTGTGTGTGTGTGTGTGTGTGAGGGGGGCGGGGGTAATAATTGTAGATGCATTGGAGGGGTTGGAGTTAGTATTGGTGGCTGGATCAGGTGGTATTTATTCATATTAAAACTAATTTAGTTTCCCACTGTGTGGTTTAATTTGAATGAGGGATTATGACACTTAATCATGTGACCTAATCTGTGCTCATCAATCGGAAGAAAATGGCCAGAAGATTTGTGAAGGACTGATTTATCTGTCTTCACTCTGTGGTTGTTCCTGATGTCATTCATCTGAAGAGCAGGTCCTGCAGGAAGTGCTGGTGAAAGGAAAGTGAAACAACAAAAGATTATTGATCCTGATGAGAACCACAATAGGCTCCAAAGCCAGGCCTGTCACACACCAGTGGGCCAATCACCCCGATAGACTGCTCTCCGATTTTCTATCAATCATCTCCCCTTTGAGGCAGGGGTCTGGCAGGGTGACGGCCTCTCTTTGTGGGGTGCTTCTAAGTGGGGTCTATGCATTTGACTTCCCACTCACCACAGTGCTATAGGATGCAAGAAAAATGACCTGTGGATGGATCAGCTTCAGCCTTGTCTCTGAAACTTGGGCTGGGCCCCCTGTCTAAAATCACCCTCGGACGCAGAGAGAGGTTATGCTTGGCTGCTTCTAACAGTTTGATTAACGATAACAGTTGTGGTCATGTTTCTTGTAAATACATAGCTTGTGATTTTAAGGATAGTATGTGAATTTTGTAGATGAGGGAACGGGGTGTTCTTCTTTCTCAACACAGGACCCATTTACTACAAGAGTATGTTGAATGAGAGAATATTTTCCAGTTTCTATTCCCTTGGCTCAAATAAATTTCTCTGGAGGATGTCCACTACATACCTGACTGTAAATGCTACTAAATTAAACAAACATTGATTGATTGATTGATTGATTGTGTTTGGGATGGACAGTGGGTCCTTGTCTGGGTACATGTGATCACATTCACTCCTTGGGAGTATGTGAGGAAGAACCCCAGTTCAGGGCCAGTGGGTGCTGAACCAGTAATATTTAATAACTTGCCTGGGCAGTTCTGCTTCACTGACATGAGGTCATCTCTGCCGTATGTCACTGCACTGGTTCCCAATAGGAAACATCATCTCCAGTCTGTCTGTCTGTCTCCCTGTCTAATGTTTGTATGATTCAGTGCTTAACAGTCTCTCTCTTCTGCACAGCCCTTTGCGTTATGCAATCCTCATTTATTTAGGGAAGAATGCTGTAGTGGTCACAGCTTATCAATCTTACATCCTCACTGTAAACAGCCCTTAAATGTGAGGGTTCAAACATGAATGTCAAAGTTAATCAATGTTAGTCTGACACAAGGTGGGCAGTTTTTGTTTATTCCTATCTGTTGCTGTGGAAACCATAGAGGAATTAAGGAATATTAAATTTTGATCCCTTTCCCTTTAAGTATGTTTTCACACTGCACTTTTATGTTTCAGGGTAAATTTTCTATGGAGAAGACTTAGTGTTTTCAATAAAACCTGTGTGTCAAACTCACTCTAAATTTATTTTTAAGTGCTCTGCAATGCAACATTTTAGGGTCTGTGGGCTTGGGGAGTTGCTATGGCTACAGTGCCATGCTCCCCAATTGTTGGGTGTGCCCCAGGGGTCACATATGAAGCCGTATGCGAAGACGTCCTGCCTTTCACTGATTACACCCCTGTTGACCTTTCTGCTCTGCCGAATGACCTGGATGACTCCACTGCTCAGGAATTAAAGAAAGGTGCCTCCTTCCAAAGAAATTAAACAACTCTTCCTGGACAATGAGTCAAACATGACTTTTGACCCCGCCTCCAATCATAAACTCCTCCCCTTCTGACATCATCTCTGGGCCTCATAGCCATAGATTTAAGATAGTATATTAATGGCATTTCAGTGAGTGTGATAACTTTGTTTGTACCCAATGTGATACATAAATGTGTGACATATGAAATTGAGCATGATTTTTGGTTTTTGGCAGAGATCAATATGTTATCAACAGGCAGCTGATTAAAGAATTCTCATGAAACTGGGGTGAAGATCCTGTTTGTCAGATAGGAAAAAACCTTCACAGAATCCCTGGTACACTTGGTGAGAATGTATATGAATGAGATTTGACATAGTGCAATTATTCAGAATAACAGGGTTGACTTCATACAGTATGTCCAAACTCAGCTTTTGTGTGTAGCTTTTTCTTCTGTTTGAGTTATTTCATTGCTATAGCAAGATTACCACTTAGTTCTTTCCTAGTACAGCAATATTATTTTCCAAACTGAATGAGCCAAGCTGTAACCACTTTTTTCTCTGTAAAATTTCCCTCTGAGGAACAAAAAAAAAACCTCATGAAACTATCAATTAGAAGACCACAAAGAACCCCATCTGGAACATATGTTATGTAATCAAACTCCATCTTGTCTGCTTATTAAAACTAAAGACAAGGACTGAGTGGACATGGGACATTGCAAACTGAAATTTAGTAATGGAGTAATCATGATCTGGGTGCTGATAAATACCCTAGGTAGTGAGAACTTATCATTGTAATGCTACTACATGATTATGACATAATCTGGTGAAAGAAGTCCGCTTAAGTTTCTTCTCCCATTAATACTTCATTGTGTCATTTGAAGTGTAATTACAGATCATTCACTTTTGATTGAAATGAGATGGAAAGGTATGACTCCCAAGACTTGTAGAAGTTCTGGCATGTATTTGAGTTTTGGTTTTGGATGGGCATTTAAGAAGTCCATTTGTCTTATGCTGTCCATCTTCTCCAGATGTGGAGAAAGTTGAAAGCGGTGCTGAAAGCGCAGAGCTGACTGTAATTGCACACTAGTACACTTAATACTCTTGACCTATGATATGTTGAGAAGGCCAGAGGGGCCTCAAGCTTTCCAGAACCTTCTGTATAGAAATACCAAGACTGCTGCTACAAATCAGAGGCAAAACATGTGAATACATGGAACATATAAGATATTTATGCATAATATACACACACTGCACTCTTTCAAGCAATTCAAGAAAAGAAAATATTGAAAGATTGAAAAAAGACAATATGTCTCTCTCATAAACATTTATTACATCTGGACACTTCAGTCTTTTTGTTTGTCTTTGGGACATCCAGCTTCCTCTTCAACATGTATACAATGAAAACAAAGTATTATATTAAAAACAAAACTTTTAAATGTATAGCTAAATAAATCAAGCCATTTTCAGGATTATTGCCTTAGATTAAGTTACGCTTACTCTGACTGTGTATCACACCTGAAGATAAACATTCAGAGAGGGAAGTGTTCATGGATTTACAATGGTAATTGGGAATCCAGCAGCTGAATGGAACTTGGGTCTGGACCAGGTGGTTGTACATTCAAATGAACACTGCTATCCTACCATGTTGTGGGAGAATTCCAAGGGTCATACAGTATATATTTCTATGTGCAGTGATATATCTGCAGTACTTTTTCCATTGTAATTACAATTTTCAAAATCATGACCCCTGGTTCTGTAGATGGTTCCATTATTCCTTGCTTAGAAGTTATCAGACATGTACAGATCTTCTTCCGCACAATGCATGCTCTAAACTGCATAGCTTCTTGCCAACAATTAAGTCTGTTTAAGCAGCACTACATTTATCATAGTCTGATGCTGAAATCCACAACCTATAATGGATAACATTTCTATTATTATTCTTTTCTCTCCCTAATCCAGTTGATTACTGGAGTTTTAAAGGAACTACTGGTGGTATATAGAGTGTGGCAAGCCGCCCTTGCAGCTAAGACCAAGTAGTGATTTGTCTTAGAGGAGTGAATAGCCTGGATAAGGGTTTGGCAATTTTACAGGAATTTATTAAAGGAAGGAAGGGCTGCAGAAACAAAATAAACTTTTACATGTCCTCACATATTTGCTGCATATGAACACAGGATATTTATTACAAATGTGTTTTGCAGTTTTTGATCTTCATGGTGTGCGCTAAGCAATACAGACCAGATTATCTACAGTCAGGCAGTCTGTTCTGTCTGTGCTGCTGTTTGAACTCCACTGGAAATGAAGAAGGAAGATAACATGTTAGCAGGGATGTTAGTGTCACCTCCTGACTGCCAGTCTAGCCCTGCTCAGCAACCTGCATTGCAACAGTTTTTTATTTTGTTGAAATTCAGTATTCGTTAGACTGAGTCGAGAAATCAAACACCTTGATTAAGCAAGCTGAGAAAGAACTTTAATGTTCCCATCTAGCTTTCTCTCTCTCTCCTTTTACTCTCTCTTTTGTGCACCAAAGTGTAGCTTTCAGCAGTTCTTAGCAATGTGGGTTGTGCCTGTTTTTTCGCTACAATGCTGGGACAAGGACACCTCCCTCATCGGCAACCTCCAAAGCCTCCCCCCGTGCACCTCTTACATTCAGACCCACAGCCTTGCTACCCTGATTGAAGAGTTGACAGCTCATTTGTTAACTGACTGCTACTTTCTTCTGACAGTGCTTCTGTGGAGGTATCCATTTTAGTTTGGTGGCTGACTTTTGGAAGACGTAGGCCCGCACTTCCTGTTATTGAAATCTGTTATAGCAATAGTTCCAATTACATTTCTTGAAGATTTTGTTTAATGTTATACACTTCCTAAACAGATTTGTTTGTTAAGTACCATCATAGTTTAATATTTCAATTTATGTCCACATAGAATTTATTAATATTTCCTGTCACATTTCATAATGTTAGTTTTATTACAAGCAATTATACTGACCATGTTTGCTGGAAAAAAAGAAAAATAATATATACACTTTAGTGCTCCAATGTCACTGCATCACAGCTGGTGCAGTTAGACTGGAGTACTAAAGGACTTTCTGGTTTACAAAACAAGTCAATCAAAACAAAAAGGGGATTGTTTGCTTTGAGTGTCGCTATTGGATTCAGCCAGGAGAAAAGGGGGTCCAGTGTTCCACACTCATCCTCTCTTTGCCATTCTTCCCATTCTTACCCATCGCAGAGCAGGGCTCCCCTCATGTGAGGGCCCCCCTCAATAAGATGGGACATCTGAATGGCCACATGTAGAGTGCTGGGGCCTCAGTGCCCCCTTTCATTCAAACCCCCACATGTCATTGGACCCATCTGGTGACTGTGCTTATTACTGAAAATGGAGTCATAATTGTTTTTGTTTTTTTGACCTGCCTGTCTCTCCTGACGGCAGAAAAGGATGGAGGGGTGATGAGTGTCCAGAACTGGCCCTGCTTCCTCTATTTAGGCCGCATGCCTGTTACAGGGCCAAGTAACTTGGTTCAAAAGTTCCTCCTCATTCTGATTTGACAGTACAATGTTCAGTGATAGCATTATGTAAGAAGTGTTTGTATGTCGGCCTTTTGCTTGGTTTTTGTGTTTGTCCCAGATATCAAAAGTTGCACTTCAGTTGTAGATGTATACATTCTTTTGGGAGGAAGATTAGTTTCCACCGTTGTTTGAGCTGATACCTTTTTATGTTAGCAGTGTGATTAAGAGAACACCCACAAACTGTACATGATCATACTGGTCAGGCTTTTCTCACTGGCTTTCATTGGTATTCCATAGGGTGCAGGTAAGTAGTCATTGGGAGATTTGATGTCAGGACTGTTTGACTGCAGAATCAAATCCTGACTGTTTTTTTGTCTTGAGTAAATGTTTTTGTGGCTGTTGCCTTGCTGCTACCAAGAGCTGATCTTATCCTATGTAAGTTCAGAGCTGGATACATAGTGTATGCATAATGTGTAACAGGAGACATGACTTGAGAATTGAAGGTCAAGTGTAAAAGTCTGATTGGTGGAACCTGAGACAGGTTTCATGTCCACTGCTCAGTCTCTAGTGACCATAAGACAGTCCTTTACCTGAGTGAACCCTAAGGGTGATGTCATAGTTCTGAGTTTGCTTTCTTTGCAGTTATTCCATCAGGTAGTAACTTTTTACCATTATTTAGCCTCATTCTATTGGTAAACTAGTGCAGCGTTCTTCAATATTCACAGTGCTACAAAAGTAAATCCTTCATTGATGGCAGTGTGAGGGTGTGTGTGTATATGCATAGTTGTATTTTGTAGTGCATATTTTTAAATGTACATATCTTTCTCTTTGTAAGTGTTTTTGTGTGCACGTCTGTACATGTAAAGGTTGTGCATGCATGAATGCATTGTAGTGTGTGTGTGTGTGTGTGTGTGTGTGTGTGTGTGTGTGTGTGTGTGTGTGTGTGTGTGTGTGTGTGTGTGTGTGTGTGTGTGTGTGTGTGTGTGTGTGTGTTTGTTTAAGCAGCCTTACAGTGCAGATACTGATCAAAGCCCTTTTCACAGCCTGACACTAGAAGCTTGTCTGCTCCGGTAGATCAGAGGACAGCATGTTTTCTCCTTCTTCACCTCACTGCTGACAGCTATTGTATATGGCAACATGTCCCCCAGAGAAGCACATCCTCCACAGCAACGCACCCTCCAGGCCCTCTGCAGCCCATGGAAATTAGGAAACATTTTGTCCAAGCTGATGTAGACAAGGCGTCAATGGATCCAACCCCACAGGACTTTAGATGGAAGATTGAATTTCACTGATTCTGCTGTTCAGCTGTTGTGTAACAATGAGGCTATTCTTCCTCTCTGCTGCCCATCTTGTCAGATGGGTAAACTGGCACCAGTGCCCTGATGAGACAGCCCTAAACCTCCACATCAGCACAGAAATTCTCTTGTTTTAATCTGTCTCATCTGTCCTATGATCACACAGTTTAGAGTCATGTCCACATTTTATTCATGATTTATTTAAGCTGAAGCATATTGTCTCATTGAATTTTATCATCTCTCAAAGAATATTTTTAAAAGAGACCTCATACTAGGCATTAGCAAATTCAGCAAAAAAACAAAACAGGCAAGCAACTCCTGCATTGTAGGATTATAATGTTGTCATCATAGTTCTCCTTTCTCAGAGTGATTTCTCTGCAGTCCGAAGCCTTGAGTATGCTTGGTTAACATATTTCAACCAGTCAGACGATGAACAGATTTATTGAGAAGAGAGAAAATTACAGTGTGGGGCATGCCTAGAATAACAGGCAGCAGCTGGGCAGGGATTGGAGGGGCCCCTAACTAGAGCTTGTGGTGGTGGAGAGAGGCACCACAAAACATTGACACAACACAGGAACTCAGGCCATGATCTCTTTTTATCTTGGTGCCTCTGAGTCAATTGGGTGCAAGGAAAATGTGGTGGCCACAGATGTCTCCCTGGTATAACTTTCAGTAAAACTCCTTGTCCAAACCAAGGACAATGAGGAATGTGTTTGTAGCTGACAACAGACTCACACTGTTAACATGGATGTGTCGGTGGATGCACTGCATGGGGGAAAATTCAGACCACGCATACACTGTCTCTTGCATCTTCAGTGGCCATCACATAATCAGTTGTGGCCTCAACCAAGGAGGAAGGGTAATGGTAGTGGGATGGCTGTATCCCTTCACTTACCAGTGACTGCTTGCACCTTCTGTGCATGCAATGTACTCCTTCAAAGCTATAACTCATTTGATGGATTGTAGACCAAAACGAAATGGCTGTCAAGAGGGTGTGCTTTTTTGGAATTTCTATAATCCATGCAGTGAAGAGAGCAATTACTAATACTTCTACAACTGAGAAGTCAAAATGGTAAATAATACAAAAAAAAAGCTTAAAAATAGTTGAAAAAACAGGGCAGAACTAGGTCAGGCCTGAGAGAAATGTCTCTGTGCTTTTCTGTCTTCCATATTAAAACCTCAAGTATTCCCTTACAGAGCTATACTGTAGACTTCCTGGCATTGTCTCAAGCACTTAAAGTATTGATTCTCCTGATGAAAGAAATCCTTCTCCTCCTGCACAATGAACAGGGGTGTTATGTAACACTGTGTGTCCTGTGCGTGCAACAGTGACAGATCTAAGGGACTATCCTCAGATCTCACTTTCTGTGCTGTGGTGCATCTGGGTGTTAGCATGTTCCCACAAGGGGAAAATGCTCTGCCACACACACACACACACACACACACACACACACACACACACACACACACACACACACACACACACACACACACACATACCCACACACACACACCCTCCTTTTGTGTTATTAAATATCTCACTTCAAATTCCCCCCCCTATTGTGGCTTAATCTTTAATCAAGACGTACTGGAATTCCAGTTTGTTCACCATGACTTGTGGATTGTGCAACCAACCCCAATTGTCAGAGGGCCCTCTGGATCACTCTGAGGTTGGAAGAGGGAGGGGGTTGACTGGAGTGTCATCAGTATGGACACATTGTGATCCAAAATGACAGGAGTCATCTTCCTGGACCTTCAGCCCCATGGCAACAGAATCTGTGGGGTTGGAGTGTAAATAAAGGTCTACATGGACAATTTGTCAACTATGCACCTTTGTCTAAATACAGACTATTAAAATAACCAGCAGCCTTGTGTGATGTGGTGTGTGATTGTTGGATGTGGCAATTAGACTTCTCTTGCTTTCCTTTCCACTTTTCTGTTTTATCAGAGAATGCTCTTATCCAGACTATATTGCACAGCTTTGCTTTAGTTTTGTTTTCTTATTTTCCATTCATTTTGGTGGATACAGAACACTTCACTGAAAGGTCTTGACCAATATAACCCAGAACTCTGAACATTTATTGAATCTATTCATTACTATATACTCAGTGCCATGTACCCATACTTCACCTGGCACCTACTAGAACAGTTAATGATATGGTGTAGGATAGTGAAATAACTATTCTTGGTGTTTGTGGCACTGGTATCATCTCTGCCTGGCATGCTAGCCTTATGTATGCACTTGTGTTAGTCACTATGGATAAGAGCGTTTGCTAAATGCCTAAAGGTAAATGTAAATGTAAGGTACAACATTACAGATACAGTGAGCCACTTGGGCATCAGTTTCTGAACCAACACCCCTCACTGTCGCCCCATGACATTAAAAAATTGCCCTATACTGCTGACTAATAACTGATTATTAATGTAGGATGCCACTGAGATGTTAAGTCTTGGGTGGCATGACTTTTTCAAGCTCAGAACCTTTAACAATACTACATTTTTAAAAAAAAATTACCGATTTGCTGCCTCTCACAGATGGTGAAATTGTATTTGGCACAGTTTATGCAACTTTGAAGGGGATGATTGCAAGACTGCTGTATTCCATCTTATATTTACCAGCAGGTAGACAGCAGTGAGGCTAGACCCCAGGGCAGAGCTGAGTGCAGAGTATGATGAGATGTGGGTTTGTCGTCCCCATCCCTTCCTCAGCTCCTGCAGTATGTCTGATCTCTGTTCTGTTCTGCCCCTCTCCGGAGCTGTCATAGGAGATTGGCCATGAGATTGAGTTGTTAAACAGCTCTTCATGTAGATGCTGCCTTGCCCCCGGTATGGGTATTGACAATGAATCATCCTAGCAGTAATTTCTGCAGCAGCCTCTGATTTCATGGTATTTGCAAACAAAGCCACATTTATAAAACTGCTATATTTGAATTCTTGTTTGTGTGACACATCTTGAATCTTTATATATGAGCTTTATTTGCCTTGATGGCAGTGACTGAATTTATGTGTCAGTGCTTTTGGCATGAGCTGTACATATAGATTTTTCACTCTTTTAAAGTGGAATGTAAACTTTCCCTCTCTCAGACAGGTGCTCAGGTGAGCTGAAAGGTTTGTATGACAGGAGTTGCTCCAGTGCCAGATGAAAATGTTCAACTTTTAAATCTCCTCCATACTCAACCAATCCCCTGAGGTAAGCAAGCTTTCTCTACAGAAAAGAGTGAATACTACCATAACTCTCTACCTTGTTCCCACCCTCTGTGCCACCCATTCGCTGTACCTCACTGCACACTGATATGGTGAGGGATATGATGTCCTCAGTGACCTGACGGCATGGCTGCACACGGAACATAGAGCCGTAATGGAGACTCCCCAAAGGGCTGAGATGCAAACTCACAGTGAGGCCAAACTAAAAGCCTCGAGCATCATGGGGGCGTGCTGTTGCGTTCGCATTTTGTACAGCCAAGCCTGACGGAACGCACGAACGCACCTAAAACCCTTTCATGTGATGCCGGTTCTTTTTTTTCCTTCTTTTTGAATCGTGACATTATCAAAGAGCTTTGCACAAGGGACCGTCATTGTTGACGCTGTGACTGAGATCAAAATGTGCTTATCGGCCTTAAGAGCCATGCAGGTGCTGCGCTCTGGGCTTGCTTTGATAAGGCCCAGGGACACGCATCAGACTTGAACACAAGCCAGCCGCGTCCCATTACATTGCATGGATTGAAATGTTGCACTGGTATGTGGCAAGCCCCCGACCCCTCTTCATCAACCCTTCATACTCACATCCACACTCCACACAGTTAAGCAACAAAATGAAGAATCTAAACCTTTTTCATCTTTTAATAATCAAAAGTACATTTATTTTATTTTTTATACCGCTGCTGCCTCCAGTCACCTTGAGAAAGTCCTGGCAATTGCCTGCAGAGTGAAAGCCACTTTGATTTCTGAAGCTTGTGTTTGAATTGTAAAATGAGAAGGAGGAATGCTGATCAGAGGAGAGCTGACTGTTGCTGACTTTCCTGCCCTGCAGCAGGGATTGTGCTACTGGAGTCTATCCCTGAAACCTGAGGAAGGGTGTTCCCAACATGCAGAGCCAAAGTTTCAGCAAGTTCCTCCCTTTTGCTGTAGTTCTGCATTTATTGTCATTTTGTTGCTCATTTATTCAGAAAATCTAATCAAATGCCTATTGTTTCACAGTTTTAGGCTGGTATGGGTTTGGGCAATGCTGACCAGGGGATGGTGGAGTTATTGGTTTGCATGAGGATTTCATTACTTTATTTGCTTGTTTATTTATTTGTTGTTTCAATGTTGCATTATATTAAGCAGATGAATGCAAGAATGGAGAGTTAATCATGATTCCATATGTGTCCATTGTTGGATTGATTGGAATTAAAGTAATAACCAGAATTTAAGTTGGTCCTATTCTCTGTCAAGCCCTCAGGTCAAAGAATTGGTTCATGAGTAGAATAACTTACAGTTTAATTTTGATTGGTCATTTTTCAGTGTCAAGACTATATTTGATTCCCTGGATCTGATCCTACGAAATGGTTTTAGGAATAAGCATGTTGCTACAGCTGGAGGAGGCTTTGATTTTCATAAGCTGTCAATTAAGTGAGGAGTACTGACAGACACTGAAAATTAGACTTTCTTAATTACAGCTGCATAGGTTTATCTGTTGGTTTTAATTAAGAAGTATGATTAAAGGGCACTAGGAGGAAGAGCTGCTTGATAGTGTTGAAAGTATGAATTTATGAACAGTTTGCAACTGGATTCTCTAGAATAATTATTTTGTCTTGAATATATTTATTTCCTCTTTTCTAACACCTGCTGGTCCATAGATCCTTGGAAGATGGTGGTGAATGTCACCACGCCCTAAGGACAGCAGCATATATAATTAGCAATTATGTATGATGTTATTATGACTGAAATGGCTATTGTTGGAACATGTACAAACTCCTAAATAAAAGGGTGGATGATAAGTCTCTCAGTGCTGTTTTTAGGTGGCATGAGGCAGCATAAACAAGAGAATTTTCCGCCTTTCACATTCCTAAAATACTTCATCACTACTTCCCTGAGGACCAACTCAGATTGAAAAGAGTGTACCCTTGGATGTGGACCTGAGCTTAATGGCATTCTGGGAAACAGAGTCTTTGGCAGAGCTGATGATCAATCTTCCCCCCAGAGCCAGACAGCAGATAGCTGGCCATCAGGTGAAGATGCAACGGTGGTGATTGATTGATGAGGATCGGCGCAGAAAGGACACAAAGGGGGGATAACTGGGCAGGGCCTCCCATTGAGCCGTCAGTCCTCCTGTGATGGAGCCTGTTGTTCTGGGAAGAGGACTCCCCTAGGAAAAGAAACACAAACCGTCAAAGACCAGATCCATTCAGCCTCAAGCCTAGTGCTTTTCCAGCTACAGATCAAGCACAGCTATGGAAGCACAGCTGTATGAAAGGCTGCTAATCATTTATTTAGCACAGGACCATCCACCAGCTCCTTTCAAACTGTTTTCTGCTTCAGCATTAATAGAAACAGTAGTCAAAAGCATATAAATTGCTGGATCTACAGTATGCAGAACAATGGGTATCCTGAGAGCCATGAGGTATCTCAGTGTACCTCTAACTGTATTAACACTGTAAAACCCACTCTTAATATGTAGAAAAAAGTAGAAAAATATAGAGATAATCTAGAAAAAGTTGTTTTGCAATTACCACACAAACTGCACAATTCATATGAAACATCTTTCAATAGCAATAAAATAAGAACTATTAACATGTTTTTAACAATTTATTTTCAACTGGAATTGAGATCATCAGACTGAAATGATAATATAATAATAAATAATTTAACATAGCAATGATATTTATACAAGCATGTCTGATGTTTGGATTAAAAGTCGTTCAGCCAGAACCTGTGTGGTCTTTGCCTGTTACACCTCGTACCGCTGTAGCATGTTCCACAGAGTGGGGGATCAATGTCTGGTGCGATCTCCTGCCAGGCCTACAATTAGGACTTAATGCAGAAGTAAACCAAAGCCTTGGTAGTGACTTATCCAGTCTGGTCTGTGCTTTACCTTCACACGTCTCGCAAATGCAGGAAGCGCCCAACCATGAAATTATTGACAGCTGTTAGATGTCAGCCTGCACCAGCATGCTTCCAGAAGGTCAGTACATGTGTGTTTGCACACTCATGAGTGCATGGAGGAGTCTTTTAACCTGTCACTTCTTCCTCTTTGTGTGAGCTGGAATTACACAGCTCCACGATTATCAGCTTTAGTACTGTTGGTCATTCAAACAAAAAAAAAAACAGGTCTTATGATGGATGACTTGTACCCAACACACTCCCCCCACACGCAAAACAGTACTCGTGAGTAATCACTCAGCTTTAAGCCTTTCTCCTATGAAGTCATCTCTTGCTGATCACCTCCCTTTTCCTGCATGTTATAGGACTGCAGCTTCTGGATTCATAGATGCTGATGACTTGTACTGCATCCTACTCAACAATCCTTCATCACAACACCAATTGAAGACTTCCTATTGGGCCCTGGAGCTCCTTTATTTTATGTGATTGGTGGAATTTCCTGGATGAGATTGAGCTGGTAACCTTCAATGACAGCCATGCTGATGTTGAGAGGGAAGGAGTTCATCACTCACAGTAATATCATACAGTGAGCCTGAGTGTTAGTCATAGTGATTCCATTATCATGGCACCCCTCCCTGTTCCTGCATGTCCATACTCACACCCATGCCCACGTGATATTGATCTTAAATTAACCTGACTTTCATTCAGAGCCATCAGGCAGAACCCATTCAACGGGATTGACTGACCTATAGAGATTAGGGGGTCTCCAATTTGGGAGGCTTAAAAATCTGCCTCCAGAACAGAAGGTACAATCTGACGGTAAAGGAACTGAGACATAGAGAAATCCCCTTGTGTTTTTCTGGCATAAATCAAGAAGCTCTCTGTAAAAGTGATTGCTTTTTAAACAGTAAAAAACTGAGAGGATGATCCTTCCTCTGTAATCAGACATGTCTGCAGTTAAGGCTGCATTTAAGGGATGGCTGACATAAGTGGGGAAGGGGATACTTTCTCTGCAAATGGAATGTTTATAACACACCATAACAGTTAGTTTATTCAGATGTTATTCAAATGTAACAAACTGCAGCAGCTTTGTACTTTGTAAGAAATCACTACTATTGGGGTAACTAGCTGCTACTAGACAAATCTTGAAAGATTTGTTTTAACAGTGTCTGTCTATATCGTTCATTGCTGCTCAATGGCCTTCCTTGTTTCTAATAATACTCTCTGTGTTTCTCTGGTTGGTTGTCAAGCTCCAAGCTCCTGCAACTCAGCATCCTGAGTTTTTGGCTCTGTGCCTGTTATCCACCCTGTTCATGAACTCATTGACTTTCTGGCAAACCAAATGTAGCCATTGCCAGATGTTCTACTCAAAGTTACATCTGCTTGTTTGTCATTGAGTATACCATTTTTAATTAGTTTAAAGCACATCTTCGTCTACTTTATATCATATAACCTTTTACCTGTTCCATTATGGGCCCTTTCATGATGTCAAAACACCTTACACATCTTTAGAGTTTGATTACACAACAGGCAAACAAGGACAAATCCCAGTCTCTGCTCTTCTCTCTCTCTCTCTCTCTCTCTCTCTCTCTCTCTCTCTCTCTCTCTCTCTCTCTCTCTCTCTCTCTCTCTCTGTCTCTCTCTCTCTCTTTCTCTCCATTCAACATTCTCCTGGAGGCTCTCCAGTAGTAGGTACAGGCCCATATGATGTTGTTGTTTTGTTCTCCTCCTTATTGTCTTCCCTGGGGGCCAGTGGTGAGAGAGGAGATCTACGCAGCTGTGATCTGTAATGTGCAGACTCTATAAAAGGAACTGTTGTTTGCTGCAGGTGATGAGCGGGAGAGATAAGAGGGTATGCAGGTTCCCACAGAGTCCGTGCGTTGGGTTACCCTGACGACCAGCACAGCTTCACCCTCTGCACGACTTCTTACCATGTGCTAAGTTAACCCTGGTCCATGCGTATACTACTTACTCATGTTTTCCTGATGGAGTAAAGGCACTTCCTAGCATGTAGCATACTGTAAGTTGCTCTGCTCTGATATGAGTGTGCTGCTTTAGCCTAGCCTCTGCTGTACCCCAGATCAGATAAAGAGGGCAGCTGAGGTATTGTTCCCCACTGGGAGCTGCTTCTTGCCAGTGGAACTTGATGCTGTGGCAAGAGGAGGGTGGAGATGAGTAAGGCCAGATGAAATGGTTAAGCCTGCCCTGCAGGCTGTTCTACACTAATGCTATATCCTGTGCTGGGACAGTGTGATGACCGAACCGCAACCCTCAGATTCACCATTGTTACCTCCCATTTCTACTGTTATATCAGAAATCATATAATTGGGCTTTTTTATTTAGTAAATCTGGCAGGTTTCTGTGTGCTTTTGTTGAGTCTCCTGTGAATGGTGGCAGTGATACAGTCTGGTTTTGGTATTTTGTGTGGTACAAGACCTCTGGTGATGCATTATGCAGCACAGAACAGTGCTACACATTGTCTTTGTCACTACCACCAGCATGCCAAGCACTGACATTATTCTTTTTTATGCTTTTGCTGTGTACAGACAAGTAAATGGAGTTAAACATTTGAACATTACTCTGAGCATTATTCTATGCTGCTACAGAATGCCCATTCTCACTGCTGTTGTTTAAAACTGCAGTGAGAATGGGCATTCTCACTGCAATTGTGCTGCAAGTGACTAGTAACCAACAGTTACTGTTGCACAGTATCATTACTACAGCTGCATTTGTTCATTTTTGTTGTTGTATGCTGTGCTGTTTATTTTTCTTCTGTGTTGTTTGTACGAAATGAAAGTGGTTGAGAAACTCCCCTTCTGAGATAATAAACTATTAATTTTGGGTCTCAGACAAATCCTAATCATCCTAAATCATGTGCAGGTAATGCATGTACTCGTGTACTGTATCATGTACATCATGATCCTCTGCCATGTGGATCAGTTTTCCAGGTACAGTAGCATTAACTTAAAACACCCATGAGCATTAGGCTCACTCGTCCTGTCCCATAGTGCACCCTGTCCATGAGGCCTGTCAGGTGTTTCTATTTAATCTTTAATAACGAAAAATGATATAATCCCCCAGAGGTGACCCCGACAGCATGGGACCTTTATTTTTGCCCGTTCCAGCACACAGGATTTTGAAAGCTTTCAAACACACTGACTGCCTGCATCAACATAATTACCGATCCTGAAACAGAAAATCCCCCTCCAATCTCAAATCAGTATATGCAAAAAGCAGACCTCTCGCTTTTCATTTTCCAGAGTAAATCAGTTGGCTCATAAAATTGAATCTGCAGTTGGGGTAAAGGTTGATCTGGTAGGGTGGAAACCTCTTGTTGGATTCACACTGAGGAAACATTTAATCAAATCTCTGCCTCACAGAGTTCCTGTCCTCAGATGCCACGGCAACAGAGTTGCCAGGCCAATGTTTTTTTTTTTTTACCTTTCTGCCTCAAAGGAGCCTCTGGTGTTCTCCACAATGTGAATGAGTATGCACTGATCTATACTGGCCAGCTTCTAGTCTGCATTCATTAGGGTGAAAAGAACTGAAACTAATAGAAAAGGGGTAAAAGCCCTAATTTTTTCTGTAATATTTATGACTCACCTCTATTTACAAAACATACAGAAGGCAAACATTGGAGTAAATGTATGTTATTCTTTCCAGAAATTAATATTTTGGTCCACCAAAATGAGTTATGAAGAACATTAATGTTGGGCACACACACAGTGTGTTGGGTTGATGGTGTTGTTCCTGAGAGATCCATCACACAGGCTTTGTTCCCATCATTGGTCCTTACTCCTGCTGCTCCAGGGCTCTCACTGCTTTTCATTCAGGTTTCATTCTGAAGGCAACACATACCATGCTGGACAGAGGCAGCCCTGCCATGCTTGACTGGGCAGGTGTCCCCTGCACGGACCACAAAATGATATAAAGAAATAAAACCCCAAACCAAACTGAAATCAATTTGGTGACATTAATTTTGCACTGATGGCAGGCTGTCTGAAGGCAAAAGAAACATTATTTATTACAGAAAGCAAATGGCAGAGTTCTCCTGAATCAGAAGGAGACTGTGGGTTTCTATTTCTCTCTGGGCTGAGCTCTAAGTCTGTGGAGAGGCTCCTCCTCCTGGATGGCTGGCATGGCATGCTCTCCAGATTGTGACAGCATGTTTGCCAATTAAAGTTCCAACAACACAATACCTTGTTAACACTTGCATACTTAAAAGCACAGCAGTTAATCTGGAGATAGGGCCACATCTATGGTTAAAAGCAACTTGACTAAAGCTGGTTATGGTCACACTTCAGATACAATATTTTTATTTATTTTTGGCAACATTTATCTCATAATCCTGTCATTTTTTCATAGTCTGCCTTCTGGTCACAGTCAGTGAAGCTGATAAAGGGATTACCAGTTTCTCAAAGGTAAAATGTGGTTTGTATATTGCAGCTGTTCTCAATAGTGAGGTGGATTAAAATGTCTGGGCAGAGGTGAGAGGTCAGGACAGCACTGTGTCTCTGTGTCTGTATCACCTGAGACAAACAGTTGGAAGTCACGATGGGCTTCAAATGTTAGTGCAACAGTATTCTGCCATCTTCCTTTGATTCCAGGATTTGCATTTCTAAATAAATAAATGTTACAACTACATTTTTTATGACGTTTATTCCTACAATAGTACACTGTGCACTGATACCTCTCCAACTGAAATAAATGTTGCTGTTACAGATCACTGTATGAGTCTATATGAACATTATACTGTAAAGGCAGGCCCTCACAGTGGTGGCTTGATAAGCACAGTAGGTGATCCCAGAAATCATATGTTGGAGTAAGACCTACCCACAAGAGTATGTGTCTTCGTGCTTTTCACAAATTCACACACATTTCAGAGCAAACTTCAGGAACACTGACTCCATTTTGAAAATGCTTCACAGCCATTAAGAGTGTTTAGAGCAATGTCTGGGACACTGACTGTTAATAACAAGCTTCATAAACATTACCTCCACTTAGCACAACCTTTATGGCTGGTATTGTAGTGTTGACTTGGCCTTATGTCAAAACCAAAATTGTCTCTATGTGATACATGAAGGTATGTTTAGAATCTTAGTCCTCAGTCACAATGACACACTGATTTATATTGCAGTGGTGCCTTATAGCCACTGTTTCTAGGACTGAGCTTTTAGGACTAAGCTCTGCAGTCATCATTATTGTTAAACAGACCCGACTTGCATTAAACTTGGCCAACAAACAGAATTCATTTAAATTAAAAAAGGCCAGAGTTTTATATCCTGCAGGATTCTCATGCACCATTTGACCCTGTTCTTACTCCCATTGTGAGGGGTAACTACATCGCCCTTTAGACCACTAAGGTTCAATTGAGAGTCAACGCACTGTGGCTCATCTCAGACTGTTGGAGTTGTGAGCCCTTCTCCAGGCTCACAGACGCCTGTCGTGTGTTTCAGAGCCTATCTGCTTCATGAACTGGGAGACTGGGAGGTGTGACTGCACAAGAGAAGTGCTCACTCTGTCCTCATCTCATCTGAATCCCTCCCCAGCAAGCTGTCAGAAGTGTAATGCAAGTTTTGCTTGGCCCAATAATAATTGTGAGATGCAATGATAATCCAGAGGTATATATGCACATTTTAGTACTATAATGTGAATGGAAATGTAATGAATTTGTCCCTGTGCTGGTGGTTATTTATATTCATAGATCCTGTTTTTTCCCTTATGATTATAATATTTGCATATTTAGGATAACTGAGTTTCCCATGCTTATCGCTTCCAAAAAAAAGGCATTATTCGTACAAGTGGTATAATTTTATGGTACAAGCTGCAAAACCTGGACTTCTCTTATATAACTGACAAGCTTCACCGAGGAGCAGCCATGGCCATCTCTAACTAATTCAGTTCTCATTGAAATTTACATAATATAAAAGAAAGATTCTAGTCCAGATGCAAACATTCCAAGTTAGATTCCCATACAAATACAGATCAGGTAACTTCACAGGGAAATGTCTGAATTCATTTTTTATGAATCCCTAACCATGGACATTTTTCAAAATGTAGCTCGGGTACACACACATTGCACTGAAAAGTTACAATATATCATGAGAGAATGATTCAGCCCTACCATATAAAGTTTCATAATTTACTATCTTACAGTGCCTGTAAAAGACTGTAGCTTTACTGGCCAGGCTAAGAGGGCAGTTGAGTAACTGAAAGATGTAAAGTAAGAAATGGCTCTGGTTAGTATGTGTACATGCAACTGATAAGATTTATTACCAACTTCCACGGCAAAGTAACCTCTTTCTCCTACTGATTCTAAGCAAAATCTACCCTGTCATCACCAGCTTACCTATCATCCCTCAAAAAAGGTAGTGCTGTAATTATTGTATTATACTGCCGGGTAAACCCTCATTTTGTATTGACTGCTAATCTGTTTGGCTCCTGATCTAAGAAGCGGGTGGTGGAGCACAGTCTCTCTCGTCCTGCTCCATTAACATGCATCCCCGGAGAAAATGATACCTCCCCCATGCCCTGCTTTTTAACAGCACTGATCCCCCGCGGAAGTTTCAAACCAACCCTGTAAAGTTTAATGAGCGTGCCTGGAGACACATTGAACATCAACAAGGAAGGAAGTCTTTCCAACGCCGGATTTTGTTGTTTCTACGCCTTTTTATATTTCATAGGATGAGATGAATTGCTGGAAGCACTTTAGAAACTAGCTGCTCTATAACTTTCTAATTCATTATGGACACAGACCACTATTAAGCTGGTGCTGTATTTATTAAAGCTAATTATAAAGCCAGAAAATTACAGCCGCTTTGTACATATGCAAATTAGTATACTATACAATACTGAATTGGCACAATGTAGATGATACCTTAACTGTGTGAGAATTGTGAGACAACACTGTGAGTCTCAACACCAGCTGTGTTGAAGTAGTCCATGCCACTAGTAGTTCACTATTCATGTGGCTGATTCCCTGAACATTGACTGTTAGTCAAATTCCAGATGACAAAATGTTGAAGTATCAACAACACAAATGCAACTGATAAGATTTATTACCAACTTCCACAGCAAAGCAATCTCTTTCTCCTACTGATTCTAAGCAAAATCTACTCTGTCATCACCAGATTACCTATCATCCCTCAAAAAAGGTAGTGCTGTAATTATTGTCGTGTACTCATCAACCAAGCACCAAAAAGGTAAAATAACTTGAGCTCAGTGATGTAATTTGGAACCAAGAGCTATATCCATCAAGCATCACAGCGTAGGAGTGCTGGTCTAGGATTAAATATCCCCGGTCCATATCCTAACCTTAGGCATTATGCGTCAAACAGATTTTAGAGGCCAAACTGATTCTAGGTCAGCAATGACACACTAAGGCACTCAATGGATGAATATGGGCCTTGGATTGTGTTGGATGAGGTGAACAAGATAAAGACATTGACCATGTCAAGCAGAATGCGTTACGTAGATACTCTGGAGAACGTTAAGGTAGGTGATTGTGGTAAATACTCCAGGGATTTCCCCCATTACTCATGATGTGATAGAGCTGAATCAGGAGTGGCCCATATTCCCCTCTCCCTTAACTGTTTGAACACATTTCTACCTGTTGGGAGACAGCCTCCAGCGCACACATAAAATGTTCCTTCATGAAAGGTGTATAGACTCATTCTGTCATAACTAATACCCCCATAAACCTGACATTAAATCATCCGCAGGGTTATTTATCCAGCCAGGATGACTCAATGCAAGTGTGTGGCCCAGCAGGAAAAGTTATAGCTTATATTTAGGGAGAGAAGACAAAACCCCTTGTGGCTTTTGTATTTGACTATAGGTCCTGGTGTGAATGGTGGTGACCTAAGCATACAGAATCTGTGCAGATGGTACTGCTGTCAGACTGTCATTGAACAAGAATTCAATATGCAATAAATTTCATGTGTGGAAAGGGAGCCATATCCCCCTCAGCTGTGTAAACAGAAGCATTATCATTTAAAACACATGGTCCATTCTTCCTCTCCTTATGTTGAGATTGCAGAGGTAAGATAGCATTTTATATGTGTCACAAGTCTGAATTCTGGTCAACAGAGATATTTTTCCTTGTGTATACATGTTTACGCTAACTGCTATTGGCTTCCTGTTTACATGTTTGAATGTGATGGCTTGCGAAAACAACTAGGGAGATTGGGAGCCATCTATATTATTGTATTCTTTTGTCATTTTCATTGGAGGTGATCATATTTTCCTTGGATTGAAATGAAAATGTTTTATGTCCACTGCTACAAACAATTGTTATGTTCAAAGGTTTGTTTAGTGAAATGAGTGAGGCAAAAAGGGAACACCTTTTCTGTGAATAAGTCCTTCTATCATTCTCTGTAAAATGTTCATTTTTTTCACTGACAGATTTCCTCTTTTGATTATTATCAGGAAAGAAGAGTGTAACAGCTTCCTAATACCTTCACCATTCTCCTAGATCACAGTGCCTAGTCTCTAATGCTGGAATAACCATTTCGGGTATCTTTTGGTAAAGGAAGGTATTGCAGACATTGCAGGGTTTGACAACAAGGACAATACTTCCATAACCTTTGGTAGTCTTCAGAATGACAGAACCCCCCAAAACTACAGTTTGAGTATTCTATCTCTCCACTCCCTGGCAAAGAATGGCATAGAGAATGACATAAAGGGATTTTTTGGCAGCCACTTCTGAGATTTCAGAATGGAAAGCTATTTTTCACACTGCTATTCATGCTCAAGCCTCCTGTGCATTTGCTGTATGTGAGAATGGGCCTTTTCTGTTGACTAACTTGAAGTGCCAAATTGTGAGAGACTACAGATTGAATTCTCTTTGAAAGTGTTGAATTTCTAGATATTTCCTTGCCCCCTGTTGTTTACAGAACATGCCCTCTCCTCCATATGTGGGAATCAGTGTATCTCAGTACAACTTAACCATTTGAAATGGGCCATGTCTGCATACATGTGTAGTTATTTTTATTTTATTGAGGTTATGGCCTCATAATTTTTAATCCAGATGCATAATGTTCTTGTCTTACTAGTGTTATGCTGAACTCACTGTAAATCTCAGGGCACAGCTCTCTCTGTCATCTCCAGTTCCATGTTGCACCACATCTCAAACACCTCCCACACACACACACACACACACACACACACACACACACACACACACACACACACACACACACACACACACAAATGCATACAAACATGCACACACATGCACACAGTGTCATGGCAATATAGTGGATAAAGGAGTTTTACATTTTTTTTCTTATACCTACACAATGACATTAAAACATTCTCTAAAATTTGAATGTAAGACAGATATATAATGCATAACACATCAATGTGATCTCTATCATTACTAATATGTCAGTATTATTCATTATCATGTTTATGTGAATTAAGTATTAGAATGTTGAAGCAAATGTTCAGAACTGTAAGATGTGAATACAACACACACATACATTCACACTCAGAAACAGAAAGAGAGAGAAAGTCTACTGATCATCTCCCACACAACATATCCATTTCCAGCTGAGAGTGACGCTCCCATGCACATTGGGCAGATAATCACAACACTCGTAAATACAAACCAATGTGACATTATCTTGCGATTGGACAGGGACCTTTACTTTATACCTTCTGCTAGACAAAAAAGCTCATCCAATTGAGATGCTTGAATTAAAAGCTTGTGTTACTGTCCCTGATTGGAGAACAAAACCTTGCTTCATTTCTCCCTCTGCTCCTAGCAACAAAGAATAGCACAGAAGGGAAGAAAAGAGATAAGGAACAAGTGAATCTATACCCAACCCCCAACCCCACCCTGCCAATCCCCCAAATGGCCTTTCCTGGCCTTTTTAAAGCATCCCATGAATTTAAGAGCTCCAGAAGAGAAAAGAAGCCAGGAAATACAACACCTACTTATCAGCGTCGTTTTGGGATTGGGAGGGGGAATAGTGAAGACACAGAGGGCTGGTCACGTATTGTACCATCCTCTTAGGGTTATAACGTGATGGGCAAAGCTTTGGAATGGGGCTCATAGCAGTCTCTCCCAGCAATCTTTTTACAGTAATTTCTAGCATATGCCCCACATTTTTGTATTGAATCCAGATCATACTACTGCTGAAATTTCCGTAGGATTGTGCTTGTCTCATCGCATCGCAGGTTGATAGTGTACCTGCAGTACCACCTGCACTTCAGCTCTACATGCCTCATAAAGTTTTTCTGCATCTTGAAAAAAAAGATTCACTCACCGCACCAATGACCTGGGTCTACAAATACAATTTGGAACTCTGAGTTTGGAGAAAATATAACCTTGAAATAAAAAGAGGAACTTTAGAGATGATGAGGGGCACAGGTTCTGTCCCCATGGTGTGCGGCCTTCTGCGCAATGCTCTGTACCTCCTGGCTTCCTGAGAGATTCATACATGTTCTTGCTATGCTGTATTTTCTCATGGCCTTAAAGCTGTCATCTGGCAGCCCATTATGCATTCATCCCCAGGTTCATTCTGCCATCCGTAAACACTGCTTTGCTCACTGTCGTAACAAAGGAGCCAGTCTGTCTGTGGGAGGCAGCACTGTGCTGCCCTGATTTATCGCTTGCCTTAGCCGGTCGGGGATGTGGAATAAACACAGAGAGGTGTGGGAACATCTCCTGACATCTGTGTCAGGAAGGAGGGGGCAGATACTGACAAGGAAATACATTCATAAAGTGAGGTGAAAAAATGATATCTGACAAGGACCGTGTTGAAGCAGACCCACACATGTTTGCAAGACCATTTGGACAGCAGCCACAGCTGTGCTTTCCACAAATCGAGCAAAACCTTACCTTTCTATCCAGGCTGATGTAGCATTGTGGTTGAAGGCACTTAATGTGTGCTGCCATCATCCTTTAAATTATGTTATCACCTGTGGAGCCTGAAGCTACGTTTTCTTCATCTGTATCATGGCTGGGTGGTAGGTGTGATGTACTATGACCGGAAAGAAACTTAGGAGTTTATCCTTCTCCAGAGCAGGGAACTCAGTGAGCTTTCTGCTTTAATTATTTCAGCAGGTTGGCAGTTCAACACCAGGGTGGCCAGACTGCTTAACATAACAGACAAAAGAGACACACATCTCGCTAAAGCAAATACAGGACGCAGCTATGGACTCTCAGGGACATTAAGCAAGTCGGGAGTGTTTGCTGTTCCCTAAATGAATGTTTCACATGCTTGTATTTTCTCACATGGTCTTTCGTATGGTTGGTTTAATGAGGACTGTGACCTGCTGTGAAATTTGAGCAGCTGATTTTGTCCTTAATGGCAGGCTGTGGGAGGGCTTGAAGGTTAGAGGTCAGGGCAAAGTTCAAAGGTCAGACATGCCATTGAGGCGTGAAAAAACTCCATGTGTATCAGTATCCTGTTTGTTCAGGTAATGCAATAGTTTTGAGAGAAATGCAATCAAGGTTTTAAGGGGCAACAGTGCTGTATAAGCTTTGCTCTTGTGGCTGTCCCTTTTTTCTGCTGTTATTCACTGATCATTCAAAGTAGAAAAAAGATACAGATTTTCAATTATTTATACTGTCATTACCAATGTCGTGTCAGTTATTTTTGACTTGTTTCAATAGGAAACCACGTAGAGTGAGCCTTGTTTAACAAAACAAAGCTGTATATTATTTGTAAAATATATTAAAGCTATTATGTGGACTAAAAATATTTAACTGATAAAATGTATTATTGAAAGACCTGTGCAGTGGGTGAATTGTAGTTGTTCAGAGCCTCTTTGGGCTTTACACAGAGTAATGATATACAATGAAAAATTGATAAACAGTGATTTTGTTTTTGTTTGTTTGTTTTGTTTTGGGTTTCCTTTCTTTCCCATCTTTAACAGATGAGACTGAGATTTGTCATATAGGGGTGCCTGGCTGTAGGCTTGTGTGTGTAATCTTTGTGTTTATGTAAAAGTGTGCCCTTGAGAGGAGCGTTCTTGAAGTTCGGCTTAGAAAAACAGTCTGCCTCAAGCCTGTCAAATCAAGGTGTGGATCTGCTCCCCCAGAAGGCAGCGCTTTCCCTGTCCGCCATGCACCAGTGGCAGGCATGCTTCCTCTTGCTGATAACAGTGGCTGGAGCAGAGCCATTCCGGTAGCAGCGCGGCACTGCGGTGCATTTGCCAGCACTGCACCCTAGGATACCTGAAGTGTATCCGGCTGTGCACTCTCACACCATGTCCAAACATGGGAGCCTTGTCTGTGGATGTTTGGACCAGGGGGGTGGGTTTATTTAGTCTTCACAAGTTCCTCTCGTTATGCTAAGATGACTCATGTTTGTCATCTATCGTTCCCGTCAAGGTGAGACTATGAGGGGTATGGAGGAAGGCAGGGGAGGGGAAGGGGGGAGGGCATTCCTCCCCTCTGAAGTGGGGCAGACAAGTTGCGGGGGATTTTTGTGGAGGTGTCACTGAGTAAGGGTAATCCTAGGTGTCACTTATTGTGATGCAGTGACCCATGCACTGAGCTGTGGATGAGGATGTTCTGCATTTGGTGCTCACCAGCTGAGCATGTCTTAACATTATGCAGAAGCTTCATGTGCTGACCTCTGCCATTATATAGCTTTCATTCATTATACTACATATCTTTTCAGCTATGAGAATATTGTGCACATGATATGAATGTCTGAAAAGGAACATACTTCTCTGTAGAAAGAAGGACTCAGAGAAGCCTGGGGAGAAACCTTATATTTTGCCCTGAGAAGAAATGAATGTGACAGACTAAATGTTGAAGTGTGCAGAAGTAGTACCACCAGGGCCCCTGACTCCAGGGGCTCCTACCAACTTCAGAGATTATACCACAGCCTCTCTGACATTTTTCTCTCATTTGCTTTTTATCTTTATGAGACCACAGACAATCAACTGTACTATAAATCTGTGTCGATATTTTCTCTCTTTTTTTTTGTTATGTTTAATTTGTTTTCAACTTCACAGAGCAGGTTTTTGTCTTGACACAGTACAGCTTTCTTAGTCCATAACCCTGCCTCTCATCTCTGGGAAATTGCTTTAAGCCATTTGAGACATTCCTAGAGTATATTGCCTTTATGGCTAAATCTTTGTGAAGCCTGTATGAATTCTGAGAACTATGACATTAGAATTAAAATGTTCCTTAACAAGAAATATGAGGTTGAAAAAATATATTGCAATGTCTTTAAATTCTAAAGTATTATGCATAGAACTTTAAAAAGGATAAAATGGAAACTATTTTTCAAAGCTAACTTCATATTTTAATGGTTATATGTTATTTGTCTTATGTCTTTTGACATTTCTAACTGATACTTGTTGGACTTTTTTGCTGCGACCAGCGGCTCTATAGCTCACTCTGTCGGTTGGTCAGTTGGTTGGTCGGTCGGTAAATCAACCCCTTTGGCGGCCATAGTTTTTGCCTGAGGAGGCTTAAATTCTGCATGGAGATCAATTGTGTGTGTGTGTGTGTGTGTGTGTGTGTGTGTGTGTGTGTGTGTGTGTGTGTGTGTGTGTGTGTGTGTGTGTGTGTGTGTGTGTGTGTGTGTGTGTGTGTGTGTGTGAAGGTGTGTTCCTTGCAAATTGGCTAAATGGGGGTGTGGCAGTGGGAGTGACCTGGTCACAGCTATTGCAAATTTGTGCTTGCTATTATTTATATTGTTTAGTGTGATACCTAAAATTATGTATAGATTCTATATCCAGGCTTCTTATAAAAATGTTTTTACAGTCCTACACTCTCCAAAATACTTACTCACTTCCCTTACTCCCACATCCAGGACTAATTTTTATTTTTCTCTCTTTGAATTTCTTGTGGAGGGCACTTATCATCCCTTATCTGCTTGATAAGCCTTGTAACATTAACTCTGAGCGTTGCTTGTGGCTGTTTTTGTGTCAGCCATTTTGTTAATTCTGTGCTCTCTTTCACAGCCAATATTATCAAGGAGCTCAACAAATCAAACATGTTTTTAAGTATAATGTACATTTCTGTTTTCAATGGCAGGGAACATACTGTCTGTGATTGGTGAGGATTGTTGGCAGCTCCTCCTCAAATGCAGACACTGTAGTTCCTGTCACCCTGTGCTATTGACAGGTGGGGATTCCAGGGTGTGTCTGATTGAGGTCCCATGACGCACTCATACCAGCAACTTTTTTTATTCATCAACCATTTATTTGGAATGCTGTATATTGTGTGTATAAATCAAAATAAGAATGTATCAATGATTCATAAAGTGAAAAATGCTCAAATAGAGAAAAAGTGCTGTTTATCCAGATTTTCAGTATAAGAACTAGAAGTCTGATATTTACAAAAAGTACAATTTAATGTTATTGGTGATTTAGCTCAGGCGTCCATATTCTGCATGGTGATCTGGGAATATAGACCAAACCCAACTTGGTGGTCAGTGATAAATGTCGCCCTGCAGCTCTGAGCTACACCACTGATAACATGCATGTGCACTTTCTTCAGATTGCAGACTTCTGGTCATGGTATTGGAAACTGAGTTGTCATAGGCATGGATGGTGGGAAGCGCTGGCAGCAGACGAGCCCTTCAGCTCCAGGGCGCACATCAAAGGGAGTGCCACCTCCAGTGTCAGAGCAGGGGCAAGCGCTTACTTGCCCTGCCCCATGTTTACAAGGAACTGACTCTGTTCTCAACTATGACTGCTCCATTAATATGGCTGTCTCATTACACAAACATGTCACACACCTTTACTCAGGGTGGAAAAGCTTCTGAGTGCTCAGCTCCAGAGCAGGTACATACCTGCCATTCCACATGGTTCCCACACAAGCACAGAGCCAAGGAAGTCTCTGTCACATCCCCAGGTCATTCTGGGTCACTGCACAGACTATTTGGACTGGATGGTGAGGTTAGTAGAGTCGTGGTTTGGCTCTTCTTTCTCAGAATGGAAAATAGTCCTGTTTCCTTTGCTGGGTAGTGGCAATCATCCATCACTGATTGGCTGTTCCAGCCCAGTGAACCCAGCTGATTGTGTGTGTGTGCAGTTCCTGGTGCTGCAGCCGGTCATTTGGGCAAATTCTCTCATTGAAATGAAAGGTTTTAGCAGGAACTGGGCACAAACATAATATATACAGTGTGATATTTGACCAGTTATCCGTAGGAAGGGATTTCTGTTACTTTTCTTTGCAGAGGGGTCATGTTTTGACAGATAGAAGAAGCTAGAGAGTCCATGAGTTAACTGAAATACACATACCAGCTTCTTCTTCCCAGGGGAAGGGACCTAGGAGCTCCATACCTTTTTCTTCACTTTATGCATGTGTTTAAATATCACTAGAAATGTTTCCGGTTAAATATGTCAAGACTACAAAATACTTGATGACCACTGGCCTTTAGAAAGCAATTATTCTGTTGCTGCTGTCTTCTTTTTCTAAATTTGAGTTCACATATCAAACAACACTTCATGGAAAATATGAGTGAAGCTGGAATGTATGCTATGTTTTTCAAGTATGCCAGAACACGTTTATATGTATACTTCTTTCACATGCTGTACTTGAATTTAGATCTCAAACGTCAGGTAAAAACCTGTGTTCCAGGTTTGAAGCGTGTATGTAATTTGGAACATGGCCACATTCTGTGTGTGCTTGATATGTCAGCTGAAACACTTTCTCAAGGGTTTAGTCACAATCTGTCCATACATACTCTTATTCAATTCACAAACTACAGCTGATCATTTTGCAGTAAAAAAGCTTCAGGTGTCTGTGCTCCTCCTTCTAACAGACATAAAAATATCTTGCTCCGATGAACCCAGCTACTGACAGAAATAAAATTTTGCTAGAGGTTCACTGAAGAAGGTTTATAGAGCTTTGTCATGTGTAAAGTGCACTGTAAAGAACCAATAACCCTGAGTTACCGGGAGTCTGACCTGCAGTAACATCTTTTGCTTTTTGGTTCATAGGACTCTCTACTAGTGGGAAAAGACCCACCATACAGAATTATACATGGAAACCCTTCAACATTACATTATGGGAGAAAGTCTACAGCACTGCAATATCTGCCAACAAATAAAGAAATCTTGATACCATGATGTTAACAAAGACTAATGATTAATGTCCATAACATTAGGTTCTGGAGGCTATTGGTACACCGCAGTCACGGTCACACTCATAAAGAGGGTCCATTTAGGTCTGCAATGTCAAGTGGTGTCAGCATATTACCCCAGGCCAGTCCCAGTTAGGAAACTGGTATTCCTAAAATAAGGTACCCGGGCAGAATTACTTTGGTTAAAATCCAGGCTAATACGTAACAGCTAAAGCATATTGCACTCAAAATTTAAGCCTTGTGTGTTGTCATTGACAAGGGCTTCTGTTAAGTAAATTATGTAATAATCCAAGTATGCATGTATCCAATCCAAGCATAATTTTCCTAGAGCGCTCCATGCTGTCTGACAGCATCGTCTGATTGTTTAATCCCACAGAAATGTTATGAAAGCTTCATGCATTCATTCAAATGACTCAGCTGGCCACTTCATCTTCCACAGGATCCTTAGCCAAGAATGCAAATTTTAAGAGGTGATCCAGAGGGTTTGTTGCACCTTATTGACCTTTTCATGTTATAGAATGTATGTTTTGAGATTGGACCCTTTTACCCTTCTTTTAATAAAAGTGATTTTGTTCTGTTATCAGGTAATCATTATGTTTAAAGTTGTATTCTACTTTTTTAGGATTTTAGAATAGTGCATCTGTAGAAAACTAGTTGCCATTTTTTAATTATGGAGATGACTGTACTTTTTCCAATGAGTTTTTGTGATTAAGTCTTGCTATTGACTGGGATTCAAAATTTGTTATTCTAATGAAATGTTAATTGAAGGTTACTGAAAGCTGAAAAATTGAAATGGTCATGCTTTCACTCAAGGACCTTTCCACTTTGTGGTGTGTGTGTAGTGTGTGTGTGTGTGCGTGCACGTGCACGCTTGTGAGTGTTTGTATGCAAAGACACAATTCCAGAATCTGACCATGTCACATAAAACATGACCACTGTATAATTGAGGATCTCTTGCTCTTTTATGTAAAATAAAATGAAATACTCCAAATGTAAAATATTTTTAGTTTTCTATGGACTTTCCGAGATTTCCATGCAAATTCCAGGTCCTCTCTATGCCCCAGTTTGAGAAACATGGGGAGGATATTGTACAGTTCAGCACTAAGGTCAGTGGTGATAACAGTATTGGGAGTGTGCGTACCACTGTGGTTTTGGACACATTTCTCCCTGTCAGCTGGTTCATTTGGAGCTCAGATGTTCCTGTAATTTACAACCATATTTTTCAAGGCATGTCTCAAATAGTGACACAGCTGCAGGCCTCTCTTTCTTTGTAGATTAGTGGTAAGTTTAGGCAACATGAGGTAACACATTCAAGGAATTAACAAGAAGGAAAATAAAGTAGGGCCACACTGTGACTGGCTTGCCATAAAGCCTAATTTGAACAGATTTGTGTGTTTTTTATAACATTTTTTAAATGTGGCTGTGGTTTTTGCTCATATTGCAACATGTGCTGCACACCAAAGTTTTTTTTTTTTACAAATCCTTTTCCTTGTTCCAGGAAAAGGATATTTAAAAATAGCCCTTAGCCCACCTAGTTACACCACAAATCTACTGGGAATTAATTTGCTTTGTCGGGCCTGATCAGGCAGGCAGGGAGTCAGAAACATAGAACGTAAATGTAGACTTCCTACCTAATGTTGCAAAATGCAGCACCATTTGTGCCAGACACTCAGGGACCCAGAGGCATAGAGTGGGCAGGATCACTTACATGCTGAAGAGAATGTCATTCCCAAAGGCCCTTCCTTGTTTCAATGTTAATGGTATTTTCATGGAAAGACCCAACATTTATCAAAGACAAGACCACATTAGTCACTGGTGCCATGGAAACTGACCAAAGGTGGCCCACATTTTGTTTCTCTTTCAAAAATTAACCTGCAAGTCCCAGTGACCACAACAAGTGAAGCAGCAGGGCCTTTCACTGCATATCACTTCATTCTGTTCATCCCTGATTGTTGTCAAAATGAACTGCATATACTTTTGTAAGTTGGTCTGGATAAGATCATTTGTTAAATGCCAATCCTCCTTTTAACTTTGTTTTCATCTACAATGAATAGTTATATTTACAACTACATTTTGTGTCTATGTGTTTCGAATGTCTTGGCCCACCATTGGAAGATCTTTTTAAAATTTTTTATTGTCATACATCAAATTATATGCCTCAATTTCTACTTCTAAATGTCAGATCAGATTGTATGGCAGTATTCAGTAGGCTTTTGTGAGACATTTGGTTGAGTTGATTTTATACTATAAAGTTTAAGAATAGTAAAATTATATGAGGTTGAACTGACTGGTCACTTTCACAGCTCATCAAACATGACACCTTAAAAATGTAATAATGGGAGGAGTACCTGCCAGAAGTTCTCAGAGTCAAGCAGACATGATGAAATGAGATATTGTCTGATAACCTCCTGTTGCTGGCTGTGTCTGGCATCCCCTTTCCATTCCCACTGTCTGCTGGATGTCACAGATTCTGTTTTGGCGATGATCATGCAGAAGTTTGCATGAGCATGTTTTTATTATTACATTTGAGTTTTTGAATAAATAAATGTCTGCCTTTGCTTTAGCTTTGTGGGTTCATACCAGTGATCCCATGGAAGTGCGGCAAACTGGCAGAATAATGCCCTAAATTTTTTGGGTAAAAAATGTTGATCTGGTAGTCCTTTGATATTCATGGGTGAAACATTTTGCAAAATATACATGGTGAACTACTGTATTGGGTTTGCTTGTTCCTGTATGGGTCGTGCTTATTTGTATGTTTTTACTGGGACTTTTAATCTGATGCACCAAGCTGGGAGACAAACATGCTATTATGTTTCATAGATGAAAATTAAAATCCATAATTATGATTGTTAGACTGCCAACAGGACTGCACCCCTGGCAGATCAACAAGCTCAACAAGTATTTTTACATCAAGTTTGTAACGCAAACACTCATGGGAAGGGATTTTTTTTATTGACTCAGCTTGCAGAACATTGGTTGCATTGGGTAAGCTTACCACTTTGGATTTAGTGACTATGACCTATGAATTGCCTCCTTTATTTGAAAATGTATTTTTATTCAGGCTTAAATTTAATCTGGGATTCATGACACTGTACTGTAGTCATTAAAGGCTTTAACGTAGGCACAGATAATTGGTCACCTGAAAGCAATAGTCAAATGAAGACATGATGCCATAGATACAACAAATCATTATTTTAAAGCATTGTAGTTCCCCCTAAGAAGTATCATGACAGCCTCACTTATCCTGGGCATCTGTTTGAATTATTTACTGCAGCAGTGCCTAGCTCTTAGCAGGTTTTGGCACATTGTGTTATGGTGCCAGAGGAACTTGATGGCATGCCAAGACAGTTGAATACAGTACTGAACTTTTAATATGCCATAAAATATCAACTTAGTATCACAGGAGTAACCAGAATGACAGGAAGATAGGCCCAGAGCAGTCAGAATGAGGACATCTCCATTGAAAGCACAACACACATATATAAAATAAAATATGACAAAACCAAGACAATATTTTTGTTCTGTGTTAGGAGCTATATGAATATTTAACAATGCAGGAAAGCACAATAGATGTTCATTTTTTTCTTAGGGATCCACCTGAAATACATACTGCTCTCTCTCTTGAGAGGGTGTGGCTGCCCAAGTGACAAAAACACATCACTAAGGCATTTTATTCCAGGACAGAACACTTATATCTGAGAATTTGTATGGTTTAATTTGCCATTTAAACTGTAGTATTTGTAGAGATATACCCTTACTATCAAATTCGATTTTAGGTAAGTGTTCCCTTCTGAACTAGTTTTGCCATGTCAGATTTTTTTCTTTTCAAATTCGTAATGAAATCATGTTGACAGAACTAATCGAATCACCGACATTGTTCTCATATTATCATATCTGTCTGTGCTTCAAAGATTAAGCTCCAAGTACAGTTATTTGTGATTTAGTCTGACTGTAAAATTTTACCCTACTAATCCTTTTACTGCAAATATATTTAACAAATAACTATGCTTTCTTCTTAGCCTACGGTATTTAAGAAGTAATAAAAATGTTTCCGCTTGCTGAGCCACTTGTTTACACTTGTATAATCTGTCTCCTGACAGCGATTAGCTCTGAGACTCTTGGAGCAAATTAGAGCACTTTTGTGTGGATCAACAGCTCAATGCCAAGCAGGATGTGTAGCATCAAAACTCACATTTTTTGCTCAACCAACAGAGACCAGAGTCTCAGAACCTTTAAAAATAGTGCATAATGTAAGCTTTGTTTTAAGGAATTGTCGCAGCCCACATGTCTGCGTGGTGAGCGGGATCAGCTGTTGGCTGTAGGAGGCAGGCCTTCTTCTGTACCCCTGAGGAGGTGTGCCTGGGAAGAGACAGGTCCTAGAGATTCCAACACATGTACTCAAATGCCGGCTGCTTCCTGCATGGCAGACACTAAACATGTGTCAACCGATACACAAACCCCTCCACCCCAGTCCCACCCCCCAAGTTCTCACGGCAACATAACATAACATGGCATTACTGAATGGGGGAACCAGGATGCCACTTGTGGCACACTGCTAAATGCATTAGTTCTGTATGCTCAGGGTTCTGCTTTATCCTGGAGTCTCACACTGTAAACTGTACAGATTATTGCTTTATGCTTGTGTTTTGAATTGCTTCCACATTGAAACAGGTGTGTTGATTACATTATTGATGGTTGGTGTAAGACACAAGGGGATTATAGGAAAAATGAATATTATATAGATGTCTGGGGGAATTTGTAAAGTCCTCTGACAATAAGGGAATCTATGTGTGTGACTCCACACAGTTACATCCACCATTGTGAGGTACCTATGTCGAGCTGACAGATTGATTACATTTTTAGGGAAAAAAGGCTGTGCCGTGATATCTGACACTTCCATTTAATTATTAATTGCATACAGTAGCTTCAGATTTCCATCCACACCATGGCTCTTCAGAAGGGTTATATTTCTCTAAAGAGCTAGATTCTGGAAAATAAGAAGTGTTTTACTGCAAGAATTATAAGTTTGGTTATGTAATACTATGTAACATTGTTTTTCTCCCATACTGAATTTTCAAAGAAGTTAGACAATAGTGGCTAATGTGACTTATTTTCTGTTGGAATGTGTTTGCTGGAATTCTTTTAACATGTAATTTCTGACAGTATCAAGTCAAGTTTTTACAAAAAAATGTGATTTTTTGGTCACATTCCTTGGTTGGAGTGCAATAGGATTAATGAGTATAAATCCTGTGAACTTTGCTTCTTGACAGCGCCAATCGTTCTGCATGTGAGGAAAGTAAACATTTCAACATTGGCAAAGGCTGCTGAATGTCACATCTGTGTGTTTGCTGAGGGCGGCATCAAAGTGCTGGCCCTGGCCCACCTCCCCCATTGTGAAATCCTGCAGTTTGTGAAAGAGGGGCCAAACAGTATCACTACTGCCGCACCTGCCATTTCACCTCCTTGGCGACTTTGGAGCGCAGGGTGGGGTGTGAGGTGTCTAAAGGGTTTGTTTGCCCAAACACCCATTACTTAAATCATTGTCTTGCAAGGATCCCCCTATGGGAGAGTATAGTTGTTTTGGCAAAGTGGTGTGGATCCACATAGAGTGCAAAGTGAGAGTGCTGTGGCTATGGTTCTATGTGAGGTTACCCATTGAGAAAGATGTGGATGGCTCTGTCTGGGGAGGGACGTGAGGACAAATGACTCAGCCTTGAGGATTTTGGCACAGACGACAGTCTCCTGTTAAAGCTGTTGTTTCTTGTAGCTATTGTTTTGGGCTTACAAATACTCATTTAAACTAACTACTTACTGTTTAGGGAAAGTCCAGCTGCATTCAGAAGAGCTGAAAAGAAAAAAATCAAGGGGAAAGTCTCCCATCTCGAATCTCTGGTGTCTGAATTAAATTGAGTAAAATGTTAATTAAACACAATTTTTCCTGGGCATAGATGTGGTTATCTGATCCTTATATTTATAATGATTCTATTCATTATCATCAAGCCTCCAATCGTGACTGAAAAATTGATGTGAAAGAGAAGAATCTGGCATTTTGTAAAGCCTTCTGTCAACAAGAGATAATTTGCTTATTCTTGTTACACATTTGAAATGTTGACATAAGGAAGTGATTTGTGCTATGACAGTTACTGTTTATTTATTAGATATGGGATGGCTTAAATACTTATATCATTCATTTGATTCAAACAAAGCATCCTATGTGAATGTTGTTAAATAAAAAAAAGTTAAATAAAGTCTGATGTACTGATGTAAAATCTCATTGAAATCCAGCCACCTCTCAGTTTCATTACGCAGTCTAATCTTCACTGTGCATCTTCACACATTCCTATGTCCGAGGATCTAGTTTCATCTACTTTTGGCACCTGGGACCTCATTTAAAAATGTACTTTGATTTTTTCAAATTTCTCAAATTGGGCATAAGCAAAATTTATTAAAATGAATGTACACTCAAATTAAACATTGTATTTCTTGCCAATTCACCTCTCACTTACTAATCACAAATATTAATGAAAGTGAATGAAGACATGAATGGTAGTCATATTGCAATAACTGCATTTTAGTTGCTGCTTTTTGTGGCTGTATTTTATTTATAGATGATGACAAAATGCCATAATAATTGCATTTTTTAAATTTTTATCCATATACTACCATATCTTAAACTTTTTCAGTTTTTCTTGAGAGATCAGAAGAACATTTGTCTCATGACCACAGAAGGGCAGGGTTCTGGTCTTTAAGTGTAGCATACATGTCTACAGGTGTGTGTGCCTCTCATCTCTTTCTTATGCCTGCAGCAGCACAATAAGCTTCAGAGGAAATGTCAAGAGCTTACACAGAGCAAGGTACTTTTCCACTACAAGTTCAGGGTTTATAATTCACATCTTTGATGTAAATATATTAATGATCAAATGTGATAATTATATATAAATGAGGTCATTCTTCTACTGGACGGCCTTTTTTGACATCAGTATATCCCTGCCCTGCTGGGTGACGCTGAGGCCCAATTCCTCAACCACGATCCCCAGGAAGATGAAATGTGTGTTTTCTTTTGGAGCTCGTGTGAGTAGTTGTGTTAGTCACAGCCCTTGTGTTATGCAGTGACTCCAAACTGAGGGTATTTTTAGAAGCTCATACTATCTATGAGACAACCACGCTTCAGGCCCACTCCACAACATTCCCACTCACTCACCCACCCACATACCACATACATACACACACACACACACACATGCACACACCTCACATAAATCATACACAAACACATAAATGTATAATGACAGGACATCATTCACACACAGCAAAATGAATACTATGGGTGTTATGCTGCCCTACCCTGTCTGCAGTGAGCTGTGATGTTTGCTCGTCAGCCCTCACCTTCATTCAGCTCTATTGTGCCAGAGCAGTTTGAGTAATGCAAACCCACCTATTTTGAGATCTCTTTTTTCCACAGGATGTTTGTAAATGTGTAAAGGTCAGTTTTTAACCTTGAATGAAGTCAAACAGAATCTTCCCGTTTTGTGATGGGGTGGGGGAGGGTGGGTTGCAGACCTGATGCATATACAAAAGTAAAACTGATGAAAGAAAGGTTGTCTTTCTTAGCTGTATCACACAACACTTAATATTACTACCCCTACCTCCACCTCTACCACTTCTTCTACTACTATTACTATTACTACTACTACCACTACTACCTACTACTACTACTACTACTACTAATAATAATAATAATAATAATAATAATAATGAATGTCACTCTTATCTTGAGCACAAAGGCTAGAAGTCCATGCATTTCCCTCAATTCAGAGGATCAGGGCACAGCTTAGGCCAGAAGGACACGGTGCCTCCTAATCTTGGTATACAACAGACCACCTGCACAAGGTGGAGCACGATGGCACATCTGCTCCTGTCCAGCTTTGCCACACTCTGGGGCTGTCCAAAACTGTGAGGTCTTTTGTGGTTCCGTTTCTATGTGGCCCCCATCATCATTTTTCCTCTCTCCCTTTCTCTCTGGCTTTTTAAATCTTTAAAGGGTTTTGAGATTCTGCCTGACTGGAGGAGGAAACCGCTTGAGGGCAGCAGATGCAGGGCGGGGCCGATGCCACTCATGCTAAGCAAAGATGTGTTCAGAGTGCGGCTACACAACCCCCCAAACCTTCCCAGCTGAACCCTCCCACTGTTGGGGGCTCACTGTGTCACACACGCGTGCAGCACTCCCTCAATGGCTCTGACCACCACACAGTGTGGACTCAAATCCAGCATGTCTAAAACCTGAATTAATCCCTTTTGCATCCAACAGAAGGGGGACAATGGGAGCGTAGGTCCCAGCAGCTGCTGCCCATGCTGTATACATCAGAACTTCAGCAAAATGCAGACTTCTCTTTTCCCAAAGCTGAGCTTTTTTGAGATGCAAAGAAATACAACAGAAGATCAGGTCAAACGTAACACACACTTAAGTCTTCTTTCATACAGGACTGGCATATAGATTGTGTTTTTTAATCTTTCTCTTATAAGCTGTGATACTTTGAAATAAGTATAAATAAATAAATATATACTTTTAAATAAACTTGCTTTTTAATCTAAGGCAGTGTAGGTGCTACATAAATGAAAAACTATAATAGATTTGCAATGCATAATTTTTTCTGTAGTGATGTAATCACTCATTTAGTAGTAAGGGAAAAGGCATTGTTGTGTCACAGTAAGTATGTCCTGGACTGTAAGAAAGCCCAATTGAGCTCTGGTCTGTTGTGAGCTACCTTGTATTGTGTTCATGGTAGATCTGTTGAGTGGAACAGGAAGACCCTCAGGGGAGAAGGAAGCACCACTTGCCCCCAATTCTCACAGCCTAAAACTTCTAAAGACGTTATCTCATCTTTAGTGCATCCAAGACCCAGGCACTTAATGGATGCTTAATGGTAGTGCTCACTATCAAAGCATCCTGTCCCAAGCAGCCTGTCTAGAGTGACTGATTTCTGTGTCCCATTTTACACTGTAAAGCAGTGACATTTGAAATTCATGCTATGGTACAAGATACGTATACATAATGACATGTCCTGTCCTTTCAGCTTCGGAAGGAAAAGGCCACTTAGCCTTCAATTTCTTCTGTCCCTGTTGTTTAGAAGTAGGTTTTTTCATGTATATATTTGAACTTTGTCAACATTTTTCATATTCAGTGTCCCACTTTTCCACTTGAAAGGACTTCAGTGCTCTTATATCCAGGGCTCCTGAACACCTGCATCACTGGGCTCTTAGAGTTCATGGGATTGGTCTGCTCAGTGTGTGGGAGAATGCCAGAGAGCAGCTGAGATACGTGTCTCATAGCTCTGGCTTCAGCATGACTCCCTCTTACTCTTCTGAAGAAACCAGGGTTTAATTTTCCATTTTACAACAGAAAACACAATTAATAATACAGCGCATACTCTATGGTGTGTGCGACGTTCACTGTAAAAGAATGTTGGGCTCAAACACTGCTGAGGAGTGGCCTTAATTTAATGTTATGTACAAAGTAACATAACCACTATCTTCAAAACGGTCTGTTCCAGAGAGTTATCTGTCCTACAGGCCCCACTACAAGGTGACAGTTAATGAGAAAATAAAGACAGAGACATGGCATATCATCAAGTTGTTTTACCAAACATAACAACGTTGCCTTGGTGGGGCTGAAATGATTGTTTTCAGTGTTGCTGTTCAGGCAGTCACAAATGCTGCTGAAAAATTATGAACTGAAGTGTATGTTTTCATACATATTCTTTTAGGAGGATCTATCACTATCATAACATTATTAACTGAGGATCATTTCACAAGAAACCCTACTGCAATGGTAGGTGCAATGCTGTGAGAACAAGTATATGGGATATTTTCAGCGCTGTTTCTTTTTGTGATTGTCTGGTTATTTTTAAACATCAAAAAGAAGCAGTGCATGTATTTTAAATCACTTCACCTAAATGTCATTTTTACATACGTGGAACTGTTTTATTGTTATTTTTATGTTTTGATATCATGAAATATTAATAGATTTATAATGGTCATTCAGCTTTATGTTGTCCTCCTTTATTCATCAGAATTTTTGCCACTGCCCAGAAAATCTACTATCTGAGGCAGCTGGTTATTAGGTTGTTTTCTTCCTCTGTGGTTCTCAGGCACTAAGATGTGGCAGAGACAAATATATCAACATAAATATATTATGTTGATATATTTGTCAAACTAACATCAAATCACTAATCTTAATGGATTGCTGAAGTACTTGTAAAAAGCTGTCAGGCAAAGCAAACATCCATGTGAGATGACTCCCAGGAGAAATATAACCTCAAATGCACACTTATGTTTAAAGCCTATGCTCTGCTTTAACTTAGGGAGTGGGCATATCTGTGGCAATTATACTTCCACAACGCAATAAAGATAAATATCCAGCTATTGACCTTAGAATACAATTCATCCAAAGATCTCCTTGATTAGAAACAAATGGCGTCTTTATTAACTTGGTCCAAAGTTCAGTAGTAACACACATTTTGACATTGAAGATTTTATGAATTCAGATAGCATGAACAGTGTAAAATGATGTTAGAAATGGCCAAGACCTAGAACTGTGCTTGATGATCGAAAGAAGAGGACAAACTCTAAGGAACTAAACTGCTATTATGGTAACTGAAGCAGATAATGTTTTGAACCAGTGTCTTCCCTATTTTTCTCCTTTTCTCAATTTCATTTCTCTCTGTCATACCAGCATAGGCCATGATGTAACTCTGTGTTTAGAACAGCATCCAAGTGGGAGGGACACCATTACTGAAACTGCTGAAGGTTCAATAGCGATAATCATGGCAAATTATCTGAGGCAGGTTTCACAGACACACAACTGCTGATGCCAGAGCAGTCACAGTGACGTTTGTTCTCTTACAGTAACCCTCCCACAGGGGGCTGTGGATTCTTTGTCGGGGCTGGCTACACCTGTTTCCTGCATGCAGTGATTTTCCTAACCTTTGAGTTTTCACAATCTGGGAGGAGGGGTTGAATTTTTTCATTATTCTGTGTTGCTTTCTTTGCCCTTCATATGCCTCTATCTGTCTTCCAGATGTAAAGAGTGAAGCTTTTCATTTTGTGACAGGGTTGATGGTTTGGTTTGATTTAGTGTCTTGAACACCCATGGGCAAACACAGTCGACTGGAAAGACGGCAGAAATTTGTTAGGCGTGTCTGTTCTCAAGCAGCGTTGCGAGCCACAGTGATACTGTGTGTCTCTCTGAACCTCTGTCTCTTTGCACGATATATTTGTATTCCCTTTTGCCAAAGGCAATCTATATCTCAGTCTATATCTCACACTTCTGTCATCTGTTGTTGTCATGCAGATTTTACTTACAGTCTTTTTAGAATTACATGTAGTCAACAGTGTTATTTTATGAAAATGACATAGGCAATAGTGAACATAGGTCACAGGTATTTGACAAAAATGTTGACATTTAGTATGATAAACTGAAATGTGTGTTGGCCCTTTAAATTTACCAGTAGACATTTTTACTGTATAAGTTAGAAATGCTGGACCCATGGGACAACAGCAGAAATTCAGGGGATGTGAGCTCAGTACTGGAACAGAGGCCTGTACTGACCCCCAAAGGGTGTATCCCATGCAAACAGTGCAGCTTCCACACACCTGTGGGACGTGGCTGTCCGACTCCCCTCCCACTGTGGGGGATTTATTAGTCAGGGCTTGACAGATCATTGTTCACTCTGGCCGTCTTCCACTCAGCCACTCTCTCATCAGCACAGAGCACCACTGGGGACAACCCAAATGTGCTTTCTTCCTGAGCTCTTCAGTTCATGACTTCTGTTATTCAATAACATACGGAGGTTAGGGTATTGTGTACTGCCAGGTTATTTAATGCTGGCTCACAGCAGATTAATATATCTAAATGAAAAACTACTGTTGTCCGAAGCAGATGTCCTGCCAGGATTTCCCCCTGCTGTCCTTATCCTTATCCTTACCGTCCCTTACTCTCCTGGGCCTTCACCTGATCGTATAACCACCTCTAATGAAACATACAAAATGTAAAACAGAGAGGAGGGAGTAAACAATGTAATCTGACGAGCAGAACCACTGTTCCCTGCTACATGCGGCATGGTAACATCCTGACTAAAGATTAATTAAGGAGCACAAAAAGGAGGAAGACTCATGTTTATGTTTATTTAGTATTTATGATCGTCTATTTTATCAAATGTGAGGGATGGCCTTTATTTCACAGATACATTTCTGTGTAAATTTGTGCAAATTTGGGTTTACACACAAGAAGTGACTCACACAACAGACAAAGTTGTAGAACAGATTTTACAGTGTCTGTGCTCACACATATTATAACTACACACAACCACAAACCCCCGTCTAAATTAAAAGCATACTTACTGTTGTTCCACATCCTGTGTGTTTTTCCTCTGTCAAGTCCTTTTACCTGAGTGCACAAGAGGAAATGTGGGGTGTAGGAACAAAGTTTGACTCAGACATTTTCCCGCCCCTTTTGGCTTGTCAATATTCAAGTACATTAGGCATGCAGTCAGCCTTTATGTCAAAAGCAGGTACCTTTAGGGCCAGTTCCATCCTTTCACAAGATGCAATTAGCCAAAAGTGTTTCTCTCTGAAGTGGTCTACATTAGCTCTAGTTAAAAGAGCTGTAACATCTGCATGATCAAGAAGGAAAGAGAGAGAGAGAGCGAGTGATGAGTTTAATGAATGACACTCCCACTCCTCCTCCCACCCCATCCACCAGTGGGTACGCAACCTTTTTAAAGATGGAAACATATTAAGAGAGACTTCTTATCAAAGTTCACCTGAAATGCATTTCATATTAATTATTTTTCCTCATGTCTGACCACAGAGCTGTCAGTTAAGATTGTTTTTGAATGAGAATGTTCTGCTCTCTGCTCTGGTTTGTTTTCATGTGGTCTGCAAAGCTACTGTAGCTGATTGCGTAATGGAAGGCATCAGGCAGGAAGGGGAACGTTACCGCCTGCTTCCTGAGATTCACACAGGAGTGTCCAACACATTTGAGCGAAACCCTTTCACAGGCTGCCTCCTTTCTGTGTCTGTCCTTATCGGTCTAACTGACCCACCAGATGTGCAGTGCTTCCCCTGGGCCCAGACTCTGTTAGAAACACAATATGATTGCACCAATTGTTTGGACTTTTTTTTACTGCTCCAAATATTATGTGAACAGGAAACTTTTGGGCTATGAGGCAGTGATTAATTTACTATTCAAAAAGCGGAACAGATGAGTCCCAGATCCCATAATGTGTCCAAGAATAGTTGTCCTCTTTCGCAAAGTGGAACTTTATATTGTTTGATTTTACTCAGATTGTATTACCAGATCACAAAGCACTCAGTAATCTGAAATGTCATGTTACCAGATCACAAAGCACCCAGTAATTTGTAACACAAGTGGTAAGGGGTGAGAGATAAAAGCACAGGGCAGTGGACAACAGCGGATGGGTGAAGTATCATTAGGGGATATGGGTCTGTATGGCTGGTGGTGAAGTGTTTTGTTTCAAGGGCACTGAAGTAAGACATCTGAAAGATCTGGCTGCTGTCAACTCTATGTAGAGTATATCTAACCACTGCATTATTTTATTATCCACTTGTATTGTCTATATTATTTACCTGGTTGTTGCAAAACAGTATGAAAGTGTTTCATTGGCCTTATCTAGCAGACACCAGGTAGATGCACTTCATTTGGCTATACCAACAGGTGGATGCTGGGACTTCAGCCAATAAGGTACTTTTGTGTCTTTAGAAGACTGCTACACATTGGTGGCTGGTGAGTTTCCCCGCTTCATTGTGAAGCCAAATAAAATCATGCAAGGTAGTATATGGATATAGTCCATTATACCAATGGTACTAGTAGCAACAATCATTAATTTATATATGAATTTATTTTTAACACTGGTCATTTTCAAATTTCTGCCTCTGGTGCCCATATTTGCCTTCTGGGACTAGGACACACCTGCAAACAATGTGTTTCTTTTAACAATGCCCTATAGCCAGAGGAAATCAAATGTATGTTTTCCTCATTCTTATATGTTTGCACAGTAATTATTTACACTGTAGCTGTTTTAGGCTATTTTACAGAGGGTCTAGACATTTGCCTTCCAAGAAAATTAATCAAAATCCTGGTTTTGTCAGTATTAACCATTCCCTAATCAACTGTGGAAGAAATATGCCAAAATAAAATAAAAATACACACAGACATACTTCAAATTGTAAAACATCTTTGATTTGTTTTTCAGTTTCTACTCAGACATTCCATGCCAGACTTTAATACAATGCTCCATTTATAATTAGGCATGGGTAGCAATATGTTTTGTTTTCTGTTACCAGTGCAACAGTGTATTGTATTTTGATATGAGTTTTGGCACAATGCAAATTTTGGCCTGAGGGACGACCTTGGGCCATGACCAGCAATTCATTCAATCCCTCAGCTTGCTGCTGTGACTAGCACAATGTAACCAACGATAAAGTGGTATCTGGGCTGCATTTAAGATAAGAAAGCATTTGTAAATTGTTTTATCCTGCTATGCTGTATTGATTTTGCAGTTGCACAGATCTGTACCTGGCTGCTGACTGGAGTACCTAATCTTTTATGTGTCAGTGGTCTATTCTGGCTACATCAGTGATTGCACTCTTCTGCCCCTAATGCTCACATCAAACATTGTGTATTGTTGTTTATTGTGCATTATTATTACAAATTTGCATTACATAGTAAATCTTTCTTGTATCTTGAGTAATCTGTTATAAATGACCTGTTATAAAGGCAGAGCGTTCTCATGCAGCATCATTCAGAGTTCTAAGGGCTGCACTGTCAGCAGGTATTTGTACCAGTCATGCACTATACCACCTGATATTGCTGATTAGCACACCTCCTGGACCAAGGAAGAAAAAACATTTTTTAAATCAGGTAACACAGAGAATGGCTGGTGCAAATACCTGCAGACACAACAGCCCTCAGAGGTGAGAATGGAGTTGTCTTATTCTAACACAGAGGCCTTCACGAGTTTCACTTTCCTTTCATTGTCTCAATGGACAGAGCAGCACAGAAGCACATGAACTGTAGGTATAGCATTGTGAGGGGCCAAAGTTAAAATAATTGGAATATTAATATACCGCCTAGTTAGTAGGCTGAGTTGTTCTCTGATTGACCTAAATTAGAATTGTGCAAAACCTGTTTTAACAAAATGTACACACAATAGAAACTAATGCATGTAACTCCCCATAGAGAAAATTAAGGACCATACTATTCCATTCTTGCAGAAAAAAATCTTATAAAATTACAAAGCAAATGATTTTATTGCATTTCAAATGTGTAGTCATGGTATGAAATATTCTACATTATTCAAAACTTCATCACAGACATGAAATTGTGATTGTGTGAAAGAATATTACATAATATAATTTCTGATTTAATTTAATAAACTGTCCTCTTTTTAGCTCTATTTGTGGATTATACTGTAATTAGGCGGCCTGTTTCCAAACATTATGTGTTTCCTTTTAATATTTTATATTAAGTCACAGATAATAATAAATAATATTCTTTATTTCGATAGCATTTTTCAGTGAGCCCTGAAAATAATTAAAGCCAGACAATGCAAGTAAAGACAAATGTGGACAAGAGGAGACACAAAGCAAATATAAAATAGCACATACATGGTCCTAGATACTGATTCTATACTGCTGCTAGTATTCATTGTCTTACTTTAAGGAATTATTTAACCTACTTAATAATTAATGTGAGTAAATCCCCCAAAGCTCTTTGTTAGATAACACCCAACTTTTGCATAATGGTTCTGAATTTCCCCAAAGGAATTTCAGTGGTAATGGCTGCTTTGACTCATTATGGTTATGCATACTGCACTGCAATTATTTTGTGTGGTCTTCATCATGGTCTTCCTTTGCACATTCATGGAATATTGTATTTTAGTAGTGTGTGCTGGAGCTGTTTTCCTTCAATTCAATTATGTTCTCATTATCAAAAGCTGTTTCAGGGATGCTATGAGTAATTGATAGATGTTCAAGACTACACTGTGCTGTATATAGTTCAAGATTCAGGAGCTAAAATATTTTAATGAATTTTCTCAAATGCTTATGGCACTGAAACAAAACGAAATATATATATATATATATATATTTATATTTCTTATTTTTAATGTTGGAGGAAAACATGCGTTATTATTAATATTATTACTATTATTATTATAATTATTATTATTGTTGTTGTTGTTATTGTTGTTGTCTTTGTTGTTGTTGTAGTTATCAAACAGAAAAATTCCTGACCTACCATTGCACTTCTGTCCAGGACAGACTGCAGAAGAGAACATTATTGATGCAGCCAACGCAGGTTGCAGCTCATCTTACAGCTGATCCTGTTAAGAGCAGAGGGGTGGGGTGTTAAATTCCAGACCTGACTTCCAGTCTTTAAGCCATGCGCCTCATCTCCCATGGACATGCTGAAGGAAAGCCCTGCACTTTCTTTCTCTGCGTGAATGACGAGCTGGCCAAGGACATCATTACAATTTCCTCTCCCCCTGTGTCCAAATTCAATACTGCATACGTAAAGCATGTTCGGAATCAGTGTGTACTATTAAGTGTGTGAGTATGCAGTATGCTTAGGATCATTGCATACATTTTGGGACATACTAATGACAGTGTCAGTTGAGATCAAGGTTTAATCACCAATGAAAATAAATATATGCAGCTGTTTACTGTCTGGATAGCTAGTCAGTGCTAGCATCCCATTTACATATAAAAATGAATAGCCATGGGTATGGGTTTATTCTGTTCTATTTTTTGATTGATACCTAGCTATTCAGTTTAAGTATTTAGGTATTTGTTCACACTTTCAGCATGTGAAGGATATTGTATTTTTAACTTTTTCTTAACCTCCATGAATGTTTAATGATGGCTGAAATTGTTGTAAAGAACTAAACATTGGTTTTGTACTGTTTGGAAAGCAAAGGAGGTGATGAACACACTGCTACCTGCCATGTTGTTTTAAGTAGTACAACTTTAAATGAGTACCAAAAAAAGGAAAATGCAGAATTATACATTTGAATTTTTTATTACAATAAAAAAATAAGTTTAGAAATCCCTATTTGAAAAAATGATTTGTGGTATGTTCCAACTTAATTTTACCATCTTTTTAAACTATTTTCTAGATGTTTCACCTGTAATACTAGAACATGTGGATAAAGACTGTAATTGGAATGCACACAATAGCTAAAAGAAACTGAATCTGTAGCTATTCAAAGGGTTGTAAACACAGAGTCCCTGCATAATGTGTTAGCCAATGACAGGCTTCTTATTTTCCAGAAAATGGTCTTAACTTTCCCATGAGTATTGTATAAGCTTCTTATGGCATCTTCTCATTCTGTAAGTTGACAGTCATCGTATTGCACTAAATATTCCATTCCTTTTCTGGCTATTGTCAGTCCAGCAGTTAAAAAAAAACTGCTATTGTGTGCTAACTAATCACAGTACACCCTCCCAGGCTTATAAATTATCAGTAATATACCCAGCTTGTTTTGTGCTGTTTGCAGTATCATTTACCCCTCCTTGTGCATGTATGTTGTTGTATATCATTCTACATGTACACTGCAATTTTAAATGTAATAGGTGCAACACCCTGGCCTCCATAAAGTACAGTACCTTCTTGTGTTATGCAGAGCACCAGGTCATGACAGCCTTACTGTTTACCCAAGAAAATATTTAATCTCTCAGTAATTTTCACCTTGGACGGATTGTTCCCTCAAACAAATAACCTCATCATTCCATTACAAATTCAGAGAAGCTCATCTCAAATCTCAAATAAGGTATTTGTATCTACATCAAGGATAGCAGCAGTGATAAAGGGTTAATGTGTGTGTGCTGCAAAATTTACTGTATTTGTATAAAATCGTTGGAGTGAAATTGTTTGGTTGTCATGGCACCCCTATGGACTGGGCATTCCGTGCCATCTCACTGATTGGCAGATATGTGTATCATAGCCAGATTTTGAGAATGGGTCATTGTGCTGTGTAAGAACCATAATAACCTGCCTGGTCAGCTGGAAACATTGATTTGACATTAAAAGTTTTGGTGCTATTTCCCAGTCTCCCATTTCTGTTCGGACAAACAATCTCCTCAAGCAGACACAGTTCTTGGCTCCAAATGACACCAGTGTTTCTTTTCTTGGTCATCAATTTTTGACATATTTGACATTTTTAACAGGAACTTCCCTCTGATTCAGTCAAAGAGTTCACAGTTGAGAGCCCTAAGAAGATTTCTGTATCATTACCAATGAGCACATTTTCTGAACACCCCAATGTATTTTCCCAGTAAATTCGGCTTTAGATAGCACTTTTTTACTCCTGAATGTACTGGTTTTGAATTGTGCTTAACAATGACAAACAATGCACTCTCCAAACTCAAGCTTTTTGTCTCGTTTGGCTTTGTTCCAGCTGGCACAGGGTGTTAGCCATGGGCTCAGGGTTACAGTAGGAGTACAGTGGGAAGGACAGAGTGTCTTCACCTTGTCTCTGTGTTTGTGTTATTGCTGACTGTTCGACTTGTTTGTGTGTCAGAGGTATCCTGGTCTGTTGCAGACTAGATCTGAGTGTGAGACTGATTTTGGTCTGAGTTTCGCCGAGTGGCTGACAGTCTAACACTTGCCTAACTGATTTCAGTGAGCATGGTAAGGACTTCCTACAGTGTCCTGCCCCACAGAACCTCACCCTCTGGCATGCCATGTGCTTGTTTGTGATTGTCAGGTTGTAGCACATGCTTTGCACTGAGGTATCTGACAATTGACTTGCCTCATTGCTTCACATCAGTTCTTTCTCCCTGACACATTTACATTCTTAAATTCATGTAGCTGCTTTTTTTGGCTCCATTTGTGTTTTTTTGAAGTTAGGAAATGGTTTATTGAGAGATACAGTGATTACTATATGGATATTGCCAACAGCTTTTATCTCTAGATTTATTTACTTGTGACATGATATGAAGAATAAACGTTATAGATATGTAGAGACAATTTCTGTAGTTTCACTTCCAGAGAGTACATTAATTCATCTCTCATACTGTAATTTATTGTGATAGCCTACAATCTTTCCCCCTCTTATTGCATTTCATACAGGCTTATTAAATTACATTATCATCAAAGAGTTCATTTTTCTGTTTTTCTTATCTAAGTTACCCTTCCCCAATATCCATTCCATGGCAATTTATTTGCATCTTGAAAAGGAATTTCATACTATAGCAAATGAAACAAATATTTTGGTAATAAATAAGCCTCTTCAAAACAACATGGCAAATAACTTTATACTAATTTATATTTTTAAATGCATTAGCTGCCACACTTAGCTTATTTTACATTTTCATTTTATCTGACTCATATATCCTCCACAATTCCCATCTGAAAGGATTTGGCTGTCACTTCTACTATCAACTAATCAGGGCTGACAAATATGACTGCAACAAACTGTGCGTTTCAAGGATAAAGCAAGGCATGGAGACATACATGATAAAAATATGTCTTAAAAACATTATTTTATTTATATATATATATATATATATATATATATATATATATATATATATATATATATATATATATATATATATGTGTGTGTGTGTGTGTGTGTGTGTGTGTGTGTGTGTATGTATATATCCAGGAATGCTTTAACACAACATATGGGGACTTTGATTCTACCTCTCATTGCTTCTTTGTTTCAAATAACAACATATGGCTATAAATAATGAGTTAGGCACATGCTTAGCTACGGGGATGCACACTCAACTTTTTTCGACTAATGTATTTAACCACTAAAAGGGGTTAACTGTATTTACTAACGGTTCCACAGCCTTCCCCTTGCAGCATGAAAATCCTGTACTAAATGAGTTTATTCAGCGGGATGCTTTAATGCAGCTCACTCTGGGTGAGACAGAGTTGGCACTTTAATGTGCATGAGGTAATCTCTGCCTGAGTAATGCAGTACATTTTATAGCTGCCACTTTTCCGGATTAGTTACCAGACTGCATTTCCACACATCAGCTAGCTCCATTGGGAGTAAAAAAAGAGGAAAAGACACATTTGATCCCTCCAGCTTGTCCTCAACTTGGGTTCTTTCAGCAAATATGTTTTCAAACCTTCATCTCTCAGTGTCAGACTGTACACAGGTTTGGATTTCTGATTCCCATGAGTGACACCATTAATTTTTACTTGTCCAGAATACATGTTTGGTAATTTTGAGGTTGTCTAGCGTTGCTTTCTTAAGGAGGAAAAAGTATATAATCACACACCAATCAATAAATAGTTACAAAAAGGCAAAACAAAACAACAAATCCAACTGACTTCAAATAACATCTTCAGGTAGCAAGGGGTCCCTAAAGTGTCTTTCCCTGCTCACAGTCCATGCCACATATGAAGCAGCCACACTCTTATAGGCCAATTCAAGGACACCTACTTTAAGGTTATTCCCAGAATACAATGGTCTGTAACTTCTTTACCATTTAATTACAGTTGAATCTTGACTAATGTATCTGGAATGAGCTGACAGGACTCCGACAGTGGAACCCTAGGAGGCAGTTTCTGGCAGGACATGACCCGCAGGGTCACCTGAGCTGTGTCTGTGTGACACGCATGTGTTGATTTGACTTGTCACAGTGTAATAATTGTGCTGGTCTGACAGATGGAGGTTTGTGAAGTATTAATGAGGTGGGCTTCTTTCATTAATAAATCCTGTTATATGATTTATTTATGATGTGTAGGTAATGGTGCATAAGGTAATTGTTCAGGCAAGGTCCATTTATGGAGGGCAAGTCTGGTCTGTAGGGGGGAGGGGGCTCAAAGAGATGGGAGTAATTATGATTCATCCAGCATTCGAGTAGGAAATACACTTTATAGGGCTCCTTTATCAGGAACTTACACTAACACATTTAGGTCTGTTGTGCCTCAGTGTTGTAAAATGTGAAATTCTATTGGGTTTGTTTTATCTGAAGCTGCTTTAAATGCAGGATTGCCAAAAACACAAGTATTTCTGTTGATAACAGAATCTTTTTCAAAATTACAGCATACACTGCTCTGGAAAAAAAGCAAAAGTATTCTCCAGATATATGCATTTACTGTGTGAAATGTTTATAAAATTCAGTATTTCCAGAGCAGACAGAGGAATGATAAACTGTGGTTGCTTCTGAGTAGTTTCTAAATGTTGCCCTTCAGATCATGAAGATCATGAGTATTTTACTCAGTGCTACAGAAGAATTAGGGTAGAGTACATTTCCTTTTCCTCTGCACTGCATAGAATTTTGAAGTAAGTCTAAAATATGATGCTGTATTTTGATAATAGGGCCATGCAGTTTTAGGTCTGGTGGGAGGGGGCCAGGTGCTCAAAGTGAAAATAGGGCACACATTATGTCACAGAGAGTCACAGAGAAACTTTCACATAGGACTGCCCCTGAGATTGAGAATGTGCCTTGCTAGCTGCACTGTATGCAAAAGCATTTTGAGATCAGAGTCAATTTCTGCTGCTTCAACATGTAATCTCTGACCAACGGTTGCCCAAGCAATGCCCTCCAAAACATGAGCCTTATCAGCCCAGCACAGAACCAGCTGTGATTACTGCCTGCTATCAGGAAACGGAGATGGGACCGGGGTGGGTAAAATCTGCTCGGAAAGTCCTGCACCACAGAAAGGTTTCAGGTTTCATTTTCCCACGATGCATGTTCTCAAATCAAATTTGTTTTTTAATATGAGACTTTTTTGGGCAATGTTTAGCACATCACTCCCTTGGTTTTCCCCTCCTGCAAGGGTGAGATCTACAGTTAAATATTCTTCATCTTCTACTATCTGACAGGTTTACTGCACTTCACCTTGCTGTGGGTCCTCAGTGTCTCAGTGACAGTGTTGGACAGGGTGCAGTGGCTGGGGAGATAGAAGGGAGTTCCCAAAGAGTAGAAGAGAAACAGAGGACTGCCTAGTTGATCTTGGTTATGAGGTCACTCAGGCTTTTAATATGACACCGTGTGTATAGGACTCCCACTAGATGCACTTGTGTTACAACATGGGAGAGACTGATACCTGGGAGAACAGCTTTGGATGATATCAGAGAGGGATGTAATATGTGCACCACACTGAGCAGTAACTGTGACGAGTCAGTGCATACCATTCAGCCTATATTTACAACAATGCAGTTCTTCAGGATTATAGGGAACACTGATTGTGTTCAATATCCGATTTGGTTTTTGGTGGCCAGTTCTTAAATAGTAGGACTTTCTAAACAACTGCACCAAACAAAACACATCTTACTTAGATGACAAGACCCAATTGAGATCACTGATTTGCTTAAAAACAAAACCAAGGAACAAATGTAGAGTTTCACATCCAGACCAAACAAAACCCAACAATTTGTCAGCAATGGACTGTGCTTCTTTCTTAATTTACTGTCCATACTCCAGGGATAGGTAGTCATTTTTATTCTTGTATGTATTATATTATCCTAAACATATTATACAAGACTAATTTCATTTAAAACTCCCAGTATTTACCCTCCATGTACAGCTGGTGGCTATTTCACTAAATATGTCGTTTTTTAACCAATGCACATCAAAGGAATCTAAAATCTCTTTGAAATTCTCTTTTAAATCTCTTCTTTATTTGAATATTCACAGTATCTTGAGAGATTTTCAAGCAGTTCTTAATTTTAGTATTAACTACCATTACCAAAATGAATTGGAGTGGATTACATAGTGTTAATGTGGTACTCCAGAAAGCATGAAAATATTTCCAACAAATCCTGATAGAACTAATGCACACAACATTATTACACAATGTGATCCTGTGTAGTCTTTCCGTTCCAATTCAGACAGATGTTGTCATTTTCATCTGCAAAATCCAAATCTGGATCTCATTTATGAACATGGGACCTTAAATGGAAAAGTCAGTCAGCCTCACTTATAAAATCTCCTCACCCCCTGCCCTTATTTATCCATAGATAAACATAATTTATATATGAAAATATATGTAAAACATTTTAATTTTATAGCATATGCACTATATAAATTTTTTCATATACAGGTACTACTCGGAAAATTAGAATATCCTGAAAAACTGCATGCATTTCTGTAACTCAACTTTAAAGGTGAAATGTACATATTATATTGACAAATAGTATGTGAATCAATATATTTCAAGCTTTTATTTGTTTTGATTTTGCTGATTAGGACTTGCAGCTTCAGAAAACCTCAAATTCAAAAACTCAGAAAATTAGAATATTGCTTGAAATCAATTAAAATAAGGATTTTAAATACAAAAATGTCAGGCCTCTGAAAGTAAAATCTTGCATCTGTACTTAGTACTTGGTTGGGGCCCCTTTTGCATGAATGACTGCCTTAATCCGGCGTGGCATGGATGTTACCAGCTTGTGGCACATCTCAGGTGTTATGGAAGACCAACATGCTTCAATTGCGGCCTTGAGCTCTTCTTTATTGTTTGGTCTGTTTCCGTTCAGCTTTCTCTTGGCAATGCCCCACAGATTTTCTATTACGTTCAAGTCAGGTGAGTTTGCGGGCCAATCAAGCACAGTAATCCCATGGTTGTTGAACCAGGATTTTGTACTTTTGGCAGTGTGGGCAGGTGCCAAGTCCTGCTGGAAGATGAAGTCCGCATCCCCATAAAGCTGGTCCGCTGAAGCAAGCATGAAATGCTCTAAAATGTTCTGGTAGACGGCTGCGTTTATGCTGGTCTTGATAAAGCACAGGCGACTCAACACCAGCAGCTGACATGGATCCCCAAGTCATCACAGACTGGGGAAACTTAACACTGGACTTCATACATCTTCCATTTTGCGCCTCTCCGGTCTTTCTCCAGACTCTGGGACCTTTGTTGCCAAATGAGATGCAAAACTTGCTCTCATCAGAAAAGAGGGCTTTGGGCCACTGGGGAACAGTCCAGTCTTTCTTTTCTCTAGCCCAGCTAAGGCGCCTCTGGCGTTGCTTGCTCGTGAGGAGTGGCTTGACAACAGGAATTCGACATTTGAAGCCCATGTCCAGCATCCGCCTGCATGTCGTTTCTCTTGAAGCAGCAACTCCAGCCTGAGTCCACTCCTTATGAAGTTCCCCCACACTTTTGAATGGCCCTTTCCTGACCATCTTCTCCAGGCTGCGGTCATCCCTCCGGCTTGTTCACCCTTTTCTTCCACACTTCTGCCTTCCACTTAACTGTCCATTAATGTGCTTTGAGACAGCACTCTGAGAACACCCAGCTTCTTTTGCTATGACTTTTTGTGTCTTACCCACCTTGTGCAGGGAGTCAATGATGGTTTTCTGCACAACTGTCAGATCAGCAGTCTTCCCCATGATTGTGAATTCTTCTAAACCAAACAAGAGACAGACTTTTAAAGGCTCAGGACCCTTTTGCAGGTGTTTTGGATCACTTACCTGATTTGTGTGTGACACTTTGAGCCTACAATACTGAAGCTTTTCACAGTATTCTAATTTTCTGAGTTTTTGAGTTTGAGGTTTTAATAAGCTGTAAATCATAATCAGCAAAATTACAACAAAGAAATGCTTGAGATATCTCACTTTGCATGTAATGAGTCTATAAAATGTATTGGTTTCACCTTTTATGTTGAATTGCCTGAATAAAACAACTTTCACACTTTATTCTAATTTTCTGAGTAGTACCTGTAGTTTGTGTACTGTAGAAAATGTGCTCAAAGGCAATGTAAGGTTCAGCTGCACTGTTTTGGAATGATTACATTCCTTTCTCATTACAGCGTAAGGACTAATTAAAAAGGTATTCTCTGCACTGTCCGTGTATGTCAGGAGACCACATGCCACATTAAAGAAGGCTGCTGGGTATGAAGGCAAGTTTGCATCATTGCACTTAATTTAGGGGCAATCTGCACATGCTGGAGTTCTTTATGCTCCTTTGGTTACAGACAGGATCCCTGAAATACAAGTTACACAGAAGAATTATGCAAATCTTAACTACAGAAACCGGTTTGCTGACAGTTGGAGACCACATATCAGATACACTCCACATCTTCTATTATGATTGAGCAATGCCTCGCCTGTCTGCATCCTGCACTGCAGGGGCAGGTTACGATGTGAATGTGGTTTTTCAGTATAATCAGCCATGGATTTTGGATTTTTGGTTAGGGAGTGAAAATTCTGGACATGGATAAGCAGTCACACTCAGCTGGGACTTTATGATTTAGGGAGCAAATACCAACTAATGCCAGAAGCTTCTACCCATGAGATCATCCAGATGCCAAACTCTTTTTGTAAACTGAGATAAGCATTAGATGGGTAGATAGTTAAACTGGCATATAGATGAGGTCAGGGTGCCATAATTTTTCTAGTAAATACTCCAAGACTATGATGTGCTGTATTGTTTCAAAATGTTCCTTTCACAGCGAACTGCAGCAGCTGTAAAGATCTGTGGCTGTCTCAACCACTGATGTCTCTCATTCACTAAAAACTCCTTTTTATTTTAAACTAGGTTTATTTCAAACAGTTCTCAGTGAACAAATCTCAGAGTAATTTTCTCCTAATCCCAAACAGTGATTCCTGCCACATAACAGACAACTGTAGTATATGTCATGCAGGGATCATAGCTCCTTCCTTCTTATTCAAGATCAAATTTTTAGCTATGTGTTCAGCCACATTAGAGGATTAAATCCACAGGACCATCAGGGAAAACTGACCTCTGGGCTCCTGCAGTAATAAGCCGAAAGCCTTCTGTCCTATTTATTCATGCCTATCACCCCCACCCCCTTCCCCCCTCACACAGGGGGCACGTGAGGCTGGCACATATGATCTTGTTATGTAAGCACCTGCGTTTTAAGCGCAGGCTGGCAGCAGCTGCTTTCATGCCCCTCTGGCCAACACAGGCCGAAACCAACACTGGCAGAAGCCATTACCGCACAGACGCTGTTGCATAATCTTAACATTTCTCCCACAGACGCTTCCGGTTTGGACACCCCCCACCTCCCCTGCCCACTTCTAGGAACATGTGTGTATTTCACTGAGGGCCTCAAGAGGGGGTCAGAAGTATCTCAACCAGGTGCGCACTATGTTGGAATGGCAACATCTCACTCTAATGGTGAAGGGTGTCATGTGATGTCCCTGTGGCTCTCATACAGTCAGTTAATATCACCGTGATCACAGGATTTCCATGGGACCCATGTCAAAACATTTGACAGAAATATCAGCCAATCCATTCATTTAACTGGGCTCTAAATATCCACCTTGCTATGTGAAGTTGCTCCATACATACAATTAACCACCGATACACCAGTAATGGAGTCACACACTTTCAGAGAGCTGGCATAGTCGTCCTGACTTCACGGGGAGTGTCAAAAACATTTCTTTGTTGCTTAATGTAGCTCTTTAATGGGTTTGTGATGAACCCTCACTTTAAGCCATCATGGTATCCTCTGTATCTTTTTTTAAACTGTATTGCATATAATATGTGGGAAGCTATTACGGTGCTGTATTTGTCCAACCTGCTACTTGAAAGAAGCCATCTCTGTTTACCCCAGAAACCTGGGTCAGTTAAGGTCTCAGATATACATACATACATACAGGACACATATATGCATACATTTCCCTGTCTTTTAGATGTGTAACTTTTAATCTCATCTTTTATCATGCAACATACTTCCATAATGTTCAGAGGTCAGGACAGTGTCACTGTATAATTTCAATGAGAAAGGTTGCTTGCTGATTGCATAATAGGGAATTAGGCATGGTGTTCATGTCTGCAATTAACCTCCATTGTTTGATATAATTTACCTTAGCTTTCAACACATTCATTTATGTCTGCCAGATCTGTTGGTAAAACAAACTTTAAAAACATAACTCATTAATTTCTGTTTTACTGGGTTTGAATACACTCTGACAGGGTCTTCTGCAAATAATTGAATCATTTTTGTATAAATCAGCACCACTGGATTCTTTCATTTACTTCGATATGTTTTGTCAATGCTGCATCTAACTTTAAGAACATTGACAACAAGCATTTGTAAATGACAGGCCAAGGAACGATGGCAATTATTAGGAATAAAACTATTTTTGTTGTTCATTGACTTTATTTTCCACACAGAATACACTGGCTACATTGGTGCAAGTTGTCCACACATATGAGGGTGTGCAAGTCATGGAAAATGTTTCTCATAATGCGAACGAGTTCCACGTGAGCTTATTATTTTGCTGTGGTTTAAGTATTTGCACGTGCAAATACTTAAACCACTAAACCCTATTTGCTTGAATATCTTTTAAATCCTTCATAATGTTTTTGGTAACACCAAAAAGGCACTGCGTTGTTACTCTTCTCTGCAATTACAATGCATACGTTTATTGTCGCTTGGTTCTACATAATTTGTCATAAATAACACTTGCATGTCACGAGCATAACATTTCCAGCACATATGCACAATGATACCAGTCTTTTCTACAATGTTTGTGATAGCGGTGACGGAATATGAATTTTCATAATTAATAATTAGTAACTAAACAACAGTGTACTACTTTGTTGCATACTTCAGTGACAAACTATTTTGCAGTGTCAATCTTAATAGACTATTGGTGACACCACTTTATTAATAAATTATGCATGGCAAACTTGTGGGGGAGAAAAACACGTTTATAGTGTTTTAAAATACACTATTCCCTGAGGTAACTAAGCTAGAGTTCAGCTTTACCAAATCAATCATACTAACGATTCGCAGACAGCTGCATTGTCCGAGTCCTGACTGTGCATGGAACTGAGTCCGGTGTCCGAGTCCTCATCGTTAGTGTTGCAAGTTTTTGAAAGCCCCCTTGCCTGTTCGACCCACCCACTGTTCGTCTCTAAAGAAGGCAACATTTCGCTCTGAGTTACCACCGAATTGCTTTCTTTATCGTCCTCAGACGATTTTTCTACTTGCTCTAAATCCAACATATTCACTTTCTCGAGCAAATCCCTTAACTCTTTTTCTTTCGCATCCCATAGCTTCTGGCTCAAGTCCAAATCGTCTCTAATAGTCTCCAAATCTGTGTTCAAACGTAGTCCAATATATAAACTCGTGTCCAACTGCGTTTTGATTCTCTCTTCCTCCAAGAGCAACTCGTTTTCAGATGAAATGTCATCATCAGGTTGAGCCGTGTCTGTTTCAGTGGTTGGGGTTGCTGCTCTTACCCTAACGGCAGCCTCATCAGTACTGCTTTCTGTGTCTTTATTCGAGAGCTCCTCTTGTCGTCTTTTCATCCACCTTTGATTCAACTCCTCTTGGATCTCCACAGTAATACTGTCCATGAGCGCCTGGTGTTCCGCCAGTTCCTCCTGTAGCCTAATAACTTCATCGCATCTCCTGACATACTCCTCGAATTGGGCAAAAGTTTCAGCCGAACACGGCTTGTCATTGTCCCCACTCGGCTCGGCCTCCGGGTTTGTGTCAACCAGATACGTGTCCTGTACGTAATTGATCCCGTGCCTTTTCATCCTGTCAAAGTGAACTTTCGCTTCGTACCTGTCAATCTCCCTATCCAGTTCCTTAATCCGTTGGATCTGTTGGCGGATGGTGTGATCTTGAGATATGACCAGGTGCACCAAAGTTTCCATTTTCTCCACGGAGGATGTATCCTTAGACAGAGCTTCCTCTCTCTTTTTGTTAATTTTATCCAGCTTTCTGAAAGCCTTTCTGACAATCCGACGCTGTTTTTCTTGCGAGAAAGCCAGTGTCGCCCGCGCAGTGCCTTTGTAAGCACAGGGGCTCTCCTTGCTTAGGACAACTCGCGCCTCAGCGCTTCGGGGTCCGTTGTTTGGTAAAGACGCCTCGTTCTTTACCAGTACAAATCTCACATTTTCCTGCTCCTCTCCCCACGCACTCCACAAACGAAGAATCTTAGTTTTGTTGGGCAAAATTCTCTCAAATCCTCTCCATTTTTCTACTATACAGTAAGACTGAGGAGATCCAGACAGCATTGCTGCAGAAACGCCTTGCTGTAAGTTTTGATCCTCCAGGAGTACTTTAACAACATCGGCGCAGGTAGTGCGCCTGGATAGTCCTGATACCAGTTTCTCCTCCCGGCAAACCCACACTGATATTTTGCACTCCTCCTTCTCCATTGTAAATTGAGAAGAATGCTTAATCCAATAGTTATTGGTGGTCGCTGTTTTTAGTCCGTTTTAGGGCATAAAAGTACATGTAACTTGATCTGTTTAGTTTGGGACAGTCCTTGTTTTTAACTTTCGTAATTTAAGCAAATTAGTAATCGCATGTCTTCAGAAACTCCAAAAGCAGCAAAATCGTTGTTAGATTCCAGCAACCGACAAGAAAGCACAGTCTCTCCCAGCTACAGCATTTACCTTCATGCATGCCAGACGGTGGAAGAGATCCTTTTTTCAAATAGTACTGAGGGGAGAGACTGTCCGTGAATCCGCCCCCGACGACATAGCTCAGTGGTGTATTCGGATCTACGCGCAGCACTGCGTCGTCAGCGCAAGGCATCAGGGCTTTTCTCTTTCCACTGTGGTCACATGACAGCTCTAACTGTAAGTTTGTGAACTCGTTCAGTGACACCACCCTTTTTATGTGGGGATACAAACAAGTAGCTAAACGCAATTACAATTCATTTAAATCAACCTGGGTTCGTGTGTACGCTATGTGTATTGTTTGCAATATTGGATTTACAAAAAATCAGATACTGTTTTGACTAATTAAGCCAGTCTAATAAATTAAGATCAGCCTCTTATTAATCATCAAAGCCATTTACACAATTCCACCCAACATTCCTGAACATTCTTCAATTAAACTGCTGTTGTCCAGGCTGTACTTCTAGATATTTTACGGTCACCCCATCTTTACACACATATTAAATCATGAAGACACCAGAAATATTGTATAGATGTGCTTTATTCACACATGGGTTGACTTTGAACTGAGATGAACTATAGGCACTTAAAGCCAAACAATGGCTCTCATCAGAACCCAGAGTCAGAAACATTACAGAAAGCTTTTAATGTTGACAAGTGAAGCAAGAGAAGTGGAGTGGCTGTCGTATTTAAAATAGGTTTTTCAAATGCACTGAAAATGAAAATGAACTATGATGAATACGCATATGATGTATGCGAGTTCACCCCTGAGCACTGCCAGTGAAAAGCAGTGGCCTTCCTATTTAAGGACAAGGGAACTCAAGTGAAGCGCACATTTGTCTACAGTACTAACCTGTTTATCATTTTGAGATGCCCAGAAAGATGCTTCTCTTTCGTGCAGAAAAATAGAGCTCTGTTTCATTTTAGTTCAGTACATCCTAATCAACTGAGACTGAGTATTTTGGTCCCTGGTCTCCAGTAATGAGATCATCAGGAGATAGAAACTATCAATGACAAGCTCACACCAAATAAATAGTTTGAGAAGATGGGGTTTGACATGTAGGAAATGCTGACAGATTCCCCTCTCCTCCTGTAGTTTGGAAATTATTAATTTTATCTATGATCTGAGTGTTCCCAAAAATTCCTTAGGACCATGTAACATGGTTTATGAGAAAACCACAATTTTAGAACTGATAAAAAGGATTTATCTGAGATTACTGAAAAAGCCTGGGGCTAGATTTTTCCCCTGCAATGTGTTTTAATGTCATTTATGATGGGCACATCCGGATACAGACAACAGTATTATGTAATGTCCTTTACAGTGGGCAAAATGGATATAGTTTAAATCATTGGTCTGAGTGGTTTAGACCATGACTGCCCCACCAGCCCAAAGCCACAAAGCTGTACTTTGTCACTGGATCATACAGTTCAAAGGGACACACACAGACAATTTAGGAATCTGCAAGTAGTTTTGTACAGTTTCAAGTGATGTCACTGAAAGGAACTATACTCATACAACTGATGCACTCTAAGGAGACTGATTATGCTCTGGATAAGAGATTATAAGGTGTTTTATAATACACTCACACTACTATGCATACTCAGTTGTGCTCAGTTACTGTGTTAAGATAACATATTTTTCTGGCTTTTTCTCCCAATTGGGGAATATCCAATCATTTTCACAAGCTGTGCTTCTTCCTGCATCCTTAGTTATTAATCCAGACTACTGCTAATGCTCCAAAGCAAGGAATTTGAGCAGACCTCTGAATCATTGTTCACAAGTTTACCCTTACAGACATGAGTTGCAGGAAGACAAATCATGTGCAACTTCTATAGGGACACAGTGGGTGCCGACTGAAAAGTTGGTGTAACTGATGAGCAATGGAGCATGAACATCCCAACGTACTGAATCCCTCCCTCCCTGGGCAACACTACAGCCAGTCATGTGTCTGCAGGACTGTCGGCCAGAGTCAACACTGGCATAGTTTTGTTTCAATGCCAAATTAGGGGTTGTATCATTTGGGGCATAGAATTATTATAATACTTTTTCCAGAGGGCTGGTCATTCTGCTTCTGTTTAAGTCTTTATTTGCATGTATAAGTAAATTGCATGTACTTGTTTTGGTAAAACTGACTGCTTGCCTCACTATGAAGTTCCAGCCTTCCAGGACAGAATCTGCTCCCCATTGCATAGCCACTCGGCTCTGAAGTCTCTGAACACACAGCACAGCTAGTGGAATGCAGACTGAAAGGAACCCATAGCTGGCAGTTCAATTTCAGAGGAGAGTGTAAGGTCATAGCAGCCATGTGAAAAGCCTATACACTTTCAAGAAAAATAAAAGAATCTAGGTTAAAAACTGGTTCATAAGTACTAGTCAAACCACATCATGCTGCATTGTGCAGAAACTCATATCACATGTCCTTCCACATTTTCACCAGGGAACTGCTTATGAAAACCACCAGTGCTGAAGACGTTTAGAGCAAAAGCCCTGAATGACACTGAGGCCCAGGCTTAATACAGTAAACACTGAATCAGAGCCAGCCCCTCTGAGAGGAGCCAGCCCCACATCTTCCTCATTTTTGCAGCTGTATCAGCATGCTATTACTCCACCAGGACAATAAGATGGCCTCTTACTGACATGATTGAAACAAAAACACTGAACATAACCAGAACAAGAGGCAGCTGTTTACTGGGAGTCTAAAGCACATTCGTGTAATAACTGTATTTTTCTGTGTACATGCCTCCTTCTCCCACAGTCATAATCTATTATTATCCACCTATCCTTCATACCCAGGGGTGGAATTGCTAGCCCTGTCCAAATAAGTACATCCACAAATGGGTTGCATCTTCTACACAGAATGTCCTCTGAAAAGGCTATCATGTGCTGGTTAGTCAGTAGCAAAAGAAAAGCTCTCACCTTGTGCTGGGTGGCTGCACCTGTGATATAGTAAACTTGGTGTAGTGCTAATGAGCACCAGTTAGTGGACGACTGAGACTTAAATAATGTACAGCTGTGATTCCTAAACAGTACCAATACGTTTCAGCTGTTCTACACAGAAGTATCAACTGTATACAGGAAACACATTGTGTTGAATGAATTGGTAAGTGCATGCCACAAATATAAGTTAAAATATAGAAAGCTTATTGTGCTCCAAGGACAGCAGGTTTGTTGGCAGCGGAATTAGTAGTATCATACAGCACCAATTTTGTATCAAGTTGTGTACTGAGCAATTGCACTCAGGGCTTCAATACAAGTTGCCAGGCGTTCACATAGGCCAGGTGACAAGAGTAGGTCAGATAGGTGAATGCCAAACCGTGCAGCACTGATTGGAAATGTTGCTCGGCATTTTGTTTCCTGAATTTATCCCTGTACATCACAAAGATAAATCTGATTTTTTTTGTCTGAAATGAGCTGACCCAAGAGCCGATGCATGTTTTTCTTGGTGGACAATCCAGTTCTTGTGGCTGTTGCCCCATTTTGCATGTGTGTTTTGTATGACATTATGATCAGTTTCCTGGTGAATACAATTCATAGTCCATTTGATGACTGGTGATATGAACAGAAGAGAGTGGGTTTGTCAAAATCCAATCGCAACCACTGAGGTTGTGTGGATCAGGCTTTGCTGGTATTGGATTTGCACAACTATCAGCCAAATCTGCCTCTTCTCCAGTCCCTAACGTTCTGCAGTCAAAGAACATTTCATAATAAGCGTGTAAGAGTAACTACATTCACAGTGGTAGAGCCAATTATCTGGTCTGAAGGAACGTGCAGTATAACAACTGGGAGAAATGGAATCCTGGGATAACTGCACCTTAACTGCACAAGAACAGAACATATATGTCAGATATATAAAGAAACTATTTGCTATCTGCTTCAAATATGAATACATAAAAGGCCCTTGTTTTAGAACTGCAAAATAGATATTCTCAACTGGTTCATCAAACTATGTGAGAAGGAGGGCTTTACAGTTAGTGGTAATGTGTTTGTATTATTTTGCCCTCAAGGTGACACATTAGCAAGGATTATGTGTTTTAGAGTGTTTTTATCTTGCATTTGAATACCATTAACTCAAAACTATAAATAAAATATGAATCTAGGCAGCACAGAAAAACCGACAAGCATTGAAAGCCTGGGAGCTGCGCCACAGGTTTATCTCTCAATTGAGCCCAAGATTGTTATAATTCTTTAATATGGGTATAGTGCCCTCTTGTGTTCAACATGAGTATCACTTGCCTCATGAACCTAATACGTTCATAACCCAGTTAGCCATGACATGACAAAGGGTAAACAAGCTTTAAATGATGTCTTCACCATGTCCAAAATATGTATTTGGCTGGAATAAATAGAACAGTAAAATATGTGTATGTTCATGTCATGAAAAAAAACAAGTTTTTTATTTTTTCCAAAAAAAAATTCTCAAGTCTTTAGGAAGATATGCAAACAGAATATGAGACATAACATGCAGAAACTCGACCAAAAAATGTTCTCCCATAATATGCTCTACAGCAGGAGAATGGCCCTTCACAACATTTCTTAGGAGCTTGAGGTCACCTGGCCATTTCCCAAATGTTCCAGGGGCAACCAATGTGTTCCCAGTGTGATGTAGTATGGTGTCCGGACTAGGCATGGGAGAGAAACGGTACAACTCGGTTTTAGTTTCATTGAGGGTTGAGCATCCAGAAAATTTTTCAGGAGCAAAGCTCACGGTCCCTGGCAGAGGGTGTCTGCATTTGGTTGAAAAACTCATACTTTTTGGTGATAGAATCAATTCATTCTTAAATTAATTGAAAATGAGCTGGCTGATCAGTGGTCCTTGTCCATGCTTTTCAGACACTGGTGTTGTAAAGATTTCTCAAAATCCCTAAGTGTGGTGGTCCTGAATGGTTGGAGTGACAGCTCTTGGGCTTGGGCTGAGATTCATATGTGCAGTGCTGATACCCTGTGTCCATCTTGTGGACATTCTTAGTATTGCATATTTTACTTAATCTTCATATTGTATGTTTATGATAGCCATGTTTTTCTGCATTGCATTTGGACAAATACAAAAGAACAGGGATAATATTTTTAGCATTTATTTTTGTTTGATATTGTATGCATACAAAGTTCCTAGAAAGCTACAAAATACCTACCACTTTATCAAGAAGGCATCAAAATGTTACAGAGCAAAGACAGGAGCTTTCGCAGTGAAGAAACACACGCAGGTGCTGCAGGGTGCGGTCGCCCCTACTCTGAACTGTCCTCACAGACAGCTGATATCACATATTTGTACCAAGAAAAGCCAGGATACATGATTCTCTTTATACAAAAGCACCTTTAAAAAAATCTCTGCACACAAACCCCAATAGTTTCCAAGATACTACTGTATCTGAACAAAATTAAAGTTCACTTTAAAGCCAAACATTTAAAATGGTAATAAACAAAAAAGGTACCAGTACCTACACATAAAGACATAATACAAACATATAATAACAAGAGCTTAACTGCTGATATGTTTGCGTCAAAATTCCCCATAACATGGTTCAGTGTCTTATTAAAATATCTCGCAAACATTCATGATGTGAAAGGTAATATTATAATCAATATGAAACGAGAGGTATTCTAAACCATTTCAAAGTGGAACTGACTTGTCAAAAGTACCAGCAGCACAGCTTGAACAGTATCACCACTGACTTGAGCTCTGTATGTACTGAAGTCATCACAAAAACCATTGTATACATGTAGTACAATAAAACAGGAACGGAGTTTATCTCTTTAAGTTATTCATACATCAGAACACAGGTACACAAGGCAAAATAGCTGGCAAACAAAATAAAAAAAAAAAAACACACAAACCAGTTCAATAAACAGGCTGTCTGATTGAAAATGATAACAAACTCCGTTGCCTACTTCAGGCACAAAGTAACATACTGGGCAGTCATACCAACTTGGCCTGCATTTGTTTTCCCCCTCATACTGTGAGTATAAATATTTTATCTTTAAGTGGAGCTAAAAATTTGTATTCCATAATTCGAAATCACCAAGTGTGTTGTTTACATTTTTTTTTCCACAAAATATTTAAGGAACCAGCTTTTCTATGATGGATTTTACAAAGAACAAGAAAATGAAACCTGCCTAGAAGGGCATAATCCAGGACTGAGTAAAGCAGCTCTTCTGAAAGTAAATCTCAACAGCAGCTCAAGGTGAGACATCCTTCATTCTGTCAGTTGCATCATCTTTAAATTTAGAACATTCTGGAAAAATCGCAAGGATTTTTCCAGAATGTTCTAAATTTACACTGTAGAAAATATCTGTAACACAAAATCCGGCCAGCAAAATAGCTATTCCTTTCCTTGAAAACCTTTGTACTGTTTAAAATTCACTGGTAAGCCTCAGTGTACAAGATCACATGTGTTTTACTTTAATTTGGACATGGTGATCACACAAATGGTGTAACTTCTCTACCTTATTCCTTACTGTAGAGGGACCATTTGAAATCCTTTGTTGATTAGGCTGATAAGACCAGAGATTGTGAGCACAATGATTCCAACACTGCGAGTGGGGGAGGAAAAAAAAAAAAAAAAAAAACACTTGGACTGAGCATGTCTGCTGTTCAAGGAACGGCCCCATATCAGGGGTTTAAATTACACTAATGAACAGATACAACTTTTAAGTCATTTCTCACAATACCAAATTATGCTCTCTTAACAATTCATATTATATATATCTCTATTGAAACACATACTGTGTCAATATTTTATTACAAAACTTAAAAAGGCATTGTGGTGATCAGCTCTCTTGCTCACATTATTGTAATTAGGATTTTTTTTTGGTTTTGCTACTAGTAGTTATCCTTAATACTTTGTGTCTTTTCTAAGCTGGAAATTTTAAACCAAAGGCACTTTCATGCTACAGTGCAGGAAAAGATTAGAGACTTAATACACCTCTATAGATTTTTGGTCTTTTAGACAAGGAAAGGCAAAGTTTAGTATATGTTATGTTACTCTAAAGAATACATTGCTTGATAGCAGATGAGTGGATCTTTGAGTTGTTCTCTGCTTGCCATGGATAGTTTTGATAAGATGAAAGATTGGTCTCTACACATGAGAGATATTGGCTGGTGCATTTTGTTTTAGTGACAAACACAGGCATGCACTACACACATACACACACGCGCACACACAGATCTTTTGGGAGTTTCTAAAATGAAAGGCTTTCTACCATTGAATTGGAGTCAGTAATTACAACATACACTAAGGCACTGTATACAGTTATACTTTGGCAGTTCTGTAAAATTCCTACAAAGTGTTAATGATAACAAGAAAGTCTTCCCAGCTTAGCAAAGAACTCACAGTTTTAGAGGCATCTTTTGGAATTCACACCACCGTGTTTAGTTAAGGCTTGGGATCAGAGAAAACAAAAAGGAGGCCATAGGCTTGTGGGACGCAGGTGCCTGGGTGTGCATGTGTGTAGATGACCACAAACCTCACTGAATACAATTATTCAAAAAATGTTTTAAAAAAATGACTAACATGAAAGTCTGTCTAAAGTTATGCATTTCAATAGTATGTAAATACCACTGACAGTAAAAATTTATGCCCAACATTGGATGATACTTTTAAAGTGATCTGTGGTCTTTCAAAGCTTTTTAAATGCTAAACTTAAAGGCAAACACATCCGGAAACCCTGGTGTATGCCACCAGAAGAACCAAGTGCTCAGAACAAGGTGACAAGCAATATGAAAACCAGTGTAGTGCTTTAAAAAAACAGTGTTTGTTAATAGTGAAATTTAGTTTCTTTTTACATTTGAGAAATTTTTGAAGAGGGTAAAAAGTATATGGTTTGTATTATTGCGATCTGAGTTGTTCTGGACAAGGCAAAGTAAGAGATTGATATACATCTGCTTTGTGTTCTCACAGTGCATTCAATATCTGTTCAGTTGTACTTTACTAGATTGAATGATAAGGAGCATTGTGCACAGGTGGGATTTCTGAATTCCTCTAGCACTACTGATGTTTATCATGTGGTGTCCTTATAATTTTAATAGCCACAATCACTTGTCTTGTATATAATTTTTCATTTGTAAATGGAATTATCCAAAAAAGAAATTATGTACTTCAAATACTTTTCTTTGGAAAACATATCTACGTGTGTATGTATAGAGATATTATATATATATATATATATATATATATATATATATATACACATATATATATATATATATATATATATATACACACACATATATATACATATATATATATATATATATATACACACACACACACACAACCACATACTTACATACTCAAACAAAAGGTAAATTCTTATAACCCATGAGAAATGGTTACAATTACTTGTTTCTCTTATTTTTGTAGTGGACATTAAAGGATAAAAATAGAAAGGAAAAACATCCGTTGACCAAATGCAACCCAACCAAAAGGTAATTCTGTCTTGCAATATATCCTGCCTGTTTATATACATGTATATTTTCCTACAGACAGACATTGACCAGTCATTCATTAAAATGAAAAGATTTCTTTTTCCTGTATCAAAACATAATACAACTGTACCGCAATTCACAGCTGCAGTCATACACATATACATTAAGACAAAAATAAAAATAATAACAATAATAGGCTTTACCCAATGAGGGTGTGGTTTCATGTAGAGGCACTGCCACTTGCATTGAGGTTGAGTCCGTGTGGTAAAGGCTTTAGGCCCTGGGGCAGCTCTCAATCCTTCACCAGTCGGTAGATGTGGTGCTGGGCTCCATGCTCGCTGTTGGAAACCTCAAACACGCAGGCCATGCACAGCAGCGTCTCTTGCGTGTCTCTGTTCGACACCACCTGCAGCAGCGAGCAGAACACGGTCACCATCACATTCTCAATGTCCAATGCAGTATTGCTGTCACTCCACAGTAAACACGAGAGCCACAAAATGTATCAGGATGGGGAACAGAGTGTAATTCACTCACTCTTAACTCACTATTACTTAACTAAGCACCTTCATGTTAAAAATGCATTTTTGTGCATCGAAGGCTATTGTACATACACACATATGGACTAATACACATACACAGACATGCATTCACATATTACATATCACCAATACACATAGTCGTGCATGGATGGACTCTCTAACACACACACGCGCGCACGCACGCCTGCCCGCCTGCCTGCCCGCCCGCCCGCCCGCCATTGTAGTGTGAAGAATGGCGCTTAAATTCCTTCCTGGTCCTCCCTGCTCTTCTGGCGCCTCCCTGCTGTCCCTGTGTGAGACCTAAACTCCACCCTCCTGCAAGTCACACCGCCCCTCTTCTTTCAAAGAATTGGGGTGGGGGAGGGGGGCAGTGTTTGTAGCACTGGCATTGCTGTGACAAAAGAGGCTGATTGACACTTAAGGTGTGTGTTGAGTTGGATGGACAGCTAGCTGGACTACACACTTACCAACAGAATAGTGAAGTTCTCCAGGACACTGTTCATCATGTACTTCTCAGGAAGGTGCTTGAGCTTGTGGATGAAGTTGATCATGTACTCACACATGGGCGACCGGCTTATCCTGTACACAAAGCGGCCATTCTCAAACCGCGCATACTCCGTCTGTGGAAAGGAGAGAGGGCCGCACTGAGCATGCCTGATCCCTGTTCTGAACTACAGGTGGACAAACTTCCACAAGTGATTCCTTTCACTTCACAACAGAATACAATTTAACAACAGCTTTAACAAAGAAAACATCCTCATTTAAACAAACTGCATCAGTAACGTATAAAGTACAACAGATCAATGCCTATTTAAAATGTACCCACAAGTCAATACATTAATTGCACTACAGGGCAAAATGATTGATGATTGGTGAGATGACAGTGCCTAGGTTCAGTTTTACTGTATGTAGTGTGCTGCAGGCTTCAGCGTAAGCTTACACTGTAATTTAAGCACTCACCTCCACTTTCTCTACAACCTGCTTGCCAAAGGAGCACACCTTTGTGGAACAGGTAATAGTCATGTTCTCTGAGCTCTCATACTGACTGGTCACGCCATAGAAGGCCCCTGCGTCATCCTGGATATTGCAGTTCAGGTCAGCCTGGAGACCCCAAAAAACACACCCATTAGGAGATCCTGAAACACTTCAACAAATCAAAAACACACAGGCTTACACAGGACAGCAGTTTTATAAATGTTCACAGAAGGACAGCTAAGATGACACTGCACCCTACAGCTTCTTCCTGTTCCACTCTCACTCGACAATGCTATCTACTTCACTCTCACTTAACACTGCCCACTACTTCTGCTCCCTATTCCACAGTCACTCATCACTGGCCCCCTACTGCTGCTGTCTGTTTACCTTAAATACTGGCAAAATGATTATTTGCCAACAACAAATAAAGATCTGTTCATGCCTTTGATTTGCTCAACAGAAAACACAAGGACAACCCCCCTGTTATTAACCCCTAGTATTATGACTAATGAAAAAGGAATCTTGACTTCATAATCTTTGTGCAGCGGGAGCCATGTTAGATATTTTCCCTGTTCATTCCATTAGCAATGACTCACACTTAGCTATGCAAGTTATTCCACTCAGTGCTAGGTGACAAAGCCTCTGACATTATTAACCTAGCACTACAATAACATGCCAGAGCCATACAGTATGAAAAACAGTATCTTTAGAGCGAGTCACTGACAAGCTGCCAGAGGGTAAGTCAGTGATAACGAAGAGCTACTCACAACGGGCCAAGTACAACAAGGCTGAGATACCAAGAAGGCAGCATTCGCTTGTGCCATGAAAAAGAGCAAACCCCTCCTCAGGCATTTGGGTCCTTCATTAAACCACACTGGTAATAGTTGATGAAAATATTCAGAGGGCCCATTATTGTGCAGATTCTGGGTTTCATTTGAAATTCAGATTCACTGCAGCACTTCAAAAGAATCTGAACAGGCCTGTTCTGGCTGCAAGACCCTATTTGTGGCCCATTACTAGTTAGCATTTTACATTTTGGCAAATGCACAGCCTGCTTAAACAGCTATTAGCCAAGCGGTGGGGTCACGCCAGTCTTTTGAAATAGAAAACAGAATTAGCAGGGGGCTTTCATCCTGCATAGAACTACATAGGCTGCTAAAAATACAGCAGCCTGCATTTCACACATGTGAATTACACTACACCCAGTGTTCTCAAATCTCCCATATAATGGACACACCTCTTAACTGAATACAAAACAATTTAGAGTGATTCCTTTTTTACATATACAATTATGGCTTAATGTAAAAACATGCAAATAGTATACAAACCCCCACAAAAACCTGAGATAAAACATACATATTATGATTAAACCTGAGCTCACAGCTTTTTGTATTTTTTCTGATTTTTGCATTATAATATAAATACCCCATCTTGTTTTGAGGAATTGCAGTTTCATTACGTTGTTTATCAGATTTAAGACGCATAAAATGTTAGTGATGTCATCTAACATATGTTCACTGAATACCTTGTCTCATCAAGAGCAGAATATATTGAATTTAAAACATCATCTACTGTATTTACAGACAGCTGCTTGTGAAACAAAGATCTGAAATATACAGAAGTGACTGAAGGCAATAAGTGGCATTGTACTGTACTGAACACTGAATACTGAATACTGGAACATGGATTTCGAATGCAGGCAGCAATGTTAACCTCCACCAGCAGAGGGCAACTGGCACTCCCTCTTTCCCACAATCCCCTGCAGCTTTCAGACAGCAGGCAGGTGTTCAAACAAAGCTTCTGCAATGCTTGCATTGCAATTCCCAAAGAGACAGCGAGGGGCAAACAAAAACCCATGCACATTAAGACTCAAATGCACAAGCACACACCAAAACAAAGCGCAGGGTCCCTGTCCAAGAAACTCACCCAAAACTTGAGGAGGAAGAAGGAGTTTTGTGACCCTTTGCCAAACAGCTCCTTCAACCCCCCCTTCTTCTCTGGGAATTTGTCGTAAATCTGACGGATGTCCACAGACTCCAACAGGGCATCGTTGTAGGAGTGATTTGTCTGTCCGATGTGCACAAAGAGATGCTTGTTGTACTGCAGAAGAAAAGGAAACTGCTTTAGAAACTGAACTCCACACTCAATCTCACAGTCTGTCTAACTCAGGACATTCACTGTATTTAGTTAGATAAAAAAATTGGTTGATTAAAAAGTCTATATTTTATTTATATATTTTATCAAAACACTATTTGCATATTATGTTACTTCAAAAACTGCAAAAAAAATTTTAAGACTGACTGCCCCATCCAACCACCAGGCAAGGTGGCTGTCTTTTCCACTTTTCAAGTGAACTGGGCCTTTAAACTACATAAAAATGAACAATTACTGGATTAACAGTATTTATATCAATTTGCATGATGCCCTCTAGTACATTATATGAATTTGGTGAGTGTATCAGTCTCATATCGAGTGTATCAGTTTCATAAAGTGAAAGTGATCCTCAGAGATCTGAACAAATCTGAAATAAGCTGAGACCTGATGAATATTGTATTTAGGTGACAGTGAAATGGGTTGTTTCAAAGACATACTCTCCACTTCAGTCCAGTACCAGCAAAAGCCTTGAGGACACAGCACCATCTCAAACGCTCAGACCAAATGCAAGATAAATGGCTGTTGTCATGCAGTATCAATAGAAAAATAAAATTCACTTAGGAATGCAGACAAACCATGACAGATCACCCATGTCCAAAGCAAATAAGAAAAGATGTGAAACCTCTTTTGAGAAAATGAGCTCAGTGTTGCTGGCATATGGGGATCTCTGTGGAGTGGTACAGGTCTCTCTGTATTTCAGTGGCTTTCTTACTCAAATTCATTTCATGCTTTCAATATTGCCAAGATTATTTGGATTTAATCATCATTATAAATGCAAGGTTAAAACATTTTCAGTTACAAAAATATGCAGGACACTAAGAAATCAGTCATGGGGGTTGTTTGAGGTCATGCAATCTGAATCACAGGTTATTAGGTAATGGGTCAGAGGTCAGATATGTGTCTTGCAACCAACCAAACATAAGCTTTGTTTCCATCACATGTTTTTTTTTGGTTAACCAAATTCAGCGCTTAGCTGATAAACAGTAGTGTACTCACTGAGTCTGGATCACGCTGCTGTTCCAGGAAGGCAGAGAACTCCACCAGCCTCAGCTTGGATGTTCCAATGGAGCGTCCCTGCCAAGCTGGAACGGTGGGGGCTGGGGCTGTGGGGGGTTCGTACCCTGGAGAACCCCAAAAACACACCCAGTCAACACCCTGCCTCAACCACACAGGTAAACAGTTCATGAGTAAAGGATGCAAGTCGAACTCTTGCCTGAAACAGGTGTTGTGACCGCTGGCTGGATTGGGTAGGCTTGCTGGGCAAATGGTTTTATGCTTGTGAGGAGGAAAAGAGCATTACAATGACATAAGGATTGAAAGAGAAAGAAATATTACACATTGTAGAAAATACCAGTGACATAGCTACAGTTAACCAGAAGACTAAACTGTACGACTCTACCCCCAGCCCCTTCTAAATTTGACTCCCAGGCAGAATCTACAGTACTCACTCTTGTGAGGATCCCGGTTGGCCCGCCGATATCATACCCTGCCAAAACTGCAGAACATATACATCAATGGAATAACAGGAGCTACACATACTCCTTCACACACAAAAAAAAAAAAACACTCTCTCTCACACACACACACGCACACGCACGCACACCCACATCTCACAATTAAATGCATTAAAACAAAGGTTTTAAGACAGTATGTCACTTAGCCAATTTTAAGTAGCATTCCTGTCATCTGTAAAATCTGTGATTTCAGTTGGAGCCTTCTGGCAACCACAGGAGGCTTTGGGAATGCCCCTGGCAATGGCATGAGCAGGCCAATAGCGGCATGCCGAAGGCGGGTCTCTTACCCCAGCAGCTCCAGGGAAGGTGGGCCGTGGGAGGCCTGGCAGGCCCAGTTTGTTGTGGATTGCAGTGGCGGAGACGATCTGAGCCGAAGACATGGAGGCCATGCTCTGGAGTGCTTTGTCCTTCACGGTTTGATCCTTCAACAGCATTCACAAAGGGCTTAGCACTCAGAGATGCAGCAAACAACACATACACGCACAATAAAGAAAGCCCTGTACAATGCCCAACCAGCAAGCATGTTTGAGAGCAAGAAAACCTTCCAACCATCATTCCAGCTTTCTGTGTTCAGAAATGAATAGCTGCATCCACACTGGGACAACATGAGTGCAGGAACACACTTAAAGGCAATGAAATGAAAAACTGATCTTGTTCGTGTGGCAGCCACTTCTTTAAATGGATGCATACTTTCCAGTGCTGCATTTGTACTCTTAGACTGTGTGTGTCTGAAGCGGTTTATTTCTTTCCCAAAATTAAGGGTTTGTTTACTAGCAAATTGTATGACAATTTTGTGACACTGAAATTTGTCATTTGCATCTTTTGTAGCATATACACTACTTTGGATATCTTTCACCAGGTACCTGAAGGAGGGACCAATTTACCAAGATTCCATGGACTGTGCTCTAGGATTATCATACCTTTTGAGTGTGGGGCATTATGTGGCTTTCCTTTTTGTGAGGTGGAATTTCCACTCCATGCACAGAGCAGAGCAAATAAGCAATACATAGAAGCAATACTACAAAGTTTTAAATGCTGTGGCAACATACAGGCACACACTTCAATGCACCTCAGATGCAGGCACCAGCTGTTAGTGTGTCCCATTGAGGGCAGGGTAGGGCAGGGCAAGCAAGTCTTTATACAAGCAAATTCTGAGAGGGTGTTTGGGGGAGGGGAGGCAAGCATACTGGCAAAGGCACAATGCTGAGCTGGAGGAGTGTGGAGCTGACTGGTTCAGGAGCAGCTATGCTAGGAGCAAAAAGCAAGATTATGGCACACCAGGAAGCAGGAATTAAGTTACTGTGCACCTACAGCCAGAGTGGATAGAAGTTAAGCTACTGCACACCTATGGTTGAGCCACAGAGCTGAGTGTCAAGATTCATACTTACCATGCTGGTGACCTGAATGCAAACAAACAAGAGTCGTTGTAATTTTACAGCCTTTGCACCCAGCTATTATCAACATGGGTCTGAGACCACATTCCACCAGCCTATCTGTCACCCTGGGAACAACACTTTGGTTTGTGCAGTTCCTCTAGCCACACTGCCGCTACAGAGTACCTGTGCCATTTGCATGAAGAGTGAGTGATAGAATCTCAAGGTAACTCAATATTGTGCAGAATAAATGGGAAGTAAAATGAAATACAGAGAAAACCATTAAAAAACTATAAAATAAATGATAATAAAAATACAAACATTTACAATTAGACTAATTCTGGCTGCCTAATTAAAATATATTCCCCATTACTAATCCATTGGATGATCCCAACTACAAAATGTAGTATAGAATAAGAATTTTTACACATCCTCTATACTTTCATTCATTGTGTCACATAATCACCTAGTTTAAAATGGACTAAAATGTTAATTTCATTAGCCATGTCAGTTTATTATTTATCAAATATGACAAAACATCTTCCTAAAATGATTTTGTTGTTGAGGAAGCCCAAAGCACTTTCATACATGGTCTGAGTACACAAGTATAAGGTGACATTTAAGAATAACGAAACACTTCTTATCCACAACCCGACACTTAACACACTGAAATACCCTGTCTGCCAGTCCTCCCAGACATTTGCTACAGATCTGAATGCATCCAGTGTACAATCATGCAATGACAGTCACTTCACTCATCACTAAGGTGTTTAGGGGGTAAAGACAGCTTTGCTGGGTACAGAGAAGCCTGGTGGTTCAGTGCTTCATCTCCCATCTCTAATTGGCTTTAGATGAGGGTAGGCTGAAACTGGCTGCTTTTCTCAGCTTTCTGATGGAATCCCCAAATAACCATGCATTCACAGCTAATCCACACACAGACTAATGAGCAGCCAGGAATCTAGCATAGTTTACTGAGAAATGTGTGAAAGTATGTCAATCAAAACTGGTCACCATTCTAATAAAAGTTGAAAAAAAAGTGTGAGGACATTTTCTTTAGAAGGCTTGTTGTAATGCAGCCAGGCAGCCAATCTAAAACATAGCCTAACAGACTACAATCAATCCCTTACATACAGATTTTCAGATGTGGGCCAGGGAGGACTGAGCACCTGAAGGACCTAATCTCAACATTATGTTTTTGTGTCCTTGTTACATGTGTAGTTTTGTGTGCACAAAACATTATTTTTTTAATAAGTTTAGATAAGATATAAATAAAGATAGATATAAATAAGATAATCAACTAAATTTATAAACAGGGTTGGAAAAACATTGAAACAATACCAAAATATTTATGAACTACAAAGGACCTGGGCTGCCATTTGCCCCAAAACTGCTGCAATCCTTCCTGGAATGCAGTTATACAAGGTCTGAATTGTATCTAGTGAGATATTTTTCATAATTCTCATCTTCTTGAAGGAGATGGAAATATACTCTGCACTATATGCTCCTGATCTTCCCATAAAAATGTTGTGATGTTTAGATCTGATGATTGGGGATATACCACATAAAGTTTTTGACTTCATCCTGGTGTTCACGAAACCAGCTGCTCTTAAATCCCTTTACCAGTATGTGGGGGCATTATCATCCTAGAATACACCACAGAGAGCACCTGGTCACCTAGAATGGCTCTGAATTCCTTGGCTGTGATTCCATTATGCAATAATCGAATAATCAGAACCAATGACTCCCACAAAATGGCTGTCCCGACTATAACAGATCCCCAACCATGTTTAACAGTTCGGAACAGTGGGTCGAAGGCTCCCTTTGGACTTCTCCAAATATAGACCTGTACAGATGTCAGAAAAATAATAATCTCATCAGACCATAATATGGTCTTCCATTGCTCACAAGTTCAGGTTCACTACACAAGCTCATGCCGTCTTGCAGCCCTACTAGAAACATCAGCTTTGTCAAATCGTCGGGACTTCTCACACAGGTCATTCCACTTTTCCTCTTTCCTCATATTTTGCATAATGCCGATGCTTCAGCCAATGTGGCACACCAAATACTTTACCTATTATTTGGTAGGTAATAGCTTTAATAGCAGACACACACTAGTATTAGTACTGGCATTAATATGAAACACATCACATCATTTTCATTGCAAATTTCAAATCAGTAAAATACAGTTAATAACCTAAAGAGTATTAAATGTTTTATTATACCAGTATGAGTACAAGAAACACCAGGAACTATGTACATTTTTATGAGCATTTTAACTGCCAAAGCTTTGCAAATCAGATTAATATCTCACATCATCAATATTTCATAATTTCGGACAAGCTGCAAATAATTCGATCTGCATATAAAATATTCTGCACAAACATATGATGAAATAAGACTGTAATGCTTTGACAATGAGGGCAACTCAAAATAATTATACCCATGTACCCACGTATCCCGCAAATGAATTGTTAGTTAATTGAGGAAAGTGAACTGAAACAGATTTGACAATGACTGGTTTCTTGCTCACCAGTCACCAGTAAAATACATCTGCATGATTTCATTTTAAGCGAGACGTACTTTTAAGGGGATATGACTGATGTGAACATTTTCAGTTGCAATCAATACTTAATCATATGTGAATCCTTTTGTGAGATTTTCAATATTGTGCAGTATGACGCAGCAGGAAAGAGGCAGCCAATATATTTAAAAAAGGATGTAGAGAACAGGAGGAAGAAACAATATTAGAACCATAGCACAATGTCTCTCTCTGGTCTAGTTCTCCCAATAAAATGTGAAAGAAATATGAATGGAATCAGACAACAGTACAGAAGTGGTAGCGGAAGTGGGTCATTCACGCACAGCCTGAAGCGGAAGCCCTTTTTTAAACACAGCCAATGGACACTGCATCTGATTGGAAGACATGGGCCATTAACTTTACTGAATGACTCCAGCTCCCAGCCACTCACTAATAGCCAGTGCACCTTGCCAGCATGCAGCCCCAATTACCCATAATCGAACACCCTCCTCTGGGACCATGAAGCTCATAGTGACATCCCATTTCACATCATCACAATGACCAGAGATGAGGCAAGCAGTCTACCAAGCAAACTTCATAGAAGGGGCATTTGTTTTGAGCATTATATGTAAATAAATTAAAAAAGTATATGTAAATATTTTTCCCATATCAGACCAATGTAGTCATTCATATTTTATATGGTTATAAGCAAAACATCAATATTAGTACACTGGGCTATATTTCGTGCCAGCTAATTAATCTAGTTCTGGTTCCAAAACGTTTGAAATATTCATCTCAGTGATTAGAAATTTGACAATCATCCTGGTGTACAATAAATAACCCAGTCATGTGACTTCTGTTTTTATTTGCCAAAAAATGAGCTGGTGTCATTAATGATTACATATCCGTGTGATGATTCGATGCAAGTATTCAAACAATTGAATACATTTTCAATGCCCTGGCATGAAAATATGGCTCAATGTTGACATCATTAAAAACAGAAGTAACAGGACCCAAAACATTTTCTTTTTACAAGTCTCTGCAGCATCCAATGGTTGAGACATGTAATATTTGCAAAGCATGCTTTAAAGCTTATGTTCATATTGTTGTATGCATCCATATAACTTTAATTACTTTGTATGGTCCTCTTCAAATCTACTGTAGTAGCGCCTGGCCAATGTTAACACTGGTTGATGATATTAAGATCAAAAGCAGCAGTGTGCTTTGTGGTCTGCTCAAAGAAAATGCACTATTTGTCAGTGAAACACACACAAGAAATGGACAGAAAGTCCTATCCAAAAGCTGAGAGAGGGATGCATATAGATGGGAGGGTGGAGAGTGGAGGAGGTGGAGAGGCTTGTACAAAGAAAGCTACAAAGACGGTCACTTGCAAGGAATCTAGGTTAAAGGAATTGCAACAGCAGGCTTTTATCCCATCACCAGGGGAAGCAGGAAGTGAGATGCATAGCAACCCCAGGCCCAGAAGCAGAAAAGCGCATACCTTTAGCTTGGAATGAAACTCACGAGATTTCCTTCTGGCAAGAACCTGAATGTGACTAGACACCTGCGGGGTAGGGGGAGGGAGGAAGACAAAGGAACAGCCTGTAACCATGGCGATGAAAAGCCCCCCTGCGACTGGGCAGAGCCAGACCTACCTTGATGGCAGCTTGAATTTCTCGAACTTTCTTTCTTGCTAAGACCTGTATGTGACTAGACACCTCCATTTTTCAAATTTGTGAGAAAAAAGAAAAAACAAAACAAGAAAACCAAAATGTAAAAATTACACATCCGTTATGCTGAGAACATTTTAAAGGAATCGGCCATCTCTTCAACCAGCTCAGGAAATTGAAGCTTCTCAGCCAGGCGCCAAGCTTTCAGCAACCAAAGCATTGTCTTGTTCCTCATAATTACTTAGACCAGTTAAGTGAGAGAATTAGGGAGGACACGGGCTCTTAACCACCTTAACTCGTCTCAGCTGTGAGCTTCTGTGCGCGGAATTCATATAAACAGATCTGGGCCCGTATTCATAACCCATCAAAAGAGTAGGAGTGTTGACCAAGGATCAGGTTTTTAAGTCCATATTATAACTTGATACTCTATGAGTTAAAAACAAAGCAGATTCTAGATCAGCACTCTTACTCAGACACAGCTTATGAATAATGGGCCTGGTCATCAGACAGTTAGGATCGGCGCAGTAATTTAAGGTCTTCTTCACAATGCACCCTGGACTGTAGAGATGATGTGAAGACTTGATTGTGGGATCTGTGTGTTCCTAACTCTGGGAGGAGGGGCTATTCTGTTGGGGAATGACGGCAGCTCATTTACACCCCTCTCACTCTGTCAGCTTTAATCAAGCCAATCGTGGCTCGCACAGGGACAGACAGATGTCTGAGAATGACGTGTTAACAAAAGGATGAGGTCATTATGTGGTGCTATTCCCTCGTGCAAAGCCTTGAAAAAAGCCCAGACCTCATGGGGTGACTGTGTTGGTGTGAGGCAGATACATTCTTAGAATCTTCCTCCGTCTAAAATTCCTCTGTTAGTTCTATAGTCTCTAACTGAGCACTGTTAGCTCAACATTAGTTATTTTATCAATAATGTGTGGTTCATGGATGCACAAGCTGTACAGGTATTGGCAGATATGGGTGTAAAACTGCTTATCAGCTGGGGCTTAATGCTAGGACTGTTTCCAGTATGTTGAGCAGATGTGATAACTTATTTGGAAGATACACATGCTTTGTTTTTTAATGTGCTGCATTAGCCTGTTGCATGACCATGTCCTGTAACAGAGGTACCTGTAAAAATTTGCAGCATAATCTCAGCCCAAGTCCTCTGCAACACCTGTTAAGGGTTCCTCTAGTACTGCATATATGATCCAAAATGGTCATACAGACCAGATGGGGCCGTGTTCTAATTTTATATTTAACAATGAGTATATAATCACATTTTACTTTTTCTGACAATAAAAGAGGAAAATGTGTTTGGATCACAGTGGGGCAGAAGTGGTCCAAGTAATATTACTACCATTTCAGTCAATTTATCACTTTTTTTAAATTTAGTTCACAGCAATAAATGTGAAAGCTTATAAACAGAAAATTTCACCTGTGTACATTAACTGTATTCAGCTCATACAATATATTGTTTATTGTTTTTAAGGCATTACACTTCTGCATGTGTGACTGGGATACCAATGAGTGTACAACAATGGGCATAGTGGTTTCAGGGAAGCCCCATGTGTTTGTGTGTGTGTGTGTGTGTGTGTGTGTGTGTGTGTGTGTTTGCATGCAGTGCTGCGCAGAAGCCTGGCTGTGACCCCAGCAAACTGTGTGTTCTCATGCTGCACATTTGGAGCTGCAAGCCAGCCGATCACTCTGAGCTACCAACCCTGACCCAGTGGCCATGCAAGAGCATGGTGTGCCACTGCTGGGCCTGGATGAAGCACAGGACAGCCAAAAACCATGACAAAATAAGCCAAACGGCATGCGTGCATCCCAGGGTCCCTCTTACCTGCTTTCGTGTCCTCGTCTTGCCCGTCCGAAGTTTGATGTATCTGGCTATCAATTCATTTCGACCTTTGAAAGAGAAAATAAGACAATCATCATTAGATGATGAGAACTGTACAAACTAAAAATATATACAAGGGATCATAATTTCAAAACATTGAAAGGTTATCTTCCCAATACACTGTATCTTTCTGGAGTCGAAAATCGAGAAAATAATGTATTCCAACAGGTGTAAGGTATCTATATTATGCTTGATAATGTAATTTCATATTACAGTTACATTATTATGTTGATATTTAATGACATGTTTTATTTCTAATAAAGCCTTGTATTCAGCCTTTTACAATACACATAATTTAAACTACAGCTTCTTATGACCTGCCCTGAGAGGAAAATGATGCTTTCTCACAGCAGGAGACATGAATGGAGATGGACATATTCATTTAACAGGAGTGCTGTTCACACAGGTTATAATTAACCCAAAGCTCAGCAGCGATTTCCAATTAATGGCACCAACTTTCTCATGCTGCCTGCTCTCCTCCAATTACCCAAGCATTGAACAACATGACTCCTGCTTTGTGTTTTCATATGTTAATAACATACCGACACCAAAAACTATTAAGCAAATTATAGGTAAGGAACTCCTGCCAGATGTCGGCTCCAGCTGTAGCAAATGTTTCCCCAGATCCTGGCTAGTCCAAATCCTGCAAGGTGACCAGCATATTCATCTGTGGCGATGCCTTCCCTCACTCTCTCTCCCCCCCCCTTTCTCCCTCCCTCTCTTTTCCTCTCTCTCTCTCTCTCTCTCTCTGTGTTTCACCTGCTGTGCACTAAATAAGCCAAAACAAACAGCAAAGTATACAAATTAACTTGATCATAAGACTTTTCTTCACAATTGTTTTTCTACTTTTTCACAAGTTGTAAAAATATGGTGACTAACAGCACTGTTGAATTATTAATCATGGAAATGAGAGAAAGTTTCACTGGAGGCATTTGTCCAGGTCAAAGGGTAGGGGTGGTGATAGCGTAAGGAGTGCCCTTGGAGTGAGGTTCGTCCCTTTCTGTTTTCATGGTGAGCGTATATAGCGTTGTATACCATGTGTTCTTCCACAACCAATAGTCCAGCATCTAAGGATTTTCAATCATGGCCCTGTACCCAGCATGCCGGCACTGTAATCTCTACCAGATGAGTCTGGGGCCTCGCTATTTTCAATAATTCACACACTGTGTACACATAACATGACAATAAGGGCATTCAAGCAGACGCCCCAGTCCCAGATCAAAGCTTGCAGACGGCCAGCTGTAAGCATGCTCGCTGCTGGATAATTCATTCTTTTCAGCAGCCTGAAAAAAAACACTCAGCAGGGCTTGGCAAGCTGGCTGCCTTTCCTGTATGCTGAGCAAAACAACATTTTGGAAATGGAGCAGGACAATATTTAAGAAGTGAAAAACCCCCAGGACAAGCTCCCTTTACTGTTCATGAGAGGTCCCACTTTGTCTCACATGAAGTGATCAGCGTGACCATTTTATTTTGAGATCAGCGGGTGGTGTTAGAAAGGAGACAAATGAAGCTTCAGCATTTCCATGCCTTTTGAAAGCAGCCTGCTTTAAAGGGAAGAGGAGTAATGCCACACTTTGCATCTTTATATTCACACATTTTAATGTGCAATTAGTCAACAGCACTGCTTTCTTCATTTGTTTAAGAACTAATGTATGTGATTTCATATGCTAACCATCTTAAGAAATATTAAATACAAACATACATCCAATCAGAACTATGTAAACCTTTATGAAAAATAAAAACAATACTTTTTTAATTTGACAGTCCTTGAAGAATCTGCCCATTACTGTAAAGCACTTACACATTTTTTTAATGATGTCAGCATATCCTAAGAATTTAAAGTGAAAGCCAGCACCTCCACATGGTCTGAGAAACATTGTGATGTAATGCAAAAAGCTTCCCCACATGAAGCCTTTAACCAGACCAGGCCTGCAGCTACACGCACTTATTTACACTGTGTGGCCCCAGCGGATGCAGGTTAATGGAAGTTTGTGAGCCAGAAACCTACTATTGCTGCTGTGACCCTTCTCGCCCCCTTGTTTTACACCACTGTCAACTCTTCACTAGCGCCCCCCACTGGGACAGACCAGTCACATAAAGAGGGGTCTGCGAGTGGGCATGGGGCCCCTCTCCCACCCCCTTCCCTTGATTCCCGGCAGTGGCACACCCGTCCCCTCCCCCCACTCCGGCCTACTGACAGAACCGGTTGGGTGAGTCACCAGGCACTGATGAGTGTGTGGAGATCAGTGTTTTTAAATCAAATGAGGCTCAGGACTTTCCTCTCCTGGGAGCTCAAACCCCCATGTGTCTCTGTGTGTCTCAAGTGTGCGGGTATATGGGCAGTTTTAACTCTTTACAGACTTTTCCATTTGTCACTCCAAGAGGCAGGAATACAATTATATTTTTATGGCCCAAGCTGCTGTCAGGCTCAGAAAGGGGCTTCCCTGAAACTCCTGGGGGCACATCCGGGAAGTTCTGGGTGTGTCCCTGGCTAAATGCACCCAGGCTGGCCCCACAGCAGCTCAGTCACAATTACAATTTGGCACTTGGGACCCCCTCTCCCCCAACCCCCCTCCAATGAGGCCCAAATTCACCCCACCCTTTTGACGTGATGCCAGAAAAACTGCACCAGCAACCCCGATCCCCACCCCCAATCACACTGCAAAAATCACATTGCACCCCCCCCATTTTTAAAAAAACGGTTAAAAGATCAAAACTGCCAACTAGTTTTGTTTATCAAAAAGAGTAGGAGAGGCCAAATGGTTGTGCAGTTTAGCATCTGAAGCTAAGGTCTTGTTTGCCAAGGACATGCTTTGAATAAAAGCTGGGGTCCAGGAAGAAAATCAGTGACCTGAGTTTGGGTATCATGGACGCAACTGACCCTAACCCCTTCCACCCCCTCCCTTCCCAAAGCAATGCTGGGCTTACACAGCTGCTCTCTCTGTCACCCCTTAGTACCCCCCCTTGTACAGCCATACTGGTGGAAAAAAAAAATATGGGCTGTTTTATAGCACAGTTTCTCTTGGCATATTCACACAGCGTTCCATTAAGTCTTCCTTGGGTTGGCTGAAGTTTAATTAGTGCTACTGGTCAGAGTTTTATTCCCTAATTAGAGACCATTTCCTCCTCCTTTTATTGGTTCTTTCTCAGAGTTTCCCAAACCACCACAGCAAGCATTTTTTTAAGTGACCATTTTAGTAATAATTTAATAATACAGTGTTAGACTGTATTTCTATAAAACCAAATATATTCCCAATCAAACTCTGAAATGCTAAAACAAACTGCAGTCAAATTATCACCTCTACGGCTTGAAGTTTTTTTGCCTATTATTTTTTCAGAAGAAATATTAAAGAAATTCTAAGTCTTGTCAGCAGGGAATTTTGTAAAAACATCACATAAAACCTGTATCAATCACAGCCTCGACTTAAGAAGACAGAGACAACTGATGAAAAATAAAACATAAAATGAAATGAGTCAACAAAAAAAACCTGTAGAGCCAGTCACTGGATGTCTGGGATTGGAACCATACCCCAGGGCGTTGCGGGTGGGGCTTAATTTTCAGGGGTATGTGATTGACAGCCATGTCTGATGGTGAGAGAGGGGGCTGATTGATGGCCTGACACCCAGTATGTCCTCAGAACACAGACCTCGCCCTGTGACCTGCCCTGACCCTGCCCTGACCTGGGGGAGCAGCCCCTGGTACACAGGGTAACAAGGTGGAAAGAGGCCATCCACTCAATCCATTCGCACCCCCAACCCCCCCACAACCATTCAGGCCTTGCATCTGGGAATAAAAGAAGCATTGATGTCTATGTGTGTGCTACATTGTTACTCCAATCATACATAAAAAAAGGTATAAAATCGCAATTAATTTACCACCTAGAGGCGTAATAAATTACCATCGTCTGAAGTGGCATTTTTAATGTTAATATGATTCACTCCAAAAGCCCCAAAGACACATATGATAAACATTGCGCCTGTTTAGGTTATGGCACATTTAATGTCTTAACTGCCTTGGTTACATCCTTTGATTGCTAATAACACAACTCTTAGCTGCAGTCTTTTTTCTTAGTTGTTTTTATAGAAAGGCTCATTTCCTGTAGCAGCACTTTTTTTTTTTTTGTTTAAACACAGGATCGACCGCAGGCACATCTGGGTCCATGATTCCCAATGATGTCACTATATGGTGCTGGCAGCCTTGCGATCCGCACACACGCAAGCCTCTCTTCATGTGGCTCGACCCCTTAATGCCTCCCTACACCAGTTTTAACAGCAGGGCTGTTTTCAAAGCTCCTGGTGGAGAATTAGCCTAGCCCCCACCCCTCCTGCATGTTCCACCCCCAGTGCAGAAATCCTTCATTAATTCTAATTACATTTTAATTTGTGTGTCATTCGTCACAGAACCCCAGTTTAATTTTGGACTAAGTTTGACCTTAATTAAATCTGTAAAAGCCCAACAAAAAGGTAAAATTCCTTTGCTTTCAGTTAACCTAATTTAATATCCTAGGCTGGTCAGTTACAAACCTTAGTTTATTGACTTTGTCATGCTACATCATTTGATCACAATAAAGGGCAAACGTGTGCCTGTGAAAATGACACTTGCGGAAAGTGGAAAATGACAAGAGCAGCACTGTGAATCAGCATTCCTTCACTCCAGGATAAGCCACAGGACTCCCTCCCCAGCCCGGCATCTTTATGACTCCTCTGCTGGGCAGGATACTCTGCCACTGCCCAGTCACTCTCACTCTATGCAGATATCCTGTATGTGTGTGAACGTGTGTTTGTCTGTGACTGTACATGCGTGTATGCATGTGTGCTTTATGCTTTATTTCCACAGTTACAGAAGCCCTAATCCTTTCCGTTCACTTTTTTCTTTCCCACAATGCAGCAGGGCAAAGTTGCCTCTCCTGTCCCATGTGATGGATGATTCAGGGGTCCCAGGATCACATTTGCATCACAAGGCCAAAACCAACAATACGCACTTTTCATCAGGAGGTCCCTGGGTTTGGGGGAAGGGGGTGGGGACCACAGCAGGCAGGAAGCCTTTCTATCCCCCAAAACAACGCCGGCTGTCCTGGGAAACACAGCCTTCCAGGAGGAGAACCCATTTTGTATCAACACAAAAAGTGGCTTGGAAGCTTTGCAGGTGACCTGCCATGGCAATGCTACTTTTGTCACTGGAGACCAATGCACAAGTTTTATCTCCGTTAACATTAAATAGGAAAGCAAGAGAGATGTGCTCACAAACGGCTCAATATACATTTTTAAATAAATATTTCTCCGAAGACTGTTTGAGCATGTTCCACAAAACCCCTGCACAGTCACTAAACTAAAACAGTTTATTGCAGCGAGTTTCCTGTTGGCCTGCAGTACAAAAGAAAGGGGGGAAAAAAACAAGCTTCAACAAAAGGTCACACCCTTTAACCAGATGGTCGTTTGAACAATTGCACTACAGTCCAAGTCAGAGTGCTTAAGCTGATCAAATCTACAGACCAACTGCAGGTGTTTCCCTGAAAAGGTGTGGCTACCCCTCCCCCCCAACCCCCAGGGGCGATGATTAGGGTCAAAGAGACATGGCCACAGCTCCCTCTGTCACTGAAATCCTTTTAGAGAGACAGAGGAAAGCATCTGCTGATCCCCACATCTGACTGCAGCCGGCCAGCTGCCCATTGTACAGAGCTTAACTCCCCGAGTGGCGGCCCCCCGCATTTGGGGCATGAGCCTGAGGAAGACTTCAAGGCCAAAGTCACAGCCGTCTGCTGCCGTGACAATCACATACACCAGCGCCGTAACAAAAGCAACGCCACCACCCCCCAACCCTGCCTCAACAGATTTCCATGTGCTAAGAGTTCAAGCATATGCGTAATGGCTGCTGCTACATCTCAAATGCACGTCCATACCTCACACCACTCAGCCCCATAACCCTCTGTGCTGGTAATAGCACAGCATCTTTTCAAAGTTTATCCAGGAGGAATGACGAAGGAAAAAAAGACCTTCATGGTAATCATTTCCTCTGGCCCTGGTCTTAGTTTTTAAAGCAGCATTTCATTGTTGTCTATACTGAAGACTGTTGTGTAAGCTCTATTGTTTGTGAGAGAGAGGGGAAATGTAATTGTCAGCTGTGGGACTGCAGGGCTTTAAACTGCTGCTCTGGAGCACAGGCTGTAATAAACTGGCCTTCACTTGGCAAAAGGTAATGCTTATTTAACGTTTCAACAACGTAAAAAGCTTCACACGTTCAGCACGACACTCAACATGAGGTAAGCCTGCAAAAAGAACGTGGACATTTCACCTGAATTCCTGCCAGACACATTTTTGTTTGCCCTAAAAAGTAGTGAAAGAGGAATAAAGTGTGATTGTGACACATGGTTAAACAGACGTAATTGCCCATAATTCATGTAAACTTCAATTTAATAACTGGGCAGGATGGCAGCATTGAATTTACAGAAGTTTGAAAGCTCTTGAAAGTTTGAAAAACACTCGTAGGTGACCTTTCTTTTCACTTCCAGGAAGACACAATTCAAACACATTTGCCTTTTGAAATTGTTTGCATAAGCACCTTTAATGCCATAAAAAAGTCCGCAGATATACCATTAAGGGTAAATTGACTGAGACCCAGTCCTAATTCGTTTTGTGTTGTCTCAAATTGTTGATGTGTATTATTAAACAATATGTGCTGAAATTACAGCAACTTTTTAAAATGAAAAAATATGTTTTGTTACTGGTATTAATTTATTTACTCACTACTTTACTGTGCCACCAGTCTCTGACCTTTCTGCTTTTGTCCAAATAGCTTTTATTTGACAGTTTCTGCTACTGTTCCTCATCATCCACCCAGTATGGCTTTTTTTGTACAAAAGAAATGCAGAGTCAAACCAACCACCTTAGGGGGTGAGTACAAAGTCATAGACATGTGTTTTGTGTCCATATTTACTCACCAGTGAGGAAGTCGGAATGGAAACCCCTATAAAAATGTTCTTGGGTCAGCACAAGCACTACTTCAAGCTCCCAATGAGTCTTATCTCTCACTTTCTACCCACTTACTATATGTTTCCATCAACTCCCATAAATCTCATCAATCCCATCTAGAGTCAGTCCTTTGATGTGCCCCTGGCCTAATTTTGCAGTCCAGTTATTTGATTAAGGCAAGGCCTTCAACCTTAGGAATATAGCTAATCTCTGTATAAATTCAAAAGTACTGTGATACAAGTTTAAAACTCACAAAATCACATCTTGACTTGACAAATATAATGGCCTCTTCGCAGTGATGTACAGATCATTACACTTCCAGATACAAGCGTAATTGTGGTGAACATCATTCAAGTTTACTTTCTTTCTCTTAGGCTCTAGAAATGGCTGCTTTTAGATAACTTCATATAAGTGCAGTGCAGACACAAAGACTTAGCTGAACTGGTTACAAAAGAAAACAGCTTTAATTTTATGCATGAGGCACTGAAATGACAAAACTGTGGCCTAGCTGAGGTCATGATCAAACCATAGCCTGACGATTCACTGAATCGCCAATCGGGAGACAGTTCATATAGAGCATGTAATGGATACAGCAAGACATGCTGTCAGCCCACGGTGAGTATGAACATGCAATGTAGTAAGGATTCACAGTGCATGTGCTGATAACAGACCATCACAACCAGCTCTCCTGCACAAGTTCTTGCTCCCAAATCACACGACCATCTTCCCTTGAAAATTAAATTCCTAGATATGCCTTCTAGATATGTAGAAGCTATAATCATGCACATGAATATTGGTGAACCTACAAGCTTTTACAAAGTACTAAACAGAGGATCAACAAACTCTGTAGAGGCCACCCAGTGGTCTGAGTAAAAAAAAAAAAAAACATAAGTCATGGAAAGTTTATGACTGGATAAGGCAGAAAGCTTGAAGAAATCATACTTATAAAGGCAATTCACAAAGTGTGTTTTGTGAGCCTAACCAAACACTTTCACTGGGTTTCATTGTCTCATTAAAATATTTTTCCATGTTTCCACTCACATTCAAATGCAGAATAATAACAGGAAAGTGAACTCATGAAAATCTCATAAAAAAGTCTCATAAAAGTACCCGGGGTGAACTTTAAGAGCCTGCTAATGAAACTGTTGATGTACTAATGTCTTTTTATTGGCTTCTAAATTAATGTCTCTTTAAAAAACCATTCTATCATTTTAAACATGAAAAGAAATCAATACTTTAACTTTTAATGATGGTACCTGGAAGAGGAATGCTTTTCTAGTGAATTCAATGATGTAATGTCTTAGAGAAGCTAGAGATTAACGACAGTTGTACAGTCCCACCAAATCGACAAACTGAATTACACAAGCCAACATATATTTTTAACAGTGTATAAATCCAGACAGTGTCAAAGACACACACTGGTGGCAAGCCCAGGCAGCCTTCAGCTTCAGCTGTGTGCAGCAGCTCACAAGAGTGGCCTGAAAGGCACAGGCGAGACCCAGGCTTCAGCCAACTCCCCGCCAGGCCCTTCTGCTCACCAGGGACCAGTTAATACAACACATCCGCGTCTGAATCACTCTATCAATTAGGGACAACAAACTATGTCATCAAATCCATTACTGGTGAGGCTGGCCTACTGTTCGCAATGTGTCTTAAATAACAGTAGAGAGAAGGGGTGGGGGAGAGGGGAGTTAGGAGCAGGGTCACATGAGCAGCTAGGGAGTTTGATGAGCTACTGAAATGGTCTGGGTAGATGGGTGGGCAAAATCAGTGCTTGCTGCAGGAACCCTACTCCCCTCCCAATGCTGCCCCAGGGGATACGCCCAGCAGTGAAAAAGATAAGATCACAATGTTAGCAGACACCTTCTCCCATCCACCGCCAGGCACAGCTAAATCAATATTTTCAATCTCTTGGGATCAATTGGCTATCTGAACATGTAGAGAACTTGTTAGCACTGGCCTGTATGTGTAAATGAAAAGCCAAACTTGACCACTTCAGTGTTTCTTCATTTCTCTCTCCTATTTTCCTTCCTTCCTACCCTGCTGCTCTTGATTCAATGAATGTTGCTGAACATCTTTCTATTAATTACCAACATTTTACACCAAAACAACAGTGAACAGTGTCCCTAAATATTTTTGCAAGGGGTTAACTCTTAATGTTCATAAATAGTGCTCTTGGAAAAATTAAGCAACTTCTAACACATATTACAGGAGGAGGCTACTTTTAAGATAAGTCTCTTTTTGATGATTCAAATTTTAAGGATATGCCATAGCCTTCAACTTGCAATATTTACAATTGCTTTATGCAACAGAGAACAACAAAGGCAGGGACGTATATGACCACAATGGTCAAGTGGTCATATTATAACACAAGAAAAAAAGCTGTCGACAAATCCCTGTGAGATAAATCACATGAGCAATGATTCAGCTGGAGTAAAGGGAGGAACAACATGGCAAGTTCCCTGGTATTACTGCTGCTCCATCTTAACACTGACCTAAATGCACGCTTAAATGGTTCTGACAGGAGCCAATGGGAGTGTTTGTAACCCGACACCAGCCTACGCAATGACAGGGTGCTGGTCAGCTCCAACAGAGCCCCAGGCTCTGAAAACTGCTCCTTCACGATCAACATAAAACGCATTCATATCACACAACTAAACCAAATCACTCTCACAGCTCACGTGTGCTTTGAAAAACACTGAATGCTTCTCTGTGCTCCTCAAAACTGGAGAAAAAACATTTGGACATGAGTTGGGAGAAAAAAAAAAAGACATGGGTCAATTTGATTAAAAAAAAAAAAAAAAAAAAAGTTGTGATAGGTGATACATCAAGTGCAATTCTAATTCAAGGAATCATACCAAGGAATTAAAAATGAAGAATTCAGCTACTGCTGCTGAATGTGTCATTCCTAGAATGTTGAAGCAGAATCTTTATCAAAAGTCTGTGTTCACTTGCTGTAGATGATTAGCCAGGACGACAAAAGCACTCATCTCACATGAGTCACCATTTGCGCAATCTGAGCTTAAGCACAAGCACCGGGAACTTTGTTAACAGTTATTTTACGATTCCAGTAAGCGTATGAGCAAATACATCATCTGGCCAATCAAAGGGCAGATCAAGATAAGTGTTTAAAATAGTTAGCAACATGGGAATAATTTTTGCTGAACAGTGATTTACCTTTCTGCTTTCTCTACCAGAGGATTACCATTTTGCAAAACAAATGGACAGCTGTAGCTCCCTCCTGATTGGCTGAGCCTGTCGAGAGTGGCCCAGAATGAAAAAGTACAGTGGAAACACCAACAACGGCAGATTTAAAATTTTCTTTGTTCAGATAGTTCCTCTTGGACTGTCAGACTCACAAACATGACAAAGGCCTGCCAGAGTCAACGAAGCAGACATAATAACACTCCTGTCTGTAGAGAATCTTTCAGAGACCATCACACATCTCTTTACAATAATTACCAAAGCATTAGACATCCAATATTAAGAGCTGGTCACATTATTGCAGAAATAAACTGTATAAATTCAGACTATACAGGGTAAGTTACTTTAGCCACAACTGTATCAAAGTTGAAGTCATGATGACCCATGTGTACAACCTGCAATGTCCATAAAATTATGCCTTGCATTCCCACTATGCGCTGACTAATGAAAAACACACATAGGCAGCCCATCCTGCAAAGGAGGAGATCTGTGTGGCCCCAAATGCCCTGAGGGGCCCCCAGACAGCCAGGTGGTGGGCCCCACAGATAAGTACCAACAAGCCCGGCGATCATGGGGTCAGAGCCATGTCTGGTGAGCCTTCACAGGTCAGCACATGCAACAGCCAGAGCTGTGCTGTGAGCAACTCCTCCTGACAATGCAATTAACACATTACCACCAGGAATCAGCCAGCTGACTTCAGACACCACAGCACTGATCAATAGACTACCAACACTAGGACTATCCCAGCATTTTCTCCCAGTTAACATTACTACATGTGGTTTCTTATTCCTAATAGAGAAAGCTGTGAGAAACATCTATTCAGGTGCTGGCACCTCAAAAAGCAGTTATATTTTTTTAATTTCAATCAAAGATTTACTGTAGTTCAAAACCAAAAGAACAAAACTAAAATATGAAAAACCAATTAAAATCATGCCATGGTTACGATTTTAATAGAGTGAGTCTGCACTGGCCCTGGAGGGTGGAGGAGATGCACTCTTCAGCATACTCAGTATCCACAGGCCTCCCTGAACTCCAATGGGGGAGTGAGTATCTTGTTGTCCTTTACATGCTAAGCTTGGCTTTTTCAGTGGAAAGCCATAAGGCCTGAGTCTCACTCAGCAGGTAAAAATCTGCTATCACTGAATACCGCTGATTTTTCACAGGAATCTAAGGAGGAACATGTGACACATCTGTCTCAACAGAAGCTGCTGTTTAGTGTCAAATATGAGCAGAGAGGCAAATGAGCGCAAATATTAACACACACAGACACACATAGATGTGCACGTGTACGCAAACACACAATACCCAAAATAGGAATTTCTGCACCATTAACGACTTTTTACCATTAATGGACTTAGAAAGCATGCTTTGGATCATAAAAGCAACTCTGGAGATGAAGAGTGAAAACCTTCACTTCAAGACAAAAATATCCCACCACCCACCCTTCAGAATATCACCTAGTGCTCTTTTGCATTATTGAAAAGGTATACATATTTGCAATACTGAAAAGGTACAAAGACCAGTATTACTCTAAGATTCTTGATGTGGAACACTACCACATTGGATATTTAAGTGGTGGTTACACTTTGCATTTCATTTACAAAAAAAAAAATCTTCCATTATCTTTCACACACAAACTACCCCACTCAGCCCATCACTCTGTACAGTAAAACCAGAGGAAGGTTGATTCGTTGTGACTGCTTTACCTCCAACATCCCACATAGCAGTGGACCTTGAATTGCTCCAAATCAGGAGAACATTAATGAACCCTTGTTAATGTTCAGTCTGAGGTCATTCTATCACACTTCCTTCATGTGAGTGTGCAGTGGGTGTTAAACATGGTGGTGCTGAGGTGCTGTAATTGCAAGGGAATCACTATGGATGATACTTGAAGCAGCACTGCACATGACCTGAAGCTTCTGATCTGCACAGACACAACTGAAAGAAGATCTGTAAGGATCTCAGTGGTCTATTTGCCATGCTGGTTGTGGGCACAGTATAAGCAAGTTTGGGACTGGTGATGGTGCAAGGCCACGTATGTACCAGTGATGAGACCAGGTCAGGCATGGAAGGGCAAAGGAACAGCCCTTTGTGCCCAAGCCACCACTGGAAAATACAGAGCAGCTCCATAATGGCTTGGCACCCATCACTGGTGCATATGTATTGTGAATAGCTCTTCATCGAAGCACTCAGGATGGTGATGGCTCACACAGTTAAATAAACATCTTCCAGAATGTGCCAAGAACAGAGGCTCACAGGACCAAGAGGCTCACTCTAACATCCTGAAACATGGGTTCCCAAACCTGGGTCTGGGAAGAGTTCCAGATGGTATATTCCATGTGGTCTTTCTTTTGTGCATATTGACACAACTTATTTGCTAAATCCTTTTCATAATTTTTTTAAATCTCATAGATTTTACACTAACGTCTTAAGAAAACATTTGGTGTTAAAATAGATGAAAATGCAATTACATGGTAAATTACTCCCATATGCAGAACCTTGATGTTTCCAAGAGCTGTAACAAATACATTGAAGATGCAACAATATAAGTGCCCTTCACTGTATGATAAGCAGACCGACCATAAAGAATGCTTATGAATTACTTCCCATTCCCTGAAACAGATGGCCATTTCACACATAATAATCATCACTGCCTGTTGGGCTTTTCAGTTGTGCGTGAAAAACATATTGTGATATTTAGGCAGATTTATGATGTCAGATACAGACCAGAGTAGCTGGTGTGTGAGTCTGTAAAATGTCATCAAGGTTAAAGGTTAAAGGTTACCGAATACTCTGCCACCTGATACCTGAGTGGGTGATTTCACAATGTGAGGTAAAAGGTGTAATGTGAAATACCATTTAAGTATTATACACTTAAACACACACCTAGGTTTCCCTGCAGTGATTATGTCAAAAGGACCAGCTGCCAAATGAAATTATGCTACATGCAAACTCCTGAAATTAAACACTTGTGTGAGTGTTGTCCTGTTCATACTCTCCACTATATCAAATATTTCTTTGCGGCTGAGTTATTAGAGGGGCCAGCATTTCAACTCATGGGGGGAGGCAGTGCCAATTCCTCCTGACCAACCACAACTCCCACCCCATCTTACAAACGCTTGTCTGAGCCCCGGCACAGTGCCAGCACCAATGAGACACAGAGCACAAAAAAGGAAAAGAAGTCCTCAAGGTAAACACAGTGAAGCTGCAAGAATTAGACACTGTTTTGAGCCAGGAGGCCGTTGTCATAGAGACGGTTGCTAATTAACTGCATTCAGCCAGGGGAATAAAGGCTGAGTCTCTCCCCAGTGAGCAGGGCATAAGCGCCTCATGGTGAAATACCTGGCATTTGAGGGACACAGCCCCTTCTGCCTAAAATTCAGTCTGCATGGCATTGTCATTGGCTCAGGGGACTGTCCACTGAGGAACCAGAGCTGATTTAGAGATGAGAGAAGCAATGAGACCAACGAAGAGGCATGTAGCACAGAACGCCAAATCACCTGGTCAGCAGAAACACCTCCTCAGGTAAGGTGTGGATCCTCACCTGGGCAGACAAGTACAGCCTGGACAAAACCTGCCAGCCCCATTTGTGTGTGAAAGTCTATCATGTACATTCATCACAATGCACAGAACAGAGGATGTCCCAGCAGTGACACAGAGGAATCCTGTGCCACATCACTTGGTAATCAAATCCCCATAATGCAACTACTAACTGCACATTATTGGTCAGAAGGATGGGTTTCATTCAACAAGACTGGCCTTGGCCCAGCATGCAACAGATCTGTGCATGGAGTGGCCCCCTACTCCAGAGCACAGCTCACAATCTTGCTGCAACGAGAAAGAACTACAAATTCATCTGGGCTTTCCACAACAGAATAAAACTGGATATAAATACCAGGTACATGAAAATAATAATGTGCAGAGCAGATATGATGGGATGGAGATGGATGATATCATGGGCTACATGAGAAACCACTTGAGAAAACTCTCAAGTCTTTTCATGAGTAGAGACAGAATGAACAAGGCTTATGATCACACACAATGCCAACATGACTGAAACAGGAAATATTCAATCTTGAATATACTGTCAATATTTTTGACGGTAAAATAATGTCACCATTTCTGAAAAGACAAGATGTGCTTGTTAATGATGGGCCACATTTACATGATTCATTTAAACTAAGCAGCCTCAACTAAGAGATGAAATGAATAAAACATGAGTGGCTTAGTGTGGTCCTCTCCCACTGCAAGGCATGGCACTGTTTACCTTTAGCCCAAACACACCTTATTGCTCACAGCATGCACACAGTTAAATATTCTATCTGCACAGACAACCCTGAGAGCAAATAAGGGTATCCAAAATTAGTCCCACCAAGCGCTCACCACTACATTCTGATTGTAACAAAATTACATAATCAATAACTAATACGTTACACACAGACACACACAGATTAAAAGGATGTATCTATTGGGGCTTACATATACAAATAAACACACAAAATTCTGTGTGATTTAGACTTTACAACCTTTTAAAAAAGCTTTGTTTATTGTCATGCAGTTACTTACAACCATGAAAACATTAATTTTCAGAGAGCCAGAAGGGATTTATCTCAATTTATTTGGAGCAAGTAAGCACTTTAGTTGGTCCAGTTCATGTGAACAGGACCTGACATGATTTGACACTCTAGCAGGTTTAGCACTAAGACCCAGGAACAGCTGCAGGGTGGAAAAACAAGTCAAACTCCAAACAGCCAGTGCAGGCACAGGCGCAGGCGCGCACACAAACACACACAAGCACACAGACACACAGACATAGACACACTCACTTTGCACTGTTCACCTTACCTCATCCCAGGAAACACCATGAAAGAGTGGACCACAACAACTAAATCTTCACACTTCTAACAAACCTTTCTGAATATCCACACTCACGCCCCTCATCCTAGCAGATCAAACAATCTACTGCACAGCTTCTCTCCCTGGTCTGCCAAAAGTCCTTTGTGAAGGAAACCCCACTAAATTGGCTTGCCTGAGTGAATCAACTCTTTTTTTGTGTACCTTGTGAATGACCAGAGTTGCCAGAGCAACACCCTCAGATTTAACAGTGACTCCAATTAAAAAAAAAAAAAAGAAGGCACTCAAAACAAAATGAAAAAGGACCAAACACAATATTTAGCGGCAATTGTATATACAACATTGGATATAGAATGAGGTAAAAAAAAAAATGGAATTAGCACAGAATTTCGGTTGTGGAAAAGTTTTGTGGTACCTATGGTCATTTTCACAACTTGACATCTCTGATTTGAAATGTAATTGTCATGAATTTTAGATTCTTTGCACAAAATCATTGGCTGCTGAATAAACACCTGGAGAAAGTGGTGACCCATTTCCTCTGCAATCACAGTGCAGACCACAGTGCCAGTGGAATTTCACTAATGTTATGTTTCAAAGCACTGCTCTGCAGCAAATTCCCTCCATTTGTACTTGGCTCCACCAAATAGTACAATAAATAATCACACAAATAATAAATACAGACAAATATAAAAAAAACAAATATAAATAAATACAGACAAATTGGAAACAAATATAAATTCTTAAATGAAAATACAGCCAAATTACATTCAACTCCACTTGTTTTTCAGCATCAGCTGAATTAGGTTTGTTTTCACAATACTTAATGGAATTGATCCTGATTTGAACAGTAAATAATATAAATTAAATATATAGTGAGGAGTTACATCATCTCCAAGTGAAGCAAACAAAAAACCTAAGTTTAAATTAACAGATAACTACCAAAACACACTCATTTATCATTGAAGACGAAAATCAGATCACAGGCCCCAGTTTCTTATTCATAGCAATAAACATGACAATCCATCACTATTCCAGTCATGTACAGGAGTAGATGAGTTGAGTTAAGACCACAGGCCAATGAAGTACTTGGGGCTCCAAAAGTTAGGTTCGTTTTTAAACTTGACAATGGGTTTCTGAAAAGGGTGTTGTATTCTTTAATCCATACTTTCCAATTTTTTAAAATTACATACAATATTTTTGTAGATATTGAATCGCTCACATTTTCTATTTTAACTGTCAGTGTTTTATTTTTGTAATCCATACACAAAGTGCCACTGCTGGCATCTCATATGAGAATACCACAAAAGCAGACAACCAATGTAGCAAGCATACGTAGAGCAAGCACCATCAAGTGTAATTCCAGAGGGCGTGAGCACATTTCTTCACCCCACTGATCATCACTCTGACACTAGACTGGGTCGACAGCTGAGGGCTTCTATATAGGGTGGGATTAGCTGGCAGGGTCACGTGACAGCTGCAAATGAAAGCCCCCAAAAAAAAAAAAAAAAAAAAAAAAAAACCCATGTGCCTTTCTGGCCAGGTTCAACACTGACAGGCTGAGAGTCTCCAACACCACAGAGAGAAAATGTTCCCTCTTTCCATGACATCACCCCGCCAGGAGTGGGGGAGGGGCACAGCTGGTGGCTGCCACAGTACCATCTGCTCCTGGCTCACGGTTACTGCTGCTTTACTCCTCCAGAGCAGGGCATTAATGTGGGCCTGCCCCAGCGAGGACAGACAGGCCATGCATCTCAGCCATGAATCCCTGATCGCCAATTTCTCTCACATTTGCCACCACTAAGTGCTCTTTCAGTTTTTTTCCGCCCCCACAGTTACATACAGGCTAATGACATTTTATTTTGTGCAATGCAATGTACATATGAAATCTTGTAAATAAGCAGCAAATGATAAATGACGACACAATGATGTGTAAGACATCATGTAACATAATAGTGACATGCAATCTATCCGTCTTAAGGAAGCGATGTCTGCACCATTCATTCCTATGTGCTCATATGTCCTCATGAGGAGGAGGGGATTGTGCTTTGTGCCTTAATACATAACATGTACACGTGACCAATACCCACAGTATGCAATCACCAAGCATTCACCTGCATGATAACATTCATCTGGGCATGACGGGATGGGGAGAATTGGCCAGCACTGCCTGAAAGCACCACAGGGGAAATGAGGGGACTCACCATACATCTTGCCCTCGTCAGACAGGATGATCTTGCGGCGGCCGCAGGGCGGGTAGATGGCCAGCGCCTCCTGGAAGCTCTGCTCGATGTCAGGGCTCCACACGCCCTCGGCGTCGTTGTCCATTGGCTTGTCCGCCGAGTCGCTCAGCCTCTCGATGTCCTCGGCCGGACTCTCGCTGCCACTCCAGCTGCTGGGGTCCATGCTGGCCTCCGTCTGGAGCCAACCGGGGAGAGACACCCTGGAAACCACAACAAACAGGCGTCAAATGTCACACTTCAGGGACTGCACTGCTGCAGCTTGGACTGCAACCCACAACTCTTCCTTATTCCAATCCCCTTGTATGCAAGCAGCATTTATATACAACTGGTTACAGCAAGAAGATCAACTCAACAGATAAAAATGAACACTATATAAAATGGTCTGGCAGGCACTAAAGAAAAAGGGAGAGTGCAACCTGAGGATTAATGCAAGAACTCTGTTAAATCATTAATCCCTAGCAGCTGCTATCTCCAACAGCAACCGCATCACTCTAGTGCTGTAAAATCCTTTATCAATATGGCATATTCTGCTCCAATATACAAGGCAGTCAAAGACTCTTAAATCTGGAGGGAATTCAGTCAGAGAACTGTTCAACAAGCATTTACAAAACATAATGAAAGCAAGCTACCTATTCCAAAAAAAACCCAAAGCAAACACCCAGAAAAGTGAAATAACATGTTTGACTACATCACCTTCTCAATGACCCTACTTCCCTCCAAAGGTTACTCTGATTCACTGTGCTTGGAATAATCCACTTTCTTTACACTGACATAATGCAAACATGCATAATGCAAATAGAGTTAACATTCAGGTCCAAATCAAGTTCCCATTAAAAACTCACAAAATCCCATCCGTTAACTTTGATGAAGCACAAGTCAGAGGAAATCACATTTCAGAGGAGTGGCAAGAGAAGCACTGAAAATTCCCAAAACTTCTAACAGTTAACTGTCCAAGAAAGTGGGGGAAAGAATGTGGAGCAGCATTCCCAGTAGGGCTGCGGACGACAAAGACCTATAAATCAAACTCTGCCAAATTAAAATGGGGGTGTCTACGGTTAACTTTTACAAACGGAGCACTTTCACACTGGAGTGTTTGTAGATGTTGTCGCGGTTCCCCCTCCCTCTGCAGACCACAACTCCTTCCCATCCCCCTTCCCATCCACTGATTGTACACAGAGAGCCACAGAGAGCCACAGAGAGCCACAGAGAGCCACAGAGAGACACAGAGAGACACAGAGAGACACAGAGAGACACACACAGAGACACACACAGAGACACACACAGAGACACAGAGACACACAGACATAAACAGACACACAGAGAGACACACAGAGAGACACAGAGACACACACAGACACACACAGACACACACAGACACTCCTCCCAGGCCTGGATCCTATTCATGCAGCAGAGTTTCTGTGAAGTGGGACCAGCAGTGTGCATTTCTTCTAGAATGTCAGTTTAGGGGGGGATTGGGGAGGGGACTGGGAAGGGGGATGGGAGAAAAAGCTGTTGGAAAAAAGAAAAGAAAAAAACTCCCAGAGAGTGAAGGGAGCTCGTACTGAATTCAACTGAGCGCTGACGCTGCAGAACACGCTTGCGGACTGATGAGGGGGGAAAAAAAATGTCCATTCTGACCACTAAATGGCTCCTGTCCCTCTTTCTTTCCCTCCCCTCGACTGAATAATGAACTGCACTGCTAATCACTTCCAGCACGGCCATGTACATGAATGCGGCTGTTTGGCTTGGTTTTGCATTTTGAAACACTACATTTTTCCCCTCATTGGTAACTCAAACCATTTGAAGCTTGGGGTTTATGGGGCAATTTTGGGAGCTTCCACATGGATATACATGTGAAGTTCAGGGTGTCCTTCAGAATTTGGCTATGCTGAGGGACCCTGGGAAAGAGGGGGGAGCTGAGGGGAGCTCTGTTAGAAAGGCCTGGCCGATACCATTTCCTGGGGTTCACTGCTTGGGCTGTAAGAGCTAATGTGGAGTCTGGGCACGTCTGGTTTGCCGGCGAGCAGATGGTTTCACTGCACAGGACAATGATGACACTTGAGAGTGCTTTGCTAAGCCCCGGCTCTTCACTTCCCGGCAGACGGTCCACACAGCTGATGAAGCACCACACTTCCACAGGTGGTTTCCCTAAAACATTTCAGACCAGAAAACTAAGCCCGCTACGCTGGAATGCATGATTAATTATAAAGTTCCCCCGCCTGACAACTAAAGGCAAGCCAAGGGTTTGGCAATGAGTGGCATTTGTGAATGTGTTTTGGTTAGTCCTGCAGTGTGGCATATTGGAAAAATAAAGCAAAAACATTTTTGTTCAGGCTTCGAGAGAGAAATTTTAAAACATTAATTCATTTTACAAGCTAGCAGTGGGACTGAAGAAAGACAAACATTTTTTGTCCTCATTTTTAATCTACAAGGTCTGTTATGTCAAGAGCCGGCAACTCTGAGTGGAAGGTAAATTGGAGAAACAGCAACACTATACGCTCCATTGGTGCAACAGAGGATTAGGATTCATGATAAAATGGATCCTATTCAAATCAGAGCATCGGCTGTTCAGAGATCCAGCAATTTCCTTCGAAAAGCTCCAACTGCACACCAGACACAATCAAACAGGGGTAATAGTTTATGTTTGCATATTAAAAAAGGGCCAAATAATCTACATTTTTCATGAAAAATATGCATTGAGAAATTCTTCTGCCAGCCTATCAATGAAATCTGCTGTTTGACTCTGCCTAGTACTCACAAGGATATCACCATTTAAAACCTCGCAGATGGTTCCGAGTCTGTGCTAAATAGGCTCAGCTCATTGACACTTCTGTACTAATGGCAACTACAATGAGACATCGCCATCCAGCTATGCCCCCAACTGGAAGCTGCAATTTATTAGCCCAAACCTATGTTACAGCACACAAGAAAAAATCAATAGCTGACAAACTACTTAATCCCCATGTATGGCTGAAGTCACTGCAGGGTCATTTTTCTCTAGAATAAATCACTTAAACAATTTACCTCTGCCACTATTTTATGCCCGACATCGCTCAGGAGAGCACTTCTTTAAATCCAGATCAATGCCGCCTTAAAAGGCCATTGTGACAATGATCATTTCCTTATAAATGAGTCTTTCAGTAGAGATGAAATTCCATTAACATGTCGTAGCAGGGCATGAGGACTCCTACATCGTGCTTTCAATTAATGTTAACATTTAACTTCTATTTCTCCTCTATTTGAATTTCACAGACATACCTCAGTGTTTTAGAAAGGTGTTGTTTTTCATTTTACTGAGGCTGTAAGTATTGCTGATAAACAGAAGTCATTTTTAAGCATTCTTTTTTGAAGGTTCCTCTGTTATTTGCTCTTGCAGGAAGATGAACAATGTGTGCATATTATAAGCCATATATATTTACAATATATATGGTTTACAATAAGCCATATATATAAAGATATATTTAGTTGTGCAGACTTTACGATAATGAGCAGCCATATTGCTGTTCTCTAGATTTACTTTATCCAGACAGCAAAAGCATAAGCTTTGAAGACAAAGACAAAACGTATTAAATTTACCGATTTGAGATAAATACAGGGAAAGCCTAAAGTTTGTATTTGTGATTAGAGCCCAAGAAGAGATTTTTGGATTCAGGCATAATTAAGGCTGATCACAATGGAAAAAGCTGAAATGTACAGGAACGAACTGCTGCTGTTTGATCACAGGGGCCTCTTTCATATGCGTCTGCTAATGTTATTGGCACATAAATGGTAAATTGTGACATCTCATATCTAAACTGAGGGCCAAATACAACACACGTCTGCACAAACTACTTGATTTTTCTGTGAGGGGGCGGGGGAAGAATTGTTGGACATCGCTTTAAAAGAATAATAGGGAGAGCGCCACATTCCCCAATAACAGAGAAAGAAAAAAAACATCCACAAATTGACCACACTGAGCTGACAACACATACTATTCCAATGGAAAATGAAAAATCGTGAGTCATAACTTCAGCATTATAAACCTGTGCGAGTGGCCGGACGGCTCTCGATCGGTAGTTTGTTCTCAGGGTTGCGTCTGAGTGGGAGCAGAATAAGCCTGCAAGGCCTCTGACGCTGTGACGGTTGCTATGCAGCCATGGCCTCACGAGGGGAGCCAAAATGTTGTGATTGGTGCAATATGGCTCCAGATGATATTGGAGTGGGCCTGCTAGACCAGGCCTAAGTGACAGATGGGCGAGGGAGATTAGTCATGCAGCAGTGCAGTGTGGCCACACTTAGTGTGCACTTCAGCCTCCAGGCACCGATGGCCTTCCAAACAAATGTGTGGCTAGGATGCAATTCCCCAAAAAATTGGGGCGCGCCCACATTGGCCAATTCTCTCTATCCACCTCCCTCTCGCTCTCTCTCTGTGTTTGTGCTTTTCATCTCATCCGCTTTCTTTTAGTGCCAGTTGTCACAGACCACGACGTTGTGTGCGTGCATTGCGGTGTACGTATCCTGGGGGTGGGATTGCTGTGATTAATGGAAATGATGCCTGATGGTTGAGAGTGTTTGAGGGGCGGCGCTCATTCTGCTCACTGAGGAGCATGGTGGTTTATGCAGGATGGAGGTGGGCCTCCTGCCCATACCTCAGCTTTCCACAGGCATGGCACACCACAGCCTTGGGACAGCCGCATGGACTTCTCCAGAGGGATGACTACAATCATGCAGTCCTCTGTAACAAATAGGGCAGCAAAACATCCTTATGCTATAGCTGGTACAATCATCTACTTCGCCTTTGGTCATTGTCATTGTAGATAAACTTTCAAATAGGTGAAAATGCATGAAACTGTTTTCAGAAATTTCACTGAAATATACAGTAGTATTAATTGCAATACAGAAAGAATCACAACACAATTGTGTCTTGGCTAATACATCATAATAATTATTTTACGCATGAACTTTGCCATGAGTTATTTCTGTTTCAGGATTGTAAAACCATTGAAAACATTCAGCAGCATAAGTTTCAATGGACAGAACATTTCTTTATTATTATTATTATTATTATTAGTAGAAGTTGTAGTAGAGTAGTAGTAGTATTAATACTATCATTACCATTATTAGTATAACTATATTAAAAAAATGCAATACATCATGAAAATTAAATCAAGGAGAGAGGGAAATAGATGAGAGAAAAGTTCCCTTGTTTATACTCTACATTCACTCCTCAGTGAATCAATTATGAAAATTAAAGAAGTAGCTAAAACTTCAATGTTTCAGCATGGTGACACTCAGTGAAAAGGTGCTAAGTGATGATGGAAACTTAAGGCATTTACCATAATTTGTCAGCACAAGTGTACAGGTTAATTAGGGAGGAACTGCCAATTAGTCTCAAATTTCAGTTAGCTTGTAACTGAGCCCTTACCTCCATTCAGTTGAGGTACTGGAATGATACCTTAAATTCTAATGGAATGATTTGAGTGATGGAGACAATTCTGCATGGCTCTGGTGGAACAGTAACAGTTAAAATCTGTTCTTCTCTTCAATTGTTTTCAGATGCTGACAGCCTTTCTGTACAGTATCTGCAGTTTCCCACAGCCTTAGCCAGTAGCTGTGGGATAACTACATTATATCAGCCTGCAGGGCTCTGTCAGGCCAGGACAGTACAATTTTCTGATTGTTTTACCTTTCCCTAGTCAGTTTCATGACATTTTCTTCCCAATTCTCTGAAAGAATTCTTGTGCTGTTGAGTATGAGGTCTCAACTTAAATCCAGCCACACTGTTTTGTCATTGCCCATTAGAAAAAACATTTTCGGAGAGTCTTGCCTTTCCCGCGCAGTGTCTTTCATTAATTTCAGAAATGACTCATTACTCTGTGAATGAAACAGTTAGTGGGAATGCACAATCAGACTCTTCAGGGCAGACAGCCATGCTCACCAACAGTTTGGCATAAAAGTAACATTGTGCATGACAGATCTGAATGGCTTCAAGAGCATTACTTTTTCAATTTGACTAGTAAATGACTTATTACAACACAAATCAGCAACAGTGGTGATAATCTGCTTCGTTTATGTAATTTTCCTTATCACCTTGCAGAAGTATTTTTAAATAATTAGTTATTTGGCCTTAACCCATACAATGAGGCCATGATATATAGCTTAACTAGCAAAATAATATTTTGAAACTGATTGCATTATTGGCTGGCAGTCTATTTAAAAAAGATAAATGCATGAGTTAATGTCTTAAAATAAAATTGGCACAAATCGCTAGCAACAACTTTTTTGAACACTATAGACAAGTTTGATAATGGTCATTTTTTTATAGCATGGTATGTGCTGAAGTGCAATGCCTTCACTTCCAGCCCTTAACCCCCTCATGTTACTTGTATTTCAATAAGATATATATTATGTGTTACGTCTCTCTTGCTCCAAGATATAAAGCAATACAGGAATGCCCAAGGGTGTCAAAGAGAGAACCTTCTCAACTTACTGATAAAGGAAGCCATTTCAGCCAAGATGTTCAAATGTAATCATGATGCAGTATTTAAACTATGACAAATAAACCTTGTCTAGTAATCCAAGTCGGTTCATTTCCTTCTCTCAAGGTCACTAAGTCGTGACAAAATAGACATTGTATTTGGAAAATACAGAACGCCCAGGTAACCATAGGTATTATTAGTGAATATGTCTGAAGACTCACAACATACCCAGATGTGGGCTTGACTTTTATATGAAGGCATAGCTTTATTTATGCATAATCAAAAATGTAATTATTTAAAAATACTTGAATAATTTCAATACCTTGAATGATGAATAACTCCTGCATTTACTAGCAACTTTATGAAAGGGTCCAGAAATTTAATTTGCAATGACAATTCAAAGAACCACGGAATAACATATTGATTTTTCATCAACTTTTTTTATATATAATTTTTCCACATCTAGTATTCCAAAATAACTAAAACTGTAGTGGTCTGTCTAGCTTAAAATTTGTGCTAGGATAATGCTCTTTTTCCCGGTTTCCGGCCTGGGGAATGATGCAAATTCTTTACAGCTAAGCAACTTTGGCAGACATGAGACACTTTGCCCTGCATATTTTAAAATGTTAGGAATTACTGTTTTTTTTAAATGTACATATGCAGCTTACACAGAAGCATAAACTAATTCACTGTCTAAAAGGGGGAGGTGTAGACTAGATCATGTTTTAGTTCATCCACTGTGATGAGTATGATTAGTGAAGATGCAAGAGAAAAACAAAAACAAGAGTCCCTGATAGAGTGTAGAAGCTAGGGCATCTTGCAAAACGGATCTCATCATTTCAGGGGGAAGCGCAAGACCGACATCCCTCTTTGTCCATCAGAGAATGGCTGTAACTGATTGCAAATAGTCATTCCCTGCTTTTCAGCCATTTATATTAATGACATTAAATACTCGCACGACTCAGATGTATGAGTCTGTCATTGAGGCAGAGAATTCAATTAACAATGACCTAAAAAGAGAAAGACGAAAAAGCGCTTCCCTTTCAGAGCCATTCTGCGGCAGACATTTTGCATGTGAATGGCACATGCCGGACACACACACACACACACACACACACACACACACACACACACAGAGAGAGAGAGAGAGAGAGAGAGAGAGAGAGAGAGAGAGAGAGAGAGAGAGAGCGCCCATGGTGTGCACTGGGGCTTGATCAGCATGTCACTATGTGGGACACAGTTCTTTTATTCCTTTTAGAGCAGACGCTGCCGTACACAGTCATTATCACCCTATCAAACCGCCTGCACTGAGGACTGTCTATTCACTCATTCCTTTTACTCCAGTGCTGTGTGGACACATCAGCAAATATAGACAAGTCACCTTTCAACCACCCATATTGCCATTGCTAATGATAAATGAATACATTAATAAATAAGGAAACAAACAAACAAATTCACCAGTGCGAAAACCTGTACGTAAACAATGTGTGATGCTCTTGTTTACCTCCTTGCCTCAAAAACAGGTGCAAATAAACTGCAACTGGCGAAAAAGCATGTTTAGGTTGATAGCAGGATTGACCAGTGCCCAGTCACAGGGCCAAATCCTGTTATCTCCAGTGCTGGTGCCAGGGCATTCAAAAGGAGAGCAAATGATACAGATTCATCATTACTCCTCCAGCCATAGAAAAATTGTTTCCATTTCTATTGTTTTCTGCTGATAAACTGATTTGTGCGGCTTAAAAAAAGCACAAACCGAACCAGAACTATATGCATGCAAACCTCTACAGTCACATTTTTAGATAGCCCTTCCTTTTTACAAATTGAAAAGCTGGACAGAACCTGAGCTCTTCATCTACTTCAGATTCACAAGCCACTAAACATCTGGGCATCCTAATGATGGTTTAGAGATTTTCATGGAGGAAGTGGTTCCTCGATGACTTGTACTTATCAGCGTTTATTTAACTTGAACAACATTAGAACTGAGGCTTTTGGTGTTGCCACAATGCATCCAGAAACTGATCTCTTACAGCATTGTGCACTTTTTGCTTCCCCAGTTTGGAATACCTAATATTGCCTTGGGTCACAGCCACCTGCATCCACACAGGAAGCACTGCAGCTCAAGGAGCTGTCCTCTAGTGCGCTTCACTCACACGGCATTAATTTTACACACTGCATACTGCTCTGAACTACAGGAGAGCCAATGACTAAGCTGAAGATAAGTGCCAAGTAAACGGATATTGGGAGCCATCCCTCACTACCTAAAAGCTAGTGAGGGACGATTCTTGCAGCTTCATAAAGGACACAGCAGCCGTAAAGTAGCATTGAAAGGGGAGCAGCAGCTGCCTGATGAGCAAGCAGCTTCTGATTTATTAGCCCAGCTTAAACCACTCCAAGGACTTTCATGACTAAATCCAACAATTAACAATTGAATAAATTAATACATTTCTTGTGTATGGGTAGCACTGTTTTTGTTTGATAATACCACTCCTTCAGACACTCACTCCCCCTGGACAAGCGGAAATTTTCGAAGAAGTCACCACTCGTATTTGAGCAAAGTGGAAGTCTAAGCTACAGGGTCCACCCAAACTCTGATGATGAAACGTTATTCACATTTTATGCATTTATTTAAATATACTGATGAAGCATCACATCCCAGCATTCCTGACTACCCTCCATTAAGCAGTAAATGCTTGGATGTCCTGGATGATGTGTATGCAGGACAGCTGGGCATCGTGATACACAACATGGCCAAAGTGTCACCTGTGCAACAGTCGCAGCCCCCAATCCCTCACCCCACACTCCACTCCATAAACTTGCTCTTTATCGGCGAGATGGCAGAGAGAGAGGGCAACAGGAGCCGGAGCACTGACATCCCATTACAGGAGATGACACTTATAGGAACATTACACAAACCACTCGCATTTGTGCAAAGCTGGAATCCGGCTCTTAAATTAAGAGAACCAATTTTACCTGGCTTACAGCACTGGAGTAATGAAAGAGCAGATGAACAGAATAAAATGTCATTTTCCCAGTGTAGTCCCTTTGAGTCGCTATCTCAGAATGTACCATAATGATTTTGTGAATGGCTTTTGCAAACCCATAATGAGCCAGAGCAGTTATGACCTGGCTGTGGAGCACAGTAATTAGGGTATAATCACAAAACACAATGCACAAGGTATGCTTAAAAGGTGCACCACTGCCTTTTGTCACTTATTTTCAGAAATGCAGTATTTTGATCACTAGTTGTTTACCCAGTATGCATGCAATTAGGCATATTTACAATTCTGTACTGCCAAAACGCTATTTGTGATTTTGTTCATTACAAACAAGTAGTTTATAAACAACAGAATGTCCAAAGATGACAAATGCTAGCACTGGAAGAATACTGAAATGAACATGCAGAGAAGATTTTTAGGTTTACCAATTACACAGCTTCTCATTATGCAGTATCATCTTCTCTATGCTGCTTCATAAATAAGACAAATAAATAGATTTTAATTGGTGGAAAGGAGGACCAAAGGGCAGGACAATTCAGGACCCCCCACTTAGTGCCTGAAGCAATTAGTTCTTTTTGGGGCTTGATTAATAAATCGAGTGGCCAGGGGTGCTGATGAATGAAAGTTCTTTTCAATAGTAATCTCCCAACTGCTGCACCCATTGGAGCAGCCCCAACACCCGCTCCACAATAACCCAGCCACCTATTTCATGCCTCTTTAAACCACAGCGAATGGACACAGCCACAGACCCCCATGCCACACACATCTGATCAATTTCTGTTTGACAGAGAACAGGTCTGATATACTGAAGCTTGTAATCGTACCTCTTTCCAGGAGAGGTCCTAAGAGTGCAGCGAGGTCACACAGTGTCTAAATGCTGAGAGCACAGGATGCAGATGGACCAGGACGCAAGACCAAAAATGCACTGAGACACAGAGTCAGGAAAGTGAACGACAGGATTTCCAATAGACCAAGCTACAGGACTGCAAATGCATTGAGTCACTGGAGGGGAAGTAGTGAGGTACAGGTCCAGAAATGCAAGTTCAGAAATGAGACAGGCTAGATGCACCAAGCTACAGGGCTAATCCAAGCCCTTTGAAGCTTACTCTTCATATCCTAAATTCAATAATTAAATAATTCAATCATCTGTACATGAAAAAGTCACTGTCATACAGTAGTAGTCTTAATAATATGACAGTGCAGTTATTACCAATTATTCAAAATCATTTATCCATACCACAGACAAAAGATGCTGCCTGTTCTAACTTCCACATGACTGGTCATCTCTGCTTATTATGTTGTTACTAGTGTGCAGTTGGCTTATCCTAAGACATTATCTCTGGTCACTCCCTTTTCCAAAAAAGAAAAATAATACTTGCTGATTTTCTGTAAATGGAAGAACACTTTTCTTTCTCCATCTTTTTCAGTATTTACTCTACAGCATTTTATCATAAGCTGTTTTCTGTTGGGTCTTATGATTACACTAATGAACACTGTACTGGATCGGAGTATAAAAATGACACTCAGTTACATAAGAGCAGCATTAGCACTTAGTGGTTATCTCCTAAATAAATTAATGAATTTAATAAGTTAAATAAATAAATAGTATTTATTTAGTGGGTAAGGAAGAAGTGTAAATGGCATCCAGATCAACCAGCAGATGGACTGGAAATGCCTCGGGCTGGGAGATCAGGCAGAGGAAATCAGTTAGGCTCCTGATGCTGTAAGGTGCACCATGTCCAACAAGAACTGAAATACTGTGACACAGAACTGATGATTCTAATGGATGAAGCTCACTACATACACTTAAAAAACCATATGCTACACTCAAGGAATACTATTCCCCAAAGCACACCAGTTTTTTCCTGTCTTGCCTCCTGATGAGGGGTGTTTTCAGTAAGAGGGCCCAGGGGAAGGGGATGAGGATGAAGAACAATTCTGGTGTGTGTTCCAACCCCTTAAGGGGAACTACACAAAATCTCCTTGCTTCATATCAGAATCCATTTTTCCAAGAATTCAGGAAGACCCAAAGCAACAGCATAAACTAGTCAGAAATCATAGGGGGTTCCTGGTGACACCTCCACATTCAGATCAGAGCAGTGAGTGTTGTGTTGCAACACCTTTTTCCTCCATGTTCCTGTGCCGGGGAGGGGGCGGGGGTGGGTGTTCAGGGTTTTACTGGGTACAGCCAGCTCTACCCCTTCCTGACAGGAAAACAAGCCTTTGGTCAGGAACGGCATGAACTGCACTTAAACCCAGAACAAGGAAGCCCTCTCTGCTCCTGCTAATAAACCTTCCACGGCAATTTCCCTTATAGTGCTCTCTCCCCAGTCCCATTCAGAGAGACATGCCCAACTTTCATGTACAGAGAGCAGTGGAAAAACCATTTCACATTTTAAAATTCTCATCTCCTGCAACAAAACCAGAAACCCAAAGCTAACCCTGCAGATGCATTTCCTGTTTGAAAAACCATAAAATGAGAAAAATATAATGACACAGGGACTTAAAGTATTAAAGTATGCAAGTATCCTCAAGGTTCAAGAAAATTACATTTTCCACTAATATTACTCAAAGGTTTACCTCACAAAAATGCATCCTGTATAAGACAACCTCTAAACAAAATTCACTACAACAGCTATGTTTGTGTAATATAATAATATTATGTATCTGGGTAAGAATGTTTATGTATTTGGATATGGTGTCGACATCCAGCCATGTTTACGGGGCTGCACTGTTGCTGGAGTTAAAACTGCATAAACTTAAAGGGAGGGGAAAAAAACTTTAAAAAAGCCTGGTGAAGTGACTGGGCACTCAGCGTGCATACTAATGCCCAGCTCCATATGGGTGACCCTGGCGCTACCTCCAATCCACATAATCTGGGGACGCTCCCGGGCAAAGAAGTTGGGACTGCTGACAGAGTTTGGTCTGGACTCTGTCGTCCCTGATAACACCACTCCGTTACTGGCCTCTCCATTAATGGCCGCTTTTAGGGTTTTATTACTGGAGAAGAGGGGAGAATTAAGTCGCAGCCCTCTGGAAGGGCCAAGGTTTGAATGCAGACCGCAGATTATAAAGACCCTTGAGTAGGCCTAAATGAAGTGACTGCGAGGCTTTGTTCATCCTGCTGCTGCTAGCAGAGAAGGCGGCGCATGCTAACCGCTGCTGTGGCCGCTGCCATAGCCAGCACTGAGAAAGGAAGTTATTGAAGACTGGATTTCCTGCTTTCCAAGCCGCGGCCAAGAACTCTGAGGTTTGTAGTGGTTTCAGGAACTGACTCATCTAATGATTCATAGATCAGATATTGCTTTTCATGTCTGTCTGGTCATGGGATTGCTTGCTTAGCCTAAACAACCATCGAGGGGGGAAAAAATTTGCAAAGGGAAAAAGACTGGAAAGCTGCAGGAGAAACAATACCTAAAATAAAACACTGAATTTTTGCTTTGTTTTAAAATATTAAATAAGAGCTAATTAAGGTACCATTTGCATCTACATCATTTTTCACTTTCGAAGCAGACTAAGCCACACATGTGGTTTAAATTGTGGAAGGAGCTGAGTCAGTGGTTTGTTTTGCTATGTAGCTGTTATGGCACGAATGAGCAAAAAAAAAAAAAAAAACTTGAAATACAATCGCTTTTTCCTTCCACGCTATCAACAAATCATATTATCTGTAACAGAACAGATTTCTGCTTCTTAGATTATAAACGATTAATTACCCAATGACATAAACGCAAGTCAAGTTACTCCGCTGTACTGACAAAAAAAAAAAAAAAAAGACAATATTCTCTCGAGTACAAATTTCATTTCATTTGTTCTGTACCCACCTAGTGTTTTATCAGGATTTGTTTACAGAATTTCTCTAGCTTTTTTGGATGATTACGTTCTATATTCTATTTTAAAAATTCATGGAGATCTGTTATAAGGCAGCCTGACATCTGTCACTGCAAGAATTAAACTATATATATGCAACTGCAGAAGTACTACAGTTCTGAAATGCAACTTTCTTTTATAAACCACAATTAAATAAGTTGTCATTTACTTCTAATATAATATATGTGAACATGCTTGCTACCACACAAGAATGTTACTCTGAGAAATAATTAACCTCTTCATCAGATTAATTTACAGGTGATAACTTTACTTAACATCTCAGTCTGGAGAGCAGTTATGTTTCCTTCATTCTTACTTACATTGTCTGTTATACTGATTATCCAGCGACATATTAAGCCATTGAAAAAAATTAATGAAAAAAAATGTATGCCAGTGCATCGAGGGGTAGGAGCTGGGTGAAAAACAGACCCATATGCTACACTCAAGGCCCAGGGAAAATCTCAAGCACGTGACCATCTGGGCTGTCAAGCTGAATTTCAGCAGTTCAGTCTATTCTCCATATGTATTCCCCATTCCAGAATTCTCTTCCACCTTCCAATCCATTGAGCCCTACACTGTCATTTCAGTGAGGAAGCCCCTTCTGAGAGCATGGCATTCTGAGATACTCTTCATCCCAAAGAGTGAATTATTTGTCTTCTTAGTGGGAGAGAATATGAGTGGATGGATCCTCCCTCACTTTACCTTCTCTGGAATGGAAGCAGTGCACAGGGCCAAAGTGCGGTGGGCAGGTGGCAGGTGGCAGGCGTTTATGAGCCAGTCTTGAGGCAGGTTTACACCAGTGACTCAGAGGCTCCGGGCCAGGCAGTGCATTTTTGGTATCTGCCCCTCAGTCTCTCACAACATGCTCCCATAGCATGGTGTGAGAGACTGACATGTTGCCCCCTACCCCCCATCAAAACTATTTCCCATCCAGTACTGCACATTTACCCCAAGTTAACTTTAGCTTTAATCACTAAAATAAATGACTGCATGTTGTGAAGGGAAATTACCCTCCTCCCTGGCTAAGGCAGATATTACAGTCATCCATAACACACACATGACTGAAGAATTCACCTATGTCCCATGTTTCCATCACTGCCTGTTTCCAGAGATATCTTCTGACCACAGAAAGTCTTGTTTTTTTCCAACATGTAATATAAAGACAGACATGCCTGTTTGTGTTGGACTGAATCCCTGAACAATAGTTTGAAGTTCACCATATAGGCTATTACCACCATGAAGGGAGGAAAAAGAAGAGTTTTTCCGATTTTTAATGGGGATGAATATCCCAACATGTGGTTCATTCCAGGCTTCACTTTGATACCTGCCCATGGGAGCTACAAAAAATGGCCTCATATACAATATTTCTACTGTTCTCTCAGTGGAATAAAAAATAAGAGCCAATTCACAGGAAATTGTTTTGCCTTTACCATCTACACAATTATACACTAAAGGAAAAAAGCTTTACGTTCACAAAAATAAACAATAATAAAAAAGAGCCTGCGGCACTGTACCAGCAGCTGCCATTACAATGCTCTAACATACACACTGCAAATCTGAGTAGCAATGAAGGAGCAAGACCAGTACTACCTTATGAGAATTTCATGAAGTTACTTAATCACACATGCATTTCATATGTGAAGATATTCATTTAAAAGGCAGCCCACAAACATCTGCAATTAGCTCTAGCTGTGTAATCAAAGTTAGCCTAATGCAATTCATGGTAGCCAAGACTGCCAACCCCAAAATGAGAGATTAGGAAATCTAATCTCACACTGACATCATGTGGGTTAAGAAACTCTGACTGGGGGAACAATTATTAACCCGCAGAAATGTTAATAACTCTTAAAAATTACAGGGCAAAATATACTCTCCTCAGAAGTGCACAGGCAGTTTGGGCAGGGATGTCTAGTGAGCACTGAATTACAAGAGGTTAAAATCACAAAATATTACTTTTCTTCAGGGAATAAGCATATAAATATGGTTACTGTTTTAAGCCTTGCACAATGTTTTCACAAGACCAATACCATTTTAAGCGTCCTGCAGCCCACTGTTCATATAAACCTACATCAGATGCCACCAGACCAAAGAAAAAAATATAATGGTGTATACATTAATTCATTTTACTAACAGCAGTTTGCTGTTGAATTCTTATTTCAATTTCAAAAGGGAAAGCAATCTTTTTCATTTTTAACAGTATTTTCACAGCACAATGTGAGTCGGCCTGCCAAATAAAGTATGGTGACAAAATTATACACAAGGGGCTTGAGAGATTCTCTGGACTATAAAGGACACAATCCTTACAACCTCCATTATAAATACAGAAAACTGTCTATTCTGCATGATATGAATGCTAAGTTTTAAGTTTTAAAAAAAAGTACCAACATTTTTGTATGCATATGTGTGAATATTTAATAAAGCAATAGAACTGCTGTGCATGACAAACATTAAAGCAACGTAAGTAATACTGGTACTTTCATGAGCACAGTGCCAGTTCTCTATGTAGATTAAACTATCAAAGCAAGTCAAGATGGCTGCCCTAAAACATGTCAGCAGTTCATGTTTAAGGCTGAGACTGTGTACAATCACAGTAGAAATTGATTGCATTCAATCTCACTTTCTTCCAGTCCTCACAATGCATCACGAAATTGGCAATTAGCAACATGCCTTTGGCCTATTAACACAAGACAACTGTACAGCTAAAATGAATACAATCATATATCCACATCATCCACAACCTGCAAACAATCTTAGCATAAAAGATTGTGTTTGTCACTTATGCAAGCATTTGTAGTATTCATTTATGAGATTACATGATTAAAAAGTGCTTTCAAAGAGTGAATAACAACCACATCATTTCCTATGTTATTTGGTGTAAGCCACAGGGGTGAAGAGAGGAAAGTGAAGAAATGGAATCTGATTTGTATGATTAAAAATTCCAGAACAGGTTACCATGAACTGCCTTAAAATTAGCTTGTTTTCTTAATTATTAAATCAAGTCAGCAAATATTTGTCCTAGGCTCTACTATACATACTATATTTAAGGTAAGAAATAAAAGTGGTATGACCTCTAAGACTCAATAGCACTTGGAATAAAGATTTCTCTTTTCATTCTCTAAATGTTTTGTCAACCTTTGAAAGTGGCATCAATAACACACAGTTTTTTTTGTTTTTGAGCTATTATGCAGTCTAGCAGGCTAATCAACTAGTGATGACAAACATCTTGTATTTTTCATTGCATTTTGTATATTTTAATCAACTGCAAATATGACAGCATTTTGATTTCATGCTTACTTTGTTGCATTGAGAAGTGAAAACAATCACTATGCTACTTTCAGGTTTATAACTCTTTAGCGTTTGTGTGATGTTGATTCTGTCGCTAAGATTCATGTTTGGTGGATCTACTGTACATGCATTATATTTAATTATAATGAACTTGAGTTTCAGCACATCAAATTAGACTCCATTGATGATTATTTGCTGGTGGTAGAGTATTAAAATAACACAGAATAGGCCATTACTTACAAGTAGACTCCATGATGATAAACCATCACTCATTCAAAACAGAGAAACAACACATGAAACACAAGCCCAATTCATGTCCAACAAAAATTAAAGATTCAGATGACATTTTCTTAAATACTCAAAATATTTAAATCATTTAATAAAATAGAATCAATTCTGCATTAATAAGTAATGTAAATAAATAAATAATCAAACAATCTACACTGGTATTGTGGGAGTATGTTTACAATATGTTTCTAAATTGCATGGGACAGACAGACTGAATTCCAGTTTCCACTATTTGTGTGTCCTAATGGCATACACTGCCAAAAACAGAGTAATACAGCACAGCCAACTGTATAGTTTTTCAAGTTACTCCTAAGAACACCAAATGTTCACAGTTCAGAGGTTCAGACGCATTTCACCAGCTCCCGGGAGCGCAAGTCTGGAGGCACAATACACTGCCTGGTGCTGTCCTGAAACAGCCGGAGATTCCTGTGAGGGAACAAAAGCGGCCCCCTCCCCCACCCCACCCCAAACCACTGACACAAGAGAGTCTAAAACAGTGAGTGACTCTAATATGCAGCATATTAAAATCCTATTGATAAGCTAAATGAACAGATAGCTTATCTGAAGCATACACAGGCCATATGGTGGCAGGGACAGTGCGGCCTGTTGCTGGCATAACAATAGCAGCTGCAGACAGCAAGGGCAGGGACGGTGGAACACATGCTCGTTAGCCTGAATTTTGAGAGAGGCAAGCGGGAGAGCAAACGTTCATATTTGCACCCCCACAGGTGCATGAAAGAGGGGGGCCAGATGCCAGATGTCGGCTGGAGAGAGAGAGGAGCATTTAGGCCCGTTGCTCTGTCTGAGCCTCGGTGGCAGGCCAAGACAATGAGCTTCTCTCTCCCCCCCTCTAACCCCCTCCCACCCCCACCCCCCCCAACAATTCACAAGTGAAGTTTTATTCTTTCCAAAATTACTTTTTTATGATTTAATTTAAATCAACATTTTTGTGATTACATACACCTTTTCAAAACTATTTTACAAACTATTAAACATTCAAACATTTTTCAAGGGGGAAATCATGCTTCCCCCAGAAGTTTTAGACATCATAATTTTTCAGCATGAGCACATCAAAAGTTTTTATTCCACCCAGTGTTTTAATCTATTCAAGTTCATAACCCCACAGGAAGTGCTATAGACACTAACAGCAAGTGGCACCATGTGTAACGCTTTGAATTTGAATTGTGTGCTCAAATTTTAACTAGTATTGATTAAATGTTACCACAGGATATTTCTTCACTGCCATCTCAAAGAAGACTCACATTTCCAGAAGTGTGTTAACCTTGTCTCCACTGAGTCACCATGACTAAATCAATGTAACAGCCATAGCGAGGCTGGGAGAAGCATATGGCGTGGGGTTCTTGAAGGGGAAGGGGGGCACTGTACTGTTAAGACAATCTATGCACATTGAAGATTCCGTTCAGAACTACAGCATACTTTTCATACCCAGAAAGTAAGGTGAGAGCAATACTACATTCTGGTCAGTGTTCCTTACCCCTCTACCCCTAACCCTGATACAAAAAAAAAAAAAAAAAAATACAGGGTCTGGTTTTAGCTGTTAGTCTTATCTTTCAATGTCAGTGATGCCATGATGAGAAGTTCACAATCATCCTACAGATCGGTTTCAAAGGGCGCCTACAGCTAGCATTAGCCCAGCTAAAGGAACCTGGCTGTCCTTACACACATATTCTGCCCCCAGTGGAACTTGAATTACCTTACACTGACACTCCCCCTGGGAGTCAAAAAGATCTCTGCTTCCTCTACATAAATAATCCACCAGGGCTAACTTTGTGAAACTGCAAAAAGACACCAGCATTTCCTGTCAAACTGGAAGATCCCAAGAGAGGCAAACACATGCTGTACTGTCCTCCAGTGCTCTTTAGAATCCAAAGATATGATAATTTATAAAAATACCAATCCTATGCATTGTTTCTTCATTATCAGTTTTATGGAAGAACAATGCCAAAAATGTGAAGGTATCAAATCTCCACATCACAGCAACGCTTGCACCTTGGTTATACTTAAACAGCTTTTTTCACCATGCATGGGTTTTCTGTCTTTGTTTGCAACAGCTTACATAATCAATACCATTTAATTGAAACTACATCATGCACACTTTTCTCAAATTTGCTTTAATACATTTGTCTACGTTGTGCTGCCATTTGACAAAATGAGTTTTTAATTGTTTCAATTTTAATGTTATAAAACAAGATATAGTGTATTAATAGCACAGAACGTTTCATCCTTGCATAAACTCACAATAAACGTTTTACTTTTAAATGAATAAAGTTGTGCGGGTAATACGAGAACATAAATCCACTGAACATTGGTTTACCAGTTCAGCTTGCATGAACAAACTACACGCGCCCAACAAATACGAATTCATGTGTACAATAACATTATATGCATTCGCTTTGCTGGTAATATTCCAACACAATCTCTAACTGCGATGCTCAATGTCCGTATTTTCCTCTCTTTTATCGTGTCTTTTTTTTTTTTTTTTTTAATAATCACTGACCATGAAGGGGAGGGGGCATCGCTGGCGGGAGGAACGCTGTATTTTTTCGCGAATAAATGCACTGAAAGATGGTTGCCAAAAGGTTCTGTGCTTTCCCAGACAAAGCCACTATTGCTACAAGTGGTATTTATGACCCCCAAAAAAAAAAAGATTCACTTCTCACCATCATGACATGTCAATGGGTTAAGCCCTTAAAACTCACTCTGTTTACTGTATAGAAAATGATAATGGCCCAGTTAGAGCCATCGACAAACAGCAGATTGTGTCTTGCGGTCACTCTCGAAAAACGGCAAATTGTGAAAATATAAGACAACACATAACTTCAGTAAGAGAGGTATTTCCCTAAATAAAATAATACTGCAGCTCGTTTGTTGGACAGAACAACAGGCATCACACCACTGTATGGGTCTTTAGAGATTTACAGTTGTATCTAAACAGGCGTATTCTCCTTTATACTGTTGTGCAAATGAATAACTAAAATCTGACTAAACTGGAGTTGGATTAAAGTTTTTCTTGTGATTACTAACTCTGCTTCAAATAGTTTGACCTTGGTGACATGTTAAGAGTTCAGTTCGAGGCGATTTCTATCAAGTCCCACTAAAGTATTACTTTGAATTCATTCATAACTCAACAACGTTTTCGCAGAGAGGTAATTTTTTCAAGATTAAATGTACATTAAATGTTTCCTTGTAATTCTTAAATGGTCACGCACACCAATAGCTACTTAGCCTTTGAATCGTTTATCGGCACTAACATTGTTTCTTAATATAAACAGTAAACTACATGTATATGTTGAAACGAAACACCTTCGACTTTTTAAAAAAATCGATCACTACATACAAGTATAAAGACGATTTAACATTAATAAATCAACATTCAGAATGTGAATTGGCACAATGCATTTACCTACAGAAGAAAGGGCGGACTTGCCGAACTAAGAATAAACCACACCAACAAGATCGACCTACAGTAACGAAAAGTCCACTAATCTTTATTTCAATTAGCCACTACATTCAGCTAGAATTAATCACACGTAAACGAATTACTAAAAAGAAAGAGAACATATCACTGCCAAATGATGCTTTCTGATTTAGTATCTTTATCATTGTTTTAATGATTGACAGAATCACATACGAGTACATTTGCTACAGCGCCCATGCAGCCGCTGTACCTAATAATGTACAAATGTCTCCCATCAAAAATACTTTCTCCTGCTCAACCAGTGAAAAACACTTAAACCTCCTAAAACTGTAAAATAAATAACACTTTTGTCCTTAGTTAAACAACAAGATAGCACAGTCATCAGTGTGCCTCAACCAAAAAGTAGGCCTAAATAATACAAGCAAATTATGTTCGCAATTTTAGCAATACGTAGTTACATCTGAAAAGTAAAAGCAAATCTAAGATCTCTCCCATTGATTTTACCATTTTACCCTAACTCCTACTAAACCCACCAGCAAACCTAGAAAAACTCAAAATAAATTTAAAATACAGTCATAAGAATTCAAAGAATTCAAATTAAAAGACTAAATAATATAATACAAAGATACTAAGCATACTCACGATGAAGAAACCAAATGATGAAAAGGCAGAGGTCGATGTATCCCGTAGATGCAACAAGTCTTCTTTAAATGCAATGTTTTTGCTGACTTCCGAAACGTTCCAAACAGATCTGCAATTCCAAGTCGAAGCGACTGAGGAGAAAACATCAACATTTTGATCCGTCATTTTGTCAAAAATGAACAAACTTCTACGGGTACACGTCCGAATATATCCGACACCGCTTTAGGATTTTCCGCGTTTTGGGTTTTGCGCTAAGACTACTGCAGCCCAGTGGCATGCACGGTCAGGCTGCTTCACAAAAATGTGAAAAATTTTAGCTTTTCTTGCTATGTCAGACAACATTATGAGTCAGTAGAGAAAGTGAAAGCGCCCGATACCAACAACGTTAAATCAACTGTGTAACTTGATAAAACATGTCGATAATAGATGTAACCACGTCTCTTTGTTTCTCACTACAATTAGGCCTACCCCTTTTAACTGTCGATCCATTTGGTAATTCCGAACCAAAGTCTAAACAAACTAGCAAGCTATTTCACCTGAAACCATTTGGCACACTGTTTTTGTAACTTAATGCAAACTTACCTCAAAGATCTCGTTTGCGGCTATTTGTCTTTAATGCGATCCCTTTCGTATTCCTTAGTGGGCTGATGTAGCCTAGTTTTTGTAAACTGTGGAAAGTTATCCACAGGGCCAGGCGGGTACGTGTACGTGAATTGGCCGCGCACCGACAGAGATGCGAAGAATGTTCGGAATGAGGAGAGGAATGAAATGAACGCGAAGACCGAGTTTGCACTGGGCGGAGCGAAAGTGGCGTCATCCCAAATCCCCCTGCTGGCCTGGGTGGGAGGGACCAGAGCCGTAAGGATGACCTCACAGGAGACGCTGGATTCAAACCATGGGAGAGAGGGAGAGAGGAAGAGAGAGCGCTCTCTAATGTTAGGCGTATTCACCCGCTTTCTTGTTTGTCCAAGTGCAGTGTTTTTGACACCCAGGTGGAAATTCTCTGAACAAGTTCACTTTACACAGCTTAAAAAGGGTCGCGTAAGAATGTTTGCTTGCAGAAAGTACAGTAGTTTGTCTGATTTAGTAGTAGTATGAAATATATCTTATGACATCATATATTACATAAATACATATAATTTGACAACATTAGGTATATTTATGGTTCACTATTTACATTTCAAGATGTACTGAATTTTGCACAAAACACTGGGATGACCACTTGTTTTTGTGTCATATATAAACCTGAAAATGGTTAGGCTTCCCTGTTGTGCAGGTGAGCCTCTGTATCTAAATGAATTATATGACTAACAGGTCAAAAATGGGCAAAATGGTAAAAGAGAAGGCATAAAGTCTCAGAACTTCCCAAGAGAGACTGCTTGGCTTGCAACAAAAAGCATGAAAGTTTTGTCCAGCCATTGAGACACTGAATCTGCTTTCATGAAGCCATTTAATATGTGTAATGTGTACTTTTGAAAAAATCACCAGCAAATGGTCAAAACTAGGTTATATTAATTATGTTATTTTCCATTTCCATGCTGATGCAGTATTTGCATGTTATGTGTATTCAGGTGATGAAAATCCCATGTAATATAATTCAACTATACATTTGTAAATCAGGTTTTACTACCTTTCCTTTCATTCATTAATCAAGGTCCATTGAACAACTTGCTAACAGAGTGACTGGATTTAAAAGTGGTGGTTATTCTATACTTTAATCTGAATAGTTTTAACGACAAATGATAGGCAAAATAAGGGAAACAACAATTTGTATATGAATATTTAGAAACTAATAAGGAACTGGGCTGGTCTGCCTTCAGAACAACTTCAGACCCTCTTGGAATGTTTTTATACCTATTTTGACTGTTTCTAATGAGAATTGAAGCATTTTTCAAGAAGGAAACTCTTACAACTCTGCATTTACCATTCTAGTACTTCCGATCAAGATGAGATGAGATGATCTGGTTTAGGCCTGGTGATCCTCTTTTAAAACATATAAGATCTCTCATGTTTACAAACTCATGCACTAAATAAAGTTCGTAGCAGAAACACATTTGTAATTAGTATTGACATTATTTTGAAATGAGTAGAGTACTTTTAATAGTGATTTAGCCCCTTTCATTTGATGTTTACATTGTTGTCTCTACTCTTTGTAGTTGAGATATAATTGGTAATAACAAGTAGTGGTTTAAAAGATCTCTTGGTGAGCAAACATATGTAGTTCACATCTGACTAATCACCTTTAACTTAAGCAGTATGCTATCAGTTAAGGAGTATGAGTGTGCCATTAACTTGCAGACAGGTGCACAGGATGTAGGGCCTCTGGGTGGCTCACAGGGTAAGCCTCGAGGTTTGCCTGGAAGCCCTGAGATCGGGGGTTCAAATCCCGCTCTCGCCATTGCCAGCTATGGCCGGAGGTCTGCAATGGCAAGGCAACAATTGGGCCAGGCTGGCTGGTGATGATAGGGGGCAAGCCAGCTAAGTTTGTTGGTCTCATCACTATAATGCCCACTCTGGCAGCACAGTATGCTGACTGCATCATCATCCAACATTATAGGCAGTGGGTGATTAGTGATGCATAGATTGAATAGAAGCAAGATCAGTGTCATCACATGAATCAGAGGAGTAAGGTGTTCAGCCTCTCTTCCCAAAGCCAGCAGAGCAGCAAGTCAAAAAGTTTGGTTGGGAAAATCAGGAGGAAAATGAAAGGATGAAGTTGAAATTTGGATTCATTCTGATGAGAAATGGCTTGCTTAATGTGTCATTTCTTACACTGTCTGATGCACAATACTGTTAGATGGTTGTTTTTTTTTAAAGAGATCTCAATAGAAGTGACTAATTGATGCACAGCAAAAGCCTGTGAAGCCTGGCTTTTTGGTTATATTCCCTGATGCCTGAGCCTGGTGGCACCGGTTATTTCATGAGCTTCACACATCTATTCATACAGGGCTCTATTCAGACCAGCGCTCAGCGCGACTTTAGCGCTTTTTCGATCCTCTGCGCGCCTTTTCAGTGTCTGTTTGTATTCTGACCTTGAACCTTTACGCGTGCTTGGGAGACTTGCGCGTTTGGGGTGGAACGTCCTAGAAACTGGGACGTTTCTCATTAAAATACCCTCTACGCGGATTCAGACTTTGACTTAAGCGGATTTTCAGGGTGCATATCCTAGGCGCAGCACAACCTTGTATTAAGTCGTGCACTCCTATCGGTCAGACTTTGAAATGACATTTTTTTCAGTGTTGCCGTATTGCATGGAGTAGGATATCTCCTGAAATCATTTAAATTCTTTCTGGATAACAGGCGCATGTAAAAGTATGGCTCTGACCATCGCCAACAATTGAGTTGTTGAATTTGAAATTCATGGCTGCATTTCGGTCCTTGTTCCTCAGCCCGCACGCCTCAGATAAATATAAACTCATTAACGCTTCGGTTTATTGTGCTTTTTAAACTCTATAAACCCACGGACAATAATTCACAGATCTCAAGATTTACCATATGCCAATACAAATGAAATCATCAGGTCAAGTAAAACTAACTGTAGAACAAATTTGTTATTCACCTAAGCTACTCGGTGCATTATAAAGTATGACATTAAGCAATGTTTATTGTTCAACGATGATTCATACTGTAAAAATGAATGCAAGTTGAGTAAACCGTCGTTGTTTATCAAACCGCAGTGATTTTATTTACTTCATTCCCCTAAGATCGAATGAAACATTTTGCTGACCTAAAGTAAGAAGCTGAGGTGACAATTTAATCAAGGGAGGTGACACAACACAGAAATTATCGTGATTACACAAGTTGTTCAGTTAAAACACCGGCGACTTTGCAGTGCAAATATACACCGCTTTTCCCTATACTATTGTTGAAACTGCGGTCTCCAGCAGCAGGCGTTCAGTACGATAAACATGTAGTTTACCTTGTATTTATCAAAGATAGGCGGTTTATTTCACATAAGAACCTCACCGTGCTCTTTCCGTCTTGAACACATCTAAAGACGGTCAGGAGTGTTATGCTGACATTCGTGTTTTACCTCATCCATGCTCCTCACTGCCACGCTCTGATTCGCCAAGCAAAATTACCCAGGCGGTCTCGGCAGGACGGAGTGCATACACGAAATGGGTCGTTGCTAGGTCGCCTGAAATGAATGAATATAATCTCTCAGCACGACTAACTGTTTGTTTATTGGATAGATTGACAAACGGACTGAGAGGCTGACAACAGCTAAATGTGAGAAGCCGATACAGTGTTCACCTTACATTAGAAAGCCAGCATTGCAATTCCTGATAAGTCATGTTCGTTGGTGCTACTACTACTTCACAAAAGTGCATATTAAAATTTCAATTGTATTGCCAATTAGAAGTACAACTAGTTTCTGGCCTTGACAAGTCATTTATAAGTATAATCAGATCGATGAAACAATGATTACAATGAAATCCACTTCATTTAAATGTATTTAGAAAACTACATAAAACCACTCAGCTCTTACATTTGGATTGCACTGCATGATTTTTAAAATTTAATGACAGCATTTTATAGCATAAGTTAAACCCGCTTATTTCTAACAGACACTGTCGAAGTTCGAGAATCACGTAGAGTTTGCGCATGGCTATGTCAATCGTTTGTCTGATTAACTTTCAAAATTGAAGTTTTCTCCGCTACGCTGCAGACTCTAAGTACTAGATAAGGTACCTCCGAGAAAAAACATTAGTGGGCCCTCAAGTTGTCGTGGGGGGCGTGTCATTTTCCAGACTGAATTAGCATTATTCAAGCTCCTATATGGATCCTCCTACTTTTCTCCCCTGTGCGGGCCGGGCGTGGCCACATAAACCAGGTCAGAATAGAATATGTATTTTCCGCGTAACTATTTACGCGGAAAAAACGCTGAGCGCCCTGAAGTCAGAATTCCCCCCCATAGAGAACTAGATATTCTGTCAAAGAACTATTGTATATGCACCAGACCACATTCAGTGTTCTCACACTATAGCCAAGGTCATTTTTATTGAGTAGTCTTCAATGCTACATACAGTCTTTTGAAGAATTAGATTTAGATTTTTTTAAAATGTGTTTGAGTCTTATCTTAGATGCCAAGATTATTCTTGGAATTTCACTTCTTGTTTTCCTATTGTTTATTGTAAAAAGTATAAAAGTTACTACCAAACCAAAGCAAGCCATCCAACACTGTTGGATGCAGTGTTGTAGCTAATGAAGCTTGCTGTACAGTGCATGTGTCTACATTGCATGCTTTAAGAGGAATTTGTCATTTGCACAGGAATGAAATAGAGATTTAAGACAGATTCCAGTAGTCTTGGCATGTTTTGTGTAAGGCCTGTTACAATGTGTGGGCCTGGAGTAAAATTTCAGCAGTTGGAACAACTGCTGCTCTTCCTTTGAGTGCAACCCTTAGGGCACATATGCAAGGGGAGTGAGAGAAACAAGGGAGCATGTCTCTACATGATGAAAATTGTGTGTGTGTGTGTGTGTGTGTGTGTGTGGGGAGGAGGGGGGGTACAATCAAGACATGCTCAGAATCAATCAACATGGGACAGCAGCTGATGACTGTAGAGTGGCAACATCTCACCTGAGACCACAGGACACAATGTCCACAGGCTGTCTGTACCTCAGTAGGGTTTTTACTAGGCTCCCACTTGTCCAATCATGTCCGAGCAAAGCCAGTCCTCTGCAGCATGTATTTTGACAGCATAGTATTTTAAACACAAAGGGCCATGAAGACAAATGGCCTGCTTTCTGAAGACATCAATCAACGCTTGCTGTATCTGTCGGAGCATGTCGAAAGCACAGGGCAGCATGCTCAGGGAGACAGCCATCCAAGCAGGAAGTGGGAGAAATTTCCTTTCATCTGAGATTTTGGTGAACTGCCTTTTATCTGAGGGTTTGGTGAACTCTGCAAGCCTGTATTTATCTCTGGGTCCTACCTGAGAACAGTTTCATTTTTTTTTATCATTGACAAAGGTCAATGATAAAAAAAAAGAGAAAAGTAGTCTTCTCACCCACTCAGTTGAATCCTCTTGGCTGTTTTTTTTTTTTTTTGTCGTCAATGGGTTTCATTTGATAATGACCCTATAGTCCTGGGGTGTTTTTATATTCTCTGTAAACTGGGTGTGACAGGTGACAGCTGACAGGACAATCAGGGTCTGTTTGCAGATTTAAATGAGTGAACCACTTACTCTCCGGGTAAAGAAGAAAGCAATCCAAACTACGTGGGAAAAACAGCAGATCTGCATGTTCTTAAGGTTAGGCTTTGATAGAGCTCTAGTATTTACTCCAGTTTTACTCGACGGATTAAATCATTATTTCCCTTGAGAGGCCTTTGAAGAAAGTCTCAAGGTCATGCACAGAGCAATGACATTCTAAAGGAGAGCACTGAATGTTGATGACCAGGTCTGAGGCCATACGGCCAAATGTCTGTGTGTGCCATTATGGCAAACATACAATGGCGTGTGTCTCCACCGAACATTGTGGAACATGGAATGCTGTGTGCAAACGAATCAAATACGCAGCACTGTAGATTTTTTTAAATTGTTGGATAAGGTAATATGAGGAATATTTTCTGATTCAATTAAGCATTTATCCTGTTTATTTAGAATTACAAACCATCCACAGACAACACAAGGCACAGTCTCAGTTAGAATCAACAGGTCTCTGGATAACAAAAGTCCTAAACAGACAAGACTTTGTCTTGTTAATGGTGGGTGGCTCTAGTTTTCATTTAATTCTAAATGCCTAATGTGGAAAGTCCTGCCCTTCCCCTGGGGCCTTCAGACATGCATGCATATCAGTTGGGGGAACTAAAGCTCAGGAACTACAGCAGGGAACATAAGCAGACAGACTGCCTTCACCAAGGGAGAGCACAGGGCCTTAATGCAACACTGTATCTAATCACATAAGCAAGCTGAAGCTGATTCTCATTAAACAAATGAATGCAATAAAGGCTAATGTAATGTATTGCCTGGAAGTGAAATGAAATAGTAAAATACTTTACTTTCCTATGTTTAAGTGTTACATTTGGACATTCAGCAGACATGCTTATCTAGGGTGACTTATGTATTTTACATGTATACAGGTGCATATTTTACTGAAGCAAGTATCTTGCTAGAGGTACAGCCATGCCTGACTTGAGACTCAAACTCACCACCCCCAAGGTGACCAACTCCTTAACCAGTATACTTCATAGCTGCCCCTGCTCATGGTAATTTATGTTGCACCAGCATGGCCTGGATTCATAGCCAGTTTGTGTGGCCCATACTGAAACGGTTTTGTCTCAGGTGAGTGATCAAGAGTAGGGTTTGAATCATAAAATTGCACTCACCTGTGGCTTCTTGTTCAGAAAGACAATGAAAAAGGGTCCATTATCCATAGTTCTCTTGAGCTGGAAACAAATTGTCACTATGTCAAATGTATGGCAATCTAATATAGGAGGGATATCAATTTAACTACAGTGACTTCAAAACCTTCATGCAAATTTATGCAAACTTATGCAATACTAGACCCAGAAACATCTTAGCAAACATTACCAAACCATTAAGGCTGGTTATTGTAATTAATCATTGATACAGCTGTATTTGTGTCAGAGAGGAAGATCACAATTCATGTACTGGAAAAATTAAATGAAAAAACACCCCAGAAACCTGAGGACACCAATCAAATTGCAGGCAGGCTATGTCAAGTGAAAATTATCTGATGACAATATACAATTGCATGATAATCTTCTGCACCAGGTTATAACAAAGTTCCACAACCTTCACAGGAATACAAGCACAGCATTCTTATCTTCCAAAACTAAGGATACACTACATACAAAACATGAGTAAACAGAATAATAATGAATTTTTGAAATAATATTACAAATGACAGATCATGGTGAAAATAAAAAAAAATGTTTTAATTCTACACAGATTTCAAATATGTTCGAAATGCAATGATAATGACTATATGTAAAATGAAGGGAAGAGCCTGTTACTGAGTACTGATCGTCTGTTTTTAGTCCTCAGTAACTCTGGTGAGCCGCAGAGCCTGTGACTGGTAAAGACTCGTAGCTCGTAAAATTGTTTACCCCAAAACAGCCCATCTCAGCTTTCAGCTGCCAGATCTCTCATTTATGGGCTGAGCTGCAGCGCCTTCAAACCCTTTTATGAGCGGGCGGGGCCCTGGCCCTGAGCCAGGGAGCACCCTGAGGTCATGTAGTTAATGAGCGGAGAGGAAACCAGACACCTCTCCCCACCCACAGTGAGGGAGTTGGGGGGCATGTCACCTCTTCCAGGTAGGTTGGGGGAGGAGGCACTGGAGCAGGGTGCAGTACCTCAAAACATTTCTCATCAACACCATATAGGTCCCACTACCAGCCAAAATCCTCAGCACTTTCCCCCTGGCTCCAGCTGTGACTCACAATCGCACCCTCAAAGGGTTGTTGTATCTTATTCAAATTCACAGATATATACTGGTGTCAACATACATCTTTTGTCAGCTTTTTCTGTTTTTAAAATCCAGGCTTTGATGGGGTTTCCCTCAAACTCTGAATCTATGTCACAAATGTTCCAAAGTGGTGCTATTCCTGAGCATTCAATGCATATAAGAGGTTCCCTGTGATTTTTTTTTAGAAAAGAATGACTGAAAACCAGAGTGATACAGCTGAACCAACACTTACTACAAATCAGACTAATCAAACACAAAGCAGCAAGGCAGCTGTTTTCTAACCCTCCAACCTAATCTCTCTGTCTCTGTCTCTCTCTCTCTCTTTCTCAAGTACTATTGTGTGAGATGCAATCTGATATTGGAGTCCCTCAGGTCTGGTGTCGGTAGGCTGTGAATATTGGCTCTGTGGTGACCTTTTTAGCTAAGGGGTGGGGCAGGGGAGATTTGGCTGCTTGGTGACACTGCCTAATCCACCGTCCAGGGAGGGGCCAGGTGCTGTCCTTAGAAATGGCTGCTCTCAGTGCTGTACTCTGAATGGCTGTTCAGTACAGTGCTCAAATTGGTTGCACACTGAGAGATAAGGATGACTGAGGCAAACCAACTCAATAAACCAATAACCATAAATGAAATCACATGTGATGTGAAAGGTATTCAGTGATATTCTGTAGGTGTTTTTATACATCTGTGGACAAATGATTATTATTATTATTATTATTATTAATAATAATAATAATAATAGAATAGAATAAGAATAATAGTATTATAAGTATTATTTCAGGGCAAAGAACAGGTAGTTGATGTTGATTAAACATAGCTCCATTTAAAAGTACAGTATTTTAGTACAAAGAACTAAAATATCAATGAAAAATAAAATGTAAACATGCTTTGTAGAGACAAGGTTGTGATCATGATCATGATGTACTTAAAATTGACAATTTTATGTTACTTTTGTAAACCTGTTCAATTTAAGAGTAGAAAATACAGTTATTTCCACATCCACAAGTGCTCCATCCCATTTGTTTTTCTCACGTGTGTTCCTTGCCTAGTGCATCTGGGTACTGTTGTGGAATTGCTTGTCATGGAGTAGTTGGAAACTCTTTTCCACTTCTTTCACCAACTGAACATCTTAATAAGAATGAACAGAAAAAACGCTCCCATTTCATCAAGAATCACTGAGTCAGAAGCAATGATAACCTCTACTTCACAGAGTCCATTACATCAGTACAATTGTCCTGAATATGTTCTACCTACACAGCAAAAGGTGTCTGCTTTCTCCATATCACTTACCCGCCCAGGCTGTAGTCACAACCACGAACCTCCCCCAACCCCCTGCCCACCCAAATGTTGTAGTCTTACAGATTATCTTTTGAACAAAGTGGTAAAAAATCAATAGCAAACTTATTGGGTCATAATTTGTTCCCTGTTTTCCGATATTGATATAGGTATCAATGGACTGGGTAGCACTGCAGAAACTGATGTCGGGCAAAGTTAGTTTTAAGTATTTAGTTATTATTATTTAGTATTTATTTACTACTTTATTTACTAAATTAGTATTTAGTATTTATTTATGCATGGATTTATATTTATAAATGTAAAAAAACAAGTCTTATTTACATGTCATGCATATCCTGCATATGTAGAAGCAAGATATAAGCTGTTGTCATGAAACTAGCTTGTTGTGTCCACTGTATTGTTCTGGAGGCAAAATTTTAGGGTCATTTGTAGTGGTAGTCACAGTGTATATACAACAATTGAAACACATTTCCAAATAAAAATAATTAAGGATAAAACAATCACAGTACCCAAATGACATAGTACACAAACAGAAATTGAAATACAAAAAGAATGCATTATAGTTTGTGATATTCATTTTTCAATATTACAAGATTAAAGTGTATTTATTAACTGGATGTAATTCTAAACCCATAAGTCTTGAGGATAAAAAAAAATTTTCACTTGCTCTGTGCTTGTGAAGTTCTAATTTGAAGGAAGCAACAAGCCCACACACATTCATAGTGGTGTTATTCCTCCCATACATTAAAGAGGAAGTTTCACACCCAGATGCAATTGAAAAAAAGACTTTTGGTGCAAGAAATATAAATGATTACACAGCGTATTTGACAGTGCTAGAAGTAAGCCAAAGTGATGAGCAACAGCATCTGGCATCAGGTGAGGGGCACCAGCCAGCAGTACAGATTTGGAAGGAATCAGAGTAACTCTAAGAGGGAGAGTGGGTCTGTTCTTGGTCTGATCCCCATTTCATTGCATTATAGATACAAAGTAATTAAATCATTAAGTGCCACATTATGCTCATATATTAGTAAACAATAACATGCACAAAGAAACATCAAAGGGATATAATAAAGAGAGACACTCAGAACAGTTGCCTTTTAAAACAAGATAACAATCAAAGGAGTCACTTAGCCTTTCCCCCTCATTCCTGCCACTCCAAAAGAAGGCTTCTCACCAGCATATTTTGAGCAGTTCAGTCATTGAGGGGTGAATACATTGCTGTTCCACCAGTTGTCAACAAGAGGATAAATTTCACAACTGCAACAGAGAGCAGCAGAGGGGTAGAATAGCCTTGCAAGAATAGTCACGCATATTTTCATGGCAATGTGTAACATGAATGCATAAAAACTGATTTGATGGTTGGAAAATTCAAAGGTCAAAGCATCACTTATTTGCCTGGAGTGGCGGAGATGGTATTCAGTGTACAGCAGGCAGGAAAGAGAGGAGCTGCAGAAGAGCCCAAACAGTCTCACAAAAACTTTTCAGGGGTCTTCCAGGGTCAAAGGAACATCACACTCTAACTCAGCATTGTGCTCTAACTGAATTGTTGATGTTCATGTGTTACTCATGGTTCTAAACCCAAATTCACAATCATCAGTGCTACCCACACAGTACTATAACTATGAACTATTAACAGTACGATTAACTATTTGAGCAGCAAAATAGCACATGATTTAGGAACGTGATCATGTGATTTTTCTGCATGCTATTCATAATATTGAAAAAAGTGACGCCACCTTCTTAAGACTCTCGTTTAGAATGGAGATAGAAGTCAGAGAGGAAATTTTGCATGTTAAAATTTGGCACTGGTACTGTAACAGTGCAAAACTGGTTGTGTTATGGATATAATTTGGATACTCCCATCCAAGGTTGGCAGAGAAAGTCAGCAAATGTTGATGATATTCACAACAGTGTATTCTTTACCAACAAAGAAACTTGGCATTACAACTGTACTGATGAAACCAAATCATCTCACAGGGCACTGTGGCCAGCCAGGGTGTTACATATTGCTTTACTCACACAACAGGAGATGTATAGCCCATCTGTATGTGTGTGTTCGTAATACACAGTTTTATCATGCTTTAAATACACAGTTATGAACTAAATAATGTAATATACAAATGAAGTTAAGGATTAATCTGTTACAAAATAACTACTTCTGATTGTATGTCAAAATTAAAAAATTGACAGCAACCATGAATTTGATTACGTTCTATTAAGAAAATTAATTTGAATATACAGTAGTTCCAGGAAACACAGGTCATCTATAGAGAAGACCTGGGGCAGCAATTAAACATCCATCTTCTTTGATGGTGTTAGTACTAACCTTTTGTATGCATTGTGGCTGCAATGTCGCCACCTGCTGGACCGGAGTGTGACCAAGCACACTACTAAACACAAGTGCTGCAGTTTTAATTTTGTTCCATTAACTCTACATTTTTCCTAACATATGCCTACAGGGAAAAGTACACTGATGACATGACTTATATTCAACATAAACTTGGGAAATGGAAAACCAAAATTAAAACAAGGTGAATACCTACTGTGTTGGAACATTGGAACAATCTGACATCAATACTACAATATTATCATTCCAAGCATTTCAGAGTGATTTAATTTTGAAAACACATATTTAAACATATGGTTCCAAATATAATTATCTGTATCCAACACATTAAAATAATGTGCCTGTTCAATTTACTGCAAGCTTTATTTACTGATGTTACATAATTAAATATTTAGACAGGGATTACAAATAAGAGAACCAGACATTGATTACAAATTAAGAGACCCAACAAAACAATGCAGGTGTATTGTTGCTGTTCATTAAATGGAAGATTACAATAACATCTTTAACAGATTTACATGTGAGCTAAGTGACCCATATCTCTCTGTGGTGTGATATATCACTTGGCACTACCACACATCTCCAGCTAAAACTTCACACCTACTAGAAAAAATAAGCACATAGTTTTTGTCTTTGGATTACCTCCTGTTTGTTGTCTCCCAAAGCCGAGAATGCTTGAACACAGTCTTCCAATCGGACCTTGCTTGCTGTGGTTCTCCAGAGCAGGTATTCAAAAAGTCATAAATGTGTGTTTCAGGAGCCCAAGGAATGCTTGAGCACCCGTTGGAGAGGTAAGAGGTATTGTTCTGTACAGGGAATGTTTCCATGGAGACCTGGATCCAGTGAGGCTGTCTTTCATCAATAAATTGCACGCGTGTGCACATCAAAGGTACATAGCAATCAATCCATGTGTCTCAGTTGAGCACATTACTAGTTCACTTTGTCATTGGTCTGGTCTCAATAGAGCTTCATGACATTCTATGACAGTCTCATATGTGGAAGCAGGGTCCATCACCTGTTCTCCTTTTCATAGTCTTAATATATTTCACAATATAAAAGCACACAAAAGTAATTAAATATTTTTGTTTTGTTGTAAATACTAATCATTTTAACCAATATACAAAATTTGCTTACCATGAGTTCAGCAGGGCCCATTGGCAAACTATGACACACAGTCCAGAGTAACGAGACACTCTTGGCTTTATTATATTAACAGCTGCACAGGAATCATAATCTCAAATTAAATAGCTGCATAGTTTAAGCAGCATGGTTTAAGACATCCTAATGTTGAAAAGAAGGATGGTTCATAATATAACAATTAAAGCACTCACGAGTGGTATAGTTAACTTGCGCTACTTGAGAGGAAGGCCATGCCATTAGTTGGGGTCTTTGTCTACAGTGAAGAGGCACTTGTTGCATTTGATGTCACCCTCAAGATTCATAGTTGATCTGCAACCTTTACCATCATAAAGACAGATCTAACAAACAAGCAGGCTGCCTTGATTTCATATACTTAAATATCAATCACTGGAAAAGTGATGCACAAAAAAAGGGCCAGGTACTCATTAAATTGAGCACTTTGAGCCATCTTCCATGTTAATGCCACTATATTCCATATTTTTCTCCTACCTGTCATTCAATGGTAATTTAGAACATTTGGAAAACAGAAGCCATGCTAGTTGCTTCCAAATCCACACCCTCCTCACCAAAAATGTTGATGGGTTCTCCATTCTCCCATGTTCAAAACCCCCAAACCTCAACACATGCTCCAAACGACCTGATATAAAGGTAGAAAGCTGGACATCAATGAGTGTTATTTACAGCTACAACAAAAAAAAATAAACTCATTAAAACAACTGGATTTCAAATGGATCACATTATCTTTTGGATTGAATCAAAACCACACAGTTTTTTTTCAGGTTCATGTTTAGTGTCTTGTCTTGGATGATGCAGTTGGTTTGATTTCATATGGGAGTTGAGAAACAGCTACCACACCACAACACTGGCCAGCCAGGCCAGCGGGCACATGGGCAAGCGGCTGATGGATCAGAGGAGTCACTTCTCCATGATGAAGGGGAGAACATCATGCCCAAGCACCACCCACAATCATCAGAATAGTTAGAGGTCTATTCAGGATTATTGGCCAAATCATTACATGGAGAATCAGGGTGAATTAGCTGGATACATTCTGTGAAAATCCTAAACTCATGCAATACTGAAAATGAAGATGCGTTTATTGAATGCAATGCTGTGCATCTTATGTGACATCTTCATCATGGAATTATCCATTATTTGCTTATTCATTACAAGTCTACTGTTTCAAAGCCATTCAGCTTATTTTTGCTGCCTATAGCTTCTTCCTGTAGCAAAGGCATAAAATACAAAATACAAAGCAATAAAACAAATTTTATGAAGAATCTCATTTGAGAATAATAATTCATAAAATGGAAACTAGTCCAGCCTACAAATAACTTGTAATAACTCAACAACCCACAGCCCTCTACTTTTTTCAATCCAAAAACATTAAATCGAACGCTTTGCTTCTTTCTAGTGCTCTGATATTAAAACCACACATATAATTAAATGCTTCTTTTCTTTTTTTTCTAGAAAATAATAGTATTGGTTATGTATCATTGATTAAAAGCAGTCCCACTGAGAAAGAAATTGGGGGCATTTCTGAACAGCTCAACATTTATAATAATATATAGAAGGACTGGATACATGACACAACCCATGGCTTTAGGCACAGACAGGGTTCTGGTATGAAAGTGAACAAGACAATTTGAAGCATTAAAACAAATATATATGTGAAAGATTTTAGGGTCAAAGAGCAGATGCGTCACACAGTCCTAAATATCTTCAGCAAGCTACACAGCAGCATTAGATGAAGACTATGGAGGATCTAAGCCTTTCACTGCAATCAAAACCAGATGCAAATGAACACGGGGGCTGAAGGCTCACCCACATGGCATAGAATGCATGCCCTCACAAACACAGTTCAAGTCCTGCCATCTTAGGAAAAAATCCTTCTTGTGGGAAGTATGTAGTTCTTTATGCAGGGAGCCAGAGAGAAGTGACTGGTGTCTGAAAAGGATTAAAGAAAGATGTTTGTGTGATTACACACAGTCTTGCCCTCTGGTGACATTAAAACGGCTGTATTCTCAGACATTACTGTGCATTACAAATGAAATGTGAGAATATGGCATTACATCTGAAACCAAGGACAAAACCTTTGACACCAGGGAAAGCTGCTGTTTACAAAAGCAACAAGGAGGTAACATCTCAAAGGTAGAGCAAAAATCACCTGTAATTTGACTTGAGTAACTACAAAAAGAAAAGATAGCTATCACACCTTGACTAAAGAAATGAAAGCTCAGCTCAGTCCCTCATATGCTTTGATGGGCCCTGGTATTTTTTATAACATTCCTCTGGATATCAGAATGAATGCTATTGAGGGGAAAAAGTTAAATATATTTACAGATTAAAAATATGTAAACTAATGATCATAATATTATCAATAATTATCAAATATTGAAATAATTAATAATAAAATAAATCTAACACATCCAGATCCACCCATTTTCTACCATTGATAAAAAGCTGTTTAAAAACAACGCCATATTTAAATTAATCAGTTAATTTCCTTTTTAATTCATTCAAAGATTGATATTTAACTCATGTGCAATTTTATTTTTACATGCCCAATTTTATTTTGAAAGTCTTGTGTCCACCTGGAAAGAGCAATGGAATGGGACAAAATGAAATGGAATAATCACTGTGTTGATCTGGCTTACATGTAAGTAAATACAAATTGTGCTCAAGGAAGGGAAAACATTGTGGTGAATGCAAATACGCGTTTCTGAAAAATAACAAACACCACATCAACATCGAACATTAGAGTAAGAGTGCCCACCCTTTCTGTTAAAAACCACTGATATTCCTCTGGGAGAACTTTTAATAACTCATGGGTATCTTGTGATTTGTGGTTTTTCAGTACCTTTGAAAAGGTCATCTAAACTATTGGGACACAGGATTGTATGATCATTTGTTGATCTATGGTCAGTTTTACACCGGTCTATGTTATGGTTAGAGCTGAAAAAGTAATTTCTAGATCAGCTACTGAGGATAGACACCCTTGGTCTTGTGTCTTCAAAAAAGGTACGCAAATGACTCACCTCCTGTCTGCTGGATTGCACTCACTCCAAGTGCTATGAAGGCAAGAGGAGCTGGTATGCATGCAGCTCAGTTCTCCAGTAAGACCTAACAAATATTTCAGAGAGAAAGATAGAGACAGAAAGAGAATAAGAGTGGAAGACAGAACAGGCGCTCACAGCATGGCTACAGGACTCTACCCTGAGTGCAGAACACAGTATGCTCAATTTCACAGGTGTTCCTTTCTGTCATTTTCGCCAGCAAAGGAAGTAGATCTGGGGAACCCGAAAGCTCTTAATCCCCAAGGGTCAGTGGTAGGACAGAAAATGTGTCTAAACAATGGATTATGGAAAGGCATGCTCACAAACCTCTCCACTGCCTATATCAATTTGGCTTTAATCCAGTCCAAAGAATATGGAAAGTGTTATATTATTTCTTGTTCAGCACAACTGCAGCAGCATCAAATAGACAGCTGACATTTCAAGGAAAACCAGCTTTCAGTTGCATCTTACCACACAAAGGCACCAATCAACAACGTATTTGAATAAAACTAACTAAACATAACTGCCATACTTCAGAATATGAATTGCAATCAAGACTTACAAAGACAGCTGTCCTTCCCCTTACATTGAAAAATTAATTCATTTAACACTGAAAGCTCAAATACCTCAAATAATCTCCAGTGATGTTAAATGGAGTGAGGCAATTAAAAAAAAATGGGTCCCCTAAAAATACAGACTGAAGCAGCCATTAGTTACCTCAGATATGTCAACAATGACTTTGAGATATTGACATCTTATATACTACTCCGTAAGGGTGTATGTGAATGATATTTTTATTCACAAATTCAATTGTCAGCTTCAGATGATCCATCCAAAAACAGAACAATGCAATGAGCAAACAAACTCATTAAAGAGATTTTGGACACATGCTCTCTCCTTACAGTCTCAATTTAATGCTTTTTCCATTTTCCACCAACACTGTTTTGACAAGACAACAATAAAAAAAAGATGCAGAAATTCCAATAGACTCAAGAGAACACCAAGAGAACAGTGCCCAACACATATGTGACAAAGAACCTAAAACCAATTATTAGTGCTACTTTCCAATAAATAGCCTGAAAAACATGGGCTTCCTTTTTAGAGGGTAACCAAAAAAATCAACCCTTCTAGTGTAATAGTAATAGTCAAGTAGAGTCCATGTTTTTTATTTTAACTTAGCCTGTCCTTGGCCGTTAAAAAAACAGTTAGTTTATTTTGTCTTGATTTACCTTGTGGAAAGAAAGAAAACATTCTCAGGGACAGAAACAATATTTACAATCAACACATTTCCAGTATTGCTGAGAAAGTATATCATTTATTCAAACGGGATACTATAGGGTAAGCCATTTGTGAACATGAATTCAGTCAAAGCATGCTAAAAGCAAATACAGTTATACAAACATACCTCAAAAGGTGTCATTAATGCATTGATAAACATCACTAAAATGAAATGTAGGTTTGCAGGATTTCAGGCTTTTGCGACTGGTGGGAGCTGACACAACCTGTGAGCCAAACTGCTGAGCACAAAGTCACATTAAGCAGCACCAAGGCCAACAATGCTTTGTGGTGTGCCCCCAGTTTTGGTGCGATACAGATTCACTGCAAATACACCTGACTGCTTTAATAATATTAAAAGGAAATCAATCAATTAAAGTAAAACACTGTTTTGTAAAAGTGAAAAATACAGACATAGCACAAAACGTTTAAATAACACTTCTGGCTGGCATGCCTTCTCACGTACTGTACACAATTTGGAATTCTTCTAGAAAATACATAATGACAGACAATGAGCACTCACAACAATCTATTATAACAGAGGTTCTTGTCAATTTCATTTCTTTTCAAGGTCAGTGTCTCCTTTAATATTTTCTTTCTCCTTTGTTGAATATGTTTGTTGTGTTGCAGTTGTGCAACGTGCATAGCAATAACCCTACAGGGCACAGCTTTTAAGACTGAAAATTGTAATATCTTTGGTAGTGTCAGTAAATAACAAAATATCACAAAGCTGTGAAATGTGGTCAAAAGCATGTTGTATTTTGATGATTGTCACCTAGTAACAAGCAGTAAATAAAAAGCCCAACTGTAGCTTTTTAGGTATATTTAAATACTATGGGTCAAATATTTCATTCAGTGAAAAAATCTGCATGTATGTAAACTAAATCTGAAACTGCAAAATATTATAACAATCCTTGCACGAGTAGCACACTGTTTAGTGACAATGATGTATTCCTCTGACTGGAGTTCGGAATTATTTAAATATGTAAGTACAGGTTCTGGACATAAAAGTACCTTTTTAATAAAAAACTGGATCTTACGGAGCATATGGAAAAGGTGGGGGAGTCTGATCACGATTATTACATGGCATGTTATTTTTATAGTGATAGATATGACTGGTGAGGACAGGATAAGTGTTTCTGCTTAACAATAAATCTGCTGCTGAAGCATTTCAAACAGACATGCCCACATCTAGAACTACATTTTAGGTTTTTATATTTCAATGACTAAAACGTTTTTCATAAAAATCTTTTTGAAATGTAAAAATCCCCTACTGGGTAACAATAATGTTTATATACTGCGCCAAGTGGTGACGGAGGCTTGGATGGATACATTGTAGCTGTGCTCCCGCAAACAGCCCTACTTCTTTGCCAGCCAATCAAGATTTGAAGCCTGAAGCAAACGATTGACAGGCTGTGTTGTCCTGGAAACAAAGACAGCTGTCATATCCTTTTAATCAACATTCCTGTATTTGGTAAAAAGGTTGTAGAGCACCCTCAGTGTTGACTTCAGGTCACAGTTCACAATATCTGCCAAGAGAAAAGACAAACACAGAATGCTTACACTCTCAACCCAGTAATTTCAATGCTCCTACACTCACCTGGGATGTATCTGAAATAAAAACATTGCCAACATTTGGAAATGGTATAACATTTTACATATGGCAACTGTTTTCAGTATGACACCCTTTATCAAGTGACTAATATTATTGCTTGATTCAATGCCTCCCACCAACTTAATGGAGCTAACATTCCCACCCCATGTCACACCCATTCTATACCAAAGGGGTGTAGAAATCTATTAGGGTACATGGGACGTTCAGTACATATGGACATTGGAAATGCAAAATACCATCCTTAAAACATAACATATCTTTACAAGAGACACTAAATGTGCTTCATGATTCACAACCAAAATAGATAGTCACTACTAGACCACTGGTGGTAAAGAGAGCTGGAGACAAACACTAACGTTGGTACAATACACATGCAGTTGTTTTGACAAGCTAACAAAATTTTACGTCCATATGTGGTTATGTGTGGTTACACTGACATTAGGGGTGGGTTACAGAAAATGTCTTTAAAAATCATATCTTTGGAAAGTTTGGGAAATGTTTTACAATACAGCTAACCCTAGATGTAGAAATATGGACAAGCCATGCTGACGTTATGTATGGAGTACTTCTATAACCATCTACTAAGTCTGCTGTAAACAGGCAACTGTAGTCTGTAATTGTGCACTCATAGGCACTGATGTAGCATTAAAACCAACAGACAACAGTATAGCCAAATGGCACAACTCATATGGTTCATATGGGTCTACTTACAAGCAAGAAAAAACAACACTGCATTTATCATTTGTAAAGACTTCCCCCTTCACTTCAATCTTACTATAATCGGGGTTTATGCTTTAGATATCAGTGTTAAATATAGAATGCTTGAAACAACAACATGCTGAAGTAATAGAAATCTGGTTATGCGGAGATGAAACAATTCATACCGCAAGAGTGAGAGGGGAGAGGGTGGAAAAATACTGACAGATGTTGCATGAAATGAATAAAACCACAATTCAAGGATGACAGACGCATATTACCACTGATATGGTTTGATGCTAACGACTGATTAAAACTGATTCAAACATATCAAAACCATTCTTAAATAGGGGAAGGAGCGCTGAGTGTGGCTGTCATAAGATATTCATCTGAGTAAATTATCTTAAGACACCTAATGGATATGCTCTTTTTATGCTTCTTGTACAGTCTTCAAAATTATGAAGACATAGTTATTTCAACAAACTGAATGGATTTCAGCCGGAGTTTATACTCTGCCACTATAAATTCCATTACGATCCAAGTTATGACAACAATGTAAATGAAGAAATGTTTAGATTCTATCCACAGAGTACAGCAGAGAGAACAGAATGGGGAAACTATACAAAAATACAAAGACGAATCCCGACAGCATGGATGCAAACATAAGCACACATCACACCAAAAGAAAAGTGTAGTAACTGACAAGTGCTGAATACAAAACACTAAGACACAAATGCACATAAAGAGACACATAGATTAAAAGAAATATGTACAAAACGTACAAAGAAGCGAATAAATACTGACACAAATACAGCAAACACATCAATAGCATAAGCACAAATACCAAATATAGAACAAAACCAAACATAAAATAAATACTGAAAGCATATATACTGAAAGTGAAACAAGGTTGAAAAGAACATTTATAAATGTTCTTAAGCCTACACTATATCTACATTTCTTTGGCTCAGAACTTTATTGGCATTGAAACTACAACACATCTTTTCATTGCATTCAGATTCACAACATCCAAGAAGCTTTTTTTGGCTTTAAAAGCTTCCATCCCAACAGACCACTTAAGATCTCTGCAATGGCCTTGAAAATAACTACTTTTCCATTTAGGCAGGAAAGCAGTGAAAACTTCATTCACTCCCAGGTTTTCCCCATCAAAAATACATTGCAAATGATATTCTTTATTTATAATACTATTTTACACTGTGTCTGAAGTTAAAAGGGAGGTCAGGAGTTAAAAGCAATTACTCTGGTTATGAATTCAGTGTTAATTCAGCAATCTCAATAACCAGTTTTAAATGGTTAGAGTAACAATCAAACCTATACACAGTATTATGGCTAGTCTTCAAAGGCTTGCTAGGAATAATGTTAAGTATTTGTGTGAGTGTCCATAATTTGGTTTTCAGCGAAATGATGTGTGCCACAGTTCAGAATTAAATCCTAACCAGACTGTGGAGTATATCGACACATCGCACATAATCACCCATGCCACTGCCTAAAGAGTGAGGGTATGAAACAGCAGGGTAATACCCATCTCACTGTTTGGTTGTTCTGGTACCTATGGTCAGTCAGCACAAGTGCAAAATCCTATGAGGCAATTGACCATGCCACAGAGCCAGTAAGGGAAGCAGCAGCAAGCCTCTTTAAGGAGAGTGAGGTCTTGTCTGCTGTATGTTCTTATATGCATCCTCAACAGTTAGATGGTGTTACAGAAATATGATGAACTTAAAGAAACAGCTACACAGGAGAAGAAAAATGGATACAGAACATTGTTAAATGTTGTAAAAAGTTGCAAAATGCTAGCAAAAATAGGACATGTCCATGAAAATGTATGCAACCATGAAAAAGAAGCAGCTTCAGTCATACCCTCAGGTCTGGGTTTAGGTTTCTCCAGGCCCCCGTCCTGCATCAGCTCAAAGGAGAATGACACATTGTGAACCTGCATGACAAAGACACCTGGATCACATTATGTTACATGACATACCAGGGATCTATGTGGGAGAGATGCACCAGTGCTGTATTTCACAGTTACCTGTTCAGTCCTCATTTTGGGAATTTAGAAAATACACCCTATCTCATGCATCCTGCAGCCAGGGTAGTTCTAATCTATGTTCATGAAATGAAGCTTCAATCAAGGGTAAGTTATGGGCAAAAAAGAAACACACACACACGTACAGCATGTAAACTTAAAGGGGGGCTCAGACAGTGAAAGGGACACAATTTTGATTTTTATTATCATACAGCACATTTTACACCTATATCAAAGTGTACTTGGGCAGTAAAAGAAATCAAGTTTCCAATGGCAGGGAAAAAAGCCTTCACTGTGACCTTAGTTGTGCTGGGAGACAGTTCTGGAGAGTGGCACAGTGTTTGAGAAAGTGCATTAGAACTATAAAGTGATGTTGGCGCATCCGTCCACGGCCAAATGCCGCCTCCTGTTCACGACCTGTTACCTGCCGTCTGCGGAACATAGTGTTCCCCATTACCATATATGAGCCATCACATGCTAATGTATTTGCCTTAAACTGTATAAATGTTAACCACACGATGTAATCTTTGAACATTTTGCTCCATGCTTGTGTTCCCGCGGCCGGCTGTGTAAGTAAAGTATCTGTCTTCAACTGTGAACATGGGATCCGTCTCTTTATTAACAACAAGGTTGTTTTCACTCATTTTGAGAATTTTCTTATTTACTAACAGCTGGAAGAGGTCCCTGAAGATAAGGGGAATGAGAACTACTGGCTTTTTAACTTGAGATCATACCTAGGCTCCTTCAACTTCTGAGTGCAGAGATCAATCTGCCACACAAGTTTCCAAAAACTTTTCAAGGTAGAAGGGCTATTTTTCATTTAAGACTATATATGTTATGATTGGAAACTGGAGTACAGCCCAGCTACCAGGTGTCACTCTCAACAGGCAACAGAAATTATTATGGTTCAAACATAAAGGCCTCAAATTTTTTTGACGCCAGCAAAGACTGACAACAGTTTAGATAAGACATAAAACCTCCAATTATTTTTTTTTTTGTTTTTCAGGATTTAATGTACTAAGTGAAATAATATCATATCCAATTGTTATGACCCAATTTACAAATAAGAACAAATGTACGTAACCTGTATGTTATCTTGAAATTTTGTAATATGTGCTGATTGGTAAATAACATAACAGAACTTTATTGGAAAATCTTAAAAAATAAAACCTGACATGCTGTGAGAAAAAATGATGCATTGCAATTGATCAACTAAGTTTAGAAAACAACTTAAACACAAACGTGCTGTTGTGGAGTGTTAAGTTGTTATGTTAACTCAGGCTTACAGAAATGGAGATAGCTGAGGACTCTGGGTAATGCAGATGTGTCACACTGCACATATACATACATGCATACACACACACGAATGGACGCACAAACATGCAAGCACATCCACACATAGATATGCACACACTCACTTATCTGTCCTCCCAGGGGGCCCACCCCAACAGACAGCTGCAGATCTCTGTAACAGCCTTGAAAATAACTACCTTTCCAATTGAACAGGAAAGCAACATAAAACTGCACTCACTGTTTTTCTGTTCATAGTGACATTGCTAATGATGTTTTATAGTTATAATGCTACTATTTTGTACTGTATTGGATGTTAAATGGGAGTTTAAAGCAATGGCTCTGATTATGAATTCTGTGTTTACTCAATCAGTTCAATAATCAGTTTCAAATGGTTAATAACAAAGGTCAGGTTCATTAAAACCCACACGCACATTTGCACACATACAGACGCACACTCACTAACTCATATCACTGTTTCCCACCGCCGCATTTAAAGGCTGCCCAATGAGCCTGCATCAGCACTTCAGATCGCACTGCCCTTTCTGCCACGTCTGATGAGTAAACACTTAGATGTAGATCAAATGGGATGAAGGCGTACGTGGGGGAACTCCAAAAGTAAGTGTCAGAGAAACTTCAAAATGATATTCTGCTCTTGTACTCTCATCCTTCCATTTCTTTGCACTAATGTCCCCACCCTCCTTTGATCTTCCTAAAATAATCTCTCTGTCTCCCTGTGTTAATCTCTCTTAATCCCCCATGATAATCTCCCTGTCAACCTGTGCTTGTCTCTTTTTGTTAATCTTCCTTTCAACTTCTGCTATTCTGTCTGTGCTAATCTACCTGTGTTAATCTTCCAGACACTCTGTGCGGATCTCTCAGACTCAATCTCCCTTTCATCCTTTGCTAGTCTCTCTGTGTTAATCTCCTAGTCCCTCTGTGCAGTGTTCTCTGTTTTAATGTCCCTTTTATGCTGTGCTAGTTTCTCTGTGTTAATCTCCATGCCCCTGTGCCAATTTATCTGTTATTCACACTGTCCCATGTCTGTTTCCAATAACCCCCCCATACTTAATCATTTCCTAGGCTATTGTGTACCTTTTGGTCAAAGTTTTCAGGAGTGAGGAAGAAGTTGTACAGGGGCACAAAGTACCCCTCCAGCAGTCCCATCAGCAGCACCAAGTACACCCCATCTGCAAACTGGGGGAAAAGAAAACCATGACAATCAGCCCAGTTTATCCTCTGAAGATCCCCATGGTCAACTGGCCCAATTCCAATGTCAATGGGTCCACATGATAATTCAGTGGAAATGGCCTTTTTATTTTCAAATGATATACAAAACAAATATACTGACAGGTATTAACCAAGCAACAACTTTGGCAACCACTAATAACCAGAGCACAGCGAATAAGTTAATTCTTATAATTTACTGACAACTGACTGTCCATATACCCTCTGCTAGCAATGCAACTTGCAGTTGTATAAATGTGAATGCCAACAATTTTGGAAAGATTGTTGAAGAAATGCATCTATATACCACACTGCCATGTGTAGCACATAGACGCAATTTAGATTTCTTGTTTTGGCTAAGAAATGTTTAACTGTATGAATAATTTGGTAATTTCTTGGTAAAATGCTGGAGCTTAATTACTTCTTATTTTTGCATTTCACAAGAAAATCACTACATGGTTGAATACCTTTCATTATCAGCACGGTTTACTTTACAGCAGCACTCGTTTGTACCTGCGTGTCGAGTTCAGACACCTCCAGATTGAGCTTGTTTAAGTGCTTGTTCACAAAAGTGATCAGAGTCTGGAAAACAGACAGACATCGAAGTCACTCAGAAAAAATGGCTGTGTGGTTGAACATTTCATTGCTCATTAAGAGTAAAGCTCTACCTTTTTCACAACATTGAGCTTGTCAGGTGCGTGGTCAAACAGGGTGTCAAAGGCATCGCGCTCTGATAAAGAGGAGACAGAGAATTCCTACTCGTGACACGTAAGCTGTATGGCTGTGGACACTGGGAAATATCACAGCTCAGAGTACAGTAATATATGATATAACAGAAAGACATATAAACATCATTCACAGTTTACAGTACTGCACGTATTAAGCATGCCTTAATAAGATGCTACTATAAAACAGAATATTAATGCATTGCAAATGTACTAAGCCTAACTAAACTAAAAATGCTGAACTGAGAAACCAGTGAAATTTAAAATCAAATAAGTGAAAAACAACAGACCATGTCTTCCGGATAAAGCCCTGCAGGACAGAAGAAAATGAAGTGCTCAGTTAACACCACAGCCAGTAAATTCTCAACAAATATCAACATTAAAACAGAAAACAAAAAATGACAAATTCAATTATGTGGCCTATACTTGGAAACAAAGCTTTTAGATGTGCTTGTTTTAAATGAATATTAATTGGTTGCAGATGCCAGAGATGCAGAGAGACAAAGGATGTGGGGTTTGGTTCACTGGCTGAGGGTCCCTCCCAGGGCAGTTTGACTGGATGGGCTCGGTGGGAGGAGAGCATTTATGGGGGTGGATCATCTGTCCAGCAGCCCTGTCTCCACATGGTTCAATCTGCCCCAGTACAACAGATGCATGTTTCTACAGCTGCTGCTGATGGCATGGCAACAGCGCGGTGCCCCTGCTTATCTCGCCGGCAGACTCGTGCCTGTTGGACCGCTGTTAAATGGCTGCAGGTTCACAAAGCTGTCGTGAGCCGGCAGAGTGGGCCTGTGCATCGGCCCAGTGCTTCCTGTACCAGATTTACATCTCTCACACCTACCCCATCCCTTGTTGCCCCTGTGACTACTTTACCCTGTCACAAACAAAAACAGCATGCCATAATTTGTTTCTTCGTTTTTTTCATCTTGCTTTTGTTACATTACAGATTTTTTAAATAAATGGCCATGTATTTTCTTTTTAAATTACTATGCTGTTTAGTCAAATTTAGCTGAAATCACTCTCTAAAAAACAAATGATTGGCCTGTTTTGACTCATCTTCCTAAAAGCTGTGTGTGTGTGTGGGCGTGTGAATTTGTGTTTTATTTTGTGTGTCTGTGTGGGTGTTGGTGTGTTTGTGTGTGCGTGGCATTTGGGTTCCCAGTTGTGTGAAAATTTATATAAACATGAACTAAAATCTGTTTCACATCTGTGTGATAGGCAAAAAGCAGGAGCATACATAATACCACTCATTTTACAATACTTTATGTCAGTTAGTTTATCTGTCTCCATATTTGGGGTTCTGCCATCTCTCTCATCAGCCCCTGTGTGCCTCAACCACCAAGGGCTTCAGTTTCCTACCCACATGTGTTCGTTTAAGCAGAGTGGCCAATGACGACAGTGCTGACATACTCAGTGTTTCCTGTGATCTCCTCTTGAATTTGCCGAGACTGCAGAATTCCCTCACGCTTCTGTGGGAAAACAGAGAATGTGGCTAAATAACGGAAAATAGTGGTGGGAACAATCAGTTTTCTAAACATCCCAGCTTTCCCTAAAGTACTGGAATTTTGTGATCCCAGAAGGCTGGTGTCATTCCATTTTGGATTACTGGGAATCAAGCTAAAGGTTGAAAAAATAGTACTCAGAAAGGAAGTTTGTCTGTTAAGCGTTACCAGAGACCAGAGATAACATTCCTTTCAGTTATAAACTTCTGTAGAAAACAGGAAAACGCAGGATACAACAGAGCACAAATGAAGTTGTGGTACTGTGATAGATGATGAGCAGTTACAACTGCTGGTGGCAACATTAAAGGTGGCTACATTGGCTAGTGACTTTTCATTCCCTTTCAAAATAAAACTGAAAACAAGATATCAGTAACAGTGAAAACTAAAGGTTAAAAATCTCTCCACTTAAAGGAACAGCTGACCTAAGGATGGCATCAACACACACCTGAGCCTCAAGAGTGTGACTGGAGCCATGGCTACCACAAAATATGGTCCTGGTTTCTTTCGGTGACAACAGAAAGCTCTGATAGTGCCACCTCTCAAGATCACATCAGCATACACCATAAGGCAGATAAACAACAGGTGCCAAAATCAAATTTGACAAATGCCTCTTCAAAAAGAAATGAATATGATTACCTGGACAACAACAACCTGAATAGACACATGATCTGGGAGTCTGATGGGGGCTCGAAAATGCTGGGACAGTGCCACCAGCAGGTGAAGAATGGCCACCACACTCTTCGCGTGGACCGCTGGAAAAACAGGTACAGAGCAATAGAAAGAAAGCATGACAGAGATGATTCTGTTTTTCTCTACTGTGTTGATCTTTCAAATGCTGTTCTTCATGAAAAATCATACACTGACTACAGGTATAGTTATGAATCGTAGGCTTTTCCTATGCATCTGTTCAACTTCAGACTTATTTTTCTCCTCTGTTCCTTGATTCTCATAATTGGGATGGTCAGGTCTCTCTTCAAGGCCGCCAAGTCTAGCTTTCATTTCAGTGTGTGAGCCACCAGATATCAGCTCCAATCACAGAAAGACACCCCTGGGTGTCCTTAAGACTGCTGATATAAAATGCCCTACAAATGCAATAATCACTAACACAACAAACAAAATACTCTTTAAAATATGATTCAGCCATAAAAGAAAATGACTGGAGTATTTGCCAGCAAAAACAGATCTGCTCAAAAAAAGATGTGTTTAAAACAATCCTATTGAATTTCAATATTTACCTTCAATTTGGAGGAACAAAAGAGCAAAGGATAATCTTGCAACATCAAAATTTCAGTGGCTTAAAGAACACTAGCAATGAACAATGAAAGCCTATAAAGCCTGTTTATAAGCCCCACCCCCCACAGCACACACGCACGCACGCACGCACACACACACACAAAATGCAAGTGAATCCACATCGCCCCGTAAAATCCAGCAGCCATTTTGAAAAACAAACTTGTTTTTCACTCAACAGTTCAAATTTTTTGAGAAGTTCAAGACAAAGTACCTACTTTCTGACAGACATTGTTGGAGAGAGGTGTGTGTGTTGGTAAGATGTTTGTATTCATTCACATTAATACAAGAAGGTTGTGCAGGTCACAGGCACCATAATGCACTGGAGGTGAGCTTCGGTTGTGCACAGCACCGAACACCTGTGGTGGTAATCCACACACTCACAGTCCACGTTCCACTTGACATTCCTGGGTGAGACGCGCAGGGTGTCATTGATCTTCTCCAGCACAGTCTGGAGCTTCTGTTTCTGGGCAATCTCTGACTGTGTAACCTCGGCAACGTTCAGCTTCTCCCCCTCCAGTTTTTCTGTGGCAAGAGAGAAGTTGAATGGAATTCATACCTGGGAGAACAGCATGAACCAAGGGAGGGATTTATATTACAAAATAATTTTAAAAGCTGGATACAAGACATTAAGTGATTACCTTTATTGGCATAGCTGTCAAATTTCTACCAAACAGGACAAATTGCTATCGAAAAAATATCGAAAGCATATCGAAAAATAAAATAAGTGTATTATTTCAATAAATGTTTTATACCGGTACCAATGCACAGCTCAGTTGATCATGGCTGTCCTAAGGTAGACAGCCATTTAAATAAAATTGAAATTCACTCCAAAATTACTAAACTACAACACATTCATTTAATTTAGCAATGTACTAAAAAACACTGACACGTATCTCTAAGAGTAAAGGAAGTTAAGGTAGGTGCGCACTGCATTGTTTTAGATAGGGACAATATTTCATGCACTCTCAAGGACAGGGAGATAATGACCTATTTTCTACGACTTTTTAAGGACTTTGAAGGCTTAAAGAGTGTTTGTGGATTTCCAGAAAAATACAGTATGAACTTTTGAAGCAGTGGTACTCTGAACAGAGATCCTAACCAAAGAGCTTCTGGAGAACCTGCCCGTCATAGAGATCTTCTGCCAGGTCTTTAACAATGATTCTCTCCCCAACCAGTACATCATTGATCCAGTCTATAAGCACCTGCACCAAACACAGACACAATATGATATTACCCCATCATGCAAAGAGAAACAGACCACTAAGTCCAGAAAGACCAAAGTGAAACTTAGGAATTAGAAGTAATTTGCATGGTTTTTCATACTAGAAAATGTGTTCTATATATTATAACAAATATACCCCCTTATATTAATTTTTGATTTTATCTCATGTAAAACTGTTTCCATGAAACATAAATAGCTTTAAGACTAATCCTGTGATTAACATTTTAACACCCTGTGAAAATTGACATTTTCAATCATACAATCATGTGTCAACCACCAGATTTTGAAGTACATAAGTCTGTTTGTGTGGGAATCAAGCTAAAGGTTGAAAAAATAGTACTCAGAAAGGAAGCTTGTCTGTTAAGCATTACTAGAGACCAGAGATAACATTCCTTTCAGTTATAAACATCTGTAGAAAACAGGAAAACGCAGGATACAACAGAGCACAAATGAAGTTGTGGTACTGTGATAGGTGATGAGCAGCTACAACAGAGTGGCAACATTAAAGGTGGCTACATTGGCCCACCATGACTAGAGCAATCACCTCACTGCTACTGACTGACACTAGTGCAATCAGAGACATGACACAAAAATCTTACCTTCAGCAGCTCCTGCAGTTTAGGGTCATTCCTGGAGTTAGGGTCAACCATGGTGCGGACTTCATTTTCCTCTGTGGAAATAGGAGAGAGAGGGAGAGAAAGACAGACACTGAGATGGTTGGAGATTCCAGAGGTTTATAATGAGCACTAAGAGTGAATGACATGAAACTGTGCACAAAGATAAAACAGTATGTTGATTACACATAGGTTAGAGGCTGTACCTAGCATGGTGTCCTCAGGGTCGATCTCAAAGGGAATGGGGCTGAGGGGCAGGTTGATGGCATTCATGCCCTCCTCCTGGAGCTCCGACACTATGGAAGAGAAAGACAGCTTCAGCAGAGACTACATAAACTGATTGCCCAGGCTCCACTTAGCTAAGGCCCTACCACAGCTGCTCTTAACCTTTCCTGGTTCTTGCCACAGTGGTTTGGGAAGCCATGCTAAAGTAGCTATTTGTTATCTACACATAAGGGTTTTGATGAGGAGCATACATCTTTTCTCCTATGGCAAAATTGTTCTTAAGGAAGGGGAAAAAAAACAGGCCACCAGGATAAACTTCACTTTCAGTCTAACTAAATTTACAGTCTAATGCTTGCATCAAAAACTGACATCATCAAACCCAAAGATCTGCTGTGGGTGTGATGCTATCCAAAACTGTGACATTGACACAGATAAGAGATAATGCATTAATCCAATCTCTGCTTCCCAGCTAACTGCCCCACAGCAATGGAGCCGGAGGCTTCGAGGCTTTACAATAGGTTACTCCTGTAACCACAGTCCAGGGAAAGTCATGGAGATTGGAACATCCTATATCCCAAGACCGGACTGGTAAGACAAAGGTTTATCAAATTCAATGCAGGCCATTGACTCAGAGCTACCAATGGATTAGGCTGCCTGGTAGACCATTCCATTTTCAGGGCACTGAGGTTATATGAGTATGTAAATACTTATTTCAATTGCATAAAGCAATAACATGCAGCCAGTGCAGACATTAACACAAGTCCAGCCACTGGGCTATACCAAGTATCAACTGAACCAAAGAACTTGAAGCAACGATGTGTGTCACTGCCTATGTCACACGCATAGAAATCTTTCATGAATGCACGCTGCTGGAGAACCCAAGAGGCAACTATGGCTCGAAAGGAATGTGCAGTCAACTCCTCCAGAGGGGTCTGCCAGGACCTCTAAATGCAAGTGAAATAGCCTCTGCAAGGTAATGGCACAGACTACACTGTTAGCCTAAGGTATGTGAACCCAGAGAGTTTGCCATCCAGCACACAATTCTGACATTAAGCACCTGCCATGCAGCTTTCAGCTGCAAGGCCCTGCTGCACAGGAAGCAACATAGGCTCATGAAAGCCAGCTGTCAATTCACTTAATGCAGTGGGGAAATCTTGCCATGCAATGCCAGATTCGAAAGGTATTGAATGAGGATCCAAATGTGTGACTGCATCTGTTAAGCAGTGCCAGCTGACTGAGCTGTAACCTGTTTAGAAAGGTTTGCTCTCTCCCTCCCCCACACTGTACACCCCAGACAGTGGAAGGAGTTCACAAAACATCACATGTAGGTCATGGAAAGCTGCAAGCCAATCACAAACAGATCACAAAATGCTGCTTACCAACAACATGCAAATCAAACAAGCTAGCCAATCATATGTGGCTCCTTCCTCCCATGTCCTGATTTTACATCATACACAGACTGAGGAGTTCACCTGCAGATTCAGTAACACATTGGCTACTGAACAACTACATGCTGGTTTCCATGCCGGTTATTACCAATCTTCAAATGTGTGACAAGACCTGTGTCCACACTTCATTAACCATTATATTAGCCTGAACAACTTGCAATAATGGACAGAAACAAGGTCTAAACAAAATGAATTTCACAAAGCCAGAATGGCAGCACAAACCGCACATTCCGACTGACAGTATACTATCCCATTTAAGGTACAGCGGTCAAACATCCTTCAGAAGTCATTCATATTTGCTCTCATGAAGGGCTGCATGGCATCAGAATAATGTAATTACAGTCATCCCAAATTCAGCAGACGCAGAAGGCTGCTTTGTCCCTGCATTTAAAAGGGTTTGACTGCTAACCAGGAGAAAGCAGCTAATTACTGTCCACTGATTGCATGTGCATACTGAAGCTTTGACCACAGGACTGCGGTGACTAAGTTTTCCGAGTTCTGACTCCATGTCACATGAGTCTCTCTGCAAGCAAAGGCCATCGCAGACCATTTGGTTGCTAAGCGCTGATCGATCCATCAGTACAATCACGTCAATTCCTCCTCTTTCCTCATCACTTCACTGACCTTCTTAGGCATTGTGGGAGTCAGCGGGTGTACAGATAAAAACAAGTATACACACACTGCCCCACACTTGCACTGTGCCTTCTGGAGGAGAGGCTGGTCGCCACTGGAGGAGAGCCAGCTGTGGCGATGCTGAGGAGCAGGCCCATGTGACTATCGGGAGGAGAGCATCCCGTGTCGGATTTCACAGGCATCCTGTGGAGGTCGCTCCCCAGTCAAGTTCACATCCTGTTAATCAACACCACCCCAAACCCTCAGCCTCCTTCCCCTCTGCTTTCATTCACAAGCTGAGGTAGAAGCTGCTATCACATGGAGATGTGAAATTTCAGCCAGATAATAAGTGCTTGAAATGAAGCTACAGAAAGCCAATTGTCCAAAACAAGGAACAGAACATGAACACACACACACAGACAGACACACACACACACGCACAGACAGACAGACAGACAGACAGACAGATACACACACACACACACACACAGTTAAACCACAACCATGTCATGTCTACAAATAGTTCAATGACAATCACTTAATATTTACAGACACATCTGTATGTGTGTGTCTTCATGCCTTTGTGGTTATGTATGTTCATGGGCATGTAGTTGTGCATGTTTGCATGTGAAAGTGTGAACATGACTGTGTGTATGAGTTTGTCTACACATGGGAGTGTGACAGTGTGTGTGTGTGAGCATACATGTGTGTGAGTGTGCGTGCATGTATGCAACACAGAGCTGGCTGCTGAGCTCTTTCCTCCCAGCTTGGTGCAGTGTAGTCCTACCTGGGCACAGTGCAGTCCAGCCAGGGCACAGCGCACTGCATCCCATCATGCCCTCCCCAGAGTTCCCGATGCCTTTTCTTGTTACACACACTCTCACAATCACCACCCTCCCTCCTCTGTCCAATCACCAACCTCCCTCCTCCATCCAATCTCCGCCCTCTTGCCACTGCCCTATCCCAATGTCTCTCTGTGTCCTTTCCTTCCCACTGGTCTGAAAGACAGCACTTCATAACTGAATACGCATTGGCCGTATGGGACAGGAGAAGCTCTCCTTCAAATCAAATCAGTCATGCAGACGTCCTGGTCATTCCCTCCCTTTTACCCAAGTGAAGAGGGCTCAGCTGCTAGCTCCTGGCATTCGGCTGTGGATCCTGATTAATGCAAAGCCATAAAAAACAAGTGCACTCTGGGAATAGAATGAGCCTACTTACTTGTCAGTGGCACAGGGGACTGACATTCATTGAATAGCAGAAAATACACATAAATTAATAATTAATAAAATGAGAGTAATAATCTAACAAATACATTTACTAATAGTAATTCATACTTGTGTAATTCAAATAGTATATTTACATACACACATGTCTAATCTTGTGTGACTTAGCAGCTGTCAAAAAACCTAAACCAGGTATCTGTTCAAATAAATTCTGAAATATCAGAAAAATTCAAAGAACGTTTTAAATTGTACAGGCTTAATGAACAGAATGAGAGGAGAGGCTGAGATCCCTGGATAAGCACATCTGCAGAGGAGCAATGCCATAGATGGTAACTGGGAAGAATCACAGCTGAATGTAAACACAGCAATGTGTGCAATGCTCTGGCCACCTTTAGCAAGATTTACGTCATTGGTCCAAAACGCATCAATTCAGCCTATTTAAGAAGTCTTTCGGTTTACTTAGCAAATTGTAATACTACTCTTTCAACCAAAAATATTACCCCCAAAAAAAAAAAAAAAAACAAAAACAGGCAACTGCATATTAAAAACACTATCCAACACTCACATCTCACATGCACTCTGTTCTACGTTAGAGAGCTTAAGTCTGTCTGTATTAATTGTGTCAGCCCGTTTTTTTATGTGCACACGGAAAGAGAAATTAAAAACACTCACTTTCTTTTATCGTTTGATATTTCCATGATCTGTAAAGATTTTAAAAATACTTTCTCAGGTTAGCTTCAAATGTTCAGATGAAAAAATAATGGATTGCAAATCAGATTTTTACATTATCAAGATAAAGCAAATGTGTGTTGTGGTGATGATATTTAAGATAATAAATGAAAAGTGCACAAAGTAAAGAACATATCGTTCAGCATTTATTTGATGAGAATCTTAGCCTCAGTCTGTAAATAGTGAGAAATCCGTTTATGCTTCATGTGTTTCTTTTAAATTAACAACTTAATTTCAGAATCTGCGACTACACTTTCTACAACATGCTGGCAAAATATGGCTGCGTTCTTACGTCACAGCACTATCGTTTTATTTCAAGATGTCTGGTCACACCCGAACTGTATGAATTGATATTACACTTTGGTTACACTACACCAATGTGTTACATTTCTACAACGTAAAAGACTTTATAAAGGTCTTTATGTAAGCTCCTCTGTTTATATTAGATGCGATGTCAATGTAGTTTGTTTTGCTAATTGCAGTTATTTTCGTATTTATTTTAAAAACTAATGAGACAACGAAGCAACTTTTTGACCCTCCGCTAATCAGTATGAGTCATGTTTTACACCTAGCAGCCAAACATTAAATACGCTATACTTTAAAAGCAATACTAAATACCTTCCTTTGCCTTTTTTCTTCTTGCCAAAGTTCCTCCAAGTTTTCCAAGAAACGAGTCATCTTTCTTTCTTGAGGGTGGAGATTTAGGAGTCGGAGATTTTGGTGAAGAAGGAGATTTTTGGGGCGAAGAAGCCATCGATTAAGTATACCACACTTCGCTAAATCGAAACTTTAATAATATAGTTGAATTCGCAGATTGGAATGCTTTCTGAAAGTTTACTCCCTCCGAACGGAAGCGGAATTCCAAGTATTTGCCCAGCCTTCTAATGTCAGCTTTCCAACTGCTTTCCTGTTTCCGTAACTTAAATATTCCCACCCTGTTTTATCCGAGAGGAAATGTAGTCTTGGAAAGGGTGGACTGATCAACAGAGATTTTTTCCGACTACACTTGGGATCTGATATTCTATATTAATTATCTATATAGTTATTGGGTCGTAGTACGGAGTTTCAGAACTTTATAAACATGACAGTATGATTTAGTACACATAAAATTGAACAAATCACTGTTTAGTTATTATTGCATCTAGTCTCAAAATATACCTTTTAAAATACTTGCCATCTAAAGTGCAGCCTACTATTTGTTTTTCAAGAAGCTACAAACTGAAATAAGAATAGGTTGGCTATATTTCAAACAAACTACAGACTGCTGACAAAGAAAAAGGTAAGGGAGAAGCACAGGAAACGAGGATTAACCGAAATACAGTTTAAACCTAATTAGGGATTGTTATTATGGTGTCATAAAAAACTGACTATCACTGTTAATTTATAAAATCCTTTGATATTTCAAATACGTAAAAATGTAACTTTTATTTCAGGTTACATGACTTTTTGTTGCATTATGCAGTGAAGATAATAAGGAGCTGTGTAGTCTTGTGGCTTATAACAGTCATTTGAAATGCCGTAAATTATTTTGATGTTCATTAGGTATCCTTTAGAATCTGTATAATAAAGATGATATAGAGCCCGGCATTACAGGCTGTTAGCAGTTCATAGTATTAGCATTCATACAGCTACAGCTTAATCATTGTCAACTGCTGTATTGGTTGTTAATTTATCAATATCTCTATTTTGTAGAGCTAAGGCATGTATTTTCTAATTATCTAATGGATTGCATTTTTTAATTCTTTGGCTGAATTGATTATGTTTTGTATCAGTGCAATGTGGCAGTGTTTTAGTTTAATATCTGTATTTTCAAATTTAAATTTGAAATTTGGGCATACCTAGAATGCCATTTCCTGGTTTGTACATTACCTGCTTTTCCATTTGTTTTCATAACTTTGAGTACTGTATTTTTATGGCAGGCTTTAGGCTATTTGTTTTTTTATATACAAATATATAAATATAAATGGGGGGGTTATAGCATGTGAGAGGTTTAAGAACAAGGCCCAAGGATCTGTGTTAGTTAAATATTTTCAAGCTTACTTTATCCCTGAGGGGGAAGTACTAAATGCAAAAGCACTGGCAAGTGGCTCTATGGGTAGGAGTGACTGTCTGGTGGTGCGGCTCACATTTGATGAGGATCACTCAATAGCAACCACTCCTGGTTGGATGGGGACCTGCAGTGGCACAAACCAAAGCCACATTGATTTTGACAGACGACTAGATAGTTTTATCATTTTGAGCAGTCACTTTCAATTGTCACATCTACCCAAGTTCATAATCAAGTAATGACATCTAGCAAAGTACATCCACAAAGCTGACTTGCATTATTCCACAATGGATGTGATAGATTGGCAAGATCATAGTTGTGTGGCAAAACCCTTTCACCGGCTCTTCATTCAATGGCTCTTCTTCATTCAATCTAGCTATTTCATTTACTTGTTTATTGATTTTTTCCCAAAGTAGCACAGTTTGCAAGTTAGTTAGATGACCTGGTTCAAATAGATTATGATATGAGATGGAAATAGCCACCTAGAAAGTAAATACTAACATGCTAATTACAGTAAATAATTTTCATTCAAGTAGTTTTATTGGTATTACAGACTTACATTTGTTGCCAAAGCATATTAATCTCATATCAAAGCACAATAAAACATCAGACAATGTGAAATTACTGTGTAAAAATAAATAAAACCGAAACTGAAAAATTAACTGACAGTTTAAATGTTACAGGGTGTTCTTTAAAACACTTGTAATAGCCATACTACGCACTACTACAGTGTTTATTGCTGGACAAGTTTGTTTTGGTTGGAATACTTAACAATAATAAAGAAGAATGTATATGCTCTGTTTGGACTTTGGACTCCGTTTGATGAATTGAATGGTTGGGTATTGTTCCAAGATTCCAGGGTTTTTTCTAAAATGTGTTGAATCCTTTTGAAAAACAGAATCCTTGAGTGACTACTTCAGTCACATGGCACCAGTCAACACAACCAGCAGAAAAGGTAAAGGTCAGACCATTGTGGGCCCTTATAAATAAACAGCCACATACTTGGAGAAACTCTAACACAATTTCCATTAGTTTGGGGTCAAACATGTCACTGTTAGAACATTTCTCTTCCATTTGTGATCTTCAAGGTAAAAAGTGACTGACTAGCTGGAAAAAGGATAGCCTCTACAAAGATTCTCTTCTCAGATGCATTCTGCCCTCTTTATTATGAGAACATATAAGAAATACTGCACTTTCTTAGTTAGTAATCATACAGCTACATACATTTCCTCTGACAAATTTCTCCAAACACCTATTGCAAGTGCAGAGTGTCTGTTCATACCATTAAAGTGTTTTTCTCTTATACAAGGTAGCAAGTAATAATGACATGCTGGCAGAAACGAACAGCCTTCCTCACTCAAGTAGGGAGATCAGAGTCATGTCATATTCACTGTCTCCAGTCCCATTGTCTGCCAGCTACTCTTGTCCTCTTTCCCACTAGCTTGTGTTTATGAATAACGTTGCTTAACAAAGGGCCTATTCACCACAGAAGCCCCTTGGCCCCCTCCCTAAATGCAATTATCCACATAAAACCATGTAAACAGGCTTCACAATGGACACTGCCCTGTCTCGGCCTGTCATTAGAAAAGACATTTTCCATGCTGTTATGCATTAAAATCTACAAGGCCACACAGTGTAATGAAGGGAGCCCTCTGGCCCATGGCTGTATCTCTTCATCGAAAATAAAGGGATACTTTTCATGGACGTTCAATAACATTGTGCCTGACAACTGAACAACACATTCCTGTTCAGTAGCATTCTTGGCAGAATGATGTCCTTTTATTCAATTGTAAAGGTACATAAATTATTAAATTGTTAATGTATGTAACTTTTTTGTGTTAGGTCTTTGGAAGGAAACCATCCTTCTTAGCATTTTTAGAGGGAAAACTGTCCATTTCAATGCATTTTGGCACCAAAACATCAACACAAGCATTTCCCATTCTGGAAAAAATGAATAAATCAAATGTGTTAAAATACAATTTACAGTTCCATGGGTTTTTTGAGGGATGTGATTATAAACATATTACTTGTTAAAGACCAAGAGGATTTGCCTTTTTCCATCTGATTGCTTTAATAATGACTATGTATCTCAACATGCTCTGAAATAAGGAAACATTGCATTCTCTGATTCATTTCTGTCTGGTCTTTATTTACAAGGACTATTACTTCTGCTGTAATTTCAATGCAATTTCAACATCAAATTGTTTATTTTGTATGAATGCATATGGTTGCTGTACCACAACCTGTTTTTTCCAGAAATGTTGGAACAAGGATGCAGCTTCCTTTGACACATTTCTTAAATCTATTACAAAATTAGAAAAATTGTAATGAAAATGATTTCCTACTTTAATATTCTTAATTATGTAGCAGCTGGGCCCATCTCAGGGAAGGGTAATGAAAAGTATGTACTTCTGCTCTAACTTGACCTTTTTTATTCAACACACCATTATGCTGTTTCAATGCAAGTACACATAACTGAGGCTCACAGACTGCATTCACAGTAACTTGAATTCACAGCTAAAACCAGTGTTATGTTCTGCTAAAAATAATTCTATGAATTAAGTCCAAACGATCTGTATACTTTTAGAATTATAACCATATATTGTGTTCATTTGGCCTAAATTATAATATACTGTAGATCTCTTTGGGAAATCAACTACTTTAGTTGTGTTCAGATTGCAAAAAACTGAATAAAATATTTTTTAAATGTAAATTGTAGGATATAAGCATTTTTGATCATGTAATTCATAAAAATGAAGATAAAAATGTTTATTGTGGGTTTTAGGCTTTATTGTGTGGCTGTTCAATGTAAAAAATCAAGTTTGTTTGTATATATGTGGAAAAGTTCAACTGCACCCTGGATTACAAAATCTTAGGGACACTACAACACTACAAATAGTGTTTCTGCCTGCACCAGCCCTGACATTACCTCAGGGTACCAGAAACCTCCCTGAACATGCACCTGTTCACCTACATCAGCCTGCTGTTCAGCCTGCATGTGCTGAGTATTCCTCTGAGCTCAAAACATCTCCAGATATATAGATTTAATTTCATTATGTTTCTAGAGGACCACAATGAATGTATGCTGTCATTGAAAGATTGTTTGTATAGAAATAGTATTAAAATAGACATGCATCTGAGGTGTATAGTCAAGCAATGGAAAGTGTTAACCAAAGGGATTTATTGTCTTCATGTAAACGGATCTTACAAGGACGTCACGCATCCATTCAGCCATTACTGTAATCCCATTCTGAGACATTATGGATTAGCTGTTCCCTCTCGTTCAGGTATCTGTTCTTACTTCACACAGATGGACATCTGACATGGTAACAGGCTCTGCTATCTGACCAGCAAATCATATCCTGTTCAAGGACACTCTCCATTCACAGCTCCTGATAAGAAGCTGCTGAGTGAACAGGGACCAAAAAATCTAATTCACATTCTACAAAACACCAGTCTACTGGTATAGAATATAAACTAATTTATTGCTAATTATGGCTGAATAATAAATGAACTCCTAGATCATTATATGCTGTATAAAATGATGCTTTGGTGAATTTTGGCTTAAGAGATAAAATATAATACCATTGCTGAATTGATCATCCTCATGGAGATTTAGCATCTCTCTTACTGATAATTTTGTAACATAGAATGAGGGTGTAGTGATACTTCAATCCATTAAATTAATTGCAAATGGAGGAGCACATTGCTCAATCTCAATAAGTTACCCCATCAAAAATGCTTTAAGCTGATGTGTTTCAGTTCCTGTTGAAACCATTTTCTTGTGTTTTGAAAAGTGATGTGAGATAACTTTGCTGCCTCAGGTAAGGCAGGTTTGTTTTTGAGAGTATAACAGAAAAAAATGCATCACAATCTCCACAAACACAAACCAACTGAGAGAGCAGCATGCCAAGATGTCCATGGTTGGACCCATATTGCTAGTCTCTGTCAGTTCCAAACAGTTTCCCAACAAGTCTCCAGGTACAGATGGCTGGCCATGAAACATATGTAACATAACCCAAAAATATACAGTCTGGTTACCTGGATGGGGCACAATCCTTGACATCGAGGAATCTGTTAAAATCACATTGTCACATAGCTACTCTGCTGAGTCAACCAGGCAGAAAAAAGGTAACAGAAATATATGGCTGTCATGGCAGATGACCTCTCACTTTTGTAGCTTTTCCAATTGTCATCTGATTCTGTGATCTCAGGAGAGACACTCAAACTGATAACTTTTACGTGAGGTCTCAAGGTATGGCAGGTTGGTATGAAGTGGCCATTAAATTAAACATTGTATAAAGCATAATGTCAGTACCACTGAAGACTAAGTGTGACATGGAACCAGTCATTTTCAATATACCGCCTTTGTGTTTCAGTAGAGAATTCAGAAGCATGGTTAGCTTTGGGAGGTGGGGAGTAAATGTCCCAAGCATGCATAAAACCCACTGTAAAGCAGAGCATAGCCTCTGGCAGTGTTTTGAAGTCACAGCACACCTCCTCTGAAATGTACTGATAACATGAAGTATAATCATGTAGGAAAGCTCATAAAGCTTCAGTGTAGTCTACTGGAGTATTTTATGAATGTATTGTTACTATAGTTGCAACATATTAACAATATGCTGAAGCATATTCTCCTTATGTGTTACAGCACCAGCCTCTGAAAGGAGCACATATATAGATGGACACACCTGGTACATGCCAGGGTAATTGCTGTAGGTCAATAATAAGAGGAGAGCTGACAAGTTATGACCCAAAACCGCTGCACAGCCTCTGAAACACCCATGTAAGGCACCACTGCAGGGCCTGTGAAATTGGCTTGGAAGTTGTACCTTTTCTTCAGGGAAAGGCAAGTAAAGGAGGAGCGGGAAAATCACAGCCAAATGCCAGAATACCTAGTGCTGGTCATTTGTTTGTATGATTTCTACTTGACACTTATGCAGTACAGCTGCTATTATTCTTTCTGTTCAGTAGAGATATTTGCTTTATAAAATATGGTTGAAACATAAATCAGCCATGCACATAAAGCACTGATTAGAACAACCAATCAGACTACAGTCTTTGGGTTTTTGGTTAGTTCAGATCACAGGGTCACCCAAATCACAGACCAGAAGCACTGCATCTCTTTCCAGGACCTCTTGGTGGTCTGCTTTATCTCCCCTTCATCAGACGGTGCCAGAGCCAGAGGCAGTGGTTGCTTGGTTACTCAGCTGTAGGCTCTGAGGGGGGCCTAGAATGCTGGGGGGAATGGGGTCACTTGTGCTCCACAGGGATCTGCTGAATCAAAATGCTGTGGGAATGCTATGCTTCTTATTTTATTTTGTTGACTATAATGCAGCAGTGCAATGCCCTGTGCAGGTTGTTTTCTGAATTAAATGCTAAGCAAGGGTTCAGTTGAACAGATGTCATAAGAAATGGATTATGTTTAAGATGTTTGTTATTTATAGATGTAAAAGTAGCTTGGAATGTCAAAACATCTGGTTTCAGACAGGGTAACCTGACAGAACCAGAATGATGACTCATTGGGAGCATTAAATACAATTCACCCAAAATAACAGTGAAATAGTAACAAATATATTATAACTTACTTAATCCCTGGTGTCATGTGTAAAATGTATATGATTAAATAAATAAATAAACAGCCTATAAAAGTATTTTAACTTCCAGACACTCCTATTTCCTGTTGTACCCTTGTCACTGCATCACTCACTTTCTGTTAGCAAGCCATTTATGGTAAAATATCTTCTGATAATGGAAACAAGTGACGTAGACCAAAAGTAGAGTTGTAGAGTATGTAGGAGCAGCAGACAGTAGCCATGTCCTTCAGGCTCCCTAATAGATGGTGGAGCATTTATTCCCACACACAACACTTGAATGCTTCCTTTAGTCACTTCTGTGCTCTACAGAAACCAAATGTCCTTTTTTCAGGTCAACATCACCCTCTAGTGGGATTGAGCCTTATACTGAATTGCATTGCCCTAAATGGAATTCCTAAAACTGAGACAGGAAATTGAACACATGATATTTATGCAAACTATGCTTTTTCATTACTTATCCACTATTGCAAAAACAAACACTGAAACACATTAAAACAAATACATTAAGGTTGAATTTGTTATTTTTAAACTGACATGCACATGCATGAGTTAAACCACCAAAGACCCATAAAAGTAAAAATATGCACACAGATTTCAATATTTGATTGACCTCAGGTTTACTTATTTGTCTATCTTGCTATTACTGGTCTTCCATTTACCCTGAGAGTGGCTGTCAGTAGTCAAGAGTAAACAATGTGTGAAGGGACAGAGGGAGGAAGAGGGAGAGAGAGAGACAGAGGGGATCAGGGCACATGCAGTCATGTTTTTCACATTAAAACCATACAGTTAACAGTGCTGGTGAAAAAAGAATGGTGCAGCCATGTTGTTCCTTTGCATTTCAGCTTTATAACTCACATAGAATTATGTATGAGAAGAAAAAAATGATGATGCCAGTATGGGACATGAGGGAGATTTCAATGCTTTTGTACATAATTTCTTGGCCAACAGTCTAAATGTCAGTTTGCTTTTTATGAGTGCCATATAGCCTGTAGGTGGCATTGTAGACTGAAAATTCAGAGTAATGTTTAGGGAAGGATCAGGAGAAGAATGTCCAGCTACAGACCTATAGAGAATCTATTAAATAAAGCTATGCCCTTTAATATTACCCCATTTGTCACATGGATGGCTACAAAAAATACCCCCAAAAATCAACTTTAATATAATGCATCTTGCGACTGATAAGCATAAAATAAAACACTTTTTTTAGAAGGAAAAAATTTTGTTCAGCACCAATAAAATACCAACAGAGGTCAAGTTTACAGGTAAATACTTGCATTAAAGGCACTAAAAGACCTTGTGAGAGGAAAAAAAATCTGAGGAAGAGTGTACAATTACAGTTAATAGGGGTTTATAAGGATCATAAGGGCATTTACAGAACCTCCCCTTGCCTGAGTGTGGCAAATGCAGTTCTTCCCCCTGGATTACTTAAATATTTCTTCACACAGAATGCATATAATAAACTGTAACAAGCTAACAAATATACAAATATACAGCAGTCGCATTTTTTCTTTGCTTTGACAAAAGTCCAAGTTGTAGTTGATATCCCTAGACTCATTTTTGAAATCACTTTTAACTTTATTTTTCTTTTCAGTTACAACCACTGCATCCTCCTCAAAGCTGATTTTCCACAGTTTTTTTGTTTTCTTTTTATATATCTTCTTTCCCAAACCACATCTTTTTTCTTCAATCAAATGTTGAGCTTTGATCGTAGCAGACAGTCAATGCTCTGTTGAAGCTCAAATCTGTGTCATACGGACAGGAGCAATATACACCTTGCATCTGTATACTTTCTGTCCTAATAAATATCAATACATTGCAAGACAAAGGTGACACATCTCTCTGTCTTCCAAAGGGACTGGCTCAACCTTTGTCCCCTACAAATGGATCACAACCCTGTGTTCTGATCTACCAGTGCTCATTTAAAAGCAGTGGCATGTTCCCTTGTATCTAAACAGGAACTGGGACACAGGTTATCAAGCCATAATGGTTCTGAACAATGCACACAGCAGGACTGCTACTGATAACTGTGATCTCACCTTTGCTATTTATTTCAACTGAGCTAACAGGCCGCTGTCTGTCTCATATCACAGAGCTGTAATAATTAGGTTTAAGACCCAAAGATGGTGGGGCTGCAGGTTGACTTACTTACCTAAGACAAGGTTACAGTTTGTCAATGCATGCTGTCTGGTATGGAATCCTGGTTTCTTACTGGTGAACATTAAAATAACTAAATTATGTTCATCTATTATACTATTTTTGGTACATCTTACATTAAATATTACCAAAGAAAATGTGCCCACTTTTCAAATAATAAGACAAAATGAGAGAGTACTGCATTAAATCAATTTATTTTATACTTACAGCATTAAATATAAATAAAGCAAAAAGGTTTTCACTGTGCAAAATACAGTCTGCAGAATGTGTAAAATTTATAGGTTGTGAATTTGTAAAAATGTGCAAAATTAGGAGCTTCTGAGGAGAAGTCACCCACCCACTATTTTTGGGATAAGAAGAGAGTGCTCTCACACAGCTTTCTGAAAGGTAAGCAGCTCCTGGAACAGAGAATAAACAGGAACATACAAAGAGAGAGGCAGAAAGACAGGTTATTTATAGGTGAGAAACAAAGGTCTGCAAGCTCAGATCTCTGACACAATGGATCTGACAGATGCTTTAGCACCATCAACATAAAATTCCACAGCATTTCTGTTAATAAGGCAGAGCATTAAGCTGATACTTCAGGATTTCACTTGGGCCTACGAGGCATGTGCACTATGACTTGTACACTTTTGTTTTGTCTCAAATAGTTTTTCTGTGGTGAATGCTCAGTTAGAACTTATTATCTGGTGATCGTATGCAAAACCAAAGTGAAATGATTCAATACACAACACCCATGCAATGTTCTCAAATAATATATAGTTAATAACTAGTATGCCAAAAACAACTGATGAAGCAGCACCTATAGCCGCTACATAACGATATACATGGACCATGCATGGTATCACCTTCCCGTAGTCATGTTTCAGCAAATCAGAGGTTGCAGCACTGGTGATGTTGAAAAAGACTACAAGGAAATTAAGACAGAACAGAAAAATGTAACTGCAAGTATAAAAGAGTGAAAGATTAAAAAGGTTTGAAGAGAATGAAAATCTAAAACACTGAACTCTGTATAGGGATGTATGAATGGATGCAGTCATAACATTGGACACAGAACTAAAATAAAGGAAACCGAATGCAAGTTAAGTACCAATTTCAAAATTGTAATCAGATTTTTCTATGATCTGCTTTACAAGTTGTCAGCTAATTTGTGTAGTACACAAGGTTTGCCACAAATTGCATAGTGTATTTCCATCCATTACTCATGTAACAAGTTGAACACATATTGTCAAAACAATACTCATTACAATGATCTTTGATTTTGAAGGTTTATCTATAAATATTAGCAGTATATGACACAAAGGCCTGATGTACCTTTGTCCTCTATCACAGTGTATCTCCAGTGAGCAGATAAGTACAGTTCATTCTGACCTGAAGTGGTCAAGTCTTTAGCACACCCGTTTTATCTCAACAACCTTTGAATGTGAACCGTAAACCTTTATCTGAACCTGAGCAGGCATTCTTGTACTGTCTTTGCAGGCAGACTGTCAAAATGCAAACAAATGGCAGTAGAGGGTTTGGTAAACACAACCTTAACTAATTCTTAAGTGAACTAGTTATTTAATCAAAACAGTTGATTCCAACGAGCACATCAACAGCCATGTCTGCTGAATTTCACAAGCAGACTTGATAAAAAAGCATAAAACAACATGACACTGACTTCAAAAATAATACAATAAAATGCAAATTATGGCCATAGTAAAATTCTGAGTCTTTACTCAGAATAATACTGAGAATGTAAAAATGTAAACATGCATAGCTAGTAACACAAAAAACACTGGAGGCACAGAATTATATCTGACAGGTGCTGTGGGGTTAGGTAAATGTGCAGTATCAGCACCAAAGGAGCTCCTCTACTTTAACGTGCTCTCAGTCATTTTGGTTACTTTTGCTTGAAAAAATAATTAAAACCTGTGGCAAGACTCTAATAAACAAAAGCCTTGTCCAAGATTTAACTCTCTGGGAAAAATTCCAAATCACAGTTTTGCCAGTCTGTTTTACAGAGGGGTCAGACCAAAAGACCTATGGAGGTCTGGAGCCTGCTTCAACGGAACAGTGGAGTTAAAATGATGAGTGAAGTCTCATCATCAGCAAAGAGCAAGCTGCTATGCCCTCAGTAAAATGGTGGTTATCAAGATCTGACTGCAAGGGTCCTGGTCCACCTCCAGTAGCCCTTTGAAAGGGATAAAGGCCCACCAGATATGACGAGCTAGTGGGGGAGCAGGCTGGGCTCAGAGCTCATCTGTGCCAGAACATCCTGCAGGACACAGAGCAGGGGCAGCCCCAGGCTCAACAGCTCATACAGGAAGGTGTAGTCCTCCGCATTGGCCCACAGGTGGCGCCCTGTGTCCTGCACCTGGCGGTGTAGCCAGTGGCACAGGCGACGAGGTGCATGCAGCGGCCAGTGCAGGCTCTCCTGGAGGAAGGAGAGCAGGGTACCTGCTGGGGCACTCTGCCGCCGGGTCCTGTCACAGCGCGCCCTTCGTGAGCCCTCCAGCATCCCATCCTAAGGAAGCAATCACAACACACCAGACACACAGAGGCACAGCTGAGTCACAAACCTCAACAACAGCAGGGGAAATGTTACAAATGAAGGCATCTTTTAAGGATTCAGCACTTACACTTGACTTTTTTGATATCTCTTTGTTATTGCTGGCACTAAACTATTATCAATTACCTATTTTGCGTTACATCTGCCTTTGTGTTATTACATTACGATCGAAAGTCTTTGTTTTACCGTCTGTAGGTCAACCGTCCTCCTCCGGTGCCTGATGCTAGCTTTGATCTGAGCAAAATCTGCCCTGCAGTAAAACTGGCCTGCCAACACATTAACAGCACTAGTTAGAAAACACACACTGAACAAAAAGGCAAGAAAACCTGACATATTTTCAATGAAATAATGCTAAAAAAAACAAACCAAAATGTGAACGTATTTAATGTTCTGAACAACTGTCTGCAAAGATCCCTAATGAGGATCTGTATGTGGTAGCTGTGCCGTCTTACCCTGGTCAGAGTGGAACGCATGTCCCCCAAGGCGCAAGGTGCAGCCACAGGCCTGGCAGCGGAAACAGTCCCTGTGGAAGCAGCGCCCCTCAGCGCAGAGCCGCTCCATCATGTAGACACGTTTCCTACAGAAGTGACATGTGTCCCCGCCACCCAGGTTCTGAGGAAACTCCTTTCGCAAGGAACCCTGGGAAAGAAGAGCACATCTAGTGTGAAATCTGGTGTTACATTTTCCATTCACACCAAATTCATACATACAATCATGTATGACAAGTAACCACTACATCATTTTATTCCTTGGTCCACCACCAGGGCAATCCATTTTCAGCATAGCACTGCACATGCAGTGCAGCTGACCCTGAATTCACCAGAGGAGGCACTTCCGTGCAGTAAACCCTTCCTCATTGGGGAAGGCAGAGTGAGGACTACACTGGGAGGGTCAAGATGTGATTTTGGACTGCAGGGAGCACCATGGGCCTGACAGCTAGAGCACTTCAGCCAAACACCAGCCAAGAGCCCTACACATCTGCACTTTCACAAGGCAAAACATTTACTGTCTCCAAATGTTTTCAGGTGACACCACGATGAATGCTTACACTACATCAGAGGGGTAAAAACTGAATCTCATTGCTGTCAATCACATGCAAGAAATAAGTTCACAAAGAAAGCACAAAGAAATCATCACACACAAGATACAAGAACACTGTACATGGCAGTACACTGTTAAAAATACGTTCTCTGAGCGAAGCCAGACCGATGACACAACTTCCTTATTTCTGAGTCACAACATCTGGCCCACAGCAAGATGAAGTTCCCAAGGTGAGTCATGTCTGATCAGAGTTATGCCTGACAAAATGGACAGCCACAGAGGGGCAGAGGCTTTTCACATCTGGTTTACCAAAAAGATCATCATCTGAATGGTCCCAAACTTCTCCAGTGCCGCTTACCAGTGAGGGAGATGAACAGTCCACTTTTGGCTTGTGATCATTCTCATACAGGTAGGCTACGGTTTCTGCCATTGCACCTATCAATGATGACACCTTCCCCACAGTTTTCTGACAGTAAGAGATCCAGAACAAGGACAGGGAGAAAAAAAGAATGTGAGAGGAGGACAAGGTAGAACAAGGCAGGTAAAAGGGAGGAAGGGGAGGAGAGGCAAGGGAATGAAAAGAAAATGTTCTAAAAGAAGGCAACATTTAAACATGCCACATCTGCCACATCAGCAGTGAACACCTCAGGGCTATGCATGTTTATATTTCTTTGTGCTTCAGCAGTTATGAGACAGAAAAACAGAGAGTAGACAATAATGTTTAACCTTAGTTGATATGTCTTTGAGGAATGTAGGCAGTTTCGCAAAATAAAGTGTTATTGTATTATTAAAACAAGTGAAGGTCTACTCAAAGATACTGCTGTGAAAGAGGGGGCTTTCCCATGAATACTTGGCCTTGCGAGCATTCCACTGCCCCATGCCCGGATCTCCAACCCACCAACAGGAGCCAAGAGTGGGAGGGGGGAGGAGCTGTCTGTCCCAGGCAAGACAATAGTATAAATATACAGCCACCACTATTCATGTGGGTGTGTTTGCAGCCTGGCCAAAAATAACATGCGTCTCTCGTGTGTAGGATTAACTCCTCTTGTGCATTTTGAGTACTTAGACTTATGGATTCTCAGGAACAAAAGGGAAAGGCTACATGATCCAGGGCAGATAAAATGCGCAATACATAAGTGCACAGGCAACTATTACAACAATACCTGTTTTGATGAGCTTAGGTATCGAGCTTGTCTAGAGTCAGACATTTCCTTTTGTTCAGGACAGATCATGTAGGTGGTGCTGTTCTTTTTGCACTAAAACCAGAAACAGCAATATGAAGTCAATATGATTCAAATGACCCTTCTCTGTCCTGTGACATCATGTAATAGTTTTGGACTGTAAAATTTCCCACCATATTCACTCAATGCAAAAGGCAATGGAGCTTAGCAAAGTACCTGCCTTATCCATGCCTTTATCAAAATACCACAAGTGGGATAAATTATCTGACACTCAAATGGCAGATTTTGAAAACAATGGCAGATTTAGTCAAAGACTCAAGGCCCCACAGCCTGGAGTGGCTTTACTCCATCAGGGATAAGAGAGGTCTGAGAAGGCCAGGGTTCACACAGCACAAAGTGTTCCAGGGATGTGCTAGGTGCCCAAGGGCTACCAGTTGCCATCCTTGGGAAACACACTACTGACTTAGTTCAGTACAAGCTCTCCTGTTGTACTTCGTGGCTCATAGTATGTAAAAAGGCCAGTGCATCATGGGTAAGTGCACCAGACTGCACAAGCTCCACTGTGTTCCTAATTCCTCCGGCTTACTGCATCATGTTTCGTGGTGTTTTAGCGATGGTACTCTAAATGACAGTGTTCTGTGTCACTCACCACTTCTGCCTCAGCCAGGTCCTGAGGTTTCTCTGCTATACAAAACTGCATATCCAGCTCCTGAGTTTTAATTTCCAGTTTTTCAAACAGAAACAGTAAGAAAAAGATGACAGAGAAGGAAGGGGTTAATAAAATAAATGAGCATGACAGGGCATTCCATCCCATACTGTTTTGGCTATACCCACATCAGAAACACTGCTCAGTCACAGGAACCATAGGTATAATATCAGTTGTACTTGTTTTACTTGAAATATGGGGTAAAAAAGTAAACACACAAACATGTGCATGCACACACAAGGGTGAATGCAACTGTCAGTATTTGCTGTTGTGGCTGACCAGATGAAGAGGAAGTGTGAGAAGAAAAACAGGAAATGGCAAGTGATTCTAGGGGAAAGCGGACCCAAGAACCTTTGTGCATGGTAAGTGGGTTGTCATAGTTTCAGAAATGCCCAAACAGTCAGGCCACTAAACAGGCGAGAGTGAGATGAAATTATGTTCAGCCCTTTATGTCAAAACAGTTCAGCACCTGCTAACAACCCTGCCACACTCTGTCCTGGGTTTGGCTTTTATTTGATTATTAATGACATTCAGTGAAAGACCATGGAATGGTAGTGCTTTAAAATTGAGTTTTTCGTTCTGGAAAAAAAGAAGTATTATATCAGCAAATGGCTCTAATTTAGCTGTACAGAGTATAAACAAATCCTAAATGTTTCTTTATCGATGTGTCCATGCAGAATCAGATAATCTTTGTGCTGCCGTAAGCTTCTAGAACAAGTGGATTTAAAGTGTTCTTTCCCAAGCACTATTGCTACATCAGTTTTTGCAGTGGATTGAAGGAAACCTACTTTCAATAACCTGTTGTTTTCTGCATGTTTGCTTCTAAGCTGTGGAACAAGGGAAAACATTTCATTTCCACAGCTGTGTGCCAAAACAACAAATTGGCTGAAGTGCTGCTACAGGGCATTACATTGTTAAAAAAAATCTTCTTATGGTTTCCCATGATGACGTACTCACTTTTTTAAGAACTTTTACTTCAAGGGCAGAATGACAGAACACTATATCAACTTATGCTCTAAATAAGGGGGGCATCTTAAGGTGTTGACTGTTGCACTATTTGTTATTTATATGATTTGTTTTATAATATATATGGTCTAAACTAGAGGAGCTTTTAACAAGGGGAAACAAGAGCTATATCTCCTATTGACAGGGGTTAACCCAGACAGTGTAATACTGTGTCAAAATTTTAGCTCAGTGAGTTTCCAGCACCACAACAGCGCTGATGCAGTTTGTGATCAGGGTGGTGTAAGGACATGCTTACAATGGAGCAGTGGAAAGCAACACACAGGATCTTCCATGCAAGGACATAAGGCAGGCAGGAGTGGGGTGGGGGATGGGTGGTTGGTTGGTCACCTGGGACAGCGGGTACTTGCACCCCGAAAACAAAGAGCTCAGATGAACGGCCTTCTCTTTTATACTCTTTTTGCGAAAATCTCTAGTACTCTGGGTCTGAGCTTTCTTCTGTTGGACAGAAAGAAGAGCAGTAAGTAAATAGCCATTTTTTAGGAAAGCCTTGCCTCACTTTACATAGGCTCATCTAGCCTTGCCTTTCAGTGTGGAAAAATCCACTGTGAAACCCCTGATGAGATTCACAGATGCTATTACACTACATATTGACTATGCATAGCTGTTTTTTAGTTTTATAATGGCGGAGAACAGTTTTGTATCTGCCTGTCAAGGACTTGAGGACTTGTTTCATATCCCAGTAGAGGTGAGGGCTATTTTTTGACATTTTGGATTAAACATGAATTTAAAAGAATATTTATTTAACCAAGACATTATGTATGAAGAACACATGATAAGGTTCTTAATAATACCTAATCTTTATTCACCATTAATAACAGACATTTCACTGTTGTTACAAAGGATACCCACACCACAATTTGTGGATGATTGATGGTTTTGAATAGCTGCACTAGGTAATATTGTTCCTAGGCATCAGTGCACCATATTAACCCAAGATACTGTTATTGACTGAATATACAGTTCAATTATTTAAATACTGAATTAATGACCCCAACTGTAACCCCTAAAGGAAAGGTTGAGAGAGAACACAAGAGAGAGGTTGAGAGAGCAAGTGGACTATTGCAGCCTTGGTAAACTTTTGCCTTTTGCACACAGTCATTTACTCTACAGATCTCCAGAACATATGTTCTGGTCATCAGGGTTCCATATTTTTCTCTCTGTCATTCATCTGCTATCTTTATATTTTATTTTTCACATTTTTTAAGCAAGTGTTTTATCCCAAATTTGGAGTGCTCATTAAAATCCATAAACAAGCATATGCTCTCCAAAGCACCCTCTGCCAGGCACCACCTCTTTTCAATGCACAGTCCACCGGCTGAGCTGTGTAGAAGAGGAGTACAGTATATTTTGATACAACAGACTGCAGGCAGGCCACAGGCACTCAAGCTACCAGAGCCGAAAAAATGGAAATTACCTACTGGCTTAAACATAGTCAATACTGGCAAGGTCAGAATCCCATATCATATCATGAGGTAGAGCAACACTTTGAAACCTACTGCCTTACAAATGACTTAGAACCCCCCCTACTAAAATGTTTGCTATATACATAATTATTACAGGATAATGAACTGTGAAATAGCCTGATTTATTTTAGCCTGCTAATTATTCATTCCACACAATGGTGAGCAGACATGAGGTCACACAGCCAGTCACCTGACTGATCTGCTCCTCCACTTTCTGCAGGCGCTGAAGCATTCCTGATATGGCCCGGATCGCGGCACGGCAGGACGCTGAATAATCCACATCAGCCACACCCTCTGCAGTCTGACTGACTGGTTTGGGCCTCCTGGGGAGGCACTGTGGGCTTGTGGGGGGTGTATCCATGGATACTGCTGTGTATGATGTTGTGACGGAACACTGAAACCGCAAACACATGCCACACATGAAAGCAGGGCAATAGAAGAGGGGCCTGTGGTTTATGTGAGTTTGGGGTTGGGGCGGGGCAGAGAGGGAGTGTGGTATGTGTGTGTGTGTGTGTGTGTATGTGTGTATGCACATTTGTGTGGTATATCTGAGGGGAAGTGTGAGCTTATTGGGCTGTGGGTGTGAGAGGAAGAGAAACTCAGCTGTGAGAGCATTCAGTGAAACTGGTTATTTGAACAGCTGGAGAGTGTGTATGGCTGTGATTTACAGCAAAATCACTTCACTATGATTGCTTCCAGGCCTCAAGGGAAAACGTATGATTGCCTCTTGGTATGCCCTGCCTTCTCTGCTGTACCTGCCATTTGGGGGGCGGAGGGGGTGGGGCGATGCCCCTGGGTGTCACTGTCATGTCCAAAGAACGGGGCTTCAACACCTTCTCAACAGCAGAGTCAGACTTTGAGTTGGAATGCAGACCACAAAGCCAAAGAAAGTGTTAACAGGACAAGAGAGAAATAAGAGGAATTTCAGCCTTAGAGAAAATCTTAAATACTCATCTATACAAAATATTGGAACATTAATATTGAAATGGATAATCAACATGTCTGGATGTCTGGAATCAAAACATATGAAATTGCTTTTGAATATATATAAAGAATATTTCCTACAATAGTAAACTATTCCCAGACACTTTTGTTTCCAGACATTTCAGACAGGCCATTCACTGAAATCACCGTTCTTCATGCAAAACGCTGGTAAAACTAATGTAGAACTGGTTCAGTTGACCACTGAGATTCACAGACGATGACCAATATTATATAATCCCATAAAACTAGCTGTTTGACTGAGTCTTCAATAGTCAAAGCTAAGAAATAATCATTAATTAATCAGTCATTCACAACATAACATTTTAAAAGGATGTGGTGATGCAAAAGTCAGAAGGTTTGCAATAAACGCACCCCACTAAGGGTTTTCTTGACCTCTTTTCCCCGCTTGTACTAATTACAAATACGTTGCATATACATATAGGCAGTGATTGATTTGTAAACAAAATTCAACAGGGATGGTCAACCTCGGAATGGAAGGATCGTGATAGGATGGATGGTGGAAGGATGCCTACAGTTGTTTATATTCATTTTTAATCATAAGAAAAAAGACTATCCAATTATTTACAATATAATTTTATTTATAAAATAAAAACAATGATATTACTAGTGCAGGATTTCAAAAACAGACCTCTACTCTACCACAACTGCATACAAGTTACTGCTTAATATACCTTTTACATTGAATACATCACCTAGTCTAAAATCGGTCATGTTATTTCAAGCAAATAAAATGTGTTAGAGAGCTCACATGTGCGTTTGCTCACAAGTTATTAGGTTAGCTGCCAAGCAATATATATAAAATGTTCACAAACCTGTTATTATATCAGACGGTCTCATTCAAGATTAAACACAGGCTGAGCTGTTGCTCAAGTGTTACATAAGGGACATACATGAGACTGGTTATCATCTCACCTGTCATTTTCTTCTTCTTTACTAAAAAACTTCTAATGTCCTGCTGAAACGGTCGCTAAGCCATGTTAACCTGTAGCATCTGTAATTCTCGTCCAAATCAAAACTCACGGTGAAGTTGCATTAGCCAAAGAGAAACATGCATTTTCAGACTCCAATCAAATAAGCAGTAAGGAATCAAAAGCCACAAAGGCACAGAGGATACAAACTGGACAAACACAAACTGGAGCGCAAATAATGTAAGATTGACATTTAAATATCGCTGAGATTTTGTCTTTTTGTGATTAGGTGATAAATAGCATATATTTAATTCCATTAAAGCCAGGGGATGGGAAGGGAGAAGACAATTTTACAAGGGGGATGGTTGTGGTCAAAATTGTTTCCAAGGGGGATGGCATCCCCCTGCATCCCCCCTCAACTTCAGCTCTGCATGTAGGGTATTTACAGAAAATTACTAATAGAGTTGGACTGTTGAGGCATCAAGCTTATTCAGTAAACTGTTTTCAGCAGTGATTACGCCACTAAAAACATTGATCTGATGACTCAGAACAACTGAGTGAAACAGTATACACATCAAAACTATTTGGCAGATAATTCATACAATAGTATGGAAAATTCAGGTTGTACTGTTGTTGCATGAATTATTCTTCATTATGCTGTCTAGACTTAACTGCCTCAGCTGGCACAATTTAACATTCCAGTAAAACAGCCAGACGAAAAAAGGAAAAAAATGTGTAAGAAAACAACTTTTAATGTACCATAAACAAGACTGATTTAATCTGCTTTTAAAACTGAATGCAATTTAGAAGGACAAGCTTCAGAAAATAAGTGTTGTAATCTGAAGTGGTGGGAGGCAGTGAAAGGGGATTGTTTAGCAGGACTGGATATTAAGATACATGAGGCTGCCTGGGTGCTAATGTCCTCTATTTTCATGAAATCAGATAACACAGCCTCCACCAGAATTCCACAGCCAACAGCCAACCTCAGTGCATCACTAAATTTGATATGTAGTTTCCAGCACAGACCATTTAGTGCCTGGTCACGATATTTTAACATTATTTTTTCTCTGACCTTCATCTTATTTTTGCTTTATTTCCTTTTGTTTGGAAAGTGCTTGACGCTCATGCCAGAAGAGCCCACCATACATTTATGATGTTTTTACTATTTCAACAAAATGTTGTTTTTGTGTTAAAACAAAACTGTTTTATAGTGAGTTAAAAGTGGAAAATCATTCAGAAATATGTGTTAAACAGTTAAGGAGGAAACACTGATAACAAGCCTTCAGAGAAATATGCCTCCATCATCCATAGGAATACCTGAGAAATAAGAATTCCCAGTGTAAACTAGAGGATAAATGACACTGCTGACTTGGGGTCACACGCTGTCGTCACAATCAAGATGTCCTACTCCAAAGCTCTGATCAGAGCTCACAGCGCAGTAATGCAAAAAGACCAAATTCCTACAGTGACCAGAGGATCACCACAGAGCACATTTCCTGTGGAGGAACTGTGATCACAGAGGAGAAAACACTAACAAAGGAGATATTCAGATCACCATGGACTGCTGTAGAATTCACCAAGGAGAACACAAAACAGAATATTTGATGCAAATGGATACCAAAGGTGCCACAGATTGAGTTTCACTACAGAAACATTCCAACACTGAGGTATTCATAAAAGACTTCCCACCCAACCCTCTGGGAGACCTTTGAGGTCCTGACCTTTCTGTGCAGCACACAGTTGGGTGTATTCCCCTCAAATTTGGCTAGCAGCTGGGAGGCCATGGACTTAACCCTGTTCTCCTTCAGCTCTCCACCCTCACTCCTTGAGGTCACAATCTGGTTGGAGAAGTTGGTTGCCTGTCAAAAAATAAGAATCAGTGTCAACATTAAATGGAGAGAACATGTAGAGTTGAACAAAGGAACTGCATGTATCCCATCTCTAGTCTATTTCCAGACTATATAGTCAAAACAACATCTATGGGATACATGGGATGATTATGAATTGCCCTTATAATCTACTAAGATGAAACGCAAGTCTGTGGAAGCAGTTGTAGCATCGGATGGGCCAGACCTCTTCCAGGCAGCTGCTGCCCCTCCGTCTTCGTTTTCTGGAAGAGTCTTTGTCCTCCACCTTTTTTTCATCCTGACAGAAACAAATGAGCACACATTAACAATTAAAGGATGGATTGAGTATTCCTCTTGTTTGCCTGATCTGATTTAAATCCTCACATTGTAGTAACTTTGTTGTGCAGAAATGGCAGTTACAGTTGTCAAAATCAAAGTTTTTTATACTTTGCTTTCAGACAAATTCTCTTGCAGATGCATGCACATGGACATGCTGTTACCATTGCTCTTCAAAGGATTACTTAATTAAAGATGGTTTTTGTGACAGTTCGCCTTGGACCTACCAATGACTTTCAGTCTCACTTCTACAAAGTGCGTTTTACATTAAAACCTCTGTGAATCAAAGGTGTAGGCCATGTACACACACAAATCTGTATATCTGGATTTAGCTATACTGATTAATATTGTTTGCACTCTGTCCTAAGGTCTCAGATATCAGTTTCACCACGGCTGCACTACCAATCATTGTCAGCAATATTTAGGGTTGTCAGAACTAATGAGTCTAGAAACACCCTGAACTTCCTTCCTGACATTTAAGGAGTAGCTACATAAGACTCCTTTTCAGTTTATTGCAAACAAAAGCCTTTGAAACCAGCAGAGGGACACTGAAGCTGCTGACTTTATAATTAATTACTTTATCATTTGTTATTGTTTAAGTATACACACTGCCACAGAGTATACAATAAGACATTAAAAACTTGCAGATTCATAATTCACGGAAAGGCAACATTACCTTTGGTATTCGTTTTCTAGGTGGCACAATATTCATCAAGTTTGCTGACTTTGCAGAGCACTCCTCTTTGGTTCCATCAATTTGCCTTCTGGAACCTGTGATCAACAATAATCCTCTTATTTTACATAATGTTCGCATCCAAAATTGAATGAAGGCTATCTTGCAAAAGAGAAGGTGAGAACAGAACACCCATTAAATTCCTGCCTCTTTGCTGGTGTAAACAATTACTATCATGGCATGTTTAATGTCATGTTGCTGGGTTAACTAAAATGTACATGATGCAATACAGATTGGATCACTCTTTCTTGATGCCTTAACACCTCCCAAACTTACCCTGGAACACCTCATACACCCTGGAGAGGTAGCTAATCATACTCTCCTCATCCAGATCTTGATCAGCCACAGACTCCTTCCCCATGCCGATGGAAGAGATTCCAAACTCTCGCTCAGCAACGTCAAATGCCAACTGGCTGTTTCTAGCCACCTCTTCCTCATTGAGAGAGTCAAAGTCACTGATGGGATACAGAGAGGGGTTGGGGTATCAGACAAGGCTGTGAAAGGGCTGTCATGTCAGGGCTGTCATGCAGGAACACACTATGGACACAAAGGTGTGTAACTCACAGTTACCACAACTTATGGGAATGTCTGAGGGTCATCAGTGGAGGCACACATAACAGCATAGATTGTCAGAAATAAATCATAGTCCAGGATAAGGACTGTGAAGTAAAACATTCCAGCACAAGCAAACCTTTGTCTCCCTGGCTGCTGCTTCTCTGTCTGTGACACAGGGAGAGAAGCCTGTGTAACTTAAAAAGGCATGAAAGTGTGGGAACTCATTACTCATAGCAGAAGTATTTTCATAACTTTTTGTACATAAAGACATGGTTGTGAGGAAGATTCTCATGAAACACCATGCATGACAGCATTTTTAGGCAGTAACCAGACACTGCTGCTCTAGTGTGATAAGATCGGCATGAAAAGTCATGCAGTTCTTCATAACACACTCTCATTTTTGAGTAAAAATATCTTCACAAAAGCTTTTTACAAAAGATCTATACATGTGAAAAAGACATCAAAATAGCTAGGAACTGTTGTGTTAAAATATAATGGTATATTTATATAAAAAAGCAAAAATTCTGCAAAAAAAGAATAAATTAAAAGTAGATATTACCTCCCCCAGGCCTAGCCCTACATGGACTTACAAGGAGTATGAACTGTCAGAAAGGCTAAGTTGATTGTGGTACATAACGGATTGACAATATGGATTGAGACACTTGTGATCGTGATATTATGACATATGATGTGTGCAATGTGATCAATTCAGTAAACCCTATTATAAACGCCCTTCCAAACACCCCTTAAATTTATAATAAAAATTCAATAATACTGTCCTGTTGCACTAATCCAAAAGCCTAAAGTTAAAAAAAAGCTGAAACATAAGCCTGAAAATAGAGACAGATGTGTTGAAAAACTCTGATTATGCTATGTCCCACATTTTAATGCTGCCAGAGGAGGGCCAAGAATGTTCTGATACATACTGCGTAAGTTGTGATATATGCAGCGTTGGCTGTAATACATAATGAGCAGGCTGTGTATATGCAGTATAGATTGTGATATGTACTGAGCAGGCTATGATATATGCAGTATAGACTGTGATACATACTTATTGGGCTGTGATATATGCAGTGTGAGTTGTGATACATTCTGAGCAGGCTGTGACATATGCAGTGTAGATTGTGATACAAGCAGTGTAGTTTGAGGCTACACATGGCATCTCACATGAGATCAGGCCTGAAGTGGTGGATGAGAGCACACAGTGCTAGGCCATCTTTCCAGGAGGACGAGAGGTCCAACACGTTCACTCCCCTGTAGCCCTCAGTCTGTCTCTGGCACCAGTTCAGCAGTCTGTTAGGTCGGATATCATTGTCTATGGGATTAGACCCAGAGGAGACACACTAAGAAATCCTGCATAGAAAAACGCCCAGATGTGATGCATTCTGCATCAGTATGTACTAAAAAATGAGGAGATACTTGATAAATACAAAGCAAAAGTAAAAATACTTTAAGTCAAAAATACTGAAAACCCCAAAATATTACAAAAGAAGAAAACACTGGGCTAAGCAAGCAATAAGTCACACCTTAAGAAACACAAGAGGGTGACCTTGTGCTCAAAAATACTCCATTATTTGCTGTATGTGAGTGTAGGACCATTGCTGATTATATAAAGGTGTAATATTGGTCCACACTCCTAATAAGGAAAGAATGCTTAGCTCCTTCTTTCAGTGTTTTGAATTTGAAAAGGCCTTGGCTTTTGTTATTCATCTTTCTGTGCCTTTAAAAATTCTGCAAAGAAAATTTCAGATAAGTTCAATATACAAGTTGTCCACACAGAGAGCTATATTCATCTTTCAGCTGACAGCTAAGACTTCAGCTTGATTGCCTTTCAAGAGGTCAAATATTCATTTTCCACCTTCCCACATTTCTCAGATGGGTTTGGTTGAATGGAGACAGTGCATGACACCAGAATGCAAATGGAATTTTACAATATGAAGGTTGATTGATTGATTGATTCACTGATGTAAAGAGAGGAAAGGGCAAGACTTCAATAAAAGAGAGGCCACAGGACAAAGAAAAGAGAGGAACAAAGAGTGAGGGAGTATGTGTGCATGTTTGTGTGTGTGTATGAGAGAGAGAGCAAGACAGAGACAGATTGACAGAGAGAGAGAGAGAGAGAGAGAGAAGGAGGTATAGAGAGATTGAGAAAGAGGACACAGGCAAGGAGACTCCAGTAATCAGAAAAAGTAAACCCTGGATATGCTGACTCACCCCTTCGGGAAAGATTAACTGATCTGCGCTGTGAGCTGACACGCTGTAAGGAGCTGGACTGCAGCTCACCACTGATGTAGAGGTGACGCACCTGAAAGACAAGAGGAAGGGGGAGTCAAAGGGAGAGAGAGGTCGGCGTGATGGGGGAATGAGATGGAAAATAATGTATAATAAGAGCAGTGAAAGTATTCAAAGGGTAGATAGAGGAATGTAGAGACAAAGGAAGGGCGGGGGGGTTGGAGAGAGTGTAAGATATGAGGGTCATAGCACATGCTCAGTCATGTGCTTTACATTAGAGCTGTGCAAATGAACGGAGCTGGTGAGAGCTCAGAGTGCTGCTGTTTCTTTCAGAACAAATCATATCTGGCCTAGAAATGATTATGAAATTGCATACTATGGATCTACATAAATTAGCAGTTAAGCACAGTTTATTGTTAAATACAAGTAATCTGGTGTGAACCTTTTTCCACATCTGAAGAGATTTGACCTACACTTACCTAGACACAGAATCTATGCATGTCTTACCTGGTGAGGCCGGACACAGCTGGAGTTGAGGTTGGGGTACCGGGTTGCAGGGTTGATGGTGTACTGTTCAAAGTTCTTTGTGAGGTTTTCAGGGGTTGTCTGGGGCAACAGCCTGTACAGGCTTTCCTTGGAAACAGACCAAATATTATATGTTGATTAATATCAACATTATAACATTTCAAACTTTGTCAGCAGTTATAGTATAAGTAGAATAATTAACTAATAGCAGTAGAATAATTCAAATGACTCTAATTCTTAAAATAAAAATCCTCGAGTTATGCTACTGTTTTCATTTAATTAGCGTACTTATACTACTGACATTCAACTTATTTATAACATATTTCTAATCTCTTATCACTGCATCCTTATATCTGCAATCTTTCAGGTCATTCCAGGTGTGTGTGCATGTGCATAGTTGGTGTGGTGGGGCTGTCACAGTGATGTGACTGACACACACTGACCTTTCTGCCAGGATGTCCAGTGGAGCCTGGCCCTGTGCCCAGCTCCTCACCATCCAGGCAGCATCAAAGGCAGCCAGGAACCCCCGTGCACACCCCGTACCCATGGGCCAGAAGGGCTGGAAGGCCAGAATGGGTAAGAGCTAAGAATCACAACCTTAATATAACAGTGCCAGGAGAACCAGAACAAGTAATAGCTAAAAACTGCAACAGCATCCCCTCTTTATAAGCAATGTTGAATTCCTTTCCACCCTTGAGACTAGCTATAACTCCAAAGGGAGGTGAACATTTAAGGCAGGCTTATTACATTTGCATCACAAAATACCAGTTAATATAATTTCCAGCTGCCTTCACATTGAAAATTACTTTGTTTTTGTAGCAAGGGGCCCAGGAAGAAGAGGTTGCAGAGAGTTGAAGAACAAATTAAGTATTTTACAGCCAGGCAGCTACTGTACTTGTAATCTGTTAGCCATTATACGTTAGTTACATCCTCTACATACCCAAGTCAGTGTTTGGTTGAGTAGTTGAGAAAGTCCAAATACAAGGTGACCATAACAGCTTAATGATTCAGTGTGTGGCCACATTCAGGATTTGTGTGGACCGTTACATTTGGGGTGATTGCCGCTCTCTCAGGCATGAATCCCCCTTACCTCCAGCAGGCTGTCCCCCACCAGAGCCACTAGCAGCTGGTGGCCAAACCGCTCCCTCACCAGTGCAGCATTCTCTGAGGCATACATGCTTGTGAAATCAAACATGGCAACATCTGGCTGCCCATAGTGGTTCATGGCAAAGTCCAGACATGGCAACTGGTAGTTGGTGCCAAAGTCAGCAGCTTCACGTGCATAGGATAGCAGGGCATCTTGGTTGACATTGTCACTGCTCAGGAGCATCTCTGTATCAGCATAGTCCTGCCAACAGGAAAGACATTCACACTTAAAGGTCCAGGCAAACAGAGATGGATGAATCAAGAAAATCATGAAACTTTTAGTTACTGTCCATTTTGTGCTGTCTATAATGATGAATCTCATTCAACCAATGGCATCCAGTTGAACAATGAGCTTCATTCAAATAATGAGCTCCATTCAAACAACAAGGACCAATCAACCAGGCGTTCCTTTCAAATGATGTACTTCATTCAAACCATGAGGTCCAATCAAATTATGAACTTTGTTCAAGTGATGATCTTCAATCCAACTGTGGCCTCCAATCATGTTTTTAACAGACTCAGATGGTCCTTCACCATCACGCATCCAGGAGCAGAATGGAAGTATAGTTATTCTATATTCTGACATTGTTGAAAAAGTCTGGCTGACATATTACATACTGAATATATTTATTCTGTCCAACCAAGCATTTCCTTGGGTTACGTATATCTTCCCAGAGGCTAACCCTGCAGTTCATCTCTCTTAACTATCAGCATCCACCCAGCATAGTCTGTTTATTTAACCGGAGCCTCAAAAACCACATCAAGCATTTCACAGTGGCAGGGACCTTGTAATTAAGTTAAATTAATATCTTCACTACTGTATCGTTCATCTGGATTGTTGCTTTCACTGTCATTATATGTACAATGTTACTCATTATTTTCAAATTTAAGGTGCAATTTATGCGACCACTATCTGCTGAAGACTACTGAGTTGTATAAATATCTTCACTGCAATAGCCTAAACCACATTCACTCCACCACTGAGAGTCACAATTGAACAAACAGGCTTCCTCGGGAACTATATGAGAATACCCTGTTAAATCTGGGCATTTTAAAGTCCACCATAAAAACAGGCAAAGCATCACTAGGTGAACAGAAAATAGCCAAGCTCCTCTATAGAACAATTTACCTCATGATATGACTTAATCATAATGTAGGCTGTTTATCAGCACCACCTTCTCTGCTCAATGTCCTTCATACTGGGTCCAAGAGGGAAAGGTGCAAAAAGGTAAACTATTTATATTTCAGTTGGCCCCTCAGCAGTGTTTCCACAAAACATATCCACAGTAACTGTGGCACACAAATACATTTCTATGAATCAAGATGAGTGACTCATGGAAAAAAATAAATAAATGATGAAATATGAGCCAGTCAGGGACATTCACAAGCTATGAGAGCTGGAGAGCAGTGAGTCACAATGAGAATTTGTGAAATATGTCTTCCTTTGGGGATGTTGAGTGTGAAAGGCAGATAAGTAACTGAGACAACATGACGACAAGTACAGTTTTCCCCTCAGCTTGTTCAGTGTGCTGGGACTTGGTTTGGGGTGGGGTTAAGAGTAGAATGGTAAGGGTGATTTATTACACAACGTCTTGATGAACACTCACATGGATAATGACTCCTTTATCCAGTAGGCTTTGCTTCTTAGCCGTCATGACAAAGTAGTGGGTATTGTCCTTGTAGTACACAATGTTCTCCAGGTCGATGCCTGTGAAATAGAGACAAATGAGTCAAATCAAGAGGCATGCTAAAGACTCCTGTGTGCAGAATCCATGATGACAGAAGTGCAGGTTCTCTGTTTGGTGCCATGGTATATGGTCCATTTATGATAAATGCGTCTTTGTGGCAACGTGATCCATAGCAGCTGTGCTTTTATTAAATATGGATTGTGGCAGGTAGTTCCAGGCAGCTTACTAGCAGTGGTGGAGGCCCTGGAACTGTTCCAAGTCAAAGAAATGCCCCCACTGCATGTCTGCTCTGGCCAGACAACAGACAGTCTCCCCCTCCTTCAGCTGTTTAAAATTGTTGGGACAGGGGCATTCTCTCAAGCAGAGACAGGAGTATAAGGTAGGCTGAATTATCTAACCCTTTTTGTCAGACCAGCATTTTAGAGGCACAGTCAAGGGAGACTAACATTAACATGATTTAGTCACTCCCTTTGTCTTTCCTTCTCCTTCTCTTTGGCCTTCTTTTAACTTTTATTTGTATCTTTCCATTTCTCTTTCAATTGCAAATCATTACTCTCTTATATGTGACAGAAAAATGAGTCATTGTGGGTGAACCTGTCTCATCCTTGAGGTCCTGGAAGAACTTCTGGTTAAAGATGAAGGCCACACCACTGATCTCTTCCACCTTGGCCTCAGCTGTGGTGTTGCGGTTGATAAAATTGGCAGTGATGGCGATGGCCAACTTTCCACGAAACTCTTTTCTTCTGAAACCTGGAAGAGAGGGAAAGAGATGGTAAGCTGCCTGGCAAGAGGGGAGGGAGGGATGATGACATAAATCACAGGGGGGTTATTTTAAGCTTGGTGGGAAAGCTGGTGGATTTAAATAACCAAATGAACAAAGTCACGCTGTGAGTGAGGGTAATGAAACATAACACCATTAGGAAAATGCTGCCCAACTAAAATGTCTGTGAAATGCCAGCATAACAAGAACAAATAGGTATTTATATATTCTATAAACTATATGTATTTAACCATTTTTAAATCCCTCCCTATTTTCTACTTTTTTGGAATATCAATTTAGTACACCCTCACATGCTTTTAGAGGGGTGCTGTCATTGCAATTTCCTCTGGTATCTTGAAAGAACAAAGATCAGGATATGCACCTTCTGCATGACCAAAATATACCAATTTTTCATGTCCCAGGAATTTGCTTAGTGGACTGGAGTGGCATTATAGGAAAGTAGTCAGGAGGAACCCTACTTTAAAGCACCCCATATCTGTAGTGATGCACGGTGGCACCAGGACATGGTTATAGCCTACTTCACTCTCTCATAGGCTGAGTATCATCCACTAACTTAGCGAATCACAGGTAGCTCACATTATGCAAAGATGCAAAAATTCAAATATCATTAACAGTTACACAGAGATACATTCATATGCTATATTAGAGGCTTAGAAAGTCTCTCAAAGGGAAGCATTAATACATTTCCTCTAGATGGGTAATTCTGATAGCAGTTTAATTGCACATAATACTAATTTACTACATATTGAATACCAAAAACAGTATTTCATACATAAATAATACTTGTTCAAATGTAAACTTTTTATGAGCAAGTCCATCTGAATAAGCAAATATGTGCTTCTACATTTTAGAGCACAGAATATAGCACATTAGTATCGTATGTTAATCTTGCATTTGCATTAGATCTTTAGTAAGTGCACCAATCATTCATGAGCTGATTGTATTTGTACTTGGACTAAGACACATATGCTGAAATCAAAATTCCAATTTATGCAAATTTACTACACAATAATCTTTTTTGATTGGAACTTGAATGTATATGTGCACATTGATCAATGGGTGTGAGTGCCTCAATTACATTTTGTTTGTTGACTTGGAGTGCATGCAGAAGTCATTAGCTCAGCTGTCACCAAGTCATTTCACCACAGAATGCACAAAAGCTGTTAAACTCTTTTAGCCTTGATGCAGACCACTGTGTAATTCACTCAGACATCACATAAAAGTTTACTGAAAACGATGGAGGAGCTTTATCTGAAACTCTTTTAGCCTTGATGCAGACCACTGTGTAATTCACTCAGACATCACATAAAAGTTTACTGAAAACGATGGAGGAGCTTCATCTGAATCCATTATGCATCAGTAAATATGTCGTTACTCATCACCCTGCAAGAGAAGTGTCTGCTGGAAGGAGGAGTGGGGAAGCACAATCTTTCAGTGTCCCATTATTACTTTGTGCTTTCAGAATACTTATGAAGGATGGAGAGTGCGGTCCAGATATTTCCTCACTCTTGTTGTAATTTAAGGGAGTCTTTGTCTCTATCACCTCACACTTTCCAAAAGAGACTACATTCCTTCAAAACGATTAGTGGGGCACAGTGCTGCATTTTAACTCCCTCAGAGGGACTGGAAAAACAGAAGTTCTTAATTTTCAAGACTCCTTAAGATTAAAGACCAGACAAAACATGTTATTATCCAAAGACAAACTGTGTGATTCAGAAGTGTTTAATTTGACCATCGAGTGGATGACAGGTGAGCATTACTGATCATGTTGTATCAACATAATCACAAAGAAAGAGCTTTCAACATTTGTTTTATTTCAGAGCATAACATAGGGACTAAGGTAATTCTAGAATACAGTTTGAACTTTACAGCTTTGTAAGTTTCAATGTATTCTGAAAAGAAAAAAAAACTTCTGAAATGATGGTTATGTAAGACAGGGGCCAAGAGCTCTTTGCATAAGCTTTTGACTTTTCAGGACTAAGGCACTTGTGTTAACAACAATTTACAATCAGTGCTTCAGAAAAAATGTAAATGCACACACACATTAAACTGAAAGGCTATTTTGTGGTTAAATGAATTCAACATAAATGTTTCAATATTTTTAAAATTTTCTTCTGTTTTAGAACCCACTAGATCTAGAGCAATGGCAGGTAAGACGTTATAAATCACTTTCCTCTCAATCTTCAATTCTGGATTGATTCTGCTTGTCACAGACTCTGTCCAGGTGACATCATCACCTCCATCAAACAGTCTCACCTTCCAGCGTGTTCCGCCGGCCATCTGCCCCCACAATCACATCAAAGTCAAAGCTGGAGATGGGGTGGTCAGCAGGTCTCAGCTCAGCTCTCCAGCCTGGCCCTAAAACAGATGGATGAAGTGTATAGTGTACTTAACATTAACACTCATTGTATCCAGCTATAAAAATAAACACTTTATTTACAGATTTTTAATATATATTTTTAAATTAGGCTGTTATCATTAAAGTATGTAATTAAGTTTAATGGTTTTATTTTAATAGTTTTAATGTGTAACAAGTGTTCTGGTGCAAAATGACTGCTGTGCATCATCCATCCGAGTTCTAGAGATTGTGCTTCTTAAGTTTGTTCTTTCCTTCACTGTAGAGGACTTTAGGTAAAGGAAAATGGATCAGAAATTGAACTGTTGTTCTTCCAAATAAAATAGAAAAAACATTTGAGAACCATTTATTTGCCAAGTTATGAGTTAGTTTAGCAAAACTAACTCATACTTCTATGTCTTCATACTTGTACTTCTATGTCTAACTGGGGAACTGAAACACTGAGTACCCTACAGGTTATTCCAGATTATAGCAAAGAGGCACTGAGTAATGGTGGGAGACTCACAAATTGGAAACCTTCATTTTAAGAGCTGAAATTTCACCGAGTTTCAGAGTTAAGGATCAAGGTCACACCTGAATCACAGAGCTTAAGACCTGGCACATGTCCAATGCCTTAACAATCATGTTAAAGAAACAGGACCCCTCCCATTGACATGTAAACTGTTATATAACTTGACCAATTTTGAGTCACAGTTGAACAGTAACATTACAAAAGCTGGAAGCTATGAATGTCATGCGCAATGCTGCAGAGTGTGTGGTGACATGTGTGAGAGATAGACACCCTCTCCATATCCCTGCAATACAATATCACTGCCAAGAACACACAGGGACACAGAGCTCTATGCCAGGTCTAAGGAAAGGACAAATCTTAATGCCTCATTTAGGAAATGCACCTATTTTTATCAGTCCACTGACGTTTTTATTGAAGAGGTCAGACAAAGTGTCCATGACCTATCTGTCCTTGACTGCCATTAACTAGCAGCCAATAAAAGACAATACCCAACAAGGCCCTTCAGATAACCGGGCATGGGGCTCAACTCCCATTGTGGAGAGCATGGTTTAAATGCACTTCTTGTGTGGGGCAGCAGGACCTGGACTCACCCTGGTTCTCCTGGTCTTCAGGCTCCAGTAGCTTGACAAACTCCACACCGACATGAACCTCCACAGCGAGGATGAGAGAAATTTTCAGCAGCATGAGCTGGAGCTGGCGGATACCTGGGCAGATTCCATAGTTAGAGGTCCTCCCATTTACATATGCCCCTTTAAATTTACATATGCCCCTTTATAGTTCCAGGTAATGTAAAAAAGATTAGTTCTAAAGGTAGGCAGGCTATAACAAATATGACCAACAATGGAGACTATCACACCACAACAAGGATTTCTAAGAAATTAAAATACCATGGAAAGAGCACAAACCAATTGATTCACAATTAATAGTCAGCCTAATCAAACCCTGTAGGATTTCATATTTATGTATACTTCACAGATGTGGTGATAGCCAAACTGGACCCGGGCTCAGGCACATGGGCACAACACGGGGTCATGGGCTGCCACTAGTGACTTGGCTGATCGGCCTGCACTCCAGCTCCATAGCAAATTGTATAGTATCTGTTCAGTAGTCATTTATAACACCTGAATGAACAAAATAACCTGCAGCAAGTGGGACCTCACTAAAACACACAGCCAAAACATCCACTTACTGAATCACCTCTTGAACATAAAGGGATAGCTCCTCCAAAGAATTGAGGTAATTATTACATTTTCTCACCTCAAGAAATATCATAATTAATGGATGAAGTCTCACTTTATGATATTATGTGAATATGATTGTAACTGTACAAACAGAGCCTACTAATGACTCATTTCACATTTTTTATTTTTTGGTATTTTCAAAGAGATGCTAGAGCTTCAACTGAGGACACTCCTTCCACAGATTTCCATTCAGTTTGCAATAATGGATTTCTGAGAGTGTTTAATAAAGCCTTTGCTCCTCTTTAACTCGTCAGACCTCAGCCATGGACTTCTAGTCATTTCAAAATAAGGCTGCATTGAGAATTTTTCCTTTGGGTGTTAATTGTCCTATTTATGACACTGCAGGATATTCTGCCTCTAACAGATGGACCTGAATGTAAGTAATTTTTAATAAGATAGTAAAGGTGATGATGCCTGGCATCTGTGTATGTGGTACTCACTGATGTGATCAATGGCTCCAGCACAGAACTTGCCATAGAACTTCTTGGCACCAAGTCCCCGCAGATCATGAATAGTGTAGGGCCACAGGTGCAGCACATTGTTCCTGGAAAAGGAGTCCCTCTTCTCCACAACCACCACCTTGGCCCCCAGCAAGGCCAGCTCAATGGCCATCCGCAAACCACAGGGGCCTCCTCCAATGATCAGGCACTGCAGCAAGGAAGAGGAGGAAATGAGGATCCCTCTATTACTGGGCAACCTGCACTAACCCCACTACACTGACCCCAAATTTGTTACAGTACTACCAGCAGTGCACTTGGCAAGCGCTGAGATGTGCTCTGTACTTGGCTGACTGGCGGTAATTGCATTTTAGCTTTATTTAAGTACAGAGACATGCTCTGTGCTTGAGTAACTGGCAATAATTGCATTTTGGCATTTCAAATTCAGTTGTTCTATAATCATACAGTAAAGGATTTCTTGTGCTGTTTCAAAGTCTCATATTCATATCAAGTGCCCTGTTTAGTAAAGCAGGCCACTGATGAAGCACCAAAATAAACTGACATTATTTTCATGGTGCACCTGTCAGAAACCTGTCAGTGTGGCTAAATGATTAATTGTGATTGTTAAGGGAACAGCCCGTCAAGAGATGTACTTGACTCTTGGGATGTTCAAGACCAGGCAGTGCTGGATACTCTCTTCTCCATGCAAAAATGTTTAGCCATGTTGGTCAAATTGCCTGTTAATGTCATCATTCTTAAGTTTAAATAATATCCACTTTGAGCATATTTGCAGGTTTTTTTGGGATTTCAAAATTATACTTAGAATCCTTCTAATGTATAATAAATTATACATCCACCAGGGAAAGGGGGTAGGAAAATGTTACTTTTTTCTAAAAAATGTTTTTCATTTCCATACAAGGAAACAACTGGAGAGTGAAATTATTACATCATATTTATTTTCTCTCCATGCATTGGTTTCTAGCCTCAGCTAAATTCTTAGGGGGCAACAGCTCCACATTTCAGCATAATAATTAACAAAATCCTGTGCCAAGCCCATAGCTTGTTGAGTGATTCAAAGCAGTGGTATGCAAAAACATATTTGAGACAACAGCATGCATTTGCAAAGAGGATATGAAATGTTACTACCATGATTACAACCACCTTTTCCAATAGTCTCATGTAAACATTTGTGTGTTCTGACAACATCCACATTACCAATAGAGTTCAACATTTTAATAAAGCTTTAATTATTTCAATGCATAAACATCACTGACATTGCCAAAGGTTGACTAAACCACAGACACAGACACACACACACACACACACACACACACTAAGAAAGAGGGTTGTATTAATTCTTGTGTGGAAAACAGCATTCCTCTCTGGGTCTCCAGACTAGACAGAACCTTAATGTTTTGTAATGAATCTGGCAGTAGATACAAACTCTACCCAGGAAATATATCTCTCACATGTTTTTGTTCCCAGGACTTCGAACAAGTTTCGAAAAAGTTTTCTGAAGATTATAAAATCATTCAAATACCAGGGTAAATGCACTAGAGGTCAAAATAACTAAACAAATCATGATGTTTTGTGATCTTGTAATCAGTATAATCAGTAATCAGCAGAAAAATAAAACAGAAAAATCTTGACTGTCAATTTGGAGGACAAAGGAATGTTTCAAAGGAGTTACACAAAACCTTTTTAGTAACTGCAGGTTTGTTACTGGTAACAGATTTATGTTGTGAGAAACAAAGAGAAGGAACACAGCATGATGTGATGTTTTCTGGAGGCTGCAGCTGTGACAGGTGCTTGTTAGCTGGTAGCACAGTGAGATCACAGCACCCTGAGTGAAACCAGATTGGAAGCAGTCTAATGCCAGTAAACTGTGATGAGCACGACACTGTCATGCAGGAATATCTATATTACAGCAACCATGTGGATAACTGTGACTCAGGACAAATATATTCCATTCTGTTGCTCATAGGCCAGTACAATATGCTCCCAACCTGTTCCACCCACAGAAAAAACTCTGAGCAAGACATTTCAGAATATTCTGTTCCTTAACATTCCATAGCAAGTTCTGTTCACTTTTTTTCTGAATTAGCGATCTAATTTGCCAAGCCTATATAAACCTGTGATCTTACATTTGAATATTGAAGTGCAATTATCTGGGTGGGCAAATTAATGAAAACACCATGTGAAAAAGGACTTTATCTTTAACTCTGAAGTCACTAAATCGCAATTTAAAAGAGGTAAGACAATCAGCACTTTGCTGTGTAAGTTCCTGAGGCACCATAGTCAAATTAACAGAGTTCTAAAAAGGCATAACAGTTGGTGTTTGAATTTCCGGTGTGTTGGTCACAAAAGCTGCAAATATTTAATGTGACAAGAGGACCATCATTGAAAAGTATGACAACACACTATGACAACACAAACAAACTGCATTAGTAAAAGTAAAACAGTGGTCGAAAGTCAAAGCTCATCGATGGTTAGAGAAGGAAACTTAACCGGATATTTAAAAATAGCTTTTTATGAAAGCAAGCCATTAACCTACAATATCTGTTGAAAACTATTAAATATGAAGGCTGTAATGATAAGGGCAGACATCTCAAGGGGTCATTGGGTGCAATGATTGCTCTGAATAGTTGTATGACTGCCAAGGAATAAAAGCATCTTATAAGACAATATCCCCTCATGATGTCCCCATATTTCAAGATGATAACTATGATAACACTACGCAAATTCAGCTAAATACATTCAAGAACACAACTTCATAAACACCTGATCTAGACATTATTGAACCTTTATGATACTTTCTGGAGTGCAGAGTGCAAAGTAAATTTCCACTTTGTTTATCTCTCAAATAACTACAGGCTTTCCTTCAGGAACAATTGTCCAATATCCAACTATGCACAGTTCAATACTTTTATGACAGCATTACAAAAATGAGTAAACCTGTTTTAAAAGGAAAGGGCAACTCTTCAGTTAATAGTTACTTGATATTCATACATTCTTAGGTGATTCCACTCATCTGCCCATACCCCAGTATGTGTGTATATATACTTTAAATGAAAAATAAAGTACGGTGGTTACTGTGAATCTAAACAAAAGATTTACTACAACAGAATGTACTACCAGCTCATTTTAGGAAGAGGCAATAAAGAATTCCCCATGAGCTGCTCCAATGAAAACAGTTTTAGGAGCTGAGTGATCTACTCATTTTATGCGAATTATGAGTACCCATTGGGTGAGTGATGGTGTCAGCTGTGCTGTGTTTTCCTTAGACTCATTGCCTGGGTTAAAACTATTACTGTCAGTATTGGAGCGTGGCCCCTGCAGAGGTGTGTGAATGTTTCAAGAGGATGACACTCCTGGGACCTCCCACAGTTGGTGGAGGAGGGTGGGCTCTGGGGCTCATTTAGGGAGGCCTGTGGAACCAAACTTCCTCACCCCTGTCAAATATGTCAGCTGTGAAAAGCCTTCTGCAAGGCTTCTTGGGATGATTCACTGGAAGCCCGTCTGTGACTGAACGCCTCACATCATTTGCTGTGATGGGCCAAATTACATGGTTTCACATTCTAACTGGAGCAATTATTTCCTCTTTTAGCTTAACGCCATGCAATTATGCTAACTGAAGGATAAAGAGAGAAGCAGTCTTATGAAAGTAAGACGGGCAGTTGAGGTGTCTAAAGATTTACCTGTCTTAAATAACAAAACTAATTAAGAAAAACCTTCTTACTGCTAACTATTTGAATGCATTTACATCACAGGGAGAAATTAGAATAACAACCTGTGCCTAAAAAGAGACTTTGGTGAATTTTAACTTACTGGGTTTTGTCATTTTGGTAAATTGGGGTCACAGGTTTAACTTAAGTTGAGAATTAAATTAGGCTTAACAGGGGAAGTTCAGAATTAGAAGCCTTGGCACTGTGTTAGTCTCAGGCCTCCACTCCATAAATATTGAGGGTTGGACAGCTTGAAAAATGAGGTGATGTGAGGTGCCTAAGGACTGCCACAAAGGTCATATGAATAACTTAATATTCAAACATTAATTTATCTAAAATTAGAGTAGTATACAGGAAATATCCCATTAAAGCTTCATACTTGTGCAGAGCTGACATTCCTGTATTTGGCTCGCACAGGGCTGACATACCTTGGTGCCAATGCAGGCCCTGGCCTTCTTGTACTCCTTGTGGGCGGCTCTCTTATCCAGCTTGCTCCAGAGGGCTTTGGCCTTCCAGGAGGTGACGCGGGCCCGCAGGCTACTGTAGAAGCTCCAGTGTTCCAGTGGGTCCAGCTCCAGCTGCCTGCAGAGGATACTAAAGGCCAGCAGGGTGCCTTTACAGGTGGAGGCCTGGACAAAGCTCTCAAACAGATGTGCAGCCCGGGCACTCTTCTCCTCCTCAGTCTCACCCATCTTCTCCCGTATCTGGATCGCTTCTGCACTGCCTGTCTCCCTTGTTCCTACTGTTCAGTGGCTGTGGCTATCACCTGGTCTCGCCTGGCATGCTCAACATGAGCTAGTAAGAGAAAAAATACATTTAGCCTCATCTCATGGGCAATGGTCATTTGGCACTGAATGCCATCCATCTTACACAACCAATAAAAGCATGCTTACTTAAAATAAAGAATCATCTGGACTGAAAAGCTCAAGGTTGTTGTTATTATTGGAATGAAGTTATGCATGTCTCCAAATGCACAGGACAGCTTTCAATGGCTAAAAAAACCCCTCAGTCCTGTGTGCATTTCCAGAGCAAACTGCATGCTTGTAGGGCACACATTCCTTAGGAAGCTAACACACCAAGCACTGTTCCATCACTGAGACCAGTAAAAACGAAATTTCTCATTACTTTATCATAAAATTTGTAGGTCCAAGTATGAATCAAAAAATATACATAAAAACCTGCAGGAATCAGATGCTATGAGGTGACAGTGCCTGCTTGCTTTAAGAGCAGTGTTTTTTTCTGTGTGATATTTTTACGCCGGGTACTGTAGCTGCAACCATTCAGCAGAGCCCCTGAGCAGTCATCTCCACATCCCCCAATCTGCCAGGCTCACGACACAGCTCAGCTCATGACTCAATCAGTGCGCAATGCTATCGGCTCCGTCTGTCATCCATTCTCACATCTCCACCTCCATCACCCGATTTAGCAGCACAGCCAGTTTCTATATGCATCAGGTCACAAACTAGTGTAAAGCCAACTGACAAAAGTGTTGTTACCAGATATAATCACAACACAATGAAGGAACTGTCTTATGCATTTTGTCTTTTGCCATGTTATCAATGAGAGATCAAAATTTCGAAGCTGAAAAAATTATAAAATGATGAATTATAACATAATTATCATGGTTACCTTCTGATATGTGTAAGCAGCTAACCTTTATGCTTGAGTGTTGAGTCACAATTCCAATTTTTTGAGAGTTGTTGCCATAATGTCAACTATAATGCAAGTAATGCAGAATTCAGACCGTGATGTTTATGTTGTTTTTTAACAGCATAGGATTTCAAGGCTTATTATGAGACAAAATTTGCAATAGGTGAGACATAATGGCATTAAGACTTGTCACAATGTGTACTGGAATTCTTTTCAAGGACCACTACCATTAGGCCAAACTGTTTTAATTTAGAACTAGTGGTAGTTTGTAATCTTAGTGTACTGTCTGTGACATAATACACTCATGCATCATTCAATCCACTAATTGCACATTTTATTGGCTTGTTAGCTTTTTACTAATTAATGTTTCATTTAACTTAGAGTAAAAAATTGTTTTAATCCTATACAGTGTTTATTTGTCATGTTTCTGAGTAAAACAATATTCCAAATTTATAATGATGCAGTTTTTAACATATTAATTTTCAACCTACCCTAAATATGTAACATTATTCTAACATGTTTTGATTGTTTGAGAGCAATCTCATGTTATGATATGGTGCGGCTAACACATTAAACCTGGTATTTGGCATGTAAACTGAAAACTTCAGAAGCCTGAGGTAACCCACAGTGGAGACATTTTCCAACAGGTTTAACATTCTTGTGCAAGTTCTGGTTTGGTGACAGGCATTTTCTGATAAACAGAAAAATTTTCTTTTCTTAAGGAAATTTCATTACAACGACATGACAAATGGTATAAAACATATTTAAAACTTCATCAAAACATTCCTAATTGTGTGTATGCCGGTTTTACAGCGATCATGACAGCCATAAATGTGGTAATTTACATTATCTGATGGAAAGAAATAGCTTGTGAGAAATCTAATATGACATCTACAGGTAAGTTAAAATCAAAAAATCCAGAAAAACCTTTAGCCGCACAATTAGAGGGGAAATATTTCCAACCTGCTGACACACTGAGAGGGCCTGCATTTATTTGAAACACCAGGATATCTAAAAATGGAACTGACAAATAAAAAAGTTTTCCCTCTGACTCTACAGACTCGTATATGAATATCAAATAAAAGCAGATAGTTGGACATGGGCTCTCTGTCATTCCAGGTAAGCAGATCCCTTTGATATTCCAGTGGGCTGGGTGGGAATGCCTGGCCTGCGCCCACCCTGCCAGGAGGCCAGGGTGCAGTGGGATCAGCTCCAAATGATCTCTCTCCTTCTGTACAGCTCTGTGGCAGGCACTGAGGCACGTGTCTCTGTGCTTCAGAAAAAAACAAGTACATGACATTTGATAAGCTGCTGCCCATGGGTGGGGCTTAACCCAGAGCAAAAATAAATCAAGCAAACTTGGCTTCAGTGGTTCAGTTACGGACTGTCGTGATACAGGCCTAGTCGTTTTCACTGTGGTCTTGGAAAGCGACCTTCCGGTATTGTATCAAAATACAAACAGATCTGAGCACAAGTCAATGTGGGACATGGCACAGGAAGAGCCACAAATGCTATCAGTCATCATCTGTCTCTATTTGCTGTAATGGTTTCATTCTTGCCAGAATACAATATCAGATTATGCTTTCTGTATTCTGTTATTTTTTGATAATTATAACACATTATTCTGTAAAACATAAATACTGAAAGCACTAGACCTTCCCTTTGTCCAGTGAATCCAAACACCTAAAGTCACCAAGCAGCTCTCATTAGCAGACTAAAGCAAATCATGCCACAGCTCTACAGCTCAGTCATATTCAGCCTCTTCCCTGGCTCTCAGCACCAATGGCCATGAGACTCTCTTTTCAGGCTAATCATTCCCACTTCCATACGCGAAACCAGGAGTCCAGTAGTCGTCAGAATCATATGCTTGGGGATTGGCTCTCCATGAGGAGGGGCATGCTAACTGCACTAATCATCATAAAGCTAGTGTCATAGTCCATGAGTTCTCCATTTGACACTGTGAAAATTTACAGCAAATCCAGCGATTTTCTACAAGGGGACTCACTCCTATGCCCAGACCACCCATTTAACAAACATATAAGTGCTGAGGTTTGGATCTCCTCTCAAACCCAATGTCTCAATGTCATGTCAGATACAATATTCTCACTTCCTGGTCAGCATTTTTACACTTAATTAATTAATTATTCATTGACAGCTCTGATTATGCACAATACAATTACACAGAAAATACTGATTTCACATTGAGGAATAATAATGTATGCCACTCAATGTATCCCTTCTACACAATAAGAACATCATTTAGAAAAACGATTTTCTATTTTCAAACTAAAAGACTGCAAATTAAAAATACAATTAAAGCATCAAATATAGCCTATCCAATTTAGAAAACAAATTCTAAAATAAAAACATACAGACCCCACCTTGCACAAGTTTCATCTCTACCTCTTTGTAAGGATTTATGTTTTGTTTCACATAGCATCTGTACAGTACTTCGGCTATCTCATAGGCAGAAAGAATTCCAAGTAGCTGCTTCTGTGCAGATTTCAATGTGCTGCTTATTAACACACATGCTATCAGTTTGCTCTGGTGCAGGAAGCAAACAGCATAGGAATTTCAGAGATGTGAAATATGCACCTGCTTAGCCAACAGACATGGCCCTGATCAAAACACAGAAACACCCATGAAAAAGGCTCTTCAGAACCTCAGCCACACAATGAGACCAATTCCCTCTTACCAGCTCTAAATCAATGGAATTCCTCATATCAGCTTGTTTTCACTTTATTTCAGTGCAGCAGGTTCAACATTCGGTTCCAAACACCAAAGAGATGAACGTGTATGTTAAACAGAAACTGTTGTTGTTGTGAATCTCATTCTACAAGTTCCCTCACAGAGTACTCCAATGTCAGTTGGAGAACATTTAGACTGAGAAGGTATAAGAGGTGACAGCTGAAGTACAATATTTAAAATCCTCACAAAAATCAGCTAAAACTTGCAACTAAAAGCTCTTCTGCTATAAGCAATTAGGCAGCCAGGCATGTTTCAGCTGCAGTCAGGAATGGCTGAGTTAAAAGTGCTGTTCAGAGATGCACACTCAGAATAGACCATTCTCATATTCCAGGGTAAGAGCTTCATGATCCCTGCAAACATTCCACAGCTGATATGAAACCAGGCACCTGCTCAGAAACAGACCTGCCATTAGCCAACCCAGACAGCTCCTTCAACTCACAAATCAAAAGCTTACACACTCTTGACAGGAGTCTTGCACACATTTCCAAACCTTGACAGGAGCAGCACAAATCAGCAAGCAAGGACCTTCCACTGCTTGCTGGGATGTCTTCACTTGACCCCTATCAAAAGTCATCATTGACTTATGTTATATTGTTTCCAGGAATTCAAAGATAATAAAAAAAAACAAAAACAATATTACTTTGACTGATATACTACAATAATGGCAGATATTTGAACAAATCTGGTCATAAATGGCAATGAGAAAGTGAGGGGAGCTTGGATTGGCAGTGATCGCCTCTCCCACTTTCTTTCAATCTCTAGACATGAATCATACTTAGCCTATCCTGACCACACACATAAAATATTGTAGTGATGGTAGCAATAGTGTGGGCCTACTAATGTTGGATCAAATGGCAAATACCTACTATATACGAACTAGGAGTCGGTAGGTAGGATCATGTTTAAATGTTGATTTTTAAATTTGATATGGCCTCATGCACCTGCTGGAGGTTCTAAAGCTCTATAAAAAGCTTTTTGGAGTTAATAGACGTTTTATTATTAAACAGAATTACGGAGCGATTAAACTATTCTGATTCATGCATACTGGAATCGTAAACTTGGGACAGGCTATATCAACGTTTTAATCTATGCCTAGACTAAGTAAATGATAAGTCAGATCTGTAGCACACAAAATAACAGAAAAAACATTTAAAACTAATAAACTTTTATCTTTTAATTTCATACTTTGTTGTGACACTTATGTTTTCAAAGACTGTATTTTTTCAGATGGTAAATGAAAAATCACAGGCAATGGTACATCAAAGAATTGATTGGAATTGTTGCTGAGTTCTTATGTTTGCCAAGGCAGTGTGAGGTAATGTGGCCAAAAAATTTATTTTCTCTGTCAATTTCTTTATTAAATAAATAAAGAAAGAAATTTAATATTTTTTTATTTACATATGCACATGTAATAAACATATAAATCAAACTAGGCAGGTACTGGGTTTAAGTTTGCTCGTAGAAGAAATTTAAAATGTACTCCTGAAAAATATTCTTTTGTAATTATACTAATATGATTTACTTTGTGTCTTTCTGCTTTAAACAGTGGGGTTTGAGAGGACCATTACTTATCTGCATCTCAGACTGGATTAGTGCTCTGCAAAGAACAGTAATTTGATCTCAATATTTCTTCAATGAGGCATGTTTGTCTTAATAAATACATTATCAGACCCTGTTAGAATTCTGAGCTCTAAGCTATTTGAAGTGGGATATTTGGAATTTTTTGCAAGAAGGAACGTCTGCAGATCTTTGAGACATGACGAAGGTGGAAGCTACTCCTCACTCCATGTTCTATAACTTAGGCATTAGTGATGTTTAGATACACATACAACAATACTGAAGCCGAACAGGAACTAGCATACTCACCTCCAACAGGTTAAAATCTATGAGTATGAATATCTATTATAACAGTATAAAATCTACATTTGAAGGGTGTTGAACATTCCTAAAGAATTGCAACACTGATTCTTGTCCACACCAGCCTGTGCACGGTTTTCCAACAACAGAGAGCATGCCAACTTTTTCAGTAGTGATGTCTGCCTAGACTGAGCATGCTATGCTAGCCATGCAGCAGCTCAATATTGATTCTGTCATAAGTCAAGGCCTTCAATACCCAAGGGCATGAGACTAAGAATGTCATATTTTCGGCTGTCATAACAAAAGAGATACAGGAAGTTACTACTAGCCTGTGCAGAGCAGACAATTACACAGTACATCAGATTTCCAGTGCTTTTTAAAAACATCTTCAAGCAACAAACAAAATACAGACCAATGGTAAGGATATACATACCACACATGTGATCATGAACAATGAAACATGTTTCTTTTAATTGTTTTTTCACAAACAATTTGTCATTTACAAAAACAACCTGCATGTCATCACTAACTGGCTATCTGCTGGATAGTAACTAGTGCTATACAGGCTATAATTAGTGCTGTTATTGTACAAGCAAAAATTACAAGCATTCCCTCTTCCCTCCTCATGAATCTCACTGGTTACCCTTTGAGCTCTCGTCTTCAAAAGTAAACATGAGGTCCAACAATGTTTCAATCAGTGCCTCAATATGCCATAGTCCAGCAGATGATCTAAAGACTGTATATTCACTGCCACTGTGTGTAACAGTCAGAAATGTGTTCACAGCCATTGTGTGTAAGGGTCAGAAACTTGTTTACTGTCATTGTGTAACATGGCTCACCAGACCACCCAAAGGCTTCTTGTTCATTTCCAGCCACAGCTCAGGGTAAGTTAAGGCATGGGTGACAACAAAAGGAAGCAAACACCATACAGCTCCCCAGGGAGGCCTTCAGAACAGTGATATTTCACTCAGCATAATGCTATTAATCTAAAGGAAACTTCTGTGGTTTCCACTGTGCCATTCCTGCCTGCATACTACATTACAGCAGCATGCTGACAGCCTGCCATTCAGTCTGTCTTAACACCAGGAAACAGGAATTACATAACTTTGCTTTTCAACTCTACTGTCCTTACAGAGACAGTTATGAAAGCTCAAGTGAAAAGTTGATGATTGAGTTGCACATTTTGCTCCATGCGACCAGTGGCATGTGCTCAGTGTGGGAATATGGTCAGTTCAGTGTTTGTCTGTCTGCCAGAGTAACTAGCTATGTACCTCAGCAAGTGTAGCATGCAATTCCAAGACACATTTAAACAAAATTAAAAAAATAAAAATAAACAAGTATGATAAATATTCAGAAGCAAGCCAGTGACCTTTTCCCCCATTTTCTTTTATCACTATCTTCATTGATTGAGCCTGATGGTATGGTTTTGGTGGGTAATAAGAGGACCACAGAACATTACTTTCACAAAACATTATAGGCACCTTTATACAGGAAAACATAAAATATGTGTAACTTTATAATTCATACAAACTATCTTTTTCATACTAATTTACAAGACAGATATCCACATTTCAGAAGACCTAGCCTGGTTAAATAAAGGTTAGGTAAAATAAAATAAATAAAAATATATGTGACTACTTTTATTACATAAATCATGGTGTTATGTTACCATACTTAAGGGCACCAAGTCAACAGTATAGCCCCACACTAACATCCTGGCACCACATAATATTAGGACTGTATTTCTGTCAAAATTGAGTTAGGCACATACAATTAATTATCAAATGGTTATGCATGCTTGAGGAGTGCTTTTTTATCTAATTTTTTGGGTTTGATATATAACAAGATAGACAGTTCCATTCTGGAAATCACATAACAACTTGGTCCTATAAGGTTCCAACAGAAATCCAATCACAAACAAATAAAGACAGAATGCACAACAAAATATTTTTGCCAGCCAGGATGTGGAAACTTTGATGCTCAATATCAAAGAAGAGCACGCTGCCAAGACAGAAACTTACAGTTTCAAGCTTGTGACCACTTGCTGCACAAGATGTTTATATCAAGCTCTGATCAGAAATTCAACTTTTCCAGACTTTTTCCTAATCACTTCCTGCCACAGTACTGAAAAATCATTTACCAGGCACAATGTTTTTTAAGCCTAAAATACAGTATACTGTACAAAGTTTTCAAAGATCACACACTGCTTTGAAAATGAGGTTCATATCAACATTTGAATAATAATCATTTAAAAAAATTGACTGTGATTTGTGATTGCCTTTTGCATAGAATTTTACCATTAAGTGAATGAAGATTGTTACAATTTTTACTAAATGTAAAGTCATAAAAAATGGTCTCTGACACTGAGACTTTATGGAGATGATAAACAAATGAGCTATATTCCAGCGCATATACCATAGAGAAAACAGGACTGTTATTTGTGCAAGTTTGTTGTAGCAATCAACTGTCGGGTTACATATGTAGGAGTTGTAATTTAAAGGTGATTTATACAGTTCATCTTCAAAAAAGCAAACAAATTCAAAATACAAAAAGAAGCATAATTTTCTCAAATAATCAATCAAATACATACTTAATGAAGCACTTTTAGACTACCATGACTGATTATTAATCTGTATACTTAATTTTCATATTTTAATTTAATGGATTTCAGGAAACTATATTATTACACTTTTCTCTATCATCATGAATTAATGTACAGGTTTATCATTTACACACAGTAAACACGATTGTGGCAGGTATGTCCTTATTTTAATGATGTAGGCATGCTTCCATGTGGTATTACACCTGTGCTGAATAAAAGTTTAACATTTTTATTGAGGTGGTATTTGTTAGAGTTTTGATATTAAAGAGTTTGGAAATTCCAGTATTAATGCATGCAAATATTCGTGTGCTCATCTGCATCACAAAGATACCGCGTTCATTGAGTAGGCAGGCATGGTACCTTTCGAAAGACAATTTAAGGTTGTCAACTTCTCACACTTGTCGTGTTGCTAGTAGCCATTTAGGTCAATATATGAGACACGTCTTGCGAAATTACTATACTTTAATTCACCTTTTACTAATGACAGAGCATTCATCTTAATGAATAAGGCTGTAAATTCACACTTCAGCAGAAACCCACGACCATACGCGTGTCACTTGCAACTGGATATGAAGTTTAACGACTACAGCATTATATCGATATTTCGTCATATGAATGTTTTTTTATGTATTTACTAATTATGGAGATCAATTAAAATAAAGAGACCAGCACGTAAATAAGCAAAAAACAGTGCTTCGGTCCCACAACAGACCAGACGACGGTTTCACTTACATTATCCTTCAGTGTGAGTTTAAATTAGGATGACACGTGTCGTAATCCAATCTCCTTCATTTATCCAAGCAAGACTGAAAATGCAGACTGTCAAAATTTTTCGAAGTATATCATCTACATCATTTGTGCAGGTTAAATTTGTCTTCTGACACGGGCGTTATCCCAGCGTCGGTGTGTTTTCATACTGAAGCAAGGAATACTAAAGACTGCGAACTACCGCCGCTCGTTTTTTTTTGTTCCTTTTTTGGAAGGCGGCGCTGCAGTGTTATGTATGACGTCCAGTAGGAAGTTAGCCACACTTGAAATGACAATCTGACTCGCTGGGCAAGTTGTTCGACCATATGTCAGCATTTTAACAACTATAAAATGTCGGTAAATAAGATCTTCAGTATCAATGCAAAGGAGACTTGTTCTGTAGATTAGATTTCTTTGCCCGACAGACTATCCCTGAGACTGGAAAGTTGCTAAAGCCGGTTCTGATTCGATTATCGCTTTTGTATTCTGCGGTATCTCAGTGCATTGCCTTATCCCCATTATTAACATAATTGTTTGAACGCGTGTATTGTAAGGTTCAATGGTGCGTATCATTTGTGTTCAAAAGCAAAAATCAAGGGGCATTATTCATCATTCATGACAAATTAATGATAAAAATCGTCCAACCTAATTCAAAGATAAGAAATGACAGATTGTGACAGTCATCTCGATTCACTACGACTGACCTGGTCTTTGATGTTATGTTTGTGTTTGATGACGGTGGTTGATGTTGGTAAATTAAATTTTGTTAACTATTTGAAAATGAAATACAGTGAGATAAAATTGTCTTTATTCATTTGGCTGGTTTGCTCACTCAATCGCGGATAAACTACAGGCACGCCCTCCAGAGGAATTGGCAGCTACTGCGACAGAGCGCTCCCACTTGGGACGGTAACACGCCGCATAAAAATATCCATAGCTGCTCCCTAAATTATTTACACAATAATCTCAACTGAGAGGGTAATACTATTTCTAAACAGAAAACTACACCCCTCCCTTTAAACACAAGCATCGTAACCAAAGGGCGTTAGGCTAAAGATTAATTATGTGTACAAACAGACTTCAAACTATGTACAAAGAATTACAAAATCAACCGTGTAACTCTTGAGTCGGCAAACTAGCGCAAGTGGCCCCATTCTAACTTAAATTATTTACTATTGGAGAGGAGAAAAATCTTTCCTACTCTCAAATGTTGAAAAAGATATTGGTAGAAATTAGTGCTATGGCTAAATTAAAATGAAAGTCTTACCTCAGTTTGTAATTTTTAAACTGGATTTTTGTATTTCAAAATAATTCGAATTGAATAAACACAATCGTTATTGAAATATTTTACATTTATATAATATTTGATAATAATGTAACGTTAGTAAAACAGATTCGCCAGTTACCAGTGCCATCGCAGGTAGGTAATAAAAATCTTATGTGTAAACTAAGTGATTTCAATGGCATAATGGCTTACATTTTAACCGAACGGTACATTTGCCTATTTTCGCGTCTTATCCTTGCATTGTTTGTTTCACTGTCTTGCTTTAAAATGTATTATGAGCTGTTAGTGTATGCTGCCCATTTTAGCCAGGGCCTCTTGGATAAAGAATTTCAATACACAAGCAGGGAAAAATAACGCCTGCACATAGAGAGAGAGAGGCCCCGGTTATAATGGACACATTTTCAATTCTACTCACCACAGCTACGAGCAATCTCAGTGAAAGACCTCGAGGCTGACTTCTCTCAGGTTAGCTATCCATCTACTTTGGTGAGAAATTAAGAAAATAGGTAGCTAGCGCTGCTGTGTAGAGTATCTCAGTCATCATTTGAATTTACTAACAGAATCCTGAAGGAGACTTCAGCAATTAATTCAAATTAGCATATGTCTCAAATTAGTATATGAATTCATTTACAACTATTCGCCTACCAATAACTAGAGCCTTGCGGGAGGTGAACGATTCCTATATTTTACTAGCTAGAGGAAAATATTAATTGCAACGTAATGCTGCCCGCTTGGTTGCAGTAATAAATTAGCCTGTAACTATGGAAACCACACTTCCTGCACCTCGCCGGCAATGCATACATCATAGACATTTAATTTCTGAGTTGGTGATAGGAATCTTAGTGCATTGACATGCTATTATGAAAGTGATTGGCACTGCATACCCAATATGGGTAATTGTCTTATGTTAGACATAAATTGTATCATTTATTTTTTTATCGAGCACATACGCTGTTTATTGTTATGATGACCTCAGTGCATTGTCTACATTAGCTTGCCCTAACACAAAGCACACACAGTCCCCTATCCACAATGGTGTTCTTGGTATCACATTGTAGGTAGCTGTTGTTCTATGGGATGTTAAAATACTGAAACATTTAAACTTCTGGCTTAAGCTATGTGTGGTTTCAGAAAAATATCAGATTTAATGTGCAAAAGTAGGGATGTCGCCGTAGGCCTTTTCGATTCGATTTAGGCCCTATTTGGAATGTGCCTCACAACGCAGTCCCTCAACTGGATCATGATAACTGATAGGTGCCTGATTGGGGAGCATTATTCCCTGCAGGAGCGTAAAAGGACTAACGCTAATACACTCTATCCCAGTTCATCCAGCCTTATGCTTTCAACATATTTTGAAGCCAATGAGTCGCTGTTTTGCCTTTTGCTGGTGTGGACTAATCAATCCATGGTTTTGATGAGACTGCGTTGTGAACGTTGCAACAGTGCTCATGCACATAATTGTGCCTTTTCTGATATGCAGCTATTGAGTATAGATCCCTTATACTCTGGAATGGATGGGAAATCGGTTTAGCTGCACCAGTGAGTTTTGTGACAGAAACCTGTTTTTGTCTTTTTCTCAATGCTTCAAACAAAAGGTGAGACAACGCCATCTCTGGGCATCTGTGAGTAATGATAAGTCTAGATCCAGATAACAAGCCTAACAACACTGACATGCAGTTAATCAAACTGTTGTACTCTAGTGGTTAAGGTAAATGGCTGGGTCTTCTGAGTTTGGCGGTTCAAGCCCCAGTCCAGCCATAGGAAGAACACCATTGCTGTTGGGCCCTTGAGCAAGGCCTCAACCCCACATTGCCCCCAGGGGGCACTGGCCCTTGGTTAGCATAATCAACTGTAAGTCCAAAGCATCAGCTAAATGATGGTACTACTACTACTAGATCTTTCCAAACCTGTTAACCCTGATTATAAGAAAGCAATATAGAGGTGCACGATTCCCAGCTTCCTAAGCTGACACTTTGGTATGAGACAGAAGCTGATATGATAGTCGTTAAAGAATACAGTGAGAATGGGTAGCATTTGGGGATACTGACTGTTTATTTTCTTTTGAATCACTAATAAAAGATTATTCGTAACTTGGATGACTTTTGCAGTTTGGAAAAAAAAGATCTCTGTAAATACCAGCTCTAGAAGTCGCAAGGGCATCTTGCTATGTTCGGAAAAAAATTAGCTCAATGAAACTATGTTAAGTTTACAGTTGGATGTCATTTGTATTTCACGTGTTTTATTATCACTTGACCTCTTGTACGTGTGAAACAGTCTAATAATATAAATATCATTAATCAACATCGTCACCGTGGCGCCAACAATTTTTCGTCTTCCTTCAAATAATGTTGACAGGTATACCTGCACTACCCGGAATAAATTTGGCCCAAATTGACTTGTAATAGTCCTTTATAGTGAAACGTCTGCACTGGTGTATGGGGTTCAGAATAAAGATAACCTACATTATGTTACTTCTTATCAGCAGAATGCAAATATTACCCGATATTTTTAGCCTGCCATGACTACATAGGCAAAGGATGCCATCATATTAGATTAACTAACTGTGTTACATGGGTGCTGCACGAGAAGTATCTTGGCCAACTTGCTGTCGCCGAATAGGCCTACTTTACAAAATAATTATCTATTGGCTGTATTCTGTTTACAGAATATAGCCGATCACAGATTTAGCTATAAAGGCAAACTCGCTCGAGCAAATAAGTGTTCAACTAAAAACAAGACGTGACTGTAGACAGTAACATAACCATGTATTAACACTCCACTCACGTTTGTTATACAATTAACTTTTTTTTCAGTACAGTAATAGTCATGCCTTGGCAAAGGCAAAGTGACCAATTACAGGGTTAAGCGAGCCTGTTAGTAGTTTAATTGAACAAAGTTAGCAATAATTGTGAGGTGGTTTGAGATAGTCTGATAATCTGTATTTTTTGGGACTGTGAGCTGCAAAATTTCGTGAACATTGTCGCATACAAACGAGTCCCAGAGCAATGAGTGATGCTGTCCTCATCCACAAGAGGGCGGCGTTATGTTTCACAATTCAACGTATTTCATTAAAATAATTCAGTGTACACATTAAATGTGATCTATAAAAACTTGTTACTCAATCAGCGAGATATATTCATCATTTAATTTCTCCTATATGTATTTACTAGCGCTGCAGTATTGAATAACATGTTGTTCTTTTAAAATTCACGATGATTAATATTGCTCAATATTCTTGTAATGAAACTAGTGGTAACTACTCTACTCAGCTACTAGCTTGCAATTGCTACCTGTCTCATGTAGCATAATTCATCACTCTTACCAAGACTAAAATAGCCTAATAATAATTAGCAAGATTAGCCAAAGCCGAATATTCAGACACGGTCAAAGATGGTTATTTGGCAATTCTGTAAATTACTGAATGGGCGATAGCAGATATCATTTAAAAATTACGCTGAAAAAGCATGAATAACCGATTTAAATTTGCACTAATGATAACAGCCCATACATGACTTGGAAAAAGTCTTTATTGATTTTTGCAACGTTTGAATTCTTTCTTACCAATGGCTGTGCGAGATTTATGTAGGCTTATAAAGAGTTAATTTTTTTTTTTTTTATCTTTCCGGGGTTTCTCGTCAGAGTCTACTCCTCCAGACCTTGTTCGGATAACTTGCTATACAGTGATGTCTCCATCTCAAGCAATAAGAACGATGTCGCTCGTGGCCTTAGTCCTGTGTCTTGCTCTGATTAAGAGCGTTGCACTTACCGCTCCTATGAATTCTGAGATCAGCCATACTCTGGAGACAAGTGTGGCTCAGGGACACGCAACTTTGAACGACATGTTTAGAGAGGTTGAGAAGCTGATGGAAGACACGCTGCATAAATTGGAGGAGGCGGTGTACAAGGTAGTACCGATTCTTGACCGAGCAGAAAATAACCCTTTGTCTGTGATAGTTGCACACAACCCCACCAAATAATTTTCTCTAGAAGTAATGATATATCCTAATTTTAATCTGAACCTTTTTGAAGATGTTAGTTTTTACTGTGATTAACAATACTTAAGAGTTGAGTTCCAATATTCGAAATGAAACAAATAATAATAAAAAGAGTTTTTTGTAAAAGTTCTTTAATTTTAAAATGTAGGAATTTATTCGCGATGTTGAAGTGCGTAGAATGTTGATCTTGCACTTGTGTGGCACTTCACATATTGAATGGGTCCTTTTGTGGTGTTAGTCAAAAACAGACCAATTTTGACCGTGAATATGTAACATCTACACGCGATTAATGACTAAAATCTAATATTTTTAGATGGACAACGAGAGCGCCAGATCGATTTTGCATCTCCATGACCTGCCTATGAATTATCAAGATGAAAGCATAAATGTGAAGACAACTGGGAAACAATCCGTCTACTCCGTGAAGAAAACTGACACGGTAAAGTTGAGGTCCTCATACTTTTCGCAATTTCTGGAGGGAGAAAGAGATTGTGTTGAAATTGCTCTTCTCTGTCTTTGCGTGTGCATTTCTGATAAATCTGACTGCACCACCTTCCATTAATGACCCATGCTAAAGCATTGCATCAATGTAATGAGTTTTTTTTTTTTTGTAATGTAAGCTCAATGCAGTGTATTGTCAACATGTAAAGTACTTCCAGCAGATCTCTACTCAGCTCGTTAACTTTTTTATTTTAAAATCATTCTGTCAGTTTTGAATTACTAGTTTTGCCTTTTGACTGTGCCAACTCTTACACAACTACCCCCAGCTGATGCATGTGCAGCTCTGTGATGTACTTGCACTTGAGTTAAAGACTATTCTCTACACTCTACAGACCACACTGACACAACTGTTTGTGGTTACCTTCTGCTCTGCAGGAGCTGCTAATGCAGTAGTAAGCAGTCAATCCCTAGCTAAATGAAGTCACATCTACCCATGACTCTTACAGCCATGGATTCTCTGTCATATTCAGCTATTGCCATTGGCAAGGACTTAACTGTGCCGTAAGCCCCACCATGTACCCGTGGTGAGCCACTTGGTAGTGCTTTGGTTTTTTAGATCGATCCCCATGTTTCAGTGGACTTTAGAGTAAAACATGGATATTGACAATGAGATTGTTTGGAAAGTGAAATCTTGAGTTTTGACCAAATATAGTCAGAGACATGTAGGCTACTCCTGTGGTTAAATAATCAGTTTATTAAGTGACTAGAAGTACATTTTTATGGGATAATAAGGGCTTGTGGGTCATATGAAATAATTAAGGATGAAGCTTAAAGAAGGGGATGATGGATACTTCTGCTCTCTTGAGCCAGAGTAAGCACTCATTAAAGGCAAAGATGTCCATCTTTTTTGTTTACTGTCACCAGCCTAATGTATTTTAATGCTTTAAAATTATTAATTTCAGATCACTGACAACAGAAGAGGAGAAACCCATTTTTCCCGGACCATTATTCAGTCCAATGGCAGAGCAAACAACATTGATTATGTGAGTTATATTCAGTCTGCTACTGCCATTGTAAATCTGTCTGCATATCAAGCTGGGGAATATGAACACTGAGTATGTCACCAACAATTGAAAATATTAATAAATCTGCAAAGAGCACTGCTCCTGGTTGTGCATGTTTTAGTCATCACCCAACTCATGCTATCAAATCTCCTCAAGGGTTTTGCATTTATGGGATATCCTGAAAGTTGCAATCATCATTCAAAATTGGGGAGAAAAATGGGAGTTGGTTGGGGGTCATCAGAGTTTGGTCATCATCAGTTAGGTCATAATTGATCCCTTTGAAGCCAAAACTTAGTTATGACACTTTATGGCCAATGTTCCATGTATGATATTCACAGTCTGTAAATGTATAGCAATGCTGACACAATGCTGAAGCCTGTGTGTGCCAGCTTAATGTAATCTTTTTGAATTTCCCTCTGAATGTCATTAGCATAATTAGACTGTTCACCTCTCTTTTGCAAATCCCAGTATGGAATTACAGATCAGAGACATTTTACTTAGCATTTACGTAGCATTGGCCATCACTTTGGAAGGACACAGGCTAACATGTGTATCTTTCAAAATGTGCAGTCAGGTGACCATATCCTTTTTGCAAAAGTTATTTGTACTGAAGAGCTCTGTTGCATTTGATTACATTCCTATTAACTGGGGTTTACACCACTTACGGGGCATTGTTCATTTATTGTTGCTGTGGACTTGGTGCCTACATCATTAGATTTAAGCATTTATATGGTGTCTTTGTGATGTTTACAGACAAAGTCAGTCTCAGCTAAAGCATATCTGTGGAATGCCTCCAGCTCTATCCTTTGAATCTTCAGCCCACGTAAAGAGTTTTGGAGCTAACTTCAGCATGTGTTTGCTCTGCAAGAAGTGGCAACATGGTTAAATGTCCTTCAGGGGCTCAAGTTTTCCCTTCAGCAGAAATTCTGTTAGATACATTTTAAGTTTGGTTATTAATATTATTATTGCCATAGTTCATTTTACATAGAAATAATGCTCAATGCAAAGCACTAAATGTGGACTTGAATGCTTGCTTACACAGAGACCTAAGCAATGTGCAGTATCAGGCATCCAGATATTTGTGTCTGAGCACAGTAAACTCTGCTGTGCAGTTGCCACAGCAACTCACACACAGTAAAGCCAAGTAATGTTTCCTGTGTAATTTTGGCACATTTGGTACCCCAACCATGTCACAGCCTGAGGCACAGGGTAATCAAGACGGATGAGTCATGTTTTGTGTTATGTTTTTCTGAGGTGGGAAGGCTGAGGAGAGTGGTGGTTTCAGCAGCCTGTATTTGGTTATGAATGCCTTTCTTGGTCGTTCTGCTTAGAACCAGCATTGTATAACTACTGTGAAAGAAGGGAAATCTATCTAACCATTTCTCTGGCACTGTACTTTACACTGGCTCATTCACAGCCTCAATCCTGTTTTGCTTGGTGACTGCGGCGCAATGCCAGTATGAGTAACTATTTAATTTCCAATGTGGGTAACTGCTACATTTCTTTAGATGTACTTTGGCTCATGTTCAGGCAGTGGTGGACAGTTGAGCTAACAGCAGTGGAAAATGTTTATCTTGACTGGTAGGTTTAAGCTCCACAGGCTGTGGCTGTCAATGTATAAGCTATAGTTGTTTCGGGGCAGGCAGTGCTAATGGCCTTTTTTAGAGTCACAGTAAGTCATGCCTGTTCAAAGGGATCTGTAAGGGAGGCGCTAGGGTAAGGTCTTGCACTAAAGGTCTGTTTCTCTTTCATCTAATCCTGTGTGTAACTGCAGATTTCTATTATTGCTTAATTCTTCACATATGTACGGAGTTGAGCTTGTCTAATAAATGGCTTGTTGGTGTACAGGATTCACAAGGAGGCAGGATATAATGTTTACTTTAAAAATATATTAGGTGTTGTGATGTCCCAGCCTTAGCCTGGAGTTTGTTTCCCCAAGTCATGTCAAAGATATGTAAACAGCAGCTGGATCACATGATAAAGTTGCTAAGACCAAAAAAAGGCTAGTTCTCTTATACAGCAGCACAGGTATGAGCTATTTTTTCTATCTATCCCAACAATAAGTGGTATTGTAACTGTACTTCTTTGAAAATGTGTGCAACCAAGTAAATAAACTTAATTTGTTTTTGATGTTGTACAGAATAACAATAATTTGCTGCCAAAATATCTCCACTACCTTTCCTAAACAAATTAAAACAGTAACAGGTGAACAGTGCCACAACACATACACAATAAACATGGATGTGTCTTCTGTACTTATTTTATATTAAAGTGTGTATAATTTAATCAAATGAACTGAATTTGTTCTTGGTGCTGTACTGAAAATGGTACCCACATAGAGTTAAAGCATCAAGCTTGTCCCAGCCAGTAGGAAATGCATGACTGCTTTGATCCAGCGTCTGGAACATTACTGGCTGTGGATTGCTAAAACACATGGAAACACATGACATGTCATTTTAGATGGAGCCTGCCATAGTCGTTTGCTGGTATGGAGAGGGGGGTTTTCTGAAGACAAAGAAGAAACACAACGTATAGGAAGAAATACAGCAAGAAATTTAAAATAAAGAGGCTTGCTTCATATCTTCATTCTGTGTCTAACAGTAAAATCACGGGTAAATTACTGGGTAATATCAATTGTGAAGATTTGTGGGGAAATAAAAGAAATGGCCTTTTTTTAGTAGATAGCTCTTTTTTTCCACTGAGGAAAGCTCAGTTTAATATGTCTGCTGTGGTGTCTCTCTGACTGTAAATCCTGTTTGGGTTATCCAGGGTTTCTCACCCCAGAGGAATGGAAAACTAATTCAGAGGCAAAATATCTTCCTTCCCTTTCCTAAATGAATTAACATAGTAAAATAGATGAATGGATGTGCAACATATGACACAGTCATTCACGGTTTTTCAACCATGCCACCCACCTCTCATTCCTAAGCCTTTTATTTCTGTGTTGTATATCACAAGCTCAGTTTATGTTCCCTTCGCTTTCTTTATTTATTTTCCATAGTGTAGCTTAAAAATAATCAGCTATGGCAATACTCATGCATTTTTGGTAGTTAAGCCCTTTTGTCTACTTACTACCAGGAGAGAAACCCACACATATTGTTTCAATTTCTGTCTGGATACTCTGGAAAAATCATGGAGTCAGTGTGCCAGACCAGATTTAGTGTTGCCACAATGACTGGAAGTCTATAGGAAGTTCCAGGAGCACAACTTAGCACCAGATAAATAAAAACATTTCCATCATAAACAAATTCCATCAAATCCTAATTAACTGACCCCTGAAACATAACCTGAGTGAGTCAGGATGAGAGGAAGTGAAATATAAGGATCCAGCTGGGCTTTTCTCTCACAGAAGAAATGATGGGTTGCCAGAAATTTGTGAAAGTGTACACTGTGTATCTTGGCTGCAGCCCCTCAGCCACCTCCTTCCCTCCAACCAAACAACTAAAGTAGCTTTTCTTTGTTTTCTCCCAACCTTGCTGACCAATGAATAGAAATGCTAGAAAAATGTACTGTGGTGTGGGGACTCACGAAGGCTGCAGCAATCATGTTTAGATGTCTCACTGGAGAGAAGAAGTCTCTGTGTAAGGCTGTCAGAGTTCAGGCTTCCGCCTATTCACAGGAATTCCAGCTCTCCCCCAGAAAAACTCTGGAATTTCCTGACCAAAATAATTCCACTAATGTCACGTAAGCCCGTCAAGTCTGTAGATATCTCCTGCAAATATCTGCAGAATCCTGAATGTCTCAGCATTTTAGACTTTAAAGGGGACTTGAAACAAATGTTTTGATTGCAGAATTATATTCTGATTCAGTTTTCCATTTATGCTTTTAGAACTTAAAAGCCAGTCTTATTCAGGCAGAGGGTGGTATAAAATCCAGGTCATTGTTAAACAGATGCTCTTTGATGTTTAGCCTGCATGAGAGCTGATCAGAGATCAGTTTTGATGAGGGCAGAAGGGCCATGAGCCTTAAGTTTGAAATGTATGTGATTGCTCTGGATTGGGAGAGATCATCTCAGATGAATCCCACCTCTGATTTGGCTTAAGCCACAATGTCAATAGCAATACTCATTTTTTGGCCATCTGTGCAAATTAGCTCAAATAGGTCATTTATCTAAAATGTCAAATGAAGAGGACAGTGATTGTGCAGTCCTGACTGGTGCAGGCAACTCATACCTTGGTTAGACTGTGAAACAGGGTTGTCACTAGGCCTGGTGATTAATGATCCTTTCCTCCTCTGTAGGAGTGCATCATTGATGAGGACTGTGGAAAGGGCAGGTACTGCCTGTATGAGAGGCTGCAGTCCAGGTGTCTGCCCTGCAAGACTCTCAACATGGTAGGTGCTTATCAGTTCCAATATCTTGCATGCAGAGGTTACCCAGTCTCACAAGACACATAGCTTACGTAGTCTCACAGAAGAATGTAAATGGAAGATTTACAGGCCTTTCAGGGGATATACGGGTGCTGGTTCTGGAACTTCTAGGTCATGTCTCCCCATTCAAGGCATTGGGATATTTTTGTTTTTCTTTCCGTGTCTAAATAAAAGTGTCTCTCTATTTGGGAGTTTGCCAATTGAAATTCAGTTACCTTGGAGTCATTTTTCAGGCTGTCCCTACTATGTTGTCTTTGTATCTGTCTTTCCTGTCTTTGTATCGGTCTTTCCTGAAGCTGCTGTGTTGGTCTCCAAGCCTTTTGTCAATGGCTTCTGGTAAATATATGACATATGCTCATATTCAGTATTTTGTCTGGAGATAGTCAAGTTACAAACATTTCTTTGGAAAGGTGACTGTTTCTGCAAGTGTTTCTCTTTCTCCCACATCAGGATTACAGGCTAACTGAAGACCATATTCATGATTGCTCACAAATAATAGGACTTTCCTATTAATTAGACACATTAACATAGCCACTTCCATGATACAATAGCTTTTTACAAGCTGTTTTGTTAATTTTATTTATAAATATAAACCAAGGCTTCCAGGGGCTAGTGCCTGTTACCATTGTCATAATTTTGTACTTAATGTAGGCTTTACCACTGACTAAATTTAGAAATGTGTATGCCACTGAAAAGACCGAAGAATATGAATTCACTTTGTGAATTTGTATACATCTACCTTGTGCATGTGTTTTCCAGCTCTGCACAAAGGATGAGGAATGCTGTGCAGAGCAGCTGTGTGTGTGGGGCCACTGCTCAGGGAACGGCACCAAGGGTGCGGCAGGCAGCATCTGTCAGCACCAGAGTGACTGCAGCCCTGCGCTCTGTTGTGCCTTCCACAAAGGTAATAAGCCTGTCTACTCTGGTTCTGTTTGATCATGTCTGGTGAGTGGTAATGGCAATCCAAGTTAATGGGGCCTGAATCACTTGGGAAGAATTTTTAAAAGGACTGAATAATTATTTCCCACCACTGCCTTTGGAAACAGTGCAGGAGGAAAAAGTCTAGTTTTCTTTTTTTGGACAAGACTGAGGGTGGAAAAACTAAGCTCACAATATGTTTTGAAGACAAAACCACAGTGAGTCTACCCTGTAGAATTCTCTAGCCCCAAATATGCAGAACATGAAATCCATACTTCAGCAAAGTTTGGGTAAAACTTGGGGGGAGGGGAGAGCTTCAAGGAAGTTACAGTCTAGCCAGATCTGACCATGATCATCAGCCAAGCCTTGAGCCTCTCAAGTGCTTACAAAGCAGGACAGTAATACTTCTATATGTGCGGCTCATTCTGGCCTGCCCAGCTCTGCTTTTCCCAGTGTGCACCAGCAAGCCCACAGAACATGAGCGCTGTCACAGCCACCCTAATCACCTGATGGATCTGCTCTCCTGGGACATGGAGGGGGAGGGGCCTCGGGAGCACTGCCCCTGTGCCAGGGGGCTCCAGTGCCAGCCTCACAGGTACAAACATTTCTCTTCCCTATTTCAGGAACCATGTAATTTCTACAGTTCAAATCCAACACCCCCACCGGCAAGAAGAATTAGTATACCTATGATAGCTCCAAACTTCTCAAAACTGTTGTCTTTTCACTAAAAGTTGAACTCACAGGTAATTCCTGGTTTGATTTGTGCTTATTTGCTGGAATTAGAATGTGCCAGTGGTGTGCTTAAACCTTGTTTTATTGCATCAGAGGAATCCATTTTAACTGCTTCATGCTTTGAGTGTACTGTGTTACTGTGCCACAGATGGGCTGAAAATGTATGAAATTTTCAGAAAGCTGTCCCAAATGGTTGAAATATTCCAATAATTACATACAACTAAAGCAATTGTTTCAGTATTTTAACACTAATTATTATATACACAATATTATTTGAAACTATTTCAATATTTCTAAACTATTTAAATGTTTCATAAATAATTTTTACCCCACAAAGAATATTAAGGATTTATTTTCATAGTTCAAACTCAGTGTGCAACAATCAAAATTATGCACATTGAGTAATTGCTGCCATGTTTATCTCAAAACTATGACAGTTATGTTGCTCCAGTGCTCTATGCTCTACATTTTGAAGAAATTGCCTGAATATCACACAAATTTGGCTTTTCAAATAAATACACCATTTACTCAATAAATATTCTTAGACAATTGTGCCAGGAGTTCAAAACAGCCCTTCAAATTATATTTATCCCAGGTGTGGTCTGTGCTGAAATTTAAACAGCTAAAGGCCACAAGAGGGCAGTGCTTTTCCTGGATGGCTAAATTCAGGAGTCACAAACTTGGAAAAGGGAACAGTCAGTGCTTTGTTCTGGGGGCAGCCAGTGAGGATTATAGCTTTTGAGCCCAGCCCTAGTCAAGCCAAGAACAAACACCTTTTTATGAATATCCCTCTTGATCTCGGGTGTTGTTTTGCTTAATGTTAAAAAAATAAGATGTGCAATGCCATTATAGTACTACCTAAGCTAATATGATTTCACTGATTTACACAAGATTTACAATATAACTAATTGAACATTGTTCCCCCACCACTTGGTATAATGGAAATTTTCTCAAGGCTAAAATGAGACCCTTAATCCAACTATGGTGACTCAAATGACAAAATGGGTAGCAGTTGGCTGGACATACTAGAGTATACACAAATCCTTTACATGGTTTTCCCTGTACATCAGCAGTGGTAAACATTCCCTTTGGTCAATTTATAATTAATGGCTTTTGCAGCAATTAAATGTCAACCATAGGTGTCGGATATGGAAACACCTTAGTGCCATCTAGTGGAGAAAGTGTGACTGACTAGATTTACCCATACTGAGTAATTTTAAAGTGCTGGGAAAACAGGATAAAGCCTATATCACAACCAATTCATTTATAATTTATGAAGTATTACCTTAAGAAGTCTTACCTTACATAATCATATACCTTATATATGCATCCTCTGTATTTTACTTTCTAAATTATACACAATAATAAGGGTACACCCAACAGTTAAGTGCTCAAAATCAATCATTAACTTGTGAATCTAATTAGGCACATTGCAAACATATTTTATGCTGCATGAATAAATGTTAACTTCTGAAAATATTGGCATTTTTCTCCCTGACAGAGGAGGGTCTGTGTGTCTGCGGCTTCAGCGTTCTTCCAGTGGAGATGAGACTGGATTAGTTCCCCTGGATGCGAACGGCACTGTCTGACTGCTCACTAGCTCTGCTTCAAGCTGACATACCGGACAGTCTAAGGAGTCTGCAGGGATCCAAAACCTAATTCATATGCACTATTTAATTACCCATTTTCCATGGTACAAAACAGGTTTCAAGTGCCTAATGCAATTGTGATAGAAAACTGCGCTGCTATAATTAACTTACTCCCTTCATTACAGTCCTTAGTCTGTACAGTGTGTTGAAGTACCAATGTAGAAATTCTAAGGATCCTAGGATTTGACCAAAGCTGTGTTTTGTTACCCAGCAGGAAGAATGTATTGTCAATGGACACACAAGTAAAATCCAAAGACTAAAATTATCAGAAACATTCTCAAGAGCACTGGCCCTGGAAACATATGGAGTGTGCTCAGATTAAAAGTTTCAAAAATACGTGTGCATTTTGCTTACTTTACTTAATAATGACTGATTTTAGACAGACCATTTGTGTTCAGATGTAGTGGCATACACATTCCCACTACAATTTACTATCTTGTGACTGTGATGATCTGCAATTTAACAATCATATAAGCTTGAGGTTACACCAGGACTGTGCTGCCAAGATTTGCTGTAAAGCCCATTATATTAATTTCCAGCAAGTGAGCAGGTATCAGACAGACAACAGTGAAATTAAATAAACTCCAGTGGCATTACAACCCTTTTTCTGAAACAAATCACAAAGCACAAATGTTACCAGATGAATGAAGCTGCAACAAAATGGAGAGTCGATTAAATTTACATCAACAGAATACTGCAGTTATGAAAAAAGCATTTTAATTCCTTTCTAAAATCGTCTCATCTATGTTCACACAAGATCTTAAATCTCAAAATAATAAAACAAAAAGTATTATTGTTTTGTATTGGCATGTCTACTGTGAACAGGTTGCGGCAGCATTTAAGAAGCAGCGGGAGGGAACCTTGTGATATTTCCATGGCACGCGATAGCCATCCCATACAGGCGCACACGTTGCCTCGGTCTAGACAGAGCTGCTACAAAGAGACCCCACACTGAGCTCCCATGAGGCTTTGCCACGGGCTCCCGCTGCTCATACCTACCAGACTCATGTCACCTTGTGATGTCACATCACATGTAAGATGCACACTAGGTTCACATTGCGCAGAAAGGAGAAGGGAAAACGAAGAGAGACTCTAAATCAACAATGTTAAATGTAGACATAAAATTAAAATCCGTGCCAGGTACCTCACGAGGCCTAGCACTCACGAAGTCCGAGGCAAAATAATAATTTACAAAAAACAAAAACAGGATTCGGTTTTCTCATTCGCTACTTAGCCTTAGTAGTGCGAGGGCTAGTATGTACCAGTATAGACCAACCAAAAGGAGAAAGCAATCTGTTATACAGGTGCAGGAAGGAGCTGGTGACTGCAGGGGGCAAAAGTAGGGGGCTTCCACACCGGTGCGTGCACTGCGTCGATTTCAGGGAAGCACCCCAAGTTTCAGACAAGTTTTAAGGTGGGGGAGGGGGTTGGGGGAATCACATCAGTGAAAAATAAAGATCTGAAATCTTGACAGTGAATATTACGTTTCTTGGTTATACAATGGGAAATTAAAACCCTGTGGCTTGGGATTTGAGAGAAGAGCTCGAAAAAGGAAGGTGACAAAACTTTGACCTTGGGGCAGGGTTTGAGCCTGGCTGTGATACAAGTGATCTGGAGCGATTTGATGAGGTATATGTGCGCGGGTAGAGGAGGAGAAAGGCTCTATCTTGGAACTTGGTGTTACAGACAGAGTGAGAGGAATGGAGAGACTGCTTGCTCCATCCTCTCTGCTCTGCTCTATATGCGCGCTTGTCTCTGTAACATAATATCTCAACTGATTTGTCTGTATGGTATCTGAGTATTTAATTTTTTTCTTTTTGTTTTTAAATGAATAGCTTTTGCACTTCCCTTTAAACTTTACAGTACAATAAACTATAGTGCACAATAGTACTCTGAGCCTTGCTATATCCCCCTAGAGCTCAGAGTTGGGGGCGGGTCAGCCATACAGCACTGGTGAAGTTCAGCGCGAGCGTTACGCCGGACACGGTCCCTAGGGCGGCAACGCTGCAGCGGTGGGCGAGCCAGCTGATCCGGTGGAGGGGCCTCTGGGCTCTCAGTCTTGGCCCAGGTCTTTGGCGGGACCCCCATCCAGGTAGATCTTGAGGGCCTTCTCCTTGCGGGGCGAGTAGCTAACCCGCTGGCCCGTCTTCAGCAGCCGACTGCTTTCCTTCTTCATCAGCTCGTTGCGCTCCTCTTCTGACAGCTCCATTGGCTCCTCTGTCTTGTCCCTGCCGAGAGAGAAAGAGTGGGCATTCAACATTATGACAGCATGGAAATAATGATGCGTAAGCATTCAGACAACACAGATACAACATTGTGGTGACATACAGAGACTCCAGGGAGAAAGCTAATGAGGAGAGAGAGAACTGGGTGGGCTCAGAGTTCTGCCAGGTCTCCTTTCTTCAATCCCCTGTCCATCCTAGTCATTCCTATAATCAGGTGTACACAAAGCAATGGCTACTAAAGGAGCAACACCATCGTTAGGTGTCCTGGGTCTTTATTTTACCTGTAAAAGACCACGGCACCATCATCACAGATGTAAAGAGGCCAGACGTTGAGCGTGGACACTTTTGGATTCCAGTCTAAATCCTGATGGATCTCCAACACAGAAATGTCACATGGAAACGTCCCTCTGCCCTACAACAGCCCATAAGGACACAGTTTATTGCCAGGTTTAAGGACTGAGGAACACCACAGGTGTAAATCCAGGAATAACACATTATCCTGCCTATTATCAAAGCAGTTCTCATACCTTTGCAAATTCCAAGTTCTCTAGAGCAATGCCACTCAGTTCGCTGAGCTGAAAAACAAAAACAATGGCACTTCATTTTAATGGCCATAATACATTTCACCACCATCTACATTTTAGTATTGCAGTATACATTTGTCAGTAATTGCAGCATCGCCTGGAGGCACAGAACTGTATGATGCTACCACTTGCCAAGAAAGCAGCAATCAAAAAAATCTTAATACAAAAATTTCATAACCAGATGATACACTGTACATCCTCTAATTCAGCAGGCTTGGCAGACCCCATTTGTTCTGTAAGAGCAGCATATAAGATTGGGCTAACCTTCTCCTTCAGCTCTTCCACGCTGCTGCTTTCCAACACCACCTCACGAAAGGGTTCCAGCTTCATGTGGGCTGGGCTCCAGCGGCGGGTCAAAACCGCCAACTGGGACATGGACTTCATCTTCTCAGGCTCTGAGGAGGACACGCACATTAGAGGCAGCTGGCTGGGCCAACACATGGACATTACAGTTACTACACTGGCAGAATGAGATAGCATACTACAGCCCTCCTGCCCTGGGTTATGCCTATTAAATATCATCCTGACGGACTGATGGGAAAAATTAGCATTAGCACAATTTGAATTCAACATCAGAGGGTGGAGGTGCTTAGGGTTGCCCTGTAACTGAGCAGGTTATCTGAACTTTCCACCTGACAGCCATGTGCAAAGACTTATTTTAAAGTTACCATCAAGAACTTCCAGGAAGACCTCCCAGTTGCTGGAGATGTTGATGTCCTCTTCGTAGACATGATAGTCCAGAAACACTGTCCCTGGATTCTTCCAGGTCTTCTTCCTTAGACGAAATCTAGGGAAATGGCTCACAGCTTATTAACGTGCAATAGTAGTTCATCAACCGCATTCTGACTTAACCAGTATTAGCAACATGTGTAAGTCTTTCTTGTACTTTTCTTAAAAAACTAAATGGAGAAATGAGCAATAATATTTTCACTCCATTAATATTATGAAATGGGGCACCATATCTCTTTACACCATTTTGAACATTTTTTGTTTACCCAGCAAACAGCTAACCCAAGGTCCAGTTATGTGCCTGTACTAGTATAAGCATGTAGCAGTAGGTCTGTGTATACAGGTGCTAATTTTGTGTCTTTTTGCATATCAGTTTATATATGTAAATGTCTATGTATTTGATGCCTGCCTGTCAATGCTGAGGTCCAACTTGCACTGGTCTCTCAGCAGGGGCTGCAGTTCCTCCTTGGACTGCCTCACAGTCATGCCCTTGGCAAACACTGCATCAACCAGGAACTTACAGGGCTAAGAGAAACACAGGCAGGTCACAGTTTTCCACAAGTGATCACATTTGCCATTACAACATAACACTGCAAGATATTTCAATTGGCTTTATGATGAAAATCTCATGCTGTAAGTGCTGAAAGTGATAAACATGAGAATGCAAAAATATATAAGCTTGTCTGGCAGATGCTGGGTTCCTACCTCTGGGTCATTCACTAGTAGCTGGTACACCTTGACACGATATTCGCCCTTCTTCAATGCCCTTCCCAGTCGAATGGTGATCTGTGCACAGCAGAGAGGATTGTTATGGAGGCAGCTATAACGGGAGTGAGCAATTCTGGTACAGAAGGGCCAATTTACATGCATGCATGCATTTGTTTCCTGCAATTGCCCTGGTACAATCAGCTGGACACCAAAGGCAATTCACTCATAAACTAGACCATACTGAAAAATTTCATATAGGAACAAAATGACAGCCTTCAGTTGTCATTTGTGAAATTATCAGCAAATGTAACTGTAAAATCATATTACAAAAGTGATTGGGCTAGTCATATTTAGAAAGAAACAAATACAGCCCTACTTTCTTAGTCCTGCTATATAAAGATGACAGGACATCAACTAATCATGGATATGGTGCCACTGTAACATTGGATGACCACACTGAGGGCCTGACCTTGTTGTCATCGGAGAAGGAAGAGAGAGTCTCATTAAGCCGTACACTCTCAAACTCCTGGTTGTTGGCGTAGACCCGGAAGACCTTGAACTGGGAGGACGACACTCCCACAAACGGCTCCAGGTTTTGTTTGAAAGCAGCCAGTGTTATTCTCTTATCAACATGGACCTGCAAACCTGAAAGACCGGTTCAGTTACAGGCATTACTATCTGGTAAGGACATCTCTGTAGATACTGTCATTTTGCACTACTGAATTGAGGTGCTCCATGAAATCACAAGTAATCAATTTAACTGAACATTCAAACATATGCATAACTGTAAAGAAAAACATTTCTAACACTTAATTGATATTGATTTAATGTATATTAAATCGTCTGACATGTTAAATACTCCCATCCAATAGGAAGTGCACAACTAAATCTAATGGAATTCTCCAAAATATTTAGCATATGCTTTCTAATCTTACTTTTTCCTGTTGAACGATTAAGCATATCAAACCAATTCAATGCATGATGAGATGAAAGATATTACAGTCAGGAATGTCAGGAATTTTGCTCAGGTGTCCCTTGTTACTTTCAACTCATACTAACACAGAGTAATTTTGTTTTGTTCATTTATTTTTTAATCCATGCATTATGCGCTGTGAAATTCTATTGAGTGATTTGATACATTATCTCATCTGCTATTTTACCAATATTGTATCAGACAGGCTATAAGCAGACATAGGGTCAGACTGATGGGGGGGGGGGAACAATCTCTGACTGCCTTAAATATGCAGTCTGTAAGGGTCTGTATCTAAAAACACCAGCTATCTGAAGGATGGTCAGGGTACCAGGAGACGCACATTTCTGCCCTTCCCCAGTCCCATCCTCGAGGGAACAGGGCTCAGCACGGAAGTACAGGTACTGGGACTCAGCCTTGCTCCTGCCGTTCTCATCATACTCGCTGTCTGTGCCTGAGTCCTCCTCGGCTGTGTCCCAGGTCTCCTTCTTGCCCTCATGCGCACGGGAGCGTCTGCTGCTGGTGATGCTGTGCGAGTCGAGGCCATTGGCCAGGGGGAGTGGGGTGCTGTCCGCGTTGCACAGTGTGTCGCTGCTGTGGCTGGAGCTGAGGATGTCACTGTCCACAGAGCTGGTGCTTCGGTCATTGTTGACCTCTGAATCGGAGCGCTCTTCTGATGGGAAAGGGTTGTCTGGTTCAGAGCCTGCCCCACCCCCTCCCCCACTGGCTGGCCGGATCCGGTTCTCCAGCTCCCGGTTATCAGCTGACCCAGAGGCGGAAGGGGCAGAGTCAGCCTCCTGGGATGGGGACTCGATGTGCTCAAAATCACTAGCGTCTGAACTCTTCTGGCTGTCGCTAGTGCTGGAGCCCTGCTGCTCCTGCTCTTGCTGGAGGGACAGGCTCTTCAGCTTCTCTGTGCTCTCCTCCAAAATGGCCTCCACTGACTTCCTGCTGCCCTTTGGCCCTTCAAAGGGCTCACCCGGTTCACTGCCACCTGCTTTTGGGCAGAGAGTCCTGTTGGCCAGAGGGCCAGGGGCCTGCTCAGGCAGTGACACAAACAGTCTGATCGTGTTGCCATGGCGATCAAGCAGCTTCCACAAAAGTGAGTCAGTGAAAGTGACCTGGTGATCGGTTGAATCAGAGCTCTCCACAAACACCTGGACCGACAGAAACAAAGTTCAGAGTTAATATATTATTGATCTTAGCTCAAAAGATGCTGCATTAGCCTATGTATGTCTATATATCTGCTTATCATGTTACACAGTACCCTGCTGTGCCACTAGGTGGCATCAAATCGAGTAGTGGTTTACAATTTCAGCCAAAGCACATTTTGTTTTTCAGTGTATTCAGTAGTTAATTGATTTACTAGTCTTACCAGTCATGAACTGTTTTATTTGAAGAACAGTCTACACCCTATAAAACAAAAAGTTCTAAACCCAGTTTTAGGCAGCTCCAAATATCCCTGTAATCAGCCCAAAGTAGGACAAGAAGGTGCATGGCCAGAGAAAACAGCAGAGTTTAGAGTCGGGGACCTTGTTGCTCCTGAAGAAGCCTTCAGCTTTCAGTGTCTTGTTGGGGACATAAAGAAGCCTGAGGTCATTATAGCAACGCTCCAGGACGACACGCATGGTTTCTGCACAGAGGCCAGTTGCCTGAGAAAACAAATACCTTTCAATGATCAGCACAACATCTCTGCAGATGCACCAGGTCTGTGGCGGTCAGCATAAATAATGCTACAGTTAAGTGGTACAAAGATGTGAACATCATGGCACTTCTTCAAATTCTTTAAATTTTTAAAATTTAAATGTATGTTGCTCAGAATGTAGAGTTCATATGGCTTGTAGTAAACAGTGACATACAATATGAATGTGTGACAAATAAGCTTCGGGCAAAGGGTGCATGGGGGTGACTGGAAGGTTTTATCTATACCTGTGCAATGAGCTGCTTGAACTCAGTGACAGTCTGGTTCAGGTAGGCCCGGACACTAACTGGGGGGGCGATGGTCTCACTTTTCAGCCCCACCACATGAACCTTCACCATCACCTCTACAGACAGAAACAAACAAGGGGATCAACTTGGCCTGCACAGCAGCGCTCCAGCACTTAAAGGGCTCCAACACTTTTATTATGGTGGTGCTGCACCACAACATCCTCTCTTTAAGCGGTATAGTTCAAAATAACCCATGCTAACTGATTTTGCAACAAACATACTAAAAGATGTGAAAACAAAAGTAAAAATGTTAATTCAAGCAATGCAACAAACTTTGCTTTGGAAATGCTTTTCCAGTTTTGGAGGACATGATTTGCAAACATTCTGAGGAGGGGCCTGTGATTTTAAAATAGCATGTCAGACCATACACAGAAAACTATTTGACAGTTCACTCCTTCCAGTTTTGTCCATGGATACAAATCACAGAGATATAACACTCCATGAGATTAGAAGTTGTACAGTGGGGAGCGTTAGCCGAGGCAGTTTCAGAATCACAGCCAGTAAGTTAGACATTTGAAGACAATTCTTGTTTGCTAATCTAGCATAATCACCACACCAGAAGTGTAGCATTATCTTAGCATAGCTTTTGACAGTGGAGAGATTCTCAGAGGGACTATCTACTTGGTAAGTATAACAACTTTTACCCAGAGAAATCCAGCCATTCCAGTAGATCTGCTTTATCTGGGTTTAACAGACTGGTTGGTAAACGTTGGTTACATCATAAATTTCCCTGCTTTCAGCAGGCTAATATGAGCTTATATAATACAGGTATAGCTCTGCTATACCAGAGCCTAGCCTGAGCTTCCTCACCTCCTGGTTTGTAGGGCTGAAAGACTTGATCTGGTCTTCGGGTCTCCAGCAGCAGGTCAAACATGTAGGAAGACTTCACCCCGCCTAGTAGCAGCCCCAGGGGTGTGTCTTCCTCCCCCTCATATGAGCGCTCCAGGTACTCATGGAACTCGTCGTACTTCACCAGCCGACAGCAGTCCAGTGGCACTGTGCCCTCCAAATCCATCAACTACAAACACACGTGCATACACACATACACAGGCACACAAAAACACACAAATGCACAAATAAAACACAGACCCACACAAGTTGAGTGCACAAATACAAACACATAGACACACATTCAAACACACAGACGTATGGACACCAAACGCACGCACGCAGACGCATGCACAAGGCGGCACAGTTAATTTGAGGCAAAGCCGTGACCTACATTTCTTTATATAGCCACTGCTGAATCATCAGTTGAGGGAGTCTTTGTGGCTTGGAAAACCTGAAACCCTCAGTATGCTCTCTTGCCATTTTGACATTGTCAGGTCTATGAATTCTATTCAGGATTAGTGCCAAGGGTATTCTAAGCACACACTAGACGGACATCTGGCTGATGTATTTTCGGAAAGATAGGTCATAGAACAGAACATATAATTCATACTTTAACACCCCATTAGAAATATTTTTCCTATTTCTAGCATGCAATAAAAGAGGGCAAGAATGTGTTAATGAGTCTGAGGGTCTGACATTGATGGCCATCTTGCACGTGATGACCGAGTTATGCAGGTTATATTTTTTGTGTGATGAGAGACTGGGGATGTGGTTGGTTACAAGTACCTTGCGGGCGATTTCCACAGCCTCACGCAGCGTTTTGTCCTTATGGACCTCTAGCTTGCTCTCCACCATCATCATTTTCACAGGGTGAAGGCAGAAGAGCTTGATCTGTCCAACACAGAACAGAAATCACATCCTCCCCAAGTAACACACATGAATTAAGAATACATGTTACACGCAAACTAAATGTCTGGTTTGCACGTTACACACAGGACATGTAAGTTTCTAACCTTGCAGGTGTTGCGCTCTATCTCACGCTGTCTCTTCTCCTGTTCCTCTGACTCCTTCTCCTTCTGCACCAGGCGCGCAATGTGATCTGGGAAGTCCTCCACTTCCAAATACCCTGGACAATCAAACAAGACAACAGACCCATAAGCACCACCACAGATACTTGTCAGTGTCTACATTCCCTGATTTATGCTTCATGAACACAAACAGCAACATTTGTAGCTAGTATATAAATGCACACAGGGTCAGTGGCTCCTGGCTGTTACCAACCGAAGTCTCCTCTCTTGTAGATGGGAAGTTGAAAATCTGGTCAGTATATACAATGAAGTTCATGGTTTTCTGTGGGATAATTTTATTGTCTGTGTTTCAGTTAATTTCCACTGCTACTGAAATCCATGTACCTATATGGTATACCAAAAGGTCACTACTACAATTCAACGAAGATTAAGAAAGACCAACCATAATTCGTTTGAGTTAATTAAGAAAATTATTGAAATAACTAAATTATATCAGACAAGTCCATTGACAAGGCAATTTTTCAGTGAACATCCTAGTATTCCAATATCACTGCAACAATGTGCAGTATATACAGATATTACCTTGTATAAACAGGATGGTTACAAAATGTGTAATTATTTGTAGTTAAATAGGTTATATCATAAACATGATTAAGTGCCCATATGTAATTTAAACTGAAACACAGGCACTGATCTTTTTTTTCCCCCAGAGGCATTACCTGAAAAAAATACGTTACCGATAAAAGTAGCTAGGGAACAGTAGGGAAAACTAATTTGTTACTAAAGAACTGAATGTCAATGCAATGCAGAGAAAGTCTGCGTGCTACCAGTAATTATCATTGCTGCATCAGTATGCTGAAAATATGATCTAATGACTGCTGTCACTTTGAGACATTTTAGGTCTCAGTTCTTACTTGCATTCCTGGAGGGGTCTTTCAGCCTGTAGATCAGCATGTACGCATTAGTAGAACTGTGGAAATAAAAAATGCTGTAAGTAACCCCATGTACCCCCACATTACAACTACTCCAAAGTCTTAACAATCACACCTCTCACGCAATCAATCTTTGGCCACTGGAATCAAACAAATCCATATCCAACTCCAAAGTCCCTAATGAACTATTGTTTACCACAGGACAAAGGCATGAGCACAAACTAAGGCAATACTTAGTTTAAAATTTAATAAGGCAGTTTTTAATTATTCAAACTAAAATAATCAAAATGAGAGTTCCAACAAATTACAATAAGTCTGCAAATGTATGCTCCCCTATAAATCCATAAGCTAAACAGGCTGAAATCGCACTGTCAGAATGAGGGTTTGGAAACCTCTTGTGTGGGGCAGCTGGTGAATGTAAAGCGTGAAACAGATTCAATAGGCAACCCCCACCAACCTGGCAAAGGCACTGGAGTAATAACCCCGGCTCCCTGAGGATCCCCCATACGTCTTCCGGATGTCATCCTGGGTGATCTGCACATTCCAAACACAAACCACATACTCAGGCACAGGGCAATGACCCATGTTGAATACAATCATGTGGCCAATCAGCTGATGGATTACTGGAGGCTAAGACAGTTTCATGTAGAGTTAAATGCTTTGGGTAAAATATTTCAAGAAATGTCTCTTTCAGAGAACCATAGATCTCCTGGAAGATCTACACAGAACAAACATTTGTTAATGGTACACTCTCACCTAATCTTTCTCATAAGTAATTGAGTCAAACTGAGCAAGAAGTAGCATGCTCACAAATCACTGGTCATCTGAAGGAAAAATGTCCAACCATGTGAATACTGGAAGTCTAAATGAGGAAGCTGAAACACACCAACTTAAATAATTAAGCAAGGTAGGCACACAAGGTACTACCTGCATCTGCATTTGGCCACCCAACAGTGTTGTGTGAATATGGATGTCTTGCACATAGAGAAGTATTAGGCTAACACGTTGTTACCTTGCTGACATGCTGGTCGTTGAAACTGTACCACTGCCCGTCACTGAAGGACTTGATGCAGGCGTAGTAGTGACCACCAGCAGCGCTCCCGGAGTGGACCATGACAGAGAAGAGCTCAAAGGTCAATGAACTCTGGAAAAGGGAAAATGAGACATTAAGAACAACCCTACCCCGGCAACTGTATCTCACAGCTCCGATATATCATCTGCATATATGAGAAGGTATATCACATAATACAGACAAATCAGTGGTACCTTTGGCTTCAGTGCTCTCTCAGCACTGCTGGCATTGTCAAGGCAGATTCCTTCATCCACTCCGTCATCTGTGGAGAAGTCATTGCTCATCTGGTCACTGTGGCAACTGCCCTCATTCTCTGCCCCACTGTCAGTGCAGCTTTCTGTCTGGGGAGATTTCTACAAGAGGGAGGGAGACAGAGGAAGAGAGGAGAGAGAGAAATATATTATTGCAATCATTTCTTTTTTTCATTTGGGCAATATATAACAATGTATAGTTGCAAAGAATGTCTGAAGTTTAAACTGAATCTAGGAGTTGAAATGAGAGGAGAGACACATTCATAATTGAAAAAAAATCTTAAGTAATCCAACCCATCACATAAAAAAAAAAAAACTCACCTAAGACCTATAGTATAGGACATGTGGAATTTAACACCACACTGTAACCTTGCTATGTCACACTACTGAACCTAAGCATGGTTTACATTTTTTTAACATGTGTATATGGAGGGGAGTCTTCCCAAGGAAAACTAATTCGCTGCTAAAAACAGTGTTTGTGGACAGTCATGCCTCAAGATCAAACTAACTCAAACTTCCCAAACAGTGAATGGAGCCATCCAGCAGATGATGAGCCATCCTATCGGACTTCAAATAGTGTGGTAAGTAAGGATCAAATACTGCTTTTCAAAAGAGAATGGATTTCATCCCCTGCCCTGCACCAACTCCCAAACAAATGGCTTTCTATATCCAGTCACTTAATCACCTCTCTTTATCTGAAAATACACTAAACAATATAAAAACCAAGTAAAACTTTTCACATCACAAAAATGAAGTTTATAGAAGATCTTATGTTACACATTTTATTTTTCATGACAGTGCCCTATGCAGTAAAGCTGAAACCTACAGCAACTGTACAGTGATAGAGAATTAGTCAATTAGCCCATAAACCAATAATGTATTTTTCTGTATCTAGCAATGTGTCAAGTCTAATTGTGAATTAGTAATTTTGCGAGCCACCTGGCAGGATTATCAGCATACAGTAAAAACAGAATCTCCACCAACAACACAAACTGGAAAAACAACCTGTGAGGTGAAATGTCATATGAGGGCAGGGGAGTGTGACTACCATATATCTTCTTGGAATTTGGGAGGGAAGGCAGTTGTTTTGTATATTTTGTCAGCACTCCGTTTTAAGGCACACCAGCAAAACAGTGTGAAGCACAGTATACCTGTATAAGGCTCTTTCATGGAGTCATTTACATAACATTTGATTATCTAATTGTCCAGATAAGACCAGTGACTAAGTTTAAGACATCAGCCCTCTTGTTCCCTACCTCATCCTCCACGTCGATGAATGGGCTCATGTCCAGCTCTTCTGGGAAGGTCATGCGGTCATTGAGTTTGATCCGGTGCATAGTGGTGTAGTCGAAGTCGAAGCGCTTCAGCTGCAACGTTAGAAGGTATGGAAAATGCAGGAACCGCAGGCCCTGTAGCCATTCAGAACCAGGGAAGAGCAAGTATCAGAGCTGAGGCAGAACCAGCCAAACAAGTATGGATTCAAATGTTTGTCCAAGACACCACACAGTACTACAATACAGACAGTGAGATAGAATAGATTATACTGTGCAGCCCACAGGACTACAGGAGAAGCAGTGATTTCTTTACATATTACATTCCATGCAGCTCTACAACAAAGACAGTGACTGTGTTACACTCAACAGTATACAATAATACAGTAGCCCTTTTAAATGCTTCAGTTGAAAAAACCCTACAGGAAAGCCAGTGACTATTTTACACACTACATTCCAAAGAGTACGACGCAGGAGAACAGCATTTTACAGGAAGGTCTCTGGTAAAACATTTGGTAATCTGTACCAAATTACACTCAAAAAATGTCAATCGAAGGTCCAAATGGGTTCATCTCTTGACATCAACCCACAGACTTCAGAGAAGTTTCATTTCTAAATAATTATCATTGCATGAAAGAAGTGTAAGGGATGCACTGTGCTTCACAAAGGATCTTTATAGATTGGCAAACCTAAAATGTTACATACTATGATGGACCCATCCATTGGAACAAAAGAATATAAGAACATTGTATAACAGAACCAGGCCATTCTGCCCATATATACTCTTCATTTTGTTGGTAGTCACAATACACATTAAGCAAACCTTCATAAAATGGCTTTATATGTGCAGATCAAATGCTCATTTTGCAAGGAAGCAGATACCTGTAGGTGATAATGATCTAAGATAGAAGAGGGAGATATCTCTTGGTGTAGCAAGCTCACCTTCCGGGCATCACATTTCTTCTTGCACCTCTCACAGAAGTACTGATTGGGTCCATCCAGGGTCTCTGGCTGAATGAAGGCCTGAAGAGCCTCTTCCTATGGCACAAACGATGAAAAGAAAAGCATATTAACACACTGCCTGCCAAAATAACGTTCCTGTTATGCCACAGCAACAGGACACAGCAGTAACTCTGAAAATATCAAAGCTAAGTGACAATGTCAGGGCAGCCGTTGATGTGAAAAACTGAGTGACTCCATGAATTTATTCACCTTTACAGGCATCCTTTTAAACTGACTTCCTACCAACAGACTCATGACAATCAGTGCACTAACACTGACTATCAGTTCTACAATAGTCTGTCAACCAGTCCAAACATTCCTATGTGAAACTGAGAAAAAAATGTATTTTGTTGTAAATATAAATGAACATCAAGATCGAGAATTGCATCTGTACAACTCTACACTGTTGAACTGCATGTGGTGGAGCCTGAAGGGACTCACCACGCTGCCGAAGGCCTGGGCAGAGCCAAAGGGCCGGATAACCAGCGGGATGTCCAGGTAGGTGTCAATCCGCCAGCTCTCATAGCCACACTCCAGGCAGCGCACGTAGTCCTTCAACTTGCCCTGGTACAGCTGGTTTATCAGGTCAGCCTGAGTGATACAGGAGACCCAACTATAAGCGCTGCTCTCATACCAGCTTCTCCTCCTCATGATTTACAGCTTTAGAAATAATGCAACAACTGAAATCCTGTTTACATGTATGCATCTGTTAAATTCCCTTCTTTATTCAAATTGTGAACTGTAATTACCACATGATTTCAAATCATTGAATAGTTTTAAAAAGTTCTCGTGTTTTCAGTGCACAGGGAACCACCTGTCATTTCAACACCTATATTCAGAGCGAGTGACAGAGTCATTAAACCACACCCCAGCTGAGTTCATTATGAAACAAAATGATATTCAGTGTTGTTAAAACCTTCAGAACAATGTACAAATAGAACTGAGGCCAAGCCATGTTATGTTCATAGTTATTTTCTGCAGGTACCATTGTTCTTAAATGGTGTGGTCTGAAAAAAATGTGGTGCTTTTATACCTGCTCTGTCTGCTTCCACTTCTGCTCCAGAGCATCAAACATCACCCTGCACAGCTCCTGAACATCATGTTGCTGCCATGCTGAAATGCACATGCATACACACATCAGTCTACTCTTAAACATTATGACAAGGTAATCTGTCAGACCCAACTTCATTTGAGCTCCAAATCTGAAAGGCAACTGTGGCTGTAATTCCCTCGACATCCTTTTTTGGAAGCTCTACCATGGCCATGCTTTCCTGAGACATTGGTGACAGTACTCACCCTCACTGCTGTCCCAGCCAAAGCTGCGTGTTACGTCCGTGGTCTCAATGGCACGCTTCCTGCTTGTCTGCAGCAGGACAAACAGCCTCTGCAGCTGGTACGGGATGCTCGTCACTGGGTCCTCTTCGGACTCCTCGAACTCCCAGCTGGGTGAGGGAAAGGAGGGAGATCAGTGCTACTGTCTACAAATACCCTATCCCCAAGCATTGAACAGAAGGAAGTCTGCTCACTTGTACAGTGCGTTGCGGAACTCGGGAGTCATGAACAGAGTCTGCAGCAAGCTGTTCAGATAGCAGGTCATTGCTTGATTGACTAGGCCCACATACCCTTTAAGAGAAGGAGAAGAAGGCAGAGTGATGGACTGAACGGGTGGATTAAGAACGTTCAGGGTACACATTTTGATGGCGGGTGGGCAGAGGCCTCCAACCTGTTTCAGACTTGTTGAGTATGGAGGAGTAGGAGTAGCTGGGGCTGCTGTAGTCGCTGCTGCAGCCCACTGTGCTGTCGCGGGGAAGGGGCCCGATGAATCGGTCCTGGGAACTGTCATCCAGACCACCGCTGTCTGCTGTGCCAGATTCATCCTGCACACACAATCATGCCAGAAGTGGTCAGAGAGAGAGGTCTGTACCATATAGGATGTCCAATTATAAATGCATATTTTGAATAATAAGTATTTAAACCCCATCATTTGTGGGGAGAAGCTTCTCAGAAATCAATCATGCCAGATATGATGTTACAATAATAATCCTTTCACAAGTTACTGATGTTATTCTAACTGAAAAAGTTCTTTTGAAAACAAAGTTAATGAAGAGCACAGGACAAAAAGTCGTCATTTTTTGAAGACAAATGCCTCTCTCCAAAGTCTCAATGAAGACAAATAAGCTTGTATAAATTTGATTTGATTGACTGTAATGTACTAGAACTATATTTTATTCTTTTTGTCACACTGAGAAGAACATCTACAGTACCTATCATGTTGAAATTATCACAAATAACATCTTGCAGATAGGTCATTAAAGTATTCCCAGACAAACATGAGTCCGTTTTTAGTTTTAAATTCAGCAAATCCTGTGTTCTTTATTAAGTTCCTTAAGCCTTTTAATTAGTTTTTAAGATCTCTGAAGGAAACAGTAGTTTTTTTTAAATGCCAAGGCATTTCAAACACCACTCTGAATGTGATTGCAAAGGTCTTTGCTTTAATTTTAAGACTGTGTCAGAAAGATATCAGTCTTTCTTATGGTTCGTCATATAAAAAAAGTTTTAAGAAAACCATCACAGCCTGTTAAAAGCAAAAAGCAGTAATGCAAGAGGGACACTCATGCAGCAGGAGTGCGTCATGTCAAAGACTGGGCCTGGTAAAATGAGGTATCAAATGGGGATTATGTTGATGGCAGTTAGCATTTATGTTTATTTTGTGAACAAGAAGCTAACAGATATGTTATTTTAGGTCTGTGTAATATTTTTCCACAGATATGTGAAACTTTATCGCCTAGACACCTTTTCTGGTTACAAACACAGGGCTTCTAACACCTCACGTCCTCACTATAAGCAGAGTGATAGCTGATCGCCTCAATTCACCATGCAAAGTTAAACTTTCTTTCACTTTAATTAAGTCATTATCTGTCATGGTACAAATAACATAGTAGGGGTAAACTTCCTGTTTATTTACTGATTCTTTACTCACCGATGCTATCTGTGGTTGCTCGCCATCTTTATCTGTGAGTTGGAGGAAGTTTTTCTTGCCGGCTTCAAAGCCAGATTCTGTGAGTGACATTTGACTGCTGTGATCCAGTGGTGCCTGTCAGAGATATAAATATGGCAAACATGATCTAGTCTTCTTGGGGTAAAGCATAGACAGGCAATACAAAAACTGTAATTCCTTATTACAGTTAAATTAAATGTACTACTGTAGAAACAGACCCCTCAAACATTATTCTCAAACGCAAACCTCATCTTGGCTAAAGGAGTCTTGTCTACGCCGGCTGGACGAAAGGAAAGGCAGTACCCAGCGTTGGTTGAATCGTCATGGATTACAGAAGGTTTTGCAAGACTTTTTATCCTAATCACTTTGTCCAGTGGACACAAGGTTTAATCCACTGACATACTGAGCCAGGTAACTCCAGGCACTGTACTTTCAATCACAGGCTAGGGTCACAGGGTAGGATAGACTTGGGCTGGGGGGGCTGGAGATAACTTGCATCTATAGTGTTAACTACCTAAGATGGAGCACATGAGAACATGTTCATGCTAACAGTTTAGGCATTTAACAGACACTCAAAAGTGCACAAAATAGGCTAAGACAACGACAAGAGATGACATCAAGTGATCCATAGTGGTGGAGGTACAGGCGCAGTAGTTTGAGTGAAAAGTGAGAAGTTGAGTGAGTCAGATGGGATAGATGCAGTTCAAACAGATGTGTTTTCAGTGTGCAGTGGAAGATACAAAGAGATTTTGCTGTCCATATTCGAACAGGAAGTGTAAATTTACACAATTAACTTTCAGTTTGTTAGGAGACAGAAATGCAACTCTGCGAGTAGCAAGGAGTTCTGGTAGATGTTTCTTAAAAACAGTTTTTGAACATACAACCCCAAATGGCAGGGCTGGAAACTCACTGGTTCAGCCATGTTGGCCCAGGTCAGGTGGAAAGAGCCGTTGACGTAGCCTGCCTTGAGGGCTACGCCCTGGAAGAGCTGGGTGAGGGGGGTAGAGGCTGGGAGGTTGAGCGTCAGCCTCTCGGTGACAGTCTTGGCATTGGTGGTGTCCTGGATGATGCACAGCACCCTGGGCTCCTCCGCAGCATTCTCAATCTGGTAAAGACAGACAGAGAGAGCCCTGTGTCACACTGGCACGGGACTGCATAGAGTGGGGCAGGGCATGGAAGCATACACCAAACAAAACGGCTGCCCCAGGGGCCACACAACTGCAAAATCATACTGCTGTGTGTTCATGCACTAAACACTCAACAAAGCGCACTTTTATTTTAAGTAAGGAATGTGTTAACTGCAAAGCGAGTGATTAAGAAAACAAGCTTTCAATTCATCCATATAGCTGACCTCAATGTCTTGTCCAAGTGATCCACATAACCATATTTTAAAAATAAAATGTTAAAACTGACTCTACTGGTCAAATGTTGCTACCTAGAACAACTCAAAAAATATTTTCTTTCTACCCAAGCTAATTCATCACGAAAAGGCTTTACCTGTAGTTATATAAAAGGTTTTACTTGGCACTACATATGAATTGCAACTCATTCTTTTGCATGTTGCATAATCCATTTTACCGTATATTGGCTATATCATATATCAAGTTGCAGCATGCACCCTATCATGAGGAGAATGCAGATGCACCCTAACATTAGGTAAACAAGATGCAGCAGTATAGAGGCAAGCTGGTGTGAGGCAGTATTAATATGACCTACGGCAGACCTTGTTACGTTAAGCTCCTGAAAGACACAGCTTAAAATGGTAAGCCTTGAAGCGCAAGAACAAGAGTATGAAAAAACAGCAGAGATATAAAACTGTAGCACAGCACATACACTCATACTGGCTGAATCAAAGCAGTGAATAGCTACTTCATTTAATCAAAATTGCATTGCTGAACTCCCTTTCAATAGCAAGGAACGTGTGAGGATTACTTAAAGTACATGCATTTTTGGGAGTTTTATCCTCTGATGGATTATACTCATCCTATCCTGATGAAACATGTATGATGTTCAGTAACCAAAATTTGATCACCTGCACTGGTCCATGTCCTACATCACAGGCTGTAGAAATTATGGACAACTTGTTTTAAAAATCAACTTTGAAGTAAAAACTCTAATTTGAGTAAGATGTTAAAACATAACAGTGGTTTAAAACATGTTCATTTTAACTGATCTTAAATGAAGGAAACTTAATGACTTTATATATATCCCAATTTTATTCAAGTCCATGTGAATGACAGGTGTGAGAAATACTTAAACAAAAAAGTGAACAAGGTGGTGGTTTTGTAGATCACATAAAACAACAGGGATATAAAGACTAATATACTCATTCCACAATTCAGCATAGCCAACATACAGCAGATCTTGTCATCAAAGTGAAAACTTAACACCTCATTCAATATTCATAAGACAGCCATAATTTGAAAAGAAGAATTCAAAGTTGTCATACAATATCAACTTAACTGTAGAATAAAATCATACAGGAGACCCTCCCACATCGCAGATTCAATTTTTCGCAAGTCGGCAACAAACAATTAAGTTATGGGATGACTCCTTTCTAAAATATAATTGTCCCTTGAAATTGACTAACCATTTGAGCACTAGATAGCACAGAACTCCAGTCCAGTTGAAAATACTCACAGCACCCCCGCAAACCCCCCAGCTGGAGTTGCTGGCTTTGCTTCGCTCATATGCTCGCCTAGGGGTGCTGAAAAGTTCACACGGTTTTTCCACATCACGGCTGAGTCCCTAACCCCTGTGATGTGAGAGGGCCACCTGTATTTCCAAACACTGCCCAAGATGTAACTAACAGCTTGGCAAATAATGGGGTAAAATATCAAAACAGAATCAAAACGTATGTTATCACAATGTCAATAAGCAATGCACTTCTTGTTAGCAGTTAGTCTGCCAGGTAGGTAATTACAAACTTCAGAGTTACACAGAGATACACCATTTCTGTTTCAGATTCATAACCAAAAACAAGCCTTGAAGTGAAAAACTGTGATATTCTCCATCAAAAAAGGGGAAAAAGACGAACGCATTATTGATAAAAATATGATAGAGGAAACGGAATCTGGGAGGTATATGGAACAAATTACAGCTTGTACATATCAGTTTAAGGCAAAAATAAAAGACTGCAACAAATAAATAAGTAGCTGCAAATATGTAGTACCCAGTTTTCATCACATAATAAGTTAGTGCGAGTACTGAACCAAAACTAATTATGCTTTCCATTCCCAGAGTATGTGCTGCACTATATGTAGATAGCAAGGGTGCCTCTCTCTCAACATGTTATTTCCTTTTCATAGTCTATTCTGGTCAGTATATCATTCCAGCTTGTACAATGCCTATTTTAATAACAATACACCCAATGGCAAAAGCCTTGAATATTAACAAAGTAGCTGCTACAGATTTACTCCATCTTGTATATTAGTCACAGTGTAAAAGCTGATGTGCCATCATATATGTTTTTAAATCTGTGAAAGTTAGTTGTTACCATTTTTGCCTACAAAGCAATCCGTAATTTCTTAGAAGGGGATTTTACTGAGATGTTTCGTAATATGAAATGCAGTAAAATGACAAAAAGAAGTTTCAACCAAAAAAGATGTTTTGAGTATTCTCACATCTGAGATCAAGTGAAATAGCAATAACCTATTATATCAAAGAGTCTACAATGAATGCAGTAATACAAGTGGAATACAATAATACTACATGACATTTTAGATAGCATAATTGTATCTGGGTCATTGAAATTACGGTCTCAGAGTGGCTTAACATTGGACTCTGCAGTGCCAAATGAATGATGACAATTTCCATCAAGTTATTTAGAGCCCAGTTATTTACCATCAGCTCAAACGGGGTTACTCCAGGTCCAGGACATAAATATGGTTGATTAGTGGAGATATCAGCTAGCCACAGCATCCAGACATACAGCAGCACATCATCACAACAGCACATGCCCACACCAATTTGCACAAGCAAGCACACAAACGCACGCGCGCACACACACACAGCTCCATCCTTGGAGCTACCTGGGCGAACTTCTTCTTCATCTCCTCAAAAATACTCTGCCTGTAACTCCAAAGCATACCCTGGTGACATGAAGAGGGGTTGAAAAGAATAAATATTTTAAGGTGGCATGGGGAATACTTCCACCAACTACACTGTACACTGCACACTGCATGCCCCTGTAGATTGTCAATCAGAATAGACCTGAACAGGACCACATGGTGCTTCTTCAAACTACCCTTACACAACTTACCTGGTACCTATATAGCCCTGGGATGGGCACAGTTCACATTTTAAAATGACAGCCTGCTATTAAGGGGAAAGAGGGATGGTTATCCACAACAGACCAGGCCACTGCAGAAAGCACATGATCTCCTTTAGTAGCTGCAAGAGCAAACAAGTTCCCTCTCAGGCTGTTGTTCAACACTGTTTATTGTTTAACTTCACGACAAAGACAAACTAAAACTGCATTATACTGGGAAACTGCTTTCACTCACATCCTACCTAGTAATACTACAAGAACTAGCCAAAAGTCTAGCAGGCAGATATAAAGGGTCAAACAATGTCAACACATCAAAGTGTATTATCAGATTAGTGGTATTTTTAACAGGGATAATAACACTGGGTGCTCACACTAGGCCATCCATTTTCTATGCATATACACTTGTAGTGAGCGTCAAGGAAAGAAAGTTATCTTTATACAATCAAGCTCTCAGCTCACAAGACAAAGCAACAACAGGCTTGTGCTATCCAGAGGTACGTTCCACTGTACAGGCTTGAAAAAAATCATGTTCTAAGTTTTTATTCTAGCTATGAGTTCCCCTACAATATTTTAAATATTTTGCCTTTGACCAGCCAAATATCAAAAATACCTAATTTGTCGAACATTTCTCCTATTCCAAGATACCCAATTGGACAGCATGAATAGCATGCACATAGTAAGAGAAAAATAAGAGAAACAATAGTTTATTATAATTTAAAACAGATGAATGTGACAGACGGCACAGGATATTTTATCTGCAACTGGAGCCAATACCAAACAAATACTTGTCACAAGATGTGCTGTAAGCTCTATCCTCATAATGTACCAGTTCAGTGGTAAGATTTGTCAACCAAGGATTTTCAACTGGTTTGGCACATATTCAAAGTATGTCAATATTGCTGTACCTGTAAAGTAGTGCATGTGAAATTAGTCTCTGATCTATATGACAAGTTGAAAAGGCCAGTCAGGTTATCTGCCTCGTGCGTGTTCCTCTTATTCTCATGCATTTCCTACATCATAAAAGTCCTACAAGATACAATCCAAGCAAATGTAGGCCAACACAATAATTATACAAAGTAATCACACTGGAGCAGGCCATTTACATTTCAGTCTGAGTAACCAAATATTCAGTAATCTCTCTGGTGATTTATTCTAGCGTGCCAAAACAAAACAGTTCAGACAGAGTTTAAGCAACCTTGATGCATATGTACACCTCTGAAAAACCATCTGCACTTATTTTTCATTTTTATTCAGGAAAACAATAATAAAGATATAGGTGAGATTGTAAATTTTTTTTCAACATAATAGCAGGACATCAAATTAGAAACACATCAGAATTTCACTAAAATTACAGGATACCAGTTTTAAACAATAAAAAATAATAATCAGTTGACCAGTTGCAATCTTTACCACAAGAACCACAGGTTACAAATGTCCACTTGTTCCCACTGCCTTAGTGGATGTGAACAAACAAGCTTTTAAGTGGAGCTGCATCAAAATGGGCTCTATATCAGATGATATCTAAAACCATAAAACAAGTGACAACAGTGAATAGCAAGAAAACAAACGATACCAAAGGGAGAAATATTAGTATGTGAAATCACACTGTTATTGGAAAACACTCCAATAACTGTGAGATTTCACATTAATTCAACTGTCAGAGTAAACATTACCCGGAAGTCTAGCAGTTTTTACTTATAGGAGGTCTACAGCTTGAGTTCAGCTAACCAGGACAAAGTTCAGCAAAGTTCGGCTTGACAACAATAAAGACTTGACAACAACAACCAGAGTCAAAACCTCTCCAACTGCTGATGAAAACCAGCAGGTCAGTTGAAGAGAACCTGGATTAAATGCTAAATTCAACAAAGACATGTTCCACAGCAGCTTTCGAGGACCAGGCACAGGTCTAATTACAAGTGGACAAAAATACCCCCCATCTCCCTGTCGACTCACCCTGGAGAGTAAGACTTCTGTCATGCATTTTAATTCCTGCTAGCAGGTGGACATTTTATTTTGGACTGCCAAGTTATGGTCACCACAAACAACAACAGGCATACAACAGGATTTGTCGTGTTTTTTTTTTTTTTTCATTAAAGTACTGCTATATTGTCTTTTTTTAAAAAATAACTATCCCAGCAACAATAATAAAAATGAATCAAAGTATTTAAGAATCTAAATATTCTATAAAACATAGGTGTACTGTGTGCATTATTTACAAAATTGTACACTATTTAGGGTAAACCACTGGCCAGAATAGAGTTAATTACATTCATAACCTACTTTGTCAAAAACATTTGGAAAAAACACAAAGGAAAAAACAAAGAGGTGGGTGTTATCATATTTCCAGCATTTCACCCCACAACACTGGAGCCAAGCTGACTCACAATTGCTTTCAATTCCTGAGCTGTAGTCTACAGCATTGTGGATAATGAGATGTAATCATTATCCCGACTACAATTCCCCTTCCAAGGTCAAGACCTTTGGCTGTCCCAAACGTCTTACAGAAACAAGCTTCAAAACATGACACACAAAATTAAAATATACTATTTATACATAATGCTGATGTACATTGTCACAACAGAGTGAATATATCTGTTTTGAAGGGTTTAATTATCATCAGTCTTCTAAGCACTTAACAGTTAAAATACAACACAACTTCTTCCATTCGGCAGACAAAATTTAAGGCTATGATCCAAACAGATTCCAAAATTGTGTAAGATTACAATTTATAGCTTGTGCGATATGAGATTGAATAATTAAACTCATAATTGCTAGGGAGGGAAGAGTTAAGTGCAGTCCACACTCTATGAAAGACAGACACTAAGATCTGGCTGACATATGTATCAACACATGTGAAATTCATGTTTAGGTATACAGGTGAAACAAATTAAACATCAGCAAAATCACAGGGTACAGAGTACACAAAGCAAGGCCCAAAATAGGATCCTCCTTCATCCCTCCCCCCCTTTTTTCATCCAAATGTTTTTGAAATGCCAATTCAGTGCCTGTAAAAGCTGCTCATGCATCACTGCTCCTGAACTTCCCCCCACACTGGACAGCCTTCAGGTGAGAGAATTCACTAGTCTCTCCTCCATTTTTCACACAGGATACTTCAGGATATCTAGCACTGGGGCAGACGCACATCGCTACAGGCTCAACTCTAGATGCTCAGTCTCTGACAGCTCAAATTGAAAATATGGATCAGCCCTCGGCATAGAATGCCTGATATCAGGTGCCCTCACATTTGTTCAAGTTAAAAAATTCAAAACCAATCTTGTTTAAATGGTAAAGTGACCTTTTCCTGATACTGTTTGTGACATATATGCCTAAATGCAGTGCGTCCTTAAAAGATTCACCCTTCACTCCAATGTCCGGTATTTGTTTCTCGTGAAGTGTATGGCAACGTAATGTACCACTGAAGCAGAGGTGTTAGACATGTGAATAGTTCTGCATAGCAGCAGTATCAGAATCATAAGACATTTAAGCCCAAATGTGTCAATAAATGAGGCTGTTTTCTGTTTTGCACACAAACATTCCTTTATTATTATTATATTATTTTGCCTTGTTGAGTCTATTCTACGAAAACACCCATTCCGCTTCAAAGCCTGTGGTCTTACTAACTTGCCTGAGATTTAAAATATGACAGGTGCTGTGAATCCTCTGTTAAAATTTAGTCATGTTTAGCAAAACTACATGTTAAATCTCAATTTCCCCCTCCACCTCATAAACCAGATTAGTTAGTGATAACTCCCAACTCCTTTTCATTTTTATATCTCTTGATTTTCCATATTTCATTTTTAGTGGCCTAATCTCCTCTGAGCAACTACCTAGAGCTTTCTAAAGTTAGGATTAAAGATGGTATCTCCAAGACTTCACAACTACTACATTTGGCTCCAAGAGCCCTAGAAATTAATATTGCATTAACATCTATAGCCCTTCTTGTTGACCCCTTCTTACTTCTCTTATCGCTATCATATGCAGCAAAGACTGCATGAGGACTGCCTGCAATCTTTCAGCTACATGGGTAAAAAGGCACCACATTGTTTATATACAGAGTAGTGTAACAGTTATGCAGCTGGGCACATTTACAGGCTGCTTGCTACACTCATGCAAAGGTGTAAGTCAGCCACTCTGGGTCACTGAATCTGCTGAATGTCTAAATGTATGCATTTAAACTACTCTATTCTACACTGAAGCATACTGTATTGCATTTCAATTTTAACTGTCTGTTGTCCTAATTCCATTCATCCTCTGTGTTTTGGCTCTTGCAATTTGAGATTCAGAAGACTGCTACAATTTCAGTTGACCATGAGATTAGCATGGGACAATCTGTGACAAAGCAAACTTTATTCCACATCACATTAGAATGGAAAAAGTACACAGTGAAACAACCAGAGAGCGTGGGGAAAAAAGACATTTTTAAGGTTAAATAAACTTTGAATATAGGATGTCATTTACAACAAATAGCAAACATGTCAAACAGTCATTTCTCACGGAAGCCATTTCCTCCCCTAAACAATTGTGATTAATGACAGAGCACTGATCAGGACTCTTAAGACAGCGACCACCTTTCCCTAACAATAAACATTCAATGGACAGCTTTGCTTACTGCACATATATAACCTCTGGATTTTTTGTTTCTATTTTTAATACTATATTTTAATTTCATGGTAAAGTCCTTTGGGACAAAAACTGTGCATGAAATATACAGAAAAAAGAGAGAAAGGGTTATTAAGAATTGTTATACCTATTCCAAATTTACTTCAATTAAATAAAAAATATTTTGTATATATTTTTGATTACATGGTTAAAAGATTGCCCATGAAATCAGTGGGTAGAATAGGTTTGAACTCAATATTTTAATGAATATGGACAGCAACATTGTGTTTTAGCTCTCAATAATTGCACTAACATCAGTAAACCTATAAAAATATATTGCCTCAATTTCCATTATAACTGTCAGTATTAGTTACTTTATTTTGACTTTGTATTATTATTTTACAACAAACACATCAGATGTGGGGAAACAAAAGGTAAATCACTGAAACAATACAATTCTTTTCAATAAAATCCTTGTATTTTTACCTTTGGTGATATGCAGTGCTTTCACACTCCAGGCTGGACAACACAAACAAGGGTTTGTTTGCTATGCTGATGTGACAAAGTGAATATGATGACATAACTGCATGGCTAAATAGCTCATTTGCTGACTAACAATAAATGTATTTAAAAATATTAACATATTGTCAATACTTAATTTCCACATAACATGGTCTTTATTTGCTGTATTTGATAGTTTCATGAGCAGTACAGCCAAATGACACAGAGAGTGAAATTCAAGAGTCTTTCAAATATATAACACAGAGAAATGTGTTGGCACTCAAATTTACAGTTACAAGAGAGAAGCCATATTAACTACAGTGTGTGCCAGTCAGGAAAATTGCCAATTCAGGAAAGTTAGTGTGACAGCTTGGGCATTATATTATATTTATTTAGCAGATGCCAACATGCAGGGTAACTTTCAAAATTAAGCCAAAAAGGCTGTGCTCATTTTACCTACCACTATACCCTGGCCAATATGCAGGCCCAGTCCATTTAAAACAACTTTCAATCAGGCACTCAATATTGAGCTAAGCAGAGGTACTGGTGTTCATTATAATGAGGAAGAACAGGCCAATTGGGAATGTTCGATTTTCTTCATTGGGTCGGTATTTATTAAAAAGTGTCTATTGATGAGCAATAGTGCTGATTTAAGTATATCTAATACCCTGGCTGCCTCAAAGTCCACAAATGAAAGCACTAGGTTGTCAGTTAAGTGGAAGGCTGAGCAAAAGCAGCGTGCAAGATCATGTGATCTGGGAAACCTAACTTATTAAAGAACTGCTGTGGCTGAATAGCCAACGTGAAGCTCTTTACTTGAATGCTTACTGGGTGTGAATTAATTGCTGCCAATTTGAAAAATCTGAACTGCATTAAAAATAAACGTGAGCATGGCTGCAATTATCAATGAAGATATATCATCTATATGAAGTGTACAAAAAATTACAAAGATGAATAGCACTTAACCTCTAACCTCTTCTACGGTTTTTTTTTTCAATAATTTTTTCAGTTTTCAAACTATACACCAACAATTCCAAACAAGGCTGAAGGGTGTAAGGTGTTTTTTTCTTTTTTTTTTTTTTTTTTTTTTTTTTAAGACAGGTGACGTATGAATATGCAGAAAGTACGGTGCAATGAAGAAAAACAACCATTTCGCACCCTTCAGTGTCAACACTGGCCAGGCCAATTCTTTTTGACTGAATTGACTGTATTTAAAATCCCACGAACAATTACCTAATATCTAACGTCTCTCACAACCAATGTTTTATTAAAACACATGGCACACGAAATTAGGCGTTTAATATTTAGGAGCTATAACCGAATGTTAACAGCTGCTAATTATTAATATGTATCCCAAACCAACCAAGTGCTACTTAATGGAAACTTAAATCGCTCAGACGTCAATTTAAGTGAGCTGTCATCAACTACAAATAACTCGTAAGTAAAAATGTTTTAAAACCGGCTTTAATGCAGTCATTTTTAAAGTATTTTATGTCTGTGTCATAACACTTAATTTCATGCTGTTTTCGAGACTAATCTAGAGACAGCGCATTGATCACAGCTTCGTACTAATTTCATTCCATCGACGACAATTCAGCTGTTGACTGAAATTCTCGTGATTTGATACATTTACTTGGTAGCAAAATGACTCGAAGCTAGCTTGCCAAATAAAACGTTTTACTGGTATCAAGCCCTCACATTCGATATTTCAGTATGACAGCTAGCTATGAAGCCAATATGCTATCATTTGACAGCATAACATTACTTAACTAGCTCGCTAAAGTCATGCTACCCTAGTACAGAACCTAGCTAACATTAGCTAAATGGCTATTCAGAAAAAACGCTGTCCCCTAGTTCAACCTTTCAACTTACGATAATATATAAAACGCACACTTTACATTTGTCTCACTGCCAAGAGAATCAATTATAGCTAACGTTGACAAGCTAACGAAATGACCAGATCTACAAAGGCCGCAATTTTCCTGAGTTTCCTAGCTAATGCTATTAACGTTAGCTATACCACTATTCAAAACAGTGTTGACATATCGGCATCTAGTTTTAGGTAGCGTATGCAACCTTCACTGGCTAGTTAGCCAGCTATTCGCTTAGCTAATCCAATAACTTTGCTAATGTTATTTTATAATGTTAGGTACCAACAGCTTGTTAAAAGCATAAAGAATACTTACCTGGGATACTAACATACACAGCTGATTGTATCTTAACTTTTGTTCTCTCCTTAAGATTGAACTAATGCTTTTGATTTTTTTACTGTTAAAGTTGCTAGCCAGCTAGCTAGCAAAGCAAGCTATCTATCTATAACGTTAGTTCCTTACCTACCAGTCCGGCGAACGAGATAGCTACCTATCTTAGCAACCAAACTGTGCTGTAACGTAGTTCGATAGCTATATAACTAATGATATTCTATGCTATATTAAAACGCCAGTATAGCTTCCTCGGCCTAAGTCAAATTGTTTACTTCATCATAGAGGAAAGGATAAGGGCCTGTCGCCGTGCCAAACCCGGTCTGTGTGTTTGTGATAATCTCACCTCTTTGGGTACGAGCTGGTTTTCCTCGCTGGGCACCATTTCCATTTGTGCGACAGTTTAAACGGACATCTACCCCAGCTCAGATGTCAACGGGAAAGATTTAAGGCGCTATACACAAACATTGTTTGTGTTTTTCAATCCAAAATCACGACGACGAAACAACTAAAACTTGTAACCAAAGTGAACGCAGACAGCTAGCGAGCTAGCTACTTTCTTTTCTGTAATACCACCTAAGCACAAACAGCAATCAATGGAAAAAATGGCTGTCTTTCAGTTTCGCGAGACTTCAGTGGACTCGAACGTCACTTCCTAGGCATCCTTGACGTCCGTATGGATGTATTAACCTCTAATAACCCCTTAACACAAGGATGTTTACCGCTGTATGTATTAATATAGGCTGGCAAGCGTGCATGTATATGTGCTGAGAATGTAAATTTTACTTGCTTGAGTTGAATATTGATATCTTCAAATCACACGTGTCTTGAACTACCGTCCCAAGTGTTAACACAAACAGAATTGCTTTAAAGACACATATAAATGCCCTCTGATACTGAAAGTATTAAAAATTACAAGAAGTTAATGGAAGCCTACAGTTTGTCTTGGCAGCTGTTGCTTAAGCATGCTGTGCCAATGGTGTCATCAGTGTTCTGGTGATGCAATCTCGTTTAAAAGCTCTGCACATAGCACTGCAATCATAAAATCAGACCCTTTACCTGGGCTATGCGATTTTTGGACAATATGGACTACTATACCCCAGTGAACCTGCTGTCTCACATCAGGTTGTTTTCCAGACTGTGGCATGTATCACTAAACTTAACTCTTTTTTTTTTTTTTTTTGTAGGACACTGGCCGGGAGCCCCCATTCTCTTTTGCTGTGCTCATGACTGCAGCACTTCTTAAATCCAGATTACCTCAGACACTCCTCAGAAGAAAGTGATGTCAGATTCCACTACCTTTCACACCACAGCACAATAAGTTAAGCCTGCACAGACTATAACTTGAAGACTTGTGCAGAAACATGCTGACACACCAAGGTAAACAGGGGTCACAATAATGACGTACAGTTATCCCCACCGCCTGAATGTCTCACCGAGAAATTCAATCACCAATTATTCATGTACTTGCTACAGTCAGAATTGCCATGGTCCAGATTCAATAATAGTCTGTGGGGCCCATCTCCACACTGGACCAGAGCCTACACAGAATGAGCCAGCTAGAACTCCAGAGGCCGCCATTGTTCATTCTCAAAGAAATACTTACAGAAGAGTTCCTTGTGCACCATATTTCATGGCCTCCTTTTCTCTTAAAATATGATCATCTGAGCTGAAAGAGAATTTATACCCTTCAATGCCTCCAGAAAATCAAAACGCAGTCACTGATTGGCAAAAGGGACTGATGAAACTAACAAACTTAACTGGCTTAACCTGTAACATTCCCTGGGTGATTGGGTGAGTTATCACCAATGCTGACCTCTGTCCATACCTAGTAATGGTGCAGCTTGGATTTGCATACCCCGTCACAGGGCTCACTCCTGCTTCTTAAACATATGCTTTATTGTGTGAGTCATCTGGCCCCAGCCATTGGAGGTGTTTCATGTCATCCTGGTTTTGATGTTAAGTCTGTTAAGCAGTGTGTATGAGGGTGTCATCATTTTCAAATATGAGAGCATCTTGAGGAAACAATGTTTGCACCATATGATGCATCTAGCCACCCAAATTCATACTGCATTATATTGCCATATTCTATCATGCAGAGTAATCAGACCCAGCAATTCCTTCAGTGTGGCTGTGCATACCATGACAGATCCACCACGATGTCTAACTGTTGGGAACAGACTTTTGTATTCAAAAGTAAATAGTCTATATAGTACTCAGTCCATATCCTGAGAATGTAAATCATCTGCATTTAAGCATCATATAAGGCTTTTGTTTTCAAATATTTGCAGTTTTCCCACCCCATTTAAATACCTAATCAAGTTTTTGTAAGAACATTTACCAGACAAAGGCTATACATTCTTTACATTTCATATAGTTAGATCCTTGTTGTGTGAAAGATGTTTTCTGATCTGCAACAATAAACAATAAATAAATGTAGATCAATCATGCCTTCGAAACAAAAGCATGAGTTTCTGGTAATTCTCCACTTATTTTAAACACAGTCCAGGAAATGTCTGTATAAGGACCCCTCTGAGCCTTAAGTAAAGGCATTGGTGCCCTCTGCTGGTGAATTTGAGTGTCTGAGCTGTTTTACAAAACAAGCATTTCAGTTAGATGTTTTAGTTTAGAATTTGCATTAAATAAATCAAAATCATAAAAAAAGTTGATGTAAAAGATGAGTTTGTTCACTTGCTTTACATCATTGACAAGCACATCCAAATCCAAGATTTAATCAAGTAACCAAATTAACTGAGTAAAGTGAATCCCAGAACATTAGAATTTTAGGCAGGTTCTTGCATGCTTTGCTTCATCAGGTCACCTCATACATCATCACATGGCCAAAGAACCACACACAACCTTCCCAGAATGCTCTGCAGCTGACTTTATTAATATAAACAGAACTGGCTCCATTTGCACAAAATAACAATAGCACTAAGACCAACAAATACAGTTAAAACAACACTTTCATATCTGCTTGTAACCACTGCTAAGCTGACAAACAAATGTTTGTACTTTTAGTCATTTTTACTTCTTTAAGGCAAATTGAAAATTCACAATCATGTTTAACTCGCATAATACACTTCAGACTAGGACATACTGAGAACAGCCACAGCGATTTAAACATGGATGTGCTCAAATTTCTTTCAGGTCCCACAACTGATCTTTGATGATGACAGCACAAAACAAGATAATGTATTCATACTACAGTGGATCCCACACCGTGCAGTAATTGAGGCCATAAAAACCTTAAACACTGATACCTTTTTGCATTTCTCAATGTCGTACCTTCAAAATGTACAATCTGAGTAATCTGGTGACTGAATTGATGTGAGGTTAATCACCGGGAAAAAAAAAAAAACATTATTTATTCTATACATCTTGTTTGACTATTTGGCTGTCATGATCCAACTTTATCATATAAACGTTAACTCAACATCAAGACCCATTCACCTTTCCTTCAACTGAATGCACTTGTGTATGTGTGTGTGTATAATCATACAAACATACACAAAACTGTTGTTATGCTTGTTTATATATACTTTATATACTATATACTGCTTTTATAAATTAAATAATTAAATGGTTTCAAAAACTTAAGAAAATATTGACTTGGTAGCTGGGTAAAGCATTATTCAATGCATATATCCACAGATGTATAGACCTTAATGCAACAAAATATGATATTTCAATGAAAATACAAGGTATGAAGACCAAAAACAAAAAAGAGATCATGGGCGGAGAGGTCCACACTGAAATATTCTCATAAATATTAAGTGCGAAGCTGTAATGAAAAAAATAGTTAGAAAAACCCTGTCAGTTATTGCCCCTTGAAAGGCCATCACATTGCCTTGAAGTGAGCTTTGGGGAACATTTTTGCTGGCATCTTTTTTATACCTTAGAGACAACTGAGAGCTCTGAGTTATCTTGGATAGGTGAAGTGAATACAAGTTCTAGCATCTGAAACCATCACGCTAATTTGTCATTCAAAATAGAAAACAAAAAAATCCAATACTTTTTCATAAAGGTTAATAGGAGGAGACATAGTTTCTTTGGTATGTGGAGAGTCCTCTGTAGTCTTTGAAGTACCTTCAGTAAACAAACATCAAACATGTCCCTCTGAGCCTGTAACTTGTACACAATGATACTAACATTGATACCATCATACTGTAATGGTGAGATGTGGTTTCCCCAGAGTGGATGTGGAGGCATTCAGGTGAGGCCTTTTGTGCAGCACGTTTGATACTGAAATTGCTGACACATCCAGAAGCCCTACACTCGAAGCCTCATACCCTCTCAGGTCATATGGGATATACCTATATATATTGGAGATCTGAATCTGAACCTGGCTGCCCTCTGCCCCTTGCCACTTGCTTCTGTCACATCTGACACAATACACAGGCACTAGCAGGTAAACCTACATTATCAAAAGTCATCACACATGAGCAGAAAAATGGGAAACAAAGGACAAAACTCACCACATAAGTCCTAGCGATCACCACACTAAAACACTTAGTTTAGTTTAGTTTAGTTTCTTTTATATTTTTTCTTTTCTGCAGAGAGGAAACTGCCGATCGTTCAGTATGTGATCACACAGTTGCTGAAGAGCAGCACTCCTATTCCTTAATTTCAGTGTCTTGGTAATGGCAGTAGCCCTGTAGACATGCAGTCAGGCAACTGCCTGGGTGGAGCATCACCTCACTCTATGCATGAAAAATGGGGAAAATCTGAGTGAGAGTTTTGCAGTTACCCCTGGCATCTCCTGCAGACGTCTGGGAGAGTGGGTATCCAACTAGGGAGAGGGAAATAGGACACTTTCTGTCTGTCTGTTCCTGCAATGTTAGTGTAGTGGGAGGGCAGTGAATTCCTAAGGTCAATTTTTTTAAATCGTAGCCCCAGATATGGTAAAATTACTGAAGGGCCAAACCGCTGAGGTGGTCACTGATCAGGCAGGCAATGGCTTATTTGCTTTGTCCAATGGCAAGCAAGCAAGCAAGACTGAAACAGAGACATTATTTTTCCCCCTTCAATTTTTTCACTCTTCAGCAAGGATGACAACTAATTCAAATGCACAAGCTCCCTCTGTCGATCATGTGCTCACGCATGTTACCTCAATCACTCATTCTCCCTTTTTTTTAATTTGCTTTCTCATTCTGTGCATTCACTACTACATGCACTCAATCTCCAACTCTCGATCATCACTCAAACCAGTAGCTGAGAAGAACACTAAGACATCTGGAAAAACATTGTAATCAAGACAAAGCATCTGGTAACAACAACTTGGCATCACAAACTGTAACATATTCTTGTCATACTGGCATTTCAGTTGTGCAACACAAACCACAGAACAACATTGTACACATACGTACGCATCCACACAGACACTCAAACACACGCTACTAAAGTGTTTGTTCAAGGCAGGTGTTCTGGGACAGTCTCCCTCCTGTCCCCCTGGGGCCTCAATGCCCCACAGCCGGGGTGACGCAGGCTGCAGTCATTATGGGATGAAGGGTGTACGCTCTTTGTTGTCACTGTCACCCTCTTGTTCTTCCTCTTCCTCACCTGCCTCACTGGTTTCTGTGCTGTCATTTGCCATCTATAAAGAAAAATAGATAAATCAAAGCTTAGACAGCTGCTGGGATCATAATGGCGCTCAGTGCAGTTTTTACATACAACTGTAATATTTTCTGGCACCATTGTGATCAAAGTCTGGACACCAACTACTACTAATTCAAGCAGGATAACATCTTTACTTTTAAGAGAAAATAATATTGTAAAAATATTGCATTACAAAGGTAAGTATAATGCTCATAAAACCAGTGTAAAGCTATTTTACACTTTTATTTTACTCTGGTATTGGGAGTACTGGTTCCAGTTCATCTGGAAATTCTGCACGGTGAACAGAAAGTAACCTGTAAAAGTTACTTCTTTCCTTTTTTGGGTCTTGTCAAAACAGCTACTTGTTGAAAAGTGAAGAGGAGATTATACTTATGCTCCTAGTTGGTGACTGGTACCTGCTCCTTTCAAGCTCCTTTTCAGCTTCATCTTCCTGTTGCAGGTTTCTCAGGTAATAAATACGACATTTTTCTACCTTTTCTTCTACTTTTCCTAATGTCCTTGTGAGTACTTACTACCAAAGAAAACTCATGCCAGGTTCACAAATGTAGCTGGAAAACTGGCAGTGATTTGGTAGTGGAACTGCCTGCTATTTTAAAAAATCCACTATTTTCAACACTAATAGCTTTTATGAATATAAGTCACCTCTTTAAAGACGCCTTAATGCTACAAAACAGCCATTTATTTTAGAATTTCAGCTGCTGTACTGATAATGTGCTGATACATTTTTGCTCAGTTGTCAAGTCCCTCTTGTTCTGTTTACAGTCAAACTTACTCAGGGTGTCAAGATAACATTCTATGAGCATCACAAATTAAAAATATGTGGTCAAAGGTCACAGGTGCTGAATTACTCCAATATATAAAAGGGTAATATATAATAAACAGAAATAATAATAAAAATATAAAATGCACTCACAAGATTGCTGACAGAACCATTTTATTGTTGGAAGCTTTCAAAATAATTCTTTGACAATTGTACTCAATTTATTGAGATGCATAATTAAACTAAACATATAAATATACTATATGCATATTTTTACTTAACCTACATTAAATTACTACAGGCATGGTAATGTTTGAGAGACTTTTCCTTCAAAATCGCTTCAATGGATGTACATTAGATATTTTGTTTTGATATACACCATATTTTAATTCCCATTTGGCGCAGTAAAAAAATGCAACACATCTCAGACATTGTACACAGTAAAGTATGTATTTTCTACAGTATAAATTGTCGAAAAATGAATGTGCATGATCATTTTGTCTTTACAGCCACAACCCACTGTCACATAGGAACCAAAAATAAAATACTGAATCAGGATAAAACACAGCTGTTGTTGTAATCCAAAATGTTCTTACCAATGGCGTAGGGGACTTCTCCACATCCAGGATGAGTTTTCCAATGTTTCCACGGTCATGAATTCGCTGCATGGCTTCTTTTACCTGAAAGAAAAACACATACACACCTTCACCTACAGCCAAAAAACATACTGATCATCATCATCATCATCAACATCTAATACAATGTTAGTGGAAGTGAAGAAGAATAGGCCTGAATTGCAGCAGGCAACTTCAGCCAATGATTCCAGGTGTACTGAAAACTATGACTGCAATTTAAGATACTGCCCTGTAGGTGGAAACAGAGACAAAGTACTTGAGGGAGAGGCTCCAACAGGACTGTAATGCAGTTGTCTGACCATCCAGAAAACTACATGCCATGAGTTACCACAGCATCTTACAAGTGTGGAGTGCAATGAAGCAGCAAATAACTTTTCATCTTGACAATTCAGGGTACATAAGGTTTACACTTTGCCCCTACTTCTTATGTTGCAAAACAAAACGGAACTAATAGCTATATTACCATAGTGCTAGCCTACCAGGGTTTTCCGTGCTGCACACAGGCATCTCTTTCTCCCCTCTTCTTCTACCGCTCTGTTTTTTTTTTTTTTTTTTTTTTTTTACCAATTATGCTACTTTTACCATCCACAAATCAATGCTTTGTTTTGTTTCATACTTCATTTACTCTTTTGCTTAACTCCTTTTCATCTCAGTGCTGGCCAGAAGCAAATGGGCTCCCCTTCTGAACTGGGCTCTGTTGGAGGTTTCTTCTTGTCATTTAGGGACATTTTCCTTGCCATTGTTATCCTAAGCTTGCCCTGAGGGGGTTTCAGGCCTGGGATTTGCATAAGGTTCTTTGCGACAATTTGTGTTGTAAAAAGTGATACACAAACAAAATTGAATTCAATGGAATCAAAGGGGATATATGCATTATTGTAATAGAACTATTATTGTAAGTGTAAATATTTGCCAGGTTCCAAACTACAGAGTTAGGGGGACTGGCGCCACACTAAACCCATCCACAACCAAGTGGAATGGAAAATACAGCTGATTATGTGTGCATCTCAGAAGCCATCTCTGCTGACCAGGTTCTGCCACACCTTGGATCAGACTGGCTAGACTGCATCAACTACAGTCCCTGATAATTAACATTCAGGAACAGTGGTGCCGAATGCGAGTCATTTTACACTGTCTGCCAAAAAGTGATGTGATTTACTGCGCCAGTGGTTCTTTCATACTGCCTAGGTTTTCTGACTGAGCAATTTCATGTGTTCACAAACACATGCAACAGATACATATCCAAAAAGATATTGTAGACATGAAGGCTAACCAACACAGTTTGTATTGTGACTGAATTCATAATCTTGATGCCTGTTTTTTTGCCAATAAACTATGTCACAGTATAATGGATGTGTGGAACAACATATATTCAGAATGCATTAAATTCTCAACAATAGAACATGGAGAAAGGTCTTTGTCCTTGCATTGCAGTAAGAATCGCCTTCTCTCTCTCTTCTCTCTCTTTCTAATTGCGAGAAAACGTTTCACCTTCTCAAACAGTGTTTGGTTGATATAAACAAAAGATTTGATAATGACACATGAAATGCAGTTCAGCTACATTATTCTGACTGATTATATAAGACTGTACCAAATCATGATTTTTGGGTGGAGGGGACTTTAAGCTTTATGCTCAGCTGCCTTGAGCAACCAGTCATGACCAGCTGTAAACACAAAGCCTCACTTTGTGTTTCATCTCTTGAGATTTTATATGTATTGCTTCAATATATTTGAAATGTTTACCTTGCATGGCTGAGAGGATAGTCTGTGGGTCTGTCACAAATAGCAGCAGAGGGCAAGGGGAGAACAGCAGTGCCCTACCATCCTGACAGCATTGGTGCTGGTAACATCCAGACAAAATCACAATCGCATGCTGTCTGAAAACAAGCAAGAGTCTGACACAAGCAGCCAGAGTATTGTAAATATAACACTAGCAGGAAAACACCAATGGAAGTGCTCTCCTAGTGCTAATGAAGTGTGATTCACAACTACTGCTCCTGCGCTCAAGTGCAAAAGTCCGCTTGCCTGAGCAGGTGAGAGGGCAGACCAAGTAATGTACTCACACAACTTGTAATGTGAAACAGGGCAGGAGGAGGTGCAGTGGCCAGAGGATAACTAAGACTTAAGGTATGGAGGGGCACTGAGAGTGACCCTGGGGCTACAGTAGGCATTTTGTTCCATCATGCAAGCTGCACATATGCAGAAGAAACTATCTACAGAAGGTGTAAAACAGTAAGCAACCCAGCATTGTTTCAAGCTTAGCAAATAAGAAATAATAATCAGTACGAAAAACACTGTACCAAAGCCAGTTTGATAAAAATGGTGCTGATTACAGATTGCCTGCCAGCTATTCAAGTGGGTAAAAGACAGTGGGAAACAGAGACACTGCCGCTGGGCTTAAATTCTTTTAATATAGATTTTTCTGCATTGAGAGGAACTCCACTGAGAGTTACTCTAAGTGTAACAGGCCACCTGACTTTCTGGCCAGTGCCTGATGACAGGGCATCAACTCTGAGAACATTTAAGCTCTTACAACTGGGAAAACAAGGGAGGAATGTTGGCTTCAATCCTTTTGGTATTTTACTACTGCACCATTTAAAGATTGAAGTATTCATAGTAATAATAATTATATAGGCTCATTTATAAATCATTCCTGAAAAAATTATATAAAAACACGATGGGAATTTTCAATGCAATTAATAGCTGATCCCATCTTTGCAACAGAAAATATTCATGATGCAGTGGGCCAGCTATGGCAATGCTATGGCCAATTACAGACCTCCCTATGAGAAAGCTGGCCAATTAACACTCAAATGATGACGATTAGATCTATGGCATGGGAGATGCCACCACAATCTGGGGCAGTACCTCAACAGAATGCAACACCTGGGAACCTTGGCACTGCTGTATGATAGATTGCTCCAGTTCAGGAGTATAAATATCAGCTTTCTCCTTCAATTTACCAATGGGCTTTATCTTATATGGCTGTGACTTTGATGAATGTGTGCTTCGGAAGCACTATTGATTTTGCTGTGATGCTTGTTATATTAGGCCTACCTAGGGTCTAACTTAGCATCTGTTAGTCAGCACACTAAATGTGCATGCATACACCCATTAGGTTAACAAACAAGGCAAAGGAAAACCAGAGTGTGTGTAATATGCTCATACAGATTATATAGCTTTTCCCAGTTTTTCCCCAGAACTGAGGGATCTCTGCACTGACAGTCATGATTTATTTCTTGTCACTTGTATATGTACACACATATTTTACTGCTGGTTCTTGTCTACTTTTAAAACTTCATAAACAAAACCTTTATTGGAAAATGAATCTGACATTTTGGGTGCTTGTGTTTAACTAATTGGGCACCTTATGAAGCTTTCCAACAGTTTTCAAAATTCCAGGCTGTTGAGAAACATAACAATCAATTAACTCAAACACAACAGAATGTAATTTTCAAAACATTTTGCAGGGATGTCATGCTTTAGTCATTGCAGTAATTTCTTTCTGCAATAACTGTGTAATTTAAGGTTCTGGAAATCAAGAGCAGATTTTGTATTGTGGTCTGAAGGAATATAAAAACACCATGTGTCTGCAGGACCTGTGCTTCCTAGGTCCTTTCAGCTCACAAGACTGATATGTATTCAGTCCATTTTGGGGGATACTGCACTGTGGATTTTATGCTCCATTAGCAAATGTCAGCTGAACCTTTCTATGACAATGATGAAATCCACTTTAATGCCCTTTTAGTGCTTGGGTGCTGCTTATGCTGCCACACAAAAAGCATGGAAAAAGAGAAAAAAGCTACCATTAAATTCCCTTAAATTCCCTGATTCAGACATCTGCACATGCCATTTTGACTTGGCAAGACTGTTTCTAATCCGCCTCATCCACTCCTACTCGTTTGTCCCCATCTGGACAATACCCCCTCCATGCCAACTGTATCCACTCAGGGAATACTGAAGATCCTGCATCACTCCCATACAATCACCCATGAGCCATTGAGTATTCTGTGCAGCAAGCCACACAGCATACTACAAAAGAACTAGCATGAGCTGAAGGAGAGGTGCATCCCTCACTGACATGTCTGACAATGACAGACCTGTAGGTGCTTGGTGATCCACTAGGGGGCTGCTAATGCAACAGTGAACTACTGAATTAAGACCACCCAAGCCCTAATGGGATTAAGCCAATTGTGTCCTGCTGAGGGAAGACCATTCATTTTTTGGAGAATGCCACAGTTCAGATTCAAAATAATGAAAGCAGGGCTACATTTAGCCTCAAAAGCAGTGCCTTTATCAGCTGGGCCAATCGAGAGCCCCATTTCCACAAAATGTCTGCTGAGTTAACAATAGTTATGAGGTTCAGTGCATTAGCAAACAAACACACATCAACAAATCTATCCCAAATACAATTATTTTTAAGTTATATAGAAAAAAGGCTGAGCATATAACATGTCAACATTTGGTAGAACCCACTGTATACATTTATTCACTATTCCTTTAAGTACTCTCCTAATCACTTTACCCATCTGTGGTGTGAGTAATAAATTCTCACCTCAGCTAAATGAACATGGCATTCTAATTCAGTCTGATGTATCTGTATACCAATGAACCCCATATGGTTCTCTGCTTTTTTGGTTTGAGAAGAATAGTTAGTGCTGGCCTGAGCTGTATGACTGCCTCTGGGAGTTTCTGGCATCTGGAGGTTAACAACATAGATAGAGATTATGTTTCTTTGTTATTTTGTAAAAGTAGTCATGTTTTATCTGCTACTGGTTCAGGGAGAAAATGTGCATTGGTGAAACCCTAATCCCACTCATTCTAAATTGATTCCTAACCACTGTGCTGATTCCCAATAACTGCACGGTTTCGTAATCACACTGAGCAGATTTCGTTGTGTTTCAGCAACACAGTGGTGCATTTCATTCAATTACACAGAATAGTGCTGTTAATGGCAAGGCATTTGTCTTGCAGTAAACCAAATTGTGCTTACAGTGCTAAAATAGAGGGCACCTGACGACAAAATGACACACTGACGCTATGCAGCCATAATGACACACTGTATCATATATTGTGCTACAGTGACACCTAAGGTACTTGATGAAAGGTAACTTATTTGCTGATGTACTGCTAAATGCCAGTGACAATGTTTGTGCAGCATTACAGCGGTGCTGTGAGGCCATTATTTGCGTTCACAGAGACATTACTGCATCACTGGTCAGAGACACTGCACTGCATGGTCATTATTAAAACTGATGACAGTACAAAAATGAAGTGGTGGGAATTGGCTCAGGAACACTCATTAGTCCACACAAAATTGCTCACAAGACAGACACTGTGTTGCCATCAGTAATACCGGGGTCAAGTAAGGGCATGAATTGCCAAATAAAATGGCAGAGGAATATCAGTGAAGAGGGACTCGATAATGCTGATGGTGAGCTGCCACCATGTAGTCTTTCTCAAGGTGAGCTGACTGTATGTGGTCCTTTTCTGGGCTCCCTGCAGGCAGAAGGTATTGACTTTCCCACACAAAGGTCAAACTGTGAGACTGGGCCACGCCATTCAGAACAATCCCATAGTCAGACAGCTGATGGCTGCCAGCACTGGTTTGCCAATACTTTTATACTAAAAAAGTTCAGAAGCAGTGAAGTTGTGCTAATAGGCTGCCCTTGAAAATAAGCATTTCTGTTTCCCGGCAGAAGCTTCAGCTGCACTGGGACACTTATCAGCTGTGCACAGGCCTGAGTTAAACACTGTCAAGCTCTTAAGAGGAGACTGAAAGTTTCAAATAAAACATGGGTAAAAATGGCTCAATTCTACATTGCAATTAATATTTACAGAACACATTCTTTAATTTTGCATTTAAATCAAATGCCAGTGTACAGCTGCATAAAAATATGTGCACCACTCTAAGGTCTGAATTTAGTTTCTAAAAAATACTGTGCATCAGACAAGTTCAAATGTCACACCTCAAGGTTGAGCTCACCCATCATTTAAGCTTATGGTTGTGTTAGAGCTAGGGTAGATGACTGCTATTATGAGGGTCATACAGGTCAAGTACCAACATCAAGAGGTGTGCTATGGTAAACAGGATTGTCCAGGGCACCCCTAAACAGACACCCTACACCCAGAAATGAACATGACCCACCTGGTAAAAACTCACAGACTTATTTCCATGGGAACCACTACACATTTCCCATGACCAGGGACACAGCAGGCATCTGTTGTGCTCACCCTGCAGCTTACACTCCCCTTGCCCTGCGCAAGAAGACCTACTTTGCAAGATCTCCTCATACCGAGAAGAGATATTTGCTGATCTTGGTAATCACACTCAATAATTATGTTGAATTCTGCACATTAGTTTGTCTTGATTCACTATACTTGTGATTAGATATTGTAGAACACTTTTTTAAATAATTACCAAAATTGTGAACAAGTGATATTGGATTTGTATAAAACTTAAAATGGTACTACTGTAGAGTTGAGAAGACACTCTCAGCTGGCTGTAATAATTTCAGAAATTGACAGAGGGCATTAAAGCCCAGGCCAGAAGCAGTGATTAAGTCTTCCATAATGGGATGAAGAGGAAGGGGAGAAATTGATTGTGCATGTCAGCAGCACTGACAAAGACAATACAAAATCTCTGGCAGTGCAGGAGTGAGGGGAGTCCAGTGGGAATTTGGAGAGGTCAGACTGAATGTTCCTCTCATGATTTCCGCATGAACACAGCGATAGTCAAACATTCTCCCTCTCCTTCTACTCTTTACCCAGCACCATGCTTTTACCTGTCCTCTCCTCTAGCCCTTCCTCCAGGACAGCATTCTCTCTTAATTATAGAAATTATTATAGTTCGTCATGTTGTTGCCTGCATAGGAAGGGATTTCACTGTTTCACTGACCACCAGCAATTGGGAGCAATTGAGCACCCATAATCAGTATTCTCTTACTCCTCCTTTTGAGCTTGACTGGTGACCTTCAAAGGTAGTGGTAGCTGTCATCAGGTGTTTTGGAACTGTCCTCTGCAAAATTAACAGAGGAGGTAGCAGTGATGAGCACACTTCACAAATATAATTTGGGACATCAAATAGGTCTCAAATCACCAGTACTGTGCAAGTCTTATGCCGACACCTCACTTCTTCTGTTATCATTATACTGTTCAAAATTCCCCTGGTTTTTAGATTCATATGCAAATTACTGCCTCTTTAAGTTATCAAGGTGTGCTGTCTCTTGGCTTGGAAGTGGTGCTTCATGGGAAATTCACAAGCAGAAAATAGAGAAATTACTGTAATGAAATTCCTTTCTAAGAGTAAGTTGTCATTTCTCAGCTCTTCAGAGTGATACTTCTAGTCTAATGCATTCTGAATGTCAAGGGAGGAAAAACGGTAAGTGCATTATCACATTGTTCTTCTTGTTTATGGTTTATAAAGAAAAGATTACCTTCATGAAAAAATGAAGGATTTCACAGAATTTTACAGAACTTTTTTGGGTGGTTGGCTGCTTATTAACTCTGGTTAAGCCATGGAAATCGAGCTACTGTACAGAAACTGGCATTACAGCTAAAGCAGCATAAATGGTTTGTTCATTCACCAGTTTCATGGTGCTGGGACATACTACGCAGCCATTCAAATGCCCTCATTAAAGCATTAAGGCTGCTCACTCTGCCAAACTACTCAAGTCAATCAACCATGAACATGAAATCTATTCATTAGTGGAGAGCACAGCGAGCATATCAAAAAATAATTATATGGAGGGTACACTTATTACATTCATTGGGGAACGATTTTTAAATTCAAATCCTAAACTCAATCTTCAACGTCTTTTAATTGTTTTGCTTGAAATGCAAATTGCTCCATCCATCTGAGAGAAAGCAGACGAGCATCACACAGCTCCTCCAAAGCACCATACAGTGCTTCTGTTCACCCTGCCATCTGACAGCTGATTTGCTTGGTCAGCGTGCTGGGGAAGTACAGTTCTGAGCTGCTGGCACAGAAAGGGTGCAGATGCCTGAATCACCAGAGAAGTGAGTCATTTCTGCTGCATAATGACACCAGGGCAACCCAGTCCCTCCCTGCGTAAAACTACAGTTGGCACTGGCAGTCACGACTGTGGCGTGCATCATGTACTGGATCCCAGAATGTTATCAGGATGAACCAGCCACCAACCTCTTGTTCTGGTTAGAGTGGGGATGATTGATTTTGTTTTCAACAATTATTCTGGCTTAATTTTCTAAACAGCTCTACAGCCCAATGTTGATTCACTACTATATCATATGCTGGAAAATATTTTCAATAAGGGTACACATCCAACCTGCATGACTGCAGCTTATGACTTAATAACATTTTTTAATTCATATAAATTACTGAGCTGATCAAACAAAGCAAGGAGCAAGCATAAGGAGTTGCCATGAAAATGGACTGGACATTGTTTTGCACATCTGGGATAGACAGCTCCATATGCATGTCACAGCTCACGCTAGATTAGGTGAGGCCATCCCATCTGCAGTGGATCTCAGCATACAGGGTAACAGGGTCCATACGTCTCATAGCCTTCTGCTCTTTACCGTGATGGAGCACAAAGGCACGGTCGCAGAAAACGTGACTGAAAAAATGTCAAGATTGTGGAAAACATCTGAGTAGAATAAGAAACTGATAATTGTACATGACAGGCTGAATTAACTCATGTCATGTGATTTGCTTTCTCTGTGTGATCAATGTTTGGTCAAATCAATTAATTCCTCAAGGCCTTTATCACACATGGCCTTTCAGAGACATGAAACGAGGTGTGACATTCATTTTCTCCCAGCCTAGCACATTTCAAATTAATATGACAGTGTAGATAGTTTGAGAATGTAACTGATAAATTTAGGGGAAAGACTGTCTTCATTCTCTGACTGTGGCAGTAATTTATCGAAAGGTTACCTGTCACCTGTAAGGCATGTTTCCAATGCTGAACATACACAATACACAATAATGGGCCTAAGGCTGAATAAAGAAAAATAAAACAAATACAACACAAAAAATACACCAGAAATGGGGAGTTCTACAACATACAAATAAGGTTGAAAACACACTTAACTTGAATGCACTGTCATTCAGAGTGACCAGATTAGCACTGTTCCACTTAACAGTCTATCTCATAAAAATTAAAATATAAAGGAAAAACAACTGATTTCAAATAAACAAATTTTGCACCACCCTTGGATCTATATTTTAGTTGGAGTCAAATCTTTATCTTTGAAAATGCAAAATGAAGAAAAAAATAGTCAATTTTGTAAGAGGAAAGATCAAATTAACATGAGGATGGTTACAATCAAGCACTTCAAAATTCTGATTTCTGTCTTTTTATAAATAATGAAATGAAAAATTGCAACACCATGAAAAAATTAATGGAAAATACAATTGCATAGTCAGACATTTGAATCAAGAGCCTTTACTAAGAAATATTCAACAGGAAGTAACACTTGGCCCTCATTTAAAAATCCACAGACAGCAAGCTGTCCTCAGTGAAATGCCAGAGCTGTCTCAGGCCAGCCGAAGCCCAGACCTGTGTAAGTTTCTGCATGCTTTTCACGCGAGCTTGCTTTAAAATTTTGTATAATAAACTAGTTCTGTGGTCCACAGCAATTTCTTAGAAAAATAAGAAAGGATTAATTTGCAAAATGAAAATGAAAGAATTCCAGTCTTGTCCTTATACATACTCCTCAGTGATTATGTAGACTGATGGCATTTGTTTGATGTATTTTGAGGGGAAATAGCAAAGGCTAAAGTGCAGCTATTTCTATGATACCCTTGCATGTACGTTCAGGTGATCTGTGCTATCTGTGTGCAAACTGTCTGTGTGCAGTCAAGTACAAAATTATACTTCATGAGGATATTTAAGTTTTGAAGTGAATCATTTAGGGTCAGTAACTGGTCCCTGGAGTGAATCAAAAACCAAACCAATTACATGATGCTTATGCCATTGAAGGAATGCAGAGTTACGTTATGTTCACAAACCTGCAGGACCAATCAGGACAGGTCACTAAATATCTAAGAAACTGATGACTTTACCCAATGTACTCATTATTTACCCCAGGATGAGCCAGTTGTTGCCTGGCCATTGCTGGTAAAAGAGTAGCTGGGACTCCTAGCCATGGAACACCTAGCTGCACTACAAACATGGGGATTTCCTCATGCAACACCAAAATGGATTGTATTCAAGTAAAAACAGTTCAGTTTTCAGCTGGAGTGTACCTTGATTGCAGTTGAAAATTCTTTTTTTATTTCTTACCTAACAAATTAATCTCAGTTTCCCTGAAATTTTTTGATCAAAACTCACCAGAAGATCCTTCTCTTCTTTAACTGAAGGCTATGAGTGCCCATTCCTTTATGTACCACTTTAGGAAGGAGCAACCTGACAGTGGTACATCTGTGGTGGGGTCAGACAGCCCGAGCAGAGGCCCCCTGCTGTGAGTACCTGACTGAAAATGAGCAAGGGACACACCAAACTCTCCAATACAGCAATGCATTCAGAGCTGGCATCTGGATCCTGCTGTAAGTCAGCAGAAGAGCAGAGAGGCCCTGGCCACAGTATTGTGTAGTAAACTCCACTGGCAGTGTAATCAGTGTCCTTTTGCTTTTCATCCGTTCTGGTACACATAAAAAAGATCCACAACTTCAAAGAGACATGAAAAACAAGGATGTACTGTTCCTTCAGCAATAGTATCTCTTGCCTAAAATAGTGGATCAAATGCAAATCAAAATTCAACCAACAAGCTTTTATCCATTGTGTAATTCTGCACACTTCAGTGATTTTTTGCTTCGAAAATTTTAGAAATTTCCTCTGAGTTTAGCCATGATTCAACAGCATTTGAAACATAACCTGTGTTTCAAATGCGTGTGTATGCATGTGCTCTTCATTATCTGTCCATAAGTGAGTGCGTGTGCGTGTGCGTGTGTGTGAGGGTGTGAGTGTGTGTATGTTCCCCACTGATAATAAACAAAGGAACCTACGGGAAACTCTGCTCTGTGAATTTGGCTCAGGAAAGCACAGATAGAATCTACCACTCCAGTTTCATTCGTTGGAGATCTCCAGACAGGTCAGAAGTCTTATCACAGCTCACAGACCTGAGTCTGTTTGCTTCCCACCAGCAATGTGTTCCCCCAGGTGTGTGGCACCCACTGTTCACCATAGACAGGTACTGCAGTCCAGAGATAAGACACAGAGGGTCCCTCACTAACCACCAGACAAGCATCTCACAGAAATGATAACAAGACAGCATGCTCAGAGAGTGTGCCCTGCAACATAGACAGGTGTCTCAGTTTGGTGATAAGGGCACAAAGTGCACACTGAGTCTCTAAGGTACTATGGCAAGCCAATAAAAAATGTTTTCTGTTCTTCTTTCCTAATGCCCTGGGAAGTGAAATTTGTGGTGATTCAGTAGGATGCAGAGAGAGCAGAAAGGGTCTTATGAGGAGCCTGGGTTCAGGGGATTTGGAGTAAATAGACATTAGGCACTTGGTTCTGATGCGTGATGCCAGAGCCTGGTGTGACTAATATTGGAGCTGGACATTGCAGCATCTCTTGTGACACGGGGTCTGCTGATGGAAGGAGGATCAGACGGAACATATGTGAAGGTGACAGCCTCTGAAGGTGACAGACTGTATTATTGTCATCAGCATGGCAATCACCTGAGGCTCTTTTCAGTGAGAGATCAGTCAAAGACAAATCTGATAGAAAGTATACTGTGTTACAATCATGAATGTCTAATACACAAAAGGATAAAGTATTGAGATTTTGCAGACTGAAAAAATCCATGAAATAGGTGTGGCATTGATTTGTTTCTCTTTAAATGGGTAAAAATAACCTGTAATTATTTTAAAATAACCTTTCATTTTAATCAGCATCCACAGAAAGTTAATTCATCCAATACAATAATCCACACTCATAAATCTCCCCCCTTTCATGAGTTGTTGACTGCATTGTCTCTGGAAAAACTAATAAACCACTGCAACCATGGTAACCATGCAAATGAGCAAGGACATGCTTCACCCAAAAACACAGACAAAACAGATCTCAGACCCACAGAGATGGGTGATTCCAAAAAATATATTAAAAAAATAAAATTCTAAATAACACAGAATTTGTCCAAAGTGGTGTTACCTTCTGATAAACCAAATAATATAACAACAACAGAAACTGTGGATCAGGGGAGAAGGTCAATCATGCCCCGCTGTGCTTGCTTTTTAGAAGGAAAAATAGCTTTTCTGCTCCTCTGCTACTTAACCTCCCTTCACCAAGACACCCTGGAGATAAACCAAACAAAAACTGTACTTTCCCACTGATAGTTTTTAACCTGTCGCACTGAGGACAAGTAATGCAACAAGTAATGAACAAGTAATGAACAAACAGCAATTGAGCAAAATGCAGTTGACAACATGATCCGTGACAGCAAATTCAGATATAATCACATTTATATAGACCCTATTTGTTTAATTTTTGAAGTGCGCACTCACCCCAATAAGTGTGAAATAAATGATAGAAAACGCAACCAGAAAACTGTGATGCAAACACTTTGTCATGAGTCATATGTGTTTTGCCCCCTCCTCTTGAGTTTTCAAGAGAGGGTGCTGTAGGAGGCTAACAAGTTTGGCCTAGCTCAGAGTGGGCAAAAGGGGGAAAACACAAAGCACTGTGTGTTGTGCTCATTTTAATTCCATACTTATCAAACTGTATTCCACACTACAACTAGCACATCAATCACTTACTTGATGCAAATATAGACAGCAAATGTACTGAGTATGAACTAATGAGACATTATTGCTTATATAAAACTTAAACATATATACAAATACCTTTACCTTTCAGAACCAACAGAGGTGCATTAAGAATCTCAAAACAGCATTTTATTGTTGGATTGAGGTGTATCATCTACCAGCTAAAACTTTATTAAAGCCTACTTAAGAAATGGCAAAACCATGACAAAGCATTAATGAGTAATGATTTACCACTTAAAGTACAATGGGCAGTATTTCTCTGCAGCACCAACTTTTGCATTAAATGTTACATTCAAGGTTAATTACTTCCAGCAACACTGTTATCTGGGTACTCTATCTGTTCATGGCCTAAACCTTTTTGTGTGCATTCCTGTAAGTTGCTCTGGTTGTGTCTGCTAAATGTCTGCATTTTATGTAGCGACTGAGCACTTGTGCTAAAAATATTAAAGATCTGGGGTATAAAACCACAGGAGGCTATGATGATATACAAGGGACTTGTCAACCCCAGAACACCTGATTTTGTATCTGGAAAAGTCCACACTGGAGGTCAACTTTGATTTAGTCAATTCAGGAAATGAAATGAAAATAAACTCATTCATTGGAAAATCTACAAAAAAAACACTATTGGGATTTCTTCATTCATATGAATGTTCTTATTGTCGGAGCTGAAACATAATGAATTGTAACCTTAGTAAAGACTGGATCTCATCTCTCTCCACCGCTCATTAACCAGCAGACTTACCTCCTCTAGAGCCCACAACGAGTCCACCAAAGGTCTGATCTTCTTCTGCTCATAGAGAGAAATGAGTTTCTGCATCACTGTCTTCACCATGCTGCTTCTGCCTTGTTTAAACAGCAGGTTCAGTAGTGAAAATCCTGCGATGACTTTATTCTCCTCAAACAGTTTAATAGGGTTTACTTTCTCCACTTGCCACCACTAAAAATCAAATAAAAATAAGGTAAGCATCGGTGGGTGCGCAAACATGTCCACGCATTTTCTGCACACACACACACACACACACACACACACACACACACACACACACACACACACACACACACACACACACACACACACACACACACACACACACACATAAACATGCATGTACACACAAAAAATGTACACTCTCAAAGCAAGGACACTTACACACACATATGTGCACACACATACAGCATGTCACACTCACAAACTCAATTTAATTTGGTACTCTGCAGTGACTGTGAATTATACAACCATAACGTTTTAAGGAAAAATCTTCCCTAAGGCAAGACTGTGTGATCCAGTAACTTTTTATTGGAAAGTTTTTGGACCTCAAAGTTTCAACAATGGAACTAAGCACTGTAGTCACCAAAAACACTGATACTGATGGTGATGCTGTTGCTATTGTTTAGGAGCAAAATAGTATAAAAAGAAGACTAAACAGAGAATATGCTAATCATGCTTTCTCTCAAATGATATTTCATAACGTATGCTTATGAGTCGTACAGAGCACATGATGTTCTATGTGGGATCACAGCTTCATGAGCAGTCAGAGATTTGGTGTATATGAATATGACAGCTTCAGCAAAACTAAGATTTTCAGGGTGAAGGTGAAGGTGAAGATCACCACTTCAGTACCACTTACACATTTAGCAAAGCAATACATCCCAAATTTTAGTAGTACGATATTCATACATTTAGCAAAGTTCAATTTTAACGTTAAAAGACAGTAAACAAATATGATATCGCATACGATAAGGATGGTTCCAACAATAGTTATTCCACTTCTCAGTTCATACTGGCAAATGACTGGAAATCACAGCACCAGTCACTTATTTATCAGTTTTTAATTATAAAGTTGACTTTAAATGACATGCTGTATTCCTACAGCAACAGCATGTGAAACAGCAAGCATGCCAAACATGTGAAACAGCAAGTTGATTTAATTTAATACTCATTAATATCCCTGATTCCTTAGTATCTCTGAATGTATACTGCAGACTGCATATTCACAGACTTGTTGAATTTTATTACATTAGCTTCAGTAATACGTTACTCACAGATTTAGCGAAGCTGAAGAAGCTTTTTGTCTCCCCTGTCACGATATTTGACGAACCTGAAAACACAAGACAAGCCTCTGGTCAGTGGAATAAGCCTTATTTTGGTGGAAAACTTGCTGTCTAGGCTGTTAACAGTAATATCTGTCTTGTATAGTGTGGCTTAACGTGGAGCTGAAGCAGATGCTGATCAGATCCAAATTATGGATTATCTGTCAAGCCTGATCACAGAGGAACTGGTGTATCTACATCACCTTTCAAAAGCTATTTGATTGATGAATTAAGTCTGCCAATGACTATCTTTTATTTTAATATCAAGGAGAAACCATGGACAGGCCAGAAGTCAAATGCAGAGCTAACAAATTGTTACTATCATACATACAAATGGGTCATTTGGAAAATCCAGTCCACCTAACCAGCATGTCTTTGGACCATAAGAAGAAAGCAGCGAAACCCCAGAAAACCCATGTTAAATCAGGGAGAATATGTAAACTGCAGACAGAAAGGGTGTGGCCATGGTGGAAACTAACCTGGGCCCATCCCACTTTCTTCAGTTTATACTGTGTTAACAAAGTAGAAAACTAATTTTCAGGGCGGCAGAAATGGAGCCAGAATGGAACCATCTGCATTTCAACAAATTAAAAGACCCTTCAAAAAAGAGACCTAATTTTGAGTGTTACACATAATGAAAAACATTGAAATATCAGGCATGTCTGCAGTGTCAGTCACATGTACACATCTAGTCTCATTAAGAAACAAACTGTGATGTTCAGTGTCATAAGGGAGAATGTTTGACTTCATGGACTGTCTAATTGTATTAGTATTGATATTGCCTGTATGGAAGTCAGAAATTTACACCACACAATTTACTTAAAGAAATTAACTAAAAGTACAGACTCATTCATTGTAACATCACCTATTGGTTTTTGACCACAGTACTGCAATGCTGAAAGGACATTCAGCGTTCAGGATCAGGTCCGGGTTCTAAATTTGGCCTTCTTTGGCGGACCATGCATGAATCGTGCAGCAAAGCACTTTCTGTCATACACACCATACAGAATGTAGGTTCCAAGGGGCTTCAGCAGGCTTAGGCCCTTCCCAGTGTTCTCACCACATAGGCAGTCCAGCACAATGTCAACTCCTTCTGGGGATATCCTGCAAAGCATGTGAAAGTCAATTAACACCCCAGGCTCTGCAAAAGCTCCAGGCAACATTTGCAGCAGATAATTAAAATGTCATTTTAGAGGTACTGGGGGAGGCAGGGGACAAACTCATCTCTTCTGTGTTTTGAATGAGTGTTCATGAAGTTATGTTTATGAATAAACATTTCCACCCCATGCTGTTCCAGTTATTAGTCTGCTGATTTAATTAACCAGTTCTATTAATCACAGATGCAGTTTCACGTTAGGTGTTTTTTCTTTGGTTAAGCACTCCTTTTCATGGACTTTCAAAAGTAAGAATATTTTATCTAATCAGTATATTAAGAATCAAGTGAGATTAAACTGGTTTGTACTGTACTTTATTGATCCGCAAACAGGATGGACTGCAATTCACACTTTTTTTGTTTAATACTTCTATAACATTTCAAACAATTGTCAGGGCATGCCAGACCATGACGGGTGCAAGAGTTAATGAGATTTGTCCATCAGTAGGGAAGAACCTGTACTACCAGGACAGAGCTGAAACCACTTTCATTATATTTTACCCATGAGTGCAATTTAAGGGCAGGGAGCATTAATGTCTCACTGTCTTCTGGATATTACTTTTATACATTCAACACTGCTCTCCCTCTAAAATGCCACAGTTTTACAATAGTTTTGTAAGAACCTTTTCTGTGATCTCAGGAGTGAGGTGCTCTCTGAACTACTTTGCCACCCAAAGACTGCTAATTGCCATTATTGTTCATTGTTATTTCCTCAAAAAAGACTACATATAGAACATAGTGATCCTGAAAAGAGTAAGGTCACCAGCCGATAATACAACTGTCTGTATTATAAAGCTGAACAATTGCAAAAGCAGAGCAAGCTGATGTGGCACAGCAGAGCATTGAAACTCAGTAGCAGAAAATGATCAGTCAGGAAAACCTCTAAACAATCAAACCAAGGGTGAAGAAAATAAGTTAAAACATATCCGAACTATTCAAGAAGGCCGAAGCCCACCTCATGACTACAAACCATCCGTTACATAGAGTAATTTTGTATGATCTTTGGTATGAGAAGAGGGGCCATGGTCTACCTGGCAGCCTCCCGCAGGCAGAGGCTCTGGGGCCCCGTATTGCTGGTGCAGCAAAAGAATGAAAGATTCTGTTCCTGTGCTTCCCTAGAGCCCCTCTTTCAATCCAGTTTGAATTCCAGGACAATTTCCATCACAACTGCATAAAAAAATCCCTCTAAATAAATAAAAATGAGTTCTTGTGGCCTTATCATTGGAAATATCAAATAGCAATGAACAAGGTTTTAGAGGTATAATCAAGGCTTTAGAAGTGAAGGCTCTACAATTGTCCCCATAGAATAAATTGCCTATTTATGCAAGCACTTTGACTATTCTCATCTTTTGCAGGTTTATTGCTATTGAGGATCTGCCAGCGTCTCACCCGCATTAATATCACACTGTGAGGAGACCTGTGCGTTGCTATGGAGACCAGTGCCATGTAAGGCCAGAGAAAGTGATTGTTAACAACTGCATCATCTTCAGAGAAACACTGGACTCTACGAGCAGATAAGAATGCATGTCTGGAAAATTAATTCAGCCTCCTTTCCATTCACCAGCCACTTTGTGGATTCATTCTAAACCAGATCGAAGCCTTGGAAAGGTCTCTTTTAAGCCATTGAATGAATAAAGTGAACTAGCAGACCCAAATCAATGAGATTAAATCGATGAAAGTTAAAACTCTGTACAGGAGTAAATTTAGAACCACTCGATGAAACAGATTTCATAATGGCCAAACTAATTCATAATGAGGTCTCTGGCTGCAATCACAGCTATTATTATATTTTCTCAGACTGCTGACAGAATGGCTTATAAATTAGTTAATATTGCACAAGCCACATAGTCAAAAAATGTTATAAAACAAATCTATGAAAATATATTATTCAGGCAATACATTTTTACATTCAAACTACTTTCCATTACACCAATTCCAGAGTATGCAACAAAACCCATTACTCATTTGTCTTTTGGGATAATCATTAGTTCAGCAATTAAACAGTATATAGATAAACCTGGATTTGTGTTCCCCTGATGGTATGTTCTGCCATTAATAACTATGTCAAAACAAAATGCTCCAGGAGTTAGGCCAACCCTCATTCATCAATACACAGTACACTTCATCAAAACAACAATATCACATGGGTAAACGGTTAATATCCCTTACAGTTCGCCATAAAGATATTCTAAAACACTGAGAAAACATTCTGTTGTAATCCTGAACCTTGCTGTAAAACAGTATCCAGTTCTTACTTTTTCACTTCTTGTACGTAATCAGCATTTCTGTCAAAGAGGTGAGTCACAGAGTCTTTGATGGCCTCATGCTTGGAGGATGATGCAGTTCCAAAGACAGTGACATTGGGCACAGTGGAGCATAGCTGAGCTACTGCTTGTCCCTGGGAAAGAAAACAACAAATTTCATCTCATCATCACTATAGAACAGGAGTGTGCTGATTCTGTATCATTTCCTTACAGCATACAGACATGCTCTTCAAATTCTAAATGCACAATGTACAGTTTTCAGGCCCCCTCTGGTCTGGTTAGAGAAATAACAAAAAATAGCAAGAGAGGTTAACACTGACAATAAAACCGATATGTATGCACCTGCCTTCTAATTTCGATAATTACACTATTCTCGGCTGAAATAAATAGTTCAGTTATAAAATTAAGACTTCTTCTACAGTAATGGGAAAAAATTACATTTAAAAAAATTGAGCTGTCATTAGTCCCACCTCTTCCCACAGACTCAGAGGACTTTTCCTCCGATTCACACAGTAAAAAGCTTGTGCTTGGCACTGCAGATGTGACACCAATTATGGATGTTTGGTTCCTGAACCAACAGGTGCCTAGACTGACAAGCCACTAGAGTGCAATGATGCTGATCTTTTAATTGGCTTAACCCCCATTTTTCTTTAGAGATGCTGGGCCAATTGTTGCCTCACCGGTGAGGACCTATGGCCATAGCTGCTAATGGTATGAGCTGAACATCCAACTGCTCCACAAACAGGCCTTAATCTGCTGTAAGGCTGCAAGTATGTAAATGCATGAGTGAGTGTATGTGTGTTTGTGTATGTGTGTGTGTGTGTGTGTGTGTGTGTGTGTGTGTGTGTGTGTGTGTGTGTGTGTGTGTGTGTGTCTGTGAATGTTTTTCTCCTGTGAAATGAATGCAATAAAATCAACAGAGGACTGTGCAACTGTCACCATCAGAAGGCAAATGCCTAATAAACAAATTTAGTCACCATGCCAAGTGAAAGTCTCCTTCCCAGTGTGACACTATGGCCAATTATTTTCTGCCTCCCCAGGACTATCAGCCACACTAAAATGGTCAGCATTTTCTCTAGACCATGAGGTGCATCAGTAAACTAACAAGTCTCAGCAGGTAATGCCACCCAGAATCCTAACATGTCCATTCTGAAAAATATATAATCACCTTGATATTGTTTGAATATCAGCAGTATTAAACTAAATATAGACAAGACCAAAAATATATGAAAAGTATTATCTCTTTCATCAAATCAGAAATATTCTTTTAGAATTTTTAACACAGAAATAGTGCTGATGGCAACTCATTAATGGCCAATTATCAAGAGCAGCAGGCAATAATGCTAAAGTTTGTTTTGTTCCATGATTTAAGTGGTCTGATTTTAACAAGGGCTTGTTCTATCTTGACATATAGAGTGTTCCTTTTCTCTCAGGAGAAGAAGTCCTGTAAACTGCCAGCCTGTCACCCTGTCTGCTCTGCTCTCAGTCACTACAACGTCATTATGTAAAACAGAATCAAGTGTCAGGTAAAATTCATGGGCTGTCTCACTGACGAAAAGAAGCTACAAACTCACTGAAAATGACACCGTGGTATCTACAGTAACATCAGCACTACCATTCTCATCTTTATGCTCCTCCTTACAAGCCCCCTCCCCCTTATGATTGACTTACCACACCCCCTCCTGCTGAGTGGACCAATACAGACATGCCTTCTCTGAGATTGGCAACTTCAAACAGCATCATGTAAGCAGCCACAAAGTTCATGGAGAAAGCGGCAGCCTCAGGAAACGTCATGTCATCTGGAATCTTGTAAACGAAATCCAGAGGCGTGCAAACCACCTCAGCCCAGGCACTGTAATTCACAAAGGCCATTACCCGGTCCCCTATCTGAAACCAAAAGAGCCATTTAATGCTATCAGTTGTGAGGGCAGGTAAACAGTCAGCAGAAATCAGGAGTAAGATCTGATTTTTTTTTAAATTCTATTTTGGTAAAACGCTAGGACATTTGGCAACTGTGTGAAAACAAAATGAAAGTGCTTCCAGTGAATCAATGAATTTCCTCTTCATTAGAGGTTAATTCATGTACAAATCTCGAGATGGTTTGGCTGATTTTAAAATTTTTCACTTACACACCAATGCTTTACAAAGTAAAGCTGTTTTCAGAGTATTACAAGTATATCTAGTTAAATGCCGACTCATTTAGCACTAATTTGGTGTAAGGCCATTTTACCCACGCAAAAAAAAAAAAACAAACAAATATAATAAATCATTTACACATGTTTATTGTAATATTGCGGTGTGTGATTACTATGCAACATAGTGTTTTTTTCTTTAATGCACTTTACATTCTAAGGGCTGAAAAAAATGTTGTGTTACCCGAAACATTACTTGATTCTAGGCCTCCTAAATGTGCTATGAGAACATTTATCAACTGCTACACTGTGCAGACCTCATCTTTGATCATGGTGAGAAACTTAAGCTGCTGTGTCACTTGGCATCACTTGGCAGATTGATATATAGTTGACCCTCCCACATCATGGGAGTTAGGGGCTCAGCCCCTAAAAAAATTAAATACATTTATATGTATAATATTAATGGATTTAATTTTTTTAGGGGCTGAATATTACGTGCGTCGCCGCATGGTCTCCCGCGCAAAGCTGCAAAGCTCCCAAAAAATTCCCATTTAATTGTTTGTTGCCCACCTGTGAAAACTCGAATCCACAATGTGGAAAGCCATGATGTGGGAGGGTCACCAGTAATTGTTCTCTGTTTGGGTTAAAAATAATTGCTAATTTCCTTTTCCCACTAGCCTATATCCCATGACAAATAAAGGGATGGTACCCTGCTCTGACTCTGCCTGGGTAAAGGTTATGTATGACTGATTGAGAAGACGCTGTTTTGTACTGTTTGAGACAGAGTAATCACCACTCTTTGGCCTGTAGTCCTGTCCACCATAAGGCCGTCTCATCAATCAACCAGAATTTATGAACAAGAGAGAGCATTGAGTCCACAGTTTGACTTTGTGGCACAAAGTCTGATTCTCCTAGCAGAGAAGGAGGACAAGGGGGAGATGAGGGCTGGCTTTAGGTGAATAATTTAAAACCCCTGGACCTTTGAATCAGCACTACCCAACCCAAATCAAAAAGTGCTGCACCACAGTGAGAGGGGAGCACTTTGCAATAAGTTTGATTTGATTTTCTTGCTACTTTTGTATTTTCTACCTGCATATTTTCCCCCAATAAAAAAGACACTGTAGGGATCTGTGACACAGTAGAACATGAAACACCTCAGAGTTATGGACTAACTGGTTAACCAAATGACTATGAAAGTAGAAGTGACACATGTTTTTTGAAGTTCCTTATTATCAATGATGAAACATTATGAGCAATAAATAGAATTGAAATGTACTTTCCATTAGTAAGTAAATTCAAAGTATTAACAAAATTAAGCAACGTGCATGTCATAGCACTAGTATTAAAGAATACAATTTGGGAAAGTCAGCTGTATTTGATAGAAAGAAGGGCTAAAACAAAAACAGACAGTTTGCAAATCAAGCTAAAGATTGGAAGTCGCTGAAAAGAAAAACATGTAATAAAAGTAATAAAAAAGGTTTTGTGTTTGATTCATTCATCTACCTCAACATTCAAAGGGAATCTTGGTGATCAAGATACCAAGAAGAAATTATTGGTTGTAAGGAAGCTTAAATAGACCAATCAGAATCAACTAGGAGCTTTGATGCCATAAATCAATTTCCCAAGGAAAAAAAAGACAGAAACATACAGCTGTTTTGAGTGGTAACAAGCTTTTATAGCAAACAAAGAATATATCTCAGAACATACTTTATATGCAGTCCCTCTATTGTAATGCATTATCTCATTGGTCTGTAGTATTCTGGTATAATAAACTTGTACGATACACACCCATACCATCAGAATTGACTAGATATGGACAGTTAAAAGAAACATCAGCTGGCAAAATGCAGAAATAATTAGTCAGGTGTTCTATGATCAATCGCAGATCTCTCATTAGCTGTGTCTCACTGCCTTTTTAAATTCACACTGTGATGATCACTTTTCTTAATCTGTTTTCTTCTTGTAACATCTGTTCATGTTGCAGACCTGCTTGCTAATTATGTAGTACATTTATAGCTTGTCACTCAGATAGAATTGCATTCCTTACGCTACAAATGAAATGCTTGCATTTTTAACCCTTGTAAAGGTATTATGAAAGACTGTAGAAGTGAGTACCTTATGTCTTTGGCCTTTCAATGATTCTCTGCTCACTGTAATTGATGAAATAACTAATTTATAGGTAATAAATACCTGAAAGAGTAGTTTCAATTGTCCACTCCACTGTGGACGTAAGCAGCTGAGCTTTAATCACTGCTCTCATATTCTTCTTTTACACCAATACACATGCAGAAATAATGGTTGGATTTCACTGACCTCAAATCCTTTTGTATTATCTCCCATGGCTTCCACTATTCCAGCACATTCAAAACCAGGAACAAGTGGAGTCTTTGGAGGACTATCAATATTGCCTTGCCGTACCATCAAGTCTAGAAAGTTCAATCCACTGCATGAAAAAAGGAAGAAGAAAATACATAATGTAAATCCTACCATGACTCATAGGGCTCCTAAGGGGTTGACAACATGCAATGTTACGAACAAGCATCCAGTATCAAACAATATCTAACCTGTGAAATTCACCATGGTATTAAAAAGCATGCGCTATAGTAAGTGACTAAATGCTTTCACCAGCTTTCTTGTAATAATGTACATGTCAGCTGCTGGTACAATGGAAAACTCTTCACAATACTTATGAGGAGCAGGAGTTGGCACATTCAACTGACAGCACAGTTCAAAACTTACTCCATTTGTAGAGTGCCCAAATGTGCTTGACACTTGCATTCATACCATAACAATGCATAACAATGGGCCAATACAGACTGTCTGACAGGCAGCTCAGAGATTCAGATGCATTCTTTTAAGAATGGTTACATTTCACAAGGATGTAGGGTTAAAATTGCCTATGCAGTGCCTCTCTCTTAAAAACAGTAAGTAAAATATTAAAATTCTTCATCCCAGAGTCTGATTCAATCACTTTGATATCCAGGGCCTTCCACGTGTACTGGTGAGTGGGAAGAAAGAATCATAACAGATATTTAACTATTGTATATCACCGGGCTCCATCAAGCATGAATGAGATTAAGTCTCAGGCAGATTAATCAATGTGTCATCTAATGATAACACTCATACACTACCTACACAGAACAGTGTTTTACAGAAGTTCTGTAAACCAAACCCAATTTTTTCGAGGTTTTCTTCTGTATTCACGGGAGAACCAAACACTCCGTCCGGTCAGAGGCCCAATATCGTATTGGCACCACCAGGGAAGGTGGTCGTATATTGGAATTGGTCTCAACCAAAGACGGGGACCAGAGTCACACTGGGAAGGATTGGTGTTTAATGGTAATGTGAAAAATGAAAGGATACACGACGTTCCATAAAAAAAGGATTTCCCCTCATGCAATACCCCTCCACCCCTGCTATATGTTACGAACTCATCTTGTTATTCTAAATGTTAATGTAGGCTAAATAAATAAGAATAAACACAAATATTATCATCTCTATTCAACCACCCCTGATGTAAGAATAATTGTGTACAATTCATAATTTGAAACGTATTCAAACGACAGAAGCACAAATTCGTACTTAAAAAGCGAGCCCTCAGGTAACCCTCCACATTGTTTCACCGTTGCGGTGACATTTATTTTGGTTGGTGCCAAACGCAACATCCTTGCGACGTGGAAGCGTCTTCATTTCCACCCAGATCTCTCTAAAGATTTAAAAAACGATCCACAATATGCATCTCATTGGGGAAAATATTTCTTACGACCAGTCAGTGCGGTATCGTTTGCTGACTGTTGACTCAGTTTCAAGTAATCAGTTACCAAAGCGAGATGCGATGACGAATATTACCTGTTGATGAAATAATGACACTCAAATCAGTTGACAGTTCCCTTAAGCTCCAAACTAACAAAGCATCACCCTTTGGGTACCGGTTTCGTGTTAAAACTGTCTTACAGCTTTTAACACGAATCTTCTGAATCTACAGCACTTAAGATTCAGAAGTCAACCGCATATAGCCTACACACAATCATTTGGCTGTCACTTAATATTTAGATGACCCTGATGGGGGAAAAACACTTGCGTCCATGGATCCAACGCACTCATAAAATGCAGCAAATAACCTAATCAACATGTGGCAAAGTTCAACGTCGTAATACATAATCCCGTAAACTTGATGAGACATAATTGAAACCATAAATCAAAAATATATCAACGCAGTTCCATGTTTGCCGAGTATGATGGTGACAGTGATATTGACATTGACCGAGTACTTTACCATGCTTTCACGCGTATTTTGACTTCCCCTTCCAGTGGTTCAGGCATTGCTTTCTTGGTTACTCGGAGTTTATTGAGACCACCGAAACCAGTCAACACTACAGCCCGCATTTCTTTGGTGTCCCCCGCAGACAGTGCACTTTCTTGCTCTTTCACACCATTCTTCTCTATCATATGTTCAGTTTCTTCTGCAATATCCGTTCCCTCCTTTGCCATGTCAATATGTTTCATGTGACAGCACAAAACTGCTGAACAACAGAACGAAGCCCTCTATTCCTTGTACCAGACGTCGCTGACTTGAATGTGTTTCCCCCTCTCCGTATTTTAACAAATGCTTGTACCATGGTTGAGCAGATCGATTCACCCCCCCCTCACCGACACGCACGCGCGCGCGCGCACACACACACACACACACACACACACACACACACACACACACACACACACACTTCAAGATTACCATATCACTTAGATTAAATGTGCGGTTGGAAATTATTTCATTCAATACAATAGTTCTGACTGTACGGTTCAATTTATTGGGTAGCAGCTTAACACACAGCCTATTGCAATTCAAAACCTATATATTTTTTAGTCGGACAATGTCAATTTTTATATCTCGGCGTGGATTCAACTGTAGAATCCAACATATACAATGTATATTCAACAGATCCCATTTAGCTTGGAAAGAGTTTTTGCAATGGTTTTCATTTCATGACTTTGAGGCAATGGGAAACGTTTGTCCATTGTTTGTTACCGCTGGGTAAAACCAAATGTTTTTAGTCTGCATGCTGCCAGAAAGTAAACATTTTAATTAGGGAGCAAATCCTGTTTAGGAATGTCAGCCTAATCAGGTAGTAACTGATATATAGTAAAACTGACTTAAATATGGTCAGTTCTGTTCTAGTGAAAAGAGACTTAAAGAAGATAGATCTATGTTAATGACTTAATTATAATGAATACAGCCATGAATCACAATTGATTATTAGACTCAGACCGCACCCCAGAATACTAAGTATTCCAACACTAGCCTGGATTTTAAGATAAATCTGCTTCATTGATCTCTTATTCTCCTCAGTGATCATATAAAAAAGATCTATACAATTATAAGCAGTATATAAACAGTACATGGCACTGATGGCAATAATCAAACACAAAGTGACTTTTATTACTCATATTGAAATGTAAGGATTCTTCTTTGACATTAGAATCACATTTCATTAATTGTTTAGTGTCCACTTATGTTTCAGATTTTTCTGTCAAAATTTGAAATGTCCAACTGTATTTGTAAACATCTTATCACTGCAGTGCTGTCCAACATTAACTCTCAAGGGGTCAAATTCATGCACTTTCTCCTAGTAAGCTTTCCTTTTATTCACTTTGAAATCAGCTAAACTGTAGATTCATTCTCACTGAAGAAAAAACTACAGGTGAAATTCAAGCTGATAGGATTCAAGTACCTTACAGGCCAGATGAGTCATTCTCATCAGACAGCAGTAACCCTAGGTCCAATAATGAGAAGTCTAATCAATGATGTCACTATTGTAAAGAATCCAGAATCTGGTCTGTTAGGAGCATCAGCTTATGTCTTTGAAGACCAGCTGTACAAAATACAATCCAAGGTATTTTAAATCTAAAATCAACCCTTTAGAATACATTACACCCAATACTTTACATTTTATTTTTTATTTTTTTACAAAGGTTACAGAATTCATCATGTTAAATACTTTCTACAAAACTAGAAAGTATTTAACGTGATGAATTCTGTGAACATACTTGAAAAAGGAGGGGCAGAGGTACAAAAACTTCTCATGATCCACTTACCCAGCTTTTCCTGTTATCAACTGCTCCAGTGTGACTTGTACCAGGGCAATTGACAAGTTAACTAAACATATAAGCGTACAGAAGTTACTTCTAATTATTGTCATCATCTCTAAAAGGCTATTGAAGCATATGTATTTAATACTTTTTAGGTGTTTTTTTTGTCATTTGGCGGCCCCTGTGGGCACAGATGCAAAATACAATCAAATTCAAACTGAATTTGAGAAGACCTCATGTAAGCACAGGTATATATTGTGGTAGTGACTGAGATAACTCTTAACTATTATGTAATAACATAAACAACAGGGAACCCACCAAATTCAGAGGTTTCTTTCCTTTGTGAGTAGATAGCTAGCTTGCTAATACAGTGCACTGCTGAGCTAGCCAGGACTGCAGGGCAGGCTGTGTGTTTGCGGAGTGTGAATGGTGTGAATTAGAGAAGGGAGGAAAGCCATCTAGCACAGAGCTTTTATGCTTGGTTAGAGTGTTAGGTAAGCACAGGGATTTCAGTAATGCAACTTCAGCTAATGTACACCTGTTTGTAAGGACAATTCAGGTAAATTTGAATATTGACTGTCTTATTTACAGCAGCTTAAATTATTTCTATAGAATGTGGGGACTAGTGCTTCAAATTGATAGGCCTCCCTGGAGGCCATTATCTGAGTTCTTGAAAAAGTGGAAGATTAATTGAATCACTAAACATTCCACTGTAAATGATCACACAGAAGAGCTATGTAGAGTTGCAGTTGGACAAAAGTAACTGTTATTGGTGCATACTACACAGAAAATCTCCCAGGCATTTGCTGCCACAGTAGTGAACCAGATATGCTAAAAATGTCATGATAGCTACCCCACTCTGACGGCTGCAGAAACTCCAGCAGTCTGTTTCCATGATTTCCCACTAGTAAAATAAAAAGATGATAAGGTGCATCACCACCTTACATGAGTACCCACTATATAGTCTCTCACATCATTCTAAATCAATTATATTGCCCAAGGAAGTCAGCAAACAAACAATTTCAAGTGACAAAGATCAATAATTATTTTGGATGGAAACAAAAACCATACATAGAGAGGTATAAACATTCTGAACACACCATACAGTTTACATATGAATGGTAAAATGAAATACCCACAGAAACCCTACATTAAATATGCATTTTCTGTTTCACAGTTCAGACATATGAGGCACATGTATCACAAACATATAACACAGTATATCAGAGAGAAATCAAACCAATTAAAGAGGAACTTCTCCCAACAATTAATTTTTAATTGTTAATTGATCTCTCCACTGGTAATGAGAAAATGGGGCTACATGGTTTCTTTTGACAAAAGACATGCCTCATCAGAGCAAGAAGCAACTTAACCCACAATAACAACCATCTTATGTTACTTAAGGTATAAAGAACCTGATGGTATGCAATGTACTACTGCTGCAAATCCAGAATTAAGACATGTTTCTGCCTACACCCATTTTCCTGTTCCTGCCAAGATCTGAATACCATGTTTTCAGGTGATCAGCTCATCTGATTAAGGCAAATCACAGTTGAGAGAAATGAAAATGACAGGTTATTGATAAGTCAAATACTTGTGTGTTAGAAAATAAACATACTGCACGCAAAACTCTGAAATGTGTGCACATGCATGTCCTTTTCAGCAGGATTAGCAAGATATTCACACAAGTTGCATGTCAGTTGAAATGAATAAATACTACATATGAATACAGTACAAACCATCTTGCAAAAGATATGGTTCCATGCAACATTTTGGCACTTAAGACATTGAGTACTAATACAGACATGTATTAGATGTCATCTGAAATTAGTACAATTAATATAAACTTTTTGCAACAGGCAGAAATGAGTAATTATCAAATACTACTTCAGCAGCACAGCCAGTATCATTAGCTAGCATAGGCACAATTAATGGGTAAAAGACCTGAATGATTCAGGGGCCCCAGGGCTGGACAGGACCTCAAAAATTTTTATTAATGTTATCAACAAGCTAGTCTAGTCCTAGCCCAGTGGCACATCTTTTCATGGGGGACAGAATTGCTGCCAGGTCCCTGGTAACTAGGTATAGCCTTGTTGTCTTACAAAGTAATGCTGAGAGTGTTAAACCCATTTTGTCTGTAGATATCATGTTTAAATATTTCATTACATCTTATTGGGACATGCACAACACAGAAGAACTGCAGCAAGTTAAATAATTCAGACAGCAAACATAATATTTCTTGTCAAACCCTACCTTGTTCTGTGCCATAGTGGCTGCAAAAATACAAAACTTACCTCCTGCACATTTAAGCCCACAAGAAGTCATTACAAATTGTATTATATTTGTATGAAATAAATTACATTATTTGCTGTGTGGTAGTAGTTATTTATTTTACAAGTTTTGCCCTCCATACATTACATAATTATTTTTATATTGAAGGAGCATTTATTTTTGCATTGCAAAAGGATTTTTCATTTCCCATAGATGAAAATTAAGACATAATGATCCCACTAAGCCAGTCACAATTTGCTAATGGACACCTTAAGATTGTGCTGGAAATGAGGGAATGGATTTTCGGGATCAAAGGCAATCTTGAAATCTGGCTTTTTTCTGTATGCTAGTACAGCGGTAACTATCGCTAGTATAGCTGTGAGTCCCCATACTGTGTAAGTCTTTCCCGATTCTAAATCCCGGTACAGAAAAATATGAATTTCCCCAGTAATACCAGGTATGACGTGGGAGGAGTGCCCAGCCTGGTATAGGAAATAATCCAGAGGAGCAGTAAAGACATCACTCACTTCTGCTGGATTGGGCTGGGCTTTGAATGAATCTTCAATAAAGGCCACCACTGGAGTCACCAAAAGACCACTCTGAGGGGACAGAATGCAACAAAGGTAAAATCAGACAATTTTCCCAGTCTTACATCCAATCTGATTGCTCAGTGTGATATTTGGATCACACATGTTTCATGCTGTCCCCCCACCCCTCCCCTAAACCAATCTCCCAAGACTTTTACTATGCAAAACTATAAAATATGCAGCAATTTATCTGGGCTCTATGTATATGAATGAGATAAACTCAGCAATGGAAATAAATGATTTGGGTAAAGAATTACTATGCAAAATTGACCTATACAACAAACATAAAGCAGTTACTGTCATTACTAAGATTATTTATAAATTTAACAGTTTTTAAATTTAAATATCACAATGTATATACTCAAAGGAAGAGCAAATCACTGTTCTAATCATTTAGCAAAACATAAAACACACCAAACATACATTCAATATGCTCTTTTTAAAATAACAGAGGCTTTTACATGTAAACTACATTACTAGAGCAGGCAACTGTTTAGCATGCTCTAGTCATGACTCCATGAATCTAGTCATGAATTCCAACATTAGATCGACTTCGGTGCCTGTTTTTTGGATATACAATCAATATGCATGTGGCAAAACAAGATGTGGATACCTTGTTTATTATTGGGAAAAGCCTGCAAATGACGTCCACTTGATCTGGAGGGAGTCCTATTTCCTCCTCAGCTTCCCGGAGGGCAGTGTCAATGTCGTCACGGTCCCTTGGGTCATATTTGCCTCCAGGAAAGCACACCTCCCCTGCATTGCTTCTCAGCTTTGATGAAAGAGGAAAAGCATCAGTTATAAATGGTTAATCCACCCAAAGACAACAATGACTTGATTGCCTTCTTACTTCGAATGAACGGAGTAAAAATTCAAAGTAGCTGTCTGCACAAAGGTAAAGAGCAATCGTTGTGGCTGCAGAGTACGACAACCTAGAGCCTGGCTGACCTATCTGGTTAAATAAAGGTTAAAAAGAGCCCCACGTCACACAGTGGGATATAATTATTCTTGCATTGAAGTGCAATGTTGACCACTTTTAAAAAATACAAACGTCAGATTTAATACAGGCAATGATATTGTTATGCGTTACCTAGGAATGATCAACTGGTCTTGATTGGGTAGTCCTTCAGTATAAATTACGTAAATTAAAACAAAAAAAACCTGAATACATTAAAACCGATTGCAAAGTGTACTGACCTCCAATGACCGAAGTGTTAGGAGTACATGTATTTCTCCATTTTTCATAAAAAGCGGTATCAAGACGGAAGCTTTTGACAGCGCTGGCACATCTGAAAATTTGCTTCCAATTTCATAGAGCCTCAGATTATTCTTTACCTTTACTTTAATGTCAGCCATCGTAACAACAGACCTGACTTGTTAGCTAAACAGTTGTCAGTGTAATCTTGAAGCACCATCAACTGTAAACGAAGTAATTTAGTTAAAACTTTCAATTTTTCATTTTATCTGGGAAGTTGTAGTCTTGCGCAGTTTGCTGGCTACAATGTTATCGATCTTGTCAACCCTCACAGTTAGCTACCTCCCTAGCTATGCAACGTTTCGTAAAGTTAAAATATAATTGGCAGTAAATAGCAACTGTATGTAAAGTTTCACTCCGGCGAATCACTGAGGTTATTTACTTGCTTGTTCATCTTACACAACTGACAAAAGGACATTAACTGGTTACGCACGCCATTCGCAAAACTGAAAGATCCAGTGGGCGCAGGGGAATACGTCACCTTAATGTAAGAGGGGAAATCTAGTGGCTAATACAGGCATTGCTCCCTCTGCTGGCGATTAAAAATGTTAAAGTCCAACTGTGAGAAATGCGCTGGTTCTGTATCTATTGTTTAATTATGAAAAGTCATACTAGATTAAAACTTCCCTTGTTAGTTTTTGCATTTTTTAAAATGTTTTTTTAATTATATAGTTATACACACTGTATGTGTAAAATATATTTAGTATATATCGAGCACTGCACAAGAAATAGATGTGCCATTTTGAAAATTTGTTTTTTTTTACCCAGTGTGCAATCTTTAAAATGTATTTTTGTTGAGTGGTGCCTGATACTTTTTTAAAATAGACTCTCTTTGTTTATATACCATAACTCATATAACTAAAACACCTAAGGCATTTCAGCATTCTGTTTTCAGTAGGACAAGAGGGGGCGTTCCCAGCCTGATTACTGCTTCTGCAAAACGTCGGATGAAGGCAGTTTCGGAACAATTGGCGTTGCAATGCGAATTTGTTCTTTCCCACAGTTTCATCATTATGAATATCATAAAGCATTCACTCATTGTGCCGGGATTTCACTCGAACAACTCAAAGTCATTTCAGTCACAGTGCCGTGGACGACTCCCGCGGGAGTGTGAAGGCATGCTCGTTAAGTCCCCCAAACGACGGTGGCGCTGTTTTCATTATGTGAAGATGTTTACTTACAGAAAATGTCAAGTTGTATTCATATCTGTGGTTGTCTGTATCAGTTGCACATTGTTGAAGTCGGCCGCTGATAATTAGTCAACCGTAACGTTACAAAAATATAAAATAAACAGTTTAGCTATCGCTAGTGCACGAATTGCTCGTTGTCCTAGTAAAACTGTAAAACAATACGTTCGGAGATTTCCGTTTCAGGTAAATATGAGAACTAACCGGCTCATTTGCCTCGAATAGCCAATGAGCTACTGTTGGAGCTAGCTGGAAGATGAGACAAGGATGGAGTTTACATTTTATGTAATGTCAACAGCGAGCTTACATTTATTCGACGTTACATGTCCAAATAGCTGAAATTGTATGCATCTTAATGTATTAGTCATCGTGTTCTTCTATACAATATTATGGCAGTTTGGAACAATAGGTACCGATAGCCAATAATCAGAACTCATTTTCAGATAGATAATATTTTCTTTCCGGGTGTGATCATCAGTGATCACATTTGACAGTATCAGGTAACCTCTTGGAACCAGCTGATGTTAGCTATCTGGCGTCATACATTTTCAGAGTTGCTAAAATATTTACTTTCACCACAGCTTGTCCAAGTTAAATTAAATAAGTATGGTAAAGTGCAGGGATGGTTTTCTGATTGTAATATACAATGATATAGATTGGCTATCGATTGACAGAGCTGACGTTACTCAGAGCTATGGGTAGTGCATTCTGGCGAGCAAAATCTGAGGTAATTTGGATGGCAAAAGTATTTATACGACAAAAGTGGTTTCCTGAAAACCAGATTGAAGTCAAACACCTTCCATGACCTCCCCAGTCAATAAATCCCGTATTTATTTAATCTGTATGGGGAGTTCTAAAACTTTGAGCATAGCAATCACCTCCATGTATCAAAGAAGTGGACGTTTTCCCTCTGGAAAAAAAGGGGTCAAGCATCTCAGTAGAAACTACTTAAAATTGTGTAACAGCATTCTAAGAAGGATTGAACCTGTTCTGGAGGCAAAGAGGATTCTTTATTAGTTCATAAACATTCATGTACCATATTGTGGCTTCATCATTTTGTTTGCCCACTGTCGTTTGCTTTACTTTGTTCAAAAATATTTCTTTACATTGGTGCCATATGCTTATTGTTTGTCATTAGGTACTTAATATGGAGTCCTGTGATGATGGGGGGCCACTCAATGTTGGGGGGTCAATGGGAGAGGAAAACTACTTTCTTGGATACACTTTCACTGATCGTTCACACTCTAGTCGGGTGGTGAAGAGCATCATGGACCTGTGTCTGGAGGATGGCCTTTTCGCTGATGTCATTGTTATAGTAGATGGGAAGGAGTTTCAGCTGCACCGGTTGGTACTTTCAGCCCAGAGCTCTTTCTTTCGTTCCATGTTTACTTCCAACCTAAAGGAGGCTCATAACCGAAGTATCGAGCTTAAGGATGTGAGCGCGCCAGTATTTCAGTTGCTGGTGGACTATATTTACCATGGCACTATTAAGCTGCGAGTGGAAGACCTACAAGACACCTATGAACTGGCTGACATGTACCAGCTGACGGCCCTCTTTGAGGAGTGTTCCCGCTTCCTGTCACGCACTGTGGAGGTCAAGAACTGCTTACAGGTAGTGTGCAAGAGACTTAGACCATAAAGATGGGTGGAGAGAAAATGTGGACTTTGAACTTTGATGGTGTTTTTTTCCCTCCGAAAATATAAACCTGTATGTATTTTTAGTTTGGTTCTTGTCAAAAATATATTTCACAAAAGAAATGTAACTATCCTAACATCTCAGGCTGGTAATTTCAAGAAATGGCATTATATGGTTATTACATATTGCACAATACTTTTTAATCAAATTGAGATTTATACAAAACATCTATGAGATATTTGTAAGAGCACCTCCAATTGATGTTTCATTAAATTTGGTATAAAATCACCCTATGGAAGATATGAAAGTGTCATACAAGTTTTTGAATATTATTCCCAAGCTTTGTACTACAGTTACACCATTTTAGATCCTGCATCCATCTAAGGATGTATAGCTTTTTTTATAGTGTAATACATTATGATTCCTGTACATGGCTGTTCAAGCTATCTGATGGATGAAATTCTGTGGTGACAGCACCTTTCTCACTTTTGAGGGATTGTATCAAGGTCATAGGTCAAAAGGGAAAAGATTTAATTGGAAGGATTTTTGAACTTGACCTAAATTACATAGACGTAGCATTATGAATTGGTATTAAGTTAAATGTATAATATGCGTTGACATTTGAATCTCCTAATATTAAAACAAATAATAAAAAAACGACAATATAGAAATTGCAATTCAAACCAACTGGCTGAAGTTAACTTGCTTAAAATAAGAATAAAAAGAATTTTACCTAATTCATGTGGGTGTTTCTGATTTTATATTCATGTTCTTGTTGGATTCTTGGGATAGGTGATGTGGCTAGCAGACCGGCACAGTGACCAGGAACTATATACAGCTGCCAAGCACTGTGCCAAAATCCATCTGGTTCAGCTTCACCAGACAGAAGAGTTTCTCAACCTCCCCCTCCGTCTCCTCATGGACATCATTAAAGGTGTGTTTTGTATGCACCCCTGCATTTCTCCGAACTACATTCTTTGCAGTCTGTAATGCAGAACAAGATTTAAATCCGTATTTACAACTTTCAACATATCTGTAAATAATTGCAGTCATTTACAGCTTCAGAGAGTATTTCACAAAACAGTTTTCAGCTTCTCTGCCAACAGAAGCTGTCACCATTTAAATGAGCAATTAGTGCTTAAAGCACTTTAGATGATATAAAATAGCTGTTAAGAAGTTGTTTTAACATGAATACACAATATCTAAATGAAATTTTGGTTCTTCACCACAAAGTAATATGTGACTCTTTTGGAATCTTACACAACCTGTACATGTGTCATACTCATGCTCATTCAGTGGTCAGTGGAACATGGATATAGTCAGTAGACAGTGAAATGCATGGGTAAATAAAATATGACCTGTGAAGAAGTGTATCAGCTTTATACTTTTTATTATGCCTTGGTGTCAAATATCCTGAGACACTTGATTGTGGAAGGTTCAAGGGACAGTTTATGAATTTGTTTCAAATCACAGTTTATATATTTTCAGAGTTGCAATACTGTTTTTTCAGTCATTAGACATATCTTTTGGTAATGTGTGGATCAACATTATTCATCAAGGTATGTATTTATGGAGCAGAGTTGATCTGGTATAAATGTTATGGCCAATACAGATTAGTCCTCAGTCACTTGAAATGCTGAATTGACATTTGTGGATTTAAAAAGTTCGAGAAAAGGTAAAATATATGTTGATTTTTCTAGGAATGTTATTTTTCTGCTTCATTTCATTGCCATTGGCACATGAATCATATGAGGATGAGACTGTTTCTGTGGACTAAAATATAGTTTTGGAGGAACAAATGCTGACATAACTTTTTTTATCATACAACGCGATTGTATGTAATTATTTCTATTGTTTTTTGCAACACTTCAGATGGCGTTCCAAGTTCCCAGCATCCCACTGTGGCCATTGACTCCTGGATAAACCACAACAAAGTGGAGCGACAAGAGTTCTTAAATATGCTCCAGGACAGCCTGAAGGTACATCAACCTACCTATATAAAGGTGTTTATCAAAATAACAAGCCTTGCCCTAGTGGGCCACTGTCCAGGGAGTAAATGGCTTTCACATTTAACTCCTTGATTCATGTAGAATTTGCCCTGTGCAGGTCTAGTTTTTACCTTTTCTCAGGTTTGATTATTGTTTTAAATGACATAAAATGGTTCAAAGTTAAACAACAGTATTCATTTCTTCTAAAAATTGTTGATAAATCCAGAATCATTTTAGACCTTGATAAGTTATGAACTCTGTAATTATTATCTGAATTAATGATTTAATCAATTCAAAACTATGGTGAGATAATGACTGCCTTTCAAGTGTCAGATTTTGGATGGTCTTCCTTGGTAAAACATTTCCCTTGTTCAGCTGTTCCTGACTTTCCTTCCTGTCACCTGCAGGAGATTGGTGAGAACGTGCACATCTACCTAATAGGGAAGGAGGAGACTCGCACACACTCTCTTGCGGTGTCCCTGCACTGTGATGAGGATGATGCTATCAGTGTGAGTGGACAAAACAGCCTGTGTCACCAGATCACTGCAGCCTGCAAACATGGCAGTGACCTGTATGTGGTGGGCGGTTCCATCCCCCGCCGCATGTGGAAGTGCAACATGCACACCATGGACTGGGACCGCTGCGCCCCTTTGCCCCGTGACCGCCTCCAGCACACCCTGGTGTCCGTTCCCAGTGAGGACGCCATTTACTCCCTGGGAGGAAAGACCCTGCAAGACACCCTGTCCAACGCTGTTATCTACTACACCGTGCAGGGCAACGTTTGGACTGAGACCAGCCAGCTGGACACAGCTGTGTCTGGAGCTGCTGGCGTCAACCTGGATGGCACCATCTACCTGCTGGGTGGTGAAGAGAATGACATGGACTTCTTCACCAAGCCATCTCGAATCATCCAGTGTTTTGACACAGCTTCTCAGAAGTGCCATGTAAAGCCTTACATGCTGCCCTTTGCTGGCTGCATGCATGCCACTGCCCACAAGGACCTGATTTTTGTAGTGGCTGAAGGCGACTCCCTGGTCTGCTACAATCCCCTGTTGGACAGCTTCACTCGCTTGCGTTTTCCTGAAGTGTGGAGCTGTGTTCCCTCACTTTGGAAGGTGGCTAGCTGCAATGGCTGCATTTATGTCTTTCGGGACAAGTGTAAGAAGGGTGATGCTAATACTCTGAAGTTCAACCCTGCCACCTCTGTGGTTTCTGTTATCAAGGGCATTAAGATTCTCCTCACAAACTGGCAGTTTGTTCTGGCATGATGGATAACTAATTGTATATGGGAACTTCACTGGCTACTCCCCAGCAGTGAGTGCATTGAGGGTTTGGTACTTACAGAGAGCTTGGTGTCTTTTTGAAGTTTATTCACTATTGTATCAAGGATATGCTCGGACAGTCGGAAAATGTAAAGATTCTCTTTTTATTTAATTTTTAAATACATTCAATAATTTAAATCCAGTACATTCTGTCTTTTACATTCAGGGAAAACATAAGTGAGGATGTGGGGCTAATACATTTTGCAGCACCAGATTTTCTCTGCAATGAGTTGTATCATTTGTGTTGCTTTTCCATCATATTTTTACCAAGCATTTTCTCAAAGGAACTTTCTAGAATCACAGATTCTTGACACAGTCTTGGTGAATTGAATCTAAGCCACTCTCACCTTTTCAGGATTCTCAAACACATACTTGTTGGCCTTGGAGGGGAATGTCATTTGGAAACCAACCAGTCTGAAAAGTAGATAAGGAATGAAGTAGCTGCTTAGAATTTTACCAGTAAATATATATTAACAAATGACATGCACATCAGTACATTTAAAGTGTGAATTATTTGTAAAGTAAAGTCACATGGATAAGGTCATGTGCCCTGAAGTTGCTTGTTGTGTTGGCATATGCAATCTTCATCTTGCATAGTTTGCATATTACTTTGCTTTTGTCCTAGATCTTGCCATTGTCTTTGATCTCCTCATGAGGTTGATTCCCTGCTCTCAGCCATGCTGACAGTCTGCTAGGATTAGAGCATCTTATTTTAGCACAAAGGATGCCTGCTACATATGAAAACAGTATTCAAGTACTACATGATTGTTGGCGATTGGAAAACTCAGCTTTAGAAAAATTGTGTAGATGACAAGACTCGGTAGCTGAAACATATGTTTGTTCAAACTAAACAAAAAAAATCTGCTTGAAGAAAGTGCAGACCCAAAACTGACAGCCCTAGCGTATGTATGTGTCTCTGTGATTCCATTATGTCTTACAAAAAATATCTACACAATACTCTTTTTCCTTCAATCAAATTATTTTTAATTGTTTCTGTTTTATGCTAGCACATATAGGCCCATAAAAAAGAAGTTGTTCTGCCATGATGCTTGAGCTAAGACCTCTCATTGCAACACTGCACATGAAGACTGCACCTTTTGCCAAAGAGATTATTAATGTGGCTAGAGTTATAAAAAATATCACGAGAATGGACCATTTCAAATGTTTGGTTCTTTTTCAATTATGAATGAATTATTTATTGAATTTTCATGACCGAACAGATATGGTAAGCTTTCATTTGAACGATTAATATTTCAAGGCCTGTTATTTTTCTTTCCTGTGGCTACCTTTGTTTGCATTCCCTTTTTTCTCCTGGTAGTTTGTTTAGCCCTTCAGTGATTCTCTGTAAATCATCACACCTGCTTGCAACCTCAGATATGGACATTTATGCCAAAATTATCTGGGGGTGGGGGTTATTTGAAAAACTGAGGTAAAAATGCTGTTCTTGATTCACATTATTTCTTGTACCTGACCTCACTATGTCCTTCACACTCGTGGACTTCACAGGACCAATCCCATGCTCTTGTCAATCCTCTTTCCCTTAATGTTTCCATCTCGGGGGGCCTCTCTCTTCTCTATATAATAAATGTATAAATGATAAAAAATGTCCTTCTCTAGGATATCTGTTTTGGAATGTAAGTCCATATTTTGACGTGTTTCATGTGCAAATATGTTTTCTCCCTTTAAAAGTTAAGCCTAGTTAGATAACAATTTTATCATGAAATATAGACACGTTTTTTTCCTACATGTGTTCACTCCTTCCTGAAACTGTGGAAGGAGGATGTTAGAGTGGGGCAAATACCACAGTTCAGTTCAGGTGGGAAAAAAGGGGGAAGGGAAATGAGAATGAAAAACATTTAACAGATGTGGTACTTCATGCACTTGTAAATGTATTTGCCTCAAAAATGTATAGTAAAGCAAGGAGTCCACACTTTGTTAGGCTGAATCCTTTCCTAGTGAACACATGTTGGCACCAAAGACACACAGAGGCAGTGATATCTTTTGTCTTGCTGCTCTGTTTGGTCCATTTGAACATTGAAGGAATCAGCTGATTGGCTGCCACTGGTATAAGATGCTACAGAAGAACCATAGCTGCAGACTGTTTCATTATTTGCATACAATTGATCTTGGGAGCAGACTCCTTAGGGTCATGTTAAATCTCGTGTTGCCTTTGTTTCCTCCTGGCTTGATAGTGGAGTTGAGATTTCTGAACACAAGCTATCTTGAGCCGCTCAGCAGTCAAGGTATGCTAGTTTGTTCTTTGATCAGAACTGATGTGTCCAGGAAATTCATGCATGCAAAATCATTTGTCCCAGTTTCTTGGAACTCTTTTTTTTCTTTTTTCATGGCAGAGCATAATAACTGCTAATTTAATGAGAAGATCAGCTACTACAACAGCGTTCACAGATTTGTTCTTATCTTCTGCTTACCAGAAATCAATATCAAAAGTTGAAGCAGTCTTCTGATCTTAATGCACTGATGGGGCTCTGGCTGCTTGCTCTGCAGTTTTACTGAAAACACTTCTGTGATAACACTCATGTAATTCAAGAGATATGGAAAACACTCTGTATTTCTTATCAGCTTCAAAGAGGGGAATGTCATAAAACCTGGGGGCTTATTTTGTCTTATCCAAACTCGGTGTATGATTGCATGGCAACCTATTTCCTGCTGTTTATACGGTGCCATAGTAACAAATGATTTATTGTTTGTCAGTTAATCAATGGCATTTCTTGTGCATAGATTTTATAATAATTGTCCAATGGCATATTATTTTTTTTTATTGTAACATTTTTAATTTAGCAATCATCCTTTATACTTCATGTTTCTTATTTTCTCTCACTACAGAACAAAAAATCAGTGGCTCCCTTCATTTATACTTTCATTTTTCTACTTTACTTTTATTCTTTCTCCATGGCTTGTTTTTTTTCTCCACACTTTTAGTTTGTTGTGTCCAGCAGTTTATTTTTGTCTCTCCATTTCCACCCTCTGGAGTTCTTTTCAGGGTGTTCTTTTGTTCAGATTAGCTACTTTCCTCTTTGAGTCATGCAAATCCCTTCTGTATTCATATTTATTTTGAAGGGTAACCAAGTCAGCAAAAGGTAAAACAAGTAGTTTACCTACAGAAGTGGAAACATTAAAAGTGAAATTGACCATAGTTTTGTTCAATGGAAATGAAAGGCATCTCACCTTGCCTCATCATGCTGGCTGTTAGTTTGCTGTTACCTAAAGCTCAGCCTGCCCAAACTGGAGGTGCTCTCTCATTCCCTCCAATTTCTCACAATTGAAAGACCTCTCTCTGTCTTGTTGTCAAAGTGTTCACTCAGGATACCTCTAATGCAAGAGGACTAGGTGGAAACCCACGATGACCAACTCTCAGTTTAAGTGGGCACAGTGAGTCACGTGTGCAGATTCTTTATATGTAACAAAGGGCCTTCCTCAAAATCACTCCAGGCTCTTGTACTCTCATGTCTGGACTACTGCAGCTCCCTTCTCACTGGTTTCCTTGCCTGTGTCAGAAACCTCAGAACCTAATATGAATCTCTGCTGCATGACTTGTGTCCAGCATTCCCAAGCATTCTCATGTCTCACCACTGAAATCACTTCACCATTCAGGAATACATGAATAATTGTCTGACCAGTATTAAGTCTGACTCCCAACAACAAGGCTGAATGATGTTTCTAAATGCTTTGCAGAAGTCAGTGTAAGATATGTCTCCCTCTGCTGTTCAGAAGGTATGTCATTTCATTTTATTTTGGCCAGACGATGTCCCTGTAGATTTGTTGAACTTGGTCCTGACAGTCATTTTCAAAGTGCATCCATTTACATGGTATGGTCTAACTTTACACCCTGTTTTTATTTGTAATAATTTTTGTGCTGTCATGCATTTATCCTCCAAAACTTTCTAACCAAGAGGACATTAACACGACAAAAATCACCACTGATTTCTCCACAATCCACCTCATAACTCATTGTGCTATTGAGCTGTGGTTCTCAGAAAGAACCAGCTTCCTGGCTGAGTGTTTCACACATTCAAGTGAGGCCAATAATAACAGAAAGAGTGGAGGAAGGGGTCTAAGGTGAGCTTGTAAAATGTATTAAATTCACCCTCTGTCACCAAATGATACCAGTATGAAGTCATCGTGTGGGTTAGTGGACACCTAGCTGTTCCAATCGGATAAGTTTGATTGTTGAGCGGAATTACGTACATGGTTACTGTGTTACATTTTAATTAATTGCACAAAACTAGGATTGGTACACTTGATGTATAGCAGGCATTCAGCATTTATAGTTTTGTTTTCTGTTTTTAAAATAGTGTTTTATTAACCAAAAACTATGATGAAACATTTTTCTTAAATCAGTTGAATGTGTGCTCACACTAAATACAAGTCTGGATATTGATAGCGCCTACAGTCCACTGAGCCTACTGCCTCATTTATTGGCATAGCGTATGAGATGTATAGCTGTCACCAGATTACATGAGTTTCTTCTTTCTTTGGCAAAGCTTAGAGGAAATGGTGGAGTTTGACTGTTTCCCCCACTTCCATTGTTACTTGTAGCATTCTCCAGTCACAAAACCTAAATGATGGTGACCTTCTTTCCTGAGTACTGTGATGTCTTTCAGGATGACAATGCCCTCATCCACAGACTACAAGTAGCCAGCCTGTGGTTTGATGATCATGATATATCCATATGTCATGGCCTTTTCACCCATCACATTGAACTCAGTTGTACATTCATAGAGTATTGAGAAATGAATGAGACATTGCTGTCCACTTAATTGACATTGTTGTTCCAGGGTGGTCCAGCAGAATCACAGATACTGGTGGACTCAATGATATTGTGCATACAGGCCATGCTGGCCACATGTGGTGTCCCAACACCACAACAACGTGTTTGTAAATCCACTTTAAATCTGAAACTCTAGTCCTAATAAGAAATAACTTTAGGTTAACTAATTCCCAAATGGTGCATAACCAAAAGTTTTGGAGAATATAGAATATGTTATAACTATCTTAATTAAGGGCCATGGTGTGGTGCTACACATTCAAAGGTTTGTTGACACATGAGGGTGACATTAAAATAATCATTCACTTATATGGCATGCAAATAATTCACTGTGATAGCCTCAAAAACTTAGTCAAAGATTAAGAGTTAAATATAGCCATCAAACAAACATAGCAAGATAGCAAATAGCTTATGTTAACCAACTTTCAATTTACATTTATTTTATCATATAAGCAATTGACATTGAATTGAGGTGTTGTGCTGCACTGCTCCCTAGCCAGTATGCTCAGACTGTACTCTCAGCACTCCAGGAGTACTCTTAATAATTGAGTGGAAATTCTGATAGTGCTCTGAATTTATGAATGGTCAAAAGTACACAAAGGAGGACATTTAAGTGCTCAGCTTTGCAGTTTCTGAATACACACCAATCAACTTTATATAAGTTTCCTGTTTTTGTCCATTATCTGTATCCCCGATATAAGAACAATATTGTAGAGTTTTATTTTTAAAATGTATGCCCAACCAGAACTTGCACTAGACAGCAAGGCTAAAATGAGAGCATTATTATTCAGTCTGTAAATCCTGTATCTCTCAAAAGCATGAAATATGCATAAAAATTTGACACTTGCAGGCTAGATAGCAGGATAGTGGTAGAACAGTTTTACTGAGTTTGATTCTCTTTTTTGCAGGGGATAATCATTTACACAGATGGTATTGTACATACAATGGTTAATGCTAGTTACTGAATATTAAAACTATTTGACAATTGTCAATGTAGCATGTCACATGTTACAGTTACATGTTAGTATGTTAGCTAAACTGATATTTTATGTCTATGTCCATTACTTTCTCTTCCAAAGAGAGTCACTGTCTGTGTTGATGGATTAATGAAGAGTGGTGCCTTTGTTGCACAGTACAGTAAACATTTTATATAAAACATCAGTAAAAGTTAATGAAAACACCTCCCTTCTTTAGCTTGTCTTTACTTGAGTTTATTTACCTTGCATAATACACAACTGATTTTCATAGATGCATCCATATTGTAAAGAAAATTTAACTCAATTTTACATATTCCAAGGCATTAGTAAAGATCAGACTTTTATGTAAAAACAAAAGGTATCCATGATTTTTAAAACACCCTTTTTGATATTTCATGTTTTTTACATGACCACAAATGAATGTACACTGTACCAAAATACCACTGATGTAATCTTACAAATGGACTTTTGTATAGAATGATATAAATTGATACAAAGTATAACTGTACATTTATTACACAATATATTATTTAAATATAATTTCACAAGCTTAAACCATATCAGCATGCATAACAGAATTATATTATTTGTGTTTCTACAGTTAAGACATAGGCCTAGATTTGATCAAAACATTTATCTGAAGGAAGAATGCAGTTCCACCATTTAAATAAATAAATAAATAAATAAATAAATAAATAAATAAATATTCAGGTCTACTGATATAAATAATACACCATATACTCATGGCATTAAAAATTTTATTGAGAAACATCATACCTGGTTCATGCAAGGTACTGTAGGGATAAAGTACATAAGGAGCCTTACTGGCTTTTAAATTTCACAATTTTAGGCTGACTAATTTTATTTTTATTTAATAATTAATAGAAAGTGAAAATTATTTTCATTTTAAAAAATGAAGTGAATTGAATACCATTTCAAATATTTATAGAACTTGCAATTCAAAATGTTATTAGAAACAATATTTCAGTTTTCTTGGCCCTAATATAAAACTTCAAAATAACACCAATTGCAAATTCAGTAGGTTATAAAAAATAACTAAGTAATGAACATGTCATCAAGCCTCAAAGTTTTATTATATTTTGTTTGTGCTTTGGTCAAGTGGCTGTAATGGGCTGAACCAGTCATTTTGGGGTGATAAGCACAAATGAATGACACTATAGTGATATATAGGTGCAGTGACTTTATAAATCATGTTCATTGTATTATTCATGAACTGTGATTTAAATAGGAATAATATTTGAGTAATTATTACATTCATAATGTTTGATAATTATTCATTAATTGTTACAGATGACAACCATGGATTACACCACATTTTAAATTATTGGTTTTCAGTGCTGGGTTGTTTTCTTTGAACATTGCGGATCACTCACAATGTATTTCAGAGGTTTGGACAGGGAAGTACTATGCTAAAAATACAGCCCTCCCTTTGTGAGGAGCTGCATGTGTCCAAGGTGTACCAAGGGCATAATGAGAAAATAAGCGTCAGCCATTAAAGGTGTTCTGATTTCTGAAATTTTCTGAAATTTCTGACAATTTCAACTCATTGCCCATTGCACCCTGTTACTACCCCTTCCACTGTTACAATACAGGTATGTGTTTGGCTGTGCCTTATTTAATATGTATTAACTACCCAATATTATTTGGACACTGGAAATCTGGGGACGCTGGGGTTTCATTGTCAGCAAATACTGTTGTCAGCTTCTATATCCATATACTTGAGAGGGGAAATGAAGAACTAGACTTATTTGTGTAGTAATGCAAGTTGTCCTCTGGGTAATATATGGAAAATATGATTTTGGCTCAGTAAATTCCCTACTCTCCAAATTTGAATGTATGAACAGAGATATAAATTACATTTCTCCATTCACTAACCACCAAGCATAGACATAGTATGTTAAAATGACCTTTTGGGTTATATTTTGAGTTTAAACTCCCATGATCTTCAAGAACAATTATAATCTGGTTCTTTAGTAAGACTAGTTATTTGGGGCTTGATTTTCACTGCGCACAGTCAGCAAAAGGCAATGATGGATTAACTAAAATGATAGTAATGAAACAGAAATACATTTATCTTGCAGCCTGTGTAATTGATATGAAAAAAATGACTGAATGTTTGTACTGCAGTCATATACTAATTCAGTGGCCAATAAATACATCAATTTATGAAATGGTCGGGTTGGGGACCTCTCATAAAATAGGGTCTCAACAAGTAATAAGATTTGCTCTGACAAACCAAAGAGCAGTGCACAATGGTTTGTTTATGGCACAAACAGAGTAAGACTCTTTTGAGTGACTGAAGAAAGCTGATGACTTCAAATGACTGCATCCGGTCCAAACGTATGGAACAAAAATATTTATCCAGCTGATTTGGGCTGCATACTTTGATTTAACAGGATGGGAAATGTTTTGCAGATTTTAGTCAAAAGCTGTTTATTTTGACAGGCCAGAATAAGATAGGATTAATCACCACCAGATACGCATTAAAATGCTTGATCGTTTCCTCGAAACGGTAAGGATTTTTGCTTTTGAATATAATCTCATGGAAGCTGCTTAGGAGAAACATTCTCTGAATATAAGAAACAGCCTCTACAGAAAATGGTAAGTAGCCTTACTCATTGCACATGTCTCTCAAGAGGATAAAAGGAAATGACAAACTCTACACTGTCAGAAAAGTAAAAAATAACAAATCAGTATTTAAAGCAACATTTTGTCCATAAATAGCAAGGTTCAGAAATGTTAGGAGGGCCATATCTGCTTTAAGGCTGCTTGGCTTGCTGTGGTCTGTGTGGGGGGAGCTCAGGGTAGACCAGGAAGCCAGTGAAAGTGATATATTTGCCATGGTTGCTGTAAGCCCCATAGCCGTCATGCTGGTGGCTGAAAAGCCAGATGGTGTCACCACGGTGCAGTGAAAGCATGAGGCTCTGGCTTTGCAGAGCCTTCTTGCTGTCACTATCATCATAGATCATTGCCTGGACCTCAAGGTGGTTCTTCATCAGCTTGACGGACATGATCTTATGGGGGAGCTTGCCGATGTTGAAGGAGAAGTAGTAGGCTCCTGGGATGCGACAAGTGAAGACACCAGTGGAAATGTCAAAGTCTTCACCAATGTTGACAAAGTCTGTGTCAAAACTGATGGGCAAGTGTTCAAAAACCTCTTTGTCAACTCCCACTATGCTCTGAGTGCGGGCTACTGAGAAGGCTGATCTGAGGTCCTCCTCTTCATCATCTTCTTCTTCTTTGACACTCTGAACTGACTTGTCTGCCAGCATATGATCGCCAGCAGTTTGCATGTGAGCTAAAATCTCTTTTCCATAGCTATGGATAGCACTCTGGTGGCTAGACCTCTGGAAGGAATATGTATCTGGATAGATTAAGTAGCCATTGAAGGTTGTGTAGTGGCCCATGTTGCTATAGATAGCATACTTAGGATTGCCATGAAGCCGGAGCCAGACAGTGTCCCCAAAGTCCAGCTGCAGCATGGCACTCTGGCTCTGGACCTTGCGCTCCTCACTGTAATTTTCATCATACACGATCACCTGCACTTCATTCTTGTTCTTCATCAGCATCACTGACAGGTCCTTGCGGGGGAATTTCCCCACTGTAAATGAGAAGTAGTACGCACCGGGAATGCGGCAGCGGAAAATGCCTGTTTTGGGGTTGAAGTCATTGCCAATGTTAACATAAACCTTGTCAAAGGTCACCACCATCTTTGGGCCCCCCTCCATGCTGGTGGTCTTGGCCACGGAGAAAGCTGACTGCTGCTCTGCCACATCCTCAGGCGTGTAGGCTGAGGCACACCCACAGATCACATGACACAGCAAACCAATCAGGATTGTCTGAGAAGAGATCATCTTTTCTGTGGAAAAGAAAAGAAAAAATAGAGTTAGCAAAATAACATGCCAGATATTAATATGTCAGTGAGTGAAAGTTGCCAATGGATTGCATGTCAAAGCAAGTTTTGAAGACATATATACCAAAGGTGATTTCCACCCCAAATCTGAGGAATAACTGTGGGCAAAGAGTCTGTTTGTCCACTAGACATCAAGACTTTGCTAGAAACAGAACCATAATTACAACACACTTTCTTTCACAGTGTTTAATAACCAAAATGTGTGTAACCGTATAACTTTATAATCAAAGTTTACCTTTCACTTCCCCATCAACTGTTCACTTTCTCCAATAACTAGTATTGTGGCATACATTTACTCTATAGTATGAATAATTATATATGTGATAGACATCATATTGATTTATACACAATAATCAAGTCTCATGTTAAGCTACAAGATCAAAAGTGTGGCTACCATTACCTTTTTATTAATCTTTCTTGGATTTCATTTCTCCACCACCGATATTAAAAAAATATAAACATTCATGTGGGCTATTTTTTAATCCTTTTTCATCTTTTTACCCAACTTCAATGGAACAGTGATGAGCTATTGAATATGGCCAAGAAGTTCAGGAGGCAATCATCATATGGACAGTGCTAATGCAGTCCACTTTAATATATGTATGCTTATACATATTCTCATTTTCAGATTTAGAGAATGATATAGTATACAGATGATATAGACTTTTGAACTGATATAAATTCACACTCTGAGTTGTTCAATGCATACTTAGAGCACCAGATCAACTTTCAAAAATGAAGCATGGGTTGAAGAGCTTTCACATTGAACAGGTAAAATTAGAGTACTATCCAAATGGAATTTCAATGCAGCTATTTTCTCAGCTATGTACCCATATAGTCAGTCAAAACATACATTTTTCTGTGTTCCTTCTGCGAAAAGTAGTGCTTATTTTCTATATGTGGCTACTAATAATATTGCATAACCAAGCCTGCACAATTTTGCAGAAGAAGAGCTATAGAAAACATAGTAAACATATGTTGTGCCTGACTCTCTTACATCCCCTGAGAGGTCCTCTTTTTGAACATCATGTTTGTTATGCAGCAGGACACAAAGGTAATAGTGGCACTTGCCTACGGGCAACATGTATACTTGAAACAAATTCAAGTGAACATTCTTGCCAACTATGCAATGTTCAGCAAGACAGATTTCCATGGTGGGCTTATTTTTCATCATAAGCTTAAGTACCAGCTCTGTGTCACACACCATTCACAGCCAGACACAGGTTTAGCAATGTGCCTGTTACTTCAGGGATCCTTTTTGCCAGCATTTGACAGGGACCCAGGATACTTCATAATAGTTCTGTCTTAGAGCATCATTTCATGTAGATAAATAAAATATTCAGGTGAAACCTGACTTCCTGTTGTGGTACCAGGCTGAGAATAACACAAAAATAAGGGAGGTAGGGAGGCAGTGAGGGATTGGAGGCCTGAAAGGGTACATGTTTATGATAGCAGAGGATGTACTGAGTCATAGAGGCTGGTTTTTATCCATCCTTCATTTTGCCTTGGCATCCCACTGAGATTAACTTCACTTTTCAGGGAAGAGCTGTGCAAGCTTTATTTATTTGCTTCAAACACTTAAAACAACATATCTAACTAATCTTTTTATTTTTTCATAGATTCACTTGTTAAAGTGCAATCTTTCTGCTTCAGGAAAATACGATGTTGGGGATCAGATAAATTACTATATTATTAATAGAAAAATATATATTTTTGCAGATAACATGACACTTGAGCATTTAGAATACCATTTATAAGCTTCCACAATTATTTTCATTATTTAAGTAGAATATGAAAAGATTTCATCACCTGGAAAATATAATTTAACATAGTCGAATACACAGTTATGCTTATGGAAAGTAATTTAAGACAGACTTTGGAAGGGAAAATGCAACGTGCATGACAATAAAAGTAGTCTTGATTGGTTTATTGGATTAAGGTATCAGATTTTTGCTTAAAAGTAGTTAATAAATGCAAGTGTTTGATTTTCTTTTAAAGTTTTTGTTTTTATTAAAATGGACAGTTGCATTGACTTGTGATTCAGGCTTTATTGAATCTTGGTCATATTTTTGAAAAGGGAATAACAAGGTACATCACACAGTTTTCATCAGGGAGTATGTTTATGCATTGTCAACATATGCAATTGCTTCTCATACTTAAGTCAGTACAATTAAACAACTAAACATGTTAAAAACTATATGATGTGTAGTCAAAGCGCAAACAATTATAACAAGTGAACTAGGTGTACAACATCAATGATCCTGAAAGAAACATTTAATCATGAATAACCAGTAGATTACCTATTTAACTATATGTTCAAATGTATATTTATAAATAATTTGTATGTCTATGATTTTTGCCTGCATTTTTAAAACAAGTGACTGTCCATCTATCTCTGTTTTTATTACCTTAAAATCATTTTGGTTATTTATCATTGAATTATGTATATGTAAATATTGGGTGAAAGTTTGGTTTGAGCTTTTGTGAATTCATTTGACATAATCAAAGGACACATGCACCATATTTAGCTCATAAATACCTTAGTGTAGAGACACAATCCCTAAGTTAAATTAAGCTCATGTCCTTGTGACTCACATGTTGTAAATGAAAATCGCTTGAATAGGTGGAGAAGAAGAGCACAAAACATAAGGTTTCTCATGGATACTCTTAACGATGTTTATATTTTAATTGGATCTATATTGACATGATCTAACCATGTAGTTCATACTAAGATATGGCAGTCGTGAATGACTTCATAATATGAATGTTGCAAATCAAGTACATTTATATTACAATGTTATTCCTATCTTCACTCCTGAAACCAATACAAGGAATACAAATAACATATATTCAAATTCACATGGAACTGTACTTAATAGTGGTAAAGTGGGTCAGAATATCCATTATACCAGAAAACCAGGCTTGATAGTTTCTCATATAACATCATTTTTTTTGTCTCCAACACACCATAAATGAGATTACCAGCACTAAACAAAATATAAATCTTGTATAATCTGAATTTAATAAAGAAAACCAAATAATTAATCAACTAACAGGATTAATTGTTCACAATCATCGCTGTCAACTGGGTACATATGTCCCTAGATTTAGTGCTCAAAATCCAGAAAAATGTGGTGCTAGGCCTTTCTGACCCACATACTGCCTTTTTCCTCCAAGCAGCAAGAAATGTGGTGATTTGTTTGACCAGGCAATTTTGGTCACTGTGAAAAGCTAAAGGCAGCTTCCGGGAGTTCACTGTGTGTGGGACTCAGTGAAAGTCTGTCATAAAATCCACAGCTGAATGCCATGTTGCATCCTCACAGGATCCTTGGCCTGCACATACAGGGCCTGTCAGCAGCCCTCTATTTGGCAATGGCCTTAACACCAGCCCATTGCCTCTGGAAATGAAAATGTATCACATTTCCACATCAGTTCACAGAGGAAAAATTAACTGAGGCTTACAGGAGGACAGTATACAATCGATAAAGACCAGGTTACAGTGAGTCTACAGTCTACAGGTTACAGTCCTTACATCCTTATGAGCTCAGAATTTGATAAGTATGTAAAGACTGAGTTCACAAAGTAAATAATACTATTTTTATATTTATTATTTATTATATTATAATACTATTTTGTACTTTAATGGGCAATATGCAAATATGGTAAAATATCAATTGATAAATCAATAAATCAAACTAAAAACACAGGAAATAACATATTAAGGAAGAAATACTTAATGAATTAAGGAATATCATCACACTTGAAGTAGTACTACATCTGAAGTAAATCTTATAATGTGCATTTTTCCCACTCCTCCCATCATTTTAAAATTAAAAGATCATGCCTTGCTTCCGGGACTTGTGTTTCATGGATTTTCTGTCAGTCTGAGCAGAAGGGTTTGATATTCAATGCAAGAGGGTGAAAGACTACGCCCATTTTATCCATCTATCTGTGCTTGTTAAAACCTCTTGGATAGGAGGAAAGAACTCATTGCCATGACAACAAGTGATTCCAAGCCATAGATATAGTTTGTGGAGGGGGTGGGGGGACATGTTCCTCTTGATGTAAAATGAGTCACCCCCTATGGACTGACAAATTTACTGGATGCTAGGTCCTTCACAACTACCAATGAACAGGGTCTCCAACATTTTTTAAGACAGACCTTCTAAATTGTTATAACTAACCTCTGTACATACCCATGTTCATGCTTTTAAATTGTCCTGGAATTTTGGCTGTTACATTTTCCTGTTCTCTTAAAATGCAGTACCTTTCTTGTTTTGTTCTAACCTAAATAACATAAACCTGGTATATTTTAGGCAGTTCAAAGTACACCAGAGAATGTTGCCTAGTGTCATAAAAGATGATTACACTGGATTTTGCTCAAACTGGAAGTCATATTTCTCTTTCCCCCAGTTTGAGATTTATATATATATATATACAAAAAAATAGGTAGATCAGATGATTATATATATAATCATCCAATCTACCTATTTTTTTATCATCTGTATGGTCTCCAACAAAATGGTTATTGTTAGCAGATTGCTGCCAACTCAACTAGCTCCCAGAGGGCCTTTGTCCTACTTCTGTGCCTTCTCCTGCAGCCAAACCCAACAGACTGAGCTGGGTTGGGGGGGTGGCGGGGCACAGTGAAGCTGTCTTCAGGAAGCACTCGGAATTACTGAGAGGACATATACATTGACTGAACAGTCGTTGTTACACATTTTTCCATGGCAGGACGGTAGGGTGGTCCACCCGCATTTATCATCACAGGATCAGGCTATTGATAACCCTGCAGCTTCTCCAATGGGGCCATAAGTCATCTGCCTGGGGAGTGTGACATTCCCAGTGCTACAATGATCCGTGGAGTCTCCCTAGGTTTCCTGCAGTCCCCCTCCTGCGTTCCTCTCAAATCTCAACTGCAGATGTGCTGTTCCACATCACAGTTACTGCATGGAAATGATTTCACACCTGAAAATGGGCCTCTGGTTATATATTACTGGCACAGAACATGAGAGGCAAGAGATGGTCTCTTTCAAAAGGCTCATTTCCAATGAAGGGATCCAATGAGATTTACAGATACCATATCAGTGTACTAACATTATTATTCACAGTTCATTTCAATGGTCTGAATATTTAGAAAGCAACAATATATGACATATTAAGAGATGCTGTGAGTTTATAAGGAAATATTCATTAGGAATGGAAGTAAAAAAATACACTGTGACCATGGACCTGAAATGCAACAGTATTTGAAGTTTTGGCCTTTATTGTTTTGTCAGTCTTGATTTGTTTCATGTAGGTTACCTATCCTCCATATTCAGCGAAACATTGACAGTATCAGATTATTTTTAAAAGAGCATTTAACTGCAATACAAGGAAGATGTAAAATACGAATTGTGTTTTGATTTATTGACTATTTTCACAATTTTCACATTTGATTGTTTACAATATCTGCATCAAAGGTTGTAATTTGCAGTGAGTCATACATGAATCAGAAAGAGTCAAGACCCAATTCAATCAAGATTCTTATTACCTGAGATCATGCAGCTAAATCTGTGATTCTTGTGTTCTCAGTTAAATAAACCTGGGTTTTAAAGTGACATTTATGGTAATTATTGTCTTCCACAAGATTATATATTTTGACAGATTAGGCCATAAATTGTATGCACATCCAAGCAACACTAATTCATATTTTCATTCCTTGTCTCTGCATGAATTTATTTTGTAGGCTGTGATACTATAGCAGTGAGTTACTGCAAATAGGGATCTTTTTTGCACTGTACTGTGATATGGCTGCAGGCTATCGTTCCATGACCTGACAATGGAGGTATGCTGACCAGAGAAAAATCTTTGCCACAGCACGAAGGAGGCTTTTCAAGTTGGATGTTCCATCTGCTTACAGATCTTAGAATGAGGATTTTTAAAAATGATACACTACATCTCATACAAAATGAATTTTAATTTTTAACTCAATAATTCAATAATTCAAAGACCAATGGTTCCTATTAATACTGAAAACAGAAACAGTGAACAAACCAAAGGTTTTATTTTCTTTTTCTGGTTTCTACATTTGACTATTTTACAACTCATGGCTCATAAAAACTCCTTTGGTTTTGACATCCAGTGATTCAGTCAAAGAAGTTGATGAGTATCCACAATATCATCTGTTTCAGTTTTCATGATCATATATCAGGGCTTCTGCCTTCAGTTTACACACATTTAAACTGAACACAGATTATTCACTATACCAAGTAGTGATGTTGGTCATGACGATGTCTAATTCTAATTGTGAGGCGAACAGGATGGGAAGGGAATTTGTAATATGGGAAACCGTTTTACAGATGAGTTGGGCCTGGGGAAATTGGAGTTATCTGTGAGGGTAAACAACAGAAAAGAATATTTGAATTTAAGGGAGCACTCATCACTTATCGCTCCTGTTTTGAAGTATAGCACTGAACATGTAGCACTACCGCTAAAAATACAATGTTGTAAAACCAACCATGTTTGATGTAAACAAACATGATGTAAACAACGGCCAGTGCAAATTAAAACAATGTGGAAAAAAGGCCAAAGATAGTTTTCCACTGACAGAAAATTCCTGTGTTGGGAGAACCCAGACAGGCATGCAGTCTCTTAGGCCATCAGCTGTCTCTGTTCACCCCACAGTCTACCAGCTCAGCAAAGCCGTCATTTCATTGGAGGCATACACTTGATGTGCAGCTAGACTGCTGTTATCAGACTGGTAAGCAGAGTTGTCGGTAAAGGACAAGGAAAAACCTGCTGACTGGGAACCTTCTCTCCCAGATTGACACTAGACAACATTTTTATTCCTACAGGCCTGCCAGTCATGGACAAAGGAAATGTTATCACACTGGAACCCATTATCAAAGAAGAATGAGCCACCCCTTTTTATGCAAATGTTAACATACAGATGAAAACTGTTATTTAGGTCTTAAAAGGATACTTTCACCCATAGTCAGCTATTTCCTTTGTACTTAGTATAGTATGAATGCAGTGGTACTTTTCAGAGGTATTTTCTGACTCAGTCCCCCATAGTGCATTTCTTTTTGTCTGGTTCACAATAAAACAAAGGCTAGATACTGCAGTCAGGGAAATTGACTGCAGTATATTGGCAAAATACAGAGGGTATCATTACGATGAAATTGTACACACACTATGAAAACCTACATACAGCTTTAGACTTTCCTAACCTGCTGCAGAGAGGACAAAATTATGGCAGTGAAAATGTGTCTCTTCCCTAAAACAGGAGCAGCAACAATAAGATATGTTGGCAGGTTTTATGGTCCATCTATTGAGTTTTTGTGTCACAAAATTTAATGTAAGTGGTGAAAATGTTAAACATTTGGTTTCTTGCTAAACACATTCTTTTCAAATACAGACTATTCAGCTATCCAAGAACACTACTCTTGTTACTTTCGTGGGATGAAGCGTGCAATTGTGTGCGGTGTAAGCCATTTAAGACCAATGTAGGTACATCAAAACCGGTCCATGCAGGGGCTGGGTCCAGCTATAGAGTGGAAAACAAGTGGATTACAACTGAAGTAACAAAGGCGAAGGGAATGGAGCTCCCATGCGATCTTGCTGGGCAGAAACATGGTAATGGGAACTGAAGTTAATCTTAGCGACAGCCTTGGGGCTGCAGCAGCTGCTGCCAGCAAGGGATTAGGCAGCAATCAAAAAATTACTTTCAGCACTAAATCCAGGATAATGTTGTTCCTCTGTAAGACATCTGTGCTAATTACCCATGTTGATTGAGTAGATGAGACGTTTTCCTCACCAGAAGCTGTCGGTTCTAACTGCATGGTTAATGCACAATTAATAAGGTACTGCTTGTCTGTACATGACTCTACCCTGTATAAAGGGATTTTTCTGACCCAGGATTGGCTCTGGCATATCGCAGTCAAGCTTTTTGTATGTGGCTTCATGCAGTGGCTACAGGCAGAATACACCAAAAGGCTTGTTAAATGATATCATCAGATCATGTTGTGTGATAAAGCCAGAGAGCAGGGCAAATTCTGGCAGATGCTTTCAGTTAATCTCCTGTGAACTGCCTCAGAGGAGCATTCTCCTCCAATTGTTATTTGAACAACACTGATGAGATTTCAGATGTGTTTGTGTTCAGAGAAGCAGCTCTGTGCACCGTTAATCATGTGTGCCATAGCCCTCAAAAACTGAAATAAGCTCTAGTTGCAGGAGCACACTGAAGCCTTGTTAGCCTTATGCAGCAGCTTCAAGCATTTCATCTTTGTCTCCGGTCAATATCGCCAATTTTTACGAGACATTTCTTGCCATGGCTCCGGGAACAGTGAGCTGCAGCACATGCTGATGAATTGTGTTTACTCAGTGCAGTGTGATCTCTTGATGTCTGTCATGGTAAAAAAAAAAAAAAAACATGCGATCACATTTTTGTCAGCTGAGTGTTACATTTACGTGGATTCTCTGCCATTAAGGCTAAGATCCAATCCTGATTGGCCAGTCATATATTTTCACTTCAGTGAAAATGAACACTGCTAAAACATGAAAATTTAAATTTCATAAAACTGGGCTTAATGAAGCTACACTTAAAGGTAGCATCACAAGATTGCTTTCAGACAGTACCTACAGCAATACAGTGAAACTGGATTGCAGAGAGTTTATTAATGATCTCACACTATGAGGTGTCAGAAAATGTCTGAAATAACACTGCACCTGTGTGAAGTCTGGACTGTGAAGCAACAAAGCCACTCATGTTAGAATGAATAAGAATGTCCCTATACAAGGCATTCATCAGTGCACATCAAACATCAATATTGTATAAGGGGCATCAGGTAATAGTGGGTATACCACCTCCATTTTCAAGGTCGGTGTGTGGTCATCTTGCTATGGGTAGAGGCAGGGGTTGTGGTGTAGTCTTTCTTCAAAATGCATGTCTGTTCTCTTCCCCTTTCTTATGCATACGGTAGTTAATTTTTCTAAGATGGCTGGTAGGATAAGACAGGAAATGGAATTTGCAACCTTTGTTGTTTTTGTTCATGCTGTGCATGTGAATGATGGCACAGGAGGATCAAGACTGGACAATTCAGGACAATGTCCATCCAATTGAAAGGTAGAGGAAGATATTACTATTAGTTTAATTTAATTCCTATCAATCATCATTGCCATGTGGGAGACAAGCTGTTTCCAGCAGAACATTGTACAATCACCTGGACTGTCAAAAGTAGGACCTAAAGGGGGTGTTGGTAAATATAATATGGAGGCTGCCTTCAGCACATGGATCATGTGTAATAAATTACAAAGTGTGTCATCAGTTTAGTAATAAATCTTCAATGATCATTTTCAAAATGGTACTGTTGCAGTGTGATACTCACATACATTTATCATGTTTTAAATTATCCTGTGCAATAGGACACTATGCAGAAGAAATGGGGAAGAAGAAACATTATGTAGAAAGAAAAACACCACTACTCTTGCTAGAAGCCACACCAAAGTTACTGTACACCAGCCTCAAACAGGAGTCTGGCACAAGCTCAGGATCGTATGACACAATTTATTCAATATTAATGATGTTTTATCAGGATTAATAAATTATGGACATTTCTACACTACAGCATTGTAACAGCATACGGTCCTCTCTGAATTTAAGCCCAGCATGCAGGGACAATAATCCCATCAGGCTACAGTAGCGCCAACTGTAGATAACAATCACCTTACCTGTGTTTGGTAGGAGGGAGGGATGTATTGTCAAAGTTCTCTCAATGGAATCCACTGAGGGGAAGCCCAGCTATGGAGAAGAGGTGTTGCACTGTATCCAGCTCTGTCACTGTGTTGCGATCCGTATGGCTGCAGGAGAGATGCTGATTGAGGGCAATATCTGACCAATGAACCTAATTTCTGTATATCCTCCGATCAGCTCAACCTGCTGATATCTGGCAGGCAGTATGCGTGTGTGGCACACACACATTCGCGCACACACACTGGAGAATCCAGCGGAGGGATCTGAATGTGAATGGGGGCCCTTCTACTGATCAGGGGGGCTCTGGACGGGCTACATACATCAGAGCGCTCAGCAGTGGGGCGACACACAAGTGTGGGAGGGGTGGATGCAGCATTCTGAAGAGGTGTTGCTAGGGCTCTGAGCTCACACACACATACGTGCAGGCTTTCTCTTACTTACACACACACATACACACACACACAGTGGTCCTGCTGGGAGTGGGATGGTCAGGGGAGGAAGCAGACAAGTGGGACAAGGGAATGGGATTATGCAGTGTGTGTACCCAAGGGATGCGAAGTATTGGAGAATGAGCAAAGAAGGGTGGCAGCGCTACAGTAATGGTGTGTGTATGCATATGCATGGGTAGAGGGGAGGAGGGAGATATAAAATCTACACAAGCTCTTAATTACTGGAGGGGGTTGATTGTGCTGCAATAAAAGAAAACACTGATGCCAATTCCACACACAGCTGGGGGGAGGGGAAATGAAATAGATACTGTGAGGAAAGGATAATACTCTAGAATTGCAATTCATCTGTTTTTCCTCATTCCTAGCCTTCTCTGTTCCCATTTGCAAATTTTTGATATCTTTGGCCGGCACACAGCCACACAATATGTAACTAATGCTGCAAATGCCAGAAAAATATCCTGTTCTTGTTCAAAATTAGAGTGGTGAAGCAATGGTAATTATATGCTTCATTTGTGTTAAAGGAATCCATATTGATCAATATTTCTCAGGGTAATATATTCGACTTGAGAAATCATGAGGCTGGTGCATGGTTTGTCTACAGAAGCAGTCATATGATTTTCTGTTGCCTTATTCCTGATCTCAGGTAATGGTTGTGCACTTTTCAGAAATACACTGACCCATTTATGAGATGAATGAGAGTGCTGCTGCTGAACGTGTTACTACGCTCTGGTTTGAGCATAAAATCTCTGTAGATTATGGAAATAAAATTATTATTAAATATGAAATATACCATCAGCCACATCTTACGCTTTGGCATTTAGGCTTTCATCATAGAAGCCTATTGGGTAAGTTTTATGAAATGACACAACATAGTATTTTACATTTCCTTTGTAATTAGGAATGCCAAATCATAATTTTGAGCCCAGCCCGCCTCTGCGACATTCTTCGATCATTCTATCTCAGGAGGACACACATCACCATGCACGTTCTTAAGAACGTGCCAGTGGCATACCTCCCTCCCTCCTGGAGAGATGCCTGATTGGCCAAAGCAACCCCCCATGGGACTTCCTGACATAGTTGGCACTGACAGATTCGATCCAAACTGTAGAGAGCATCAATGCACTATGAATAAGTGCCTGAAATGGAAACCCACTCGGGAGACCCCCAAAGCCTTTTGTTTCTGTGGGGTTTTCTACCCTTATTTTTCCTTCACATAACTCAAGTTGAAAAAATCCAGTCTGGATGAAAAATTATATCAACTTTTACATTTTTATTCAGATGTAAATAAAACAATTTTTCAGAATGGTTGGTTATTAACAGAATTGATGAAATACATGTGTTTGTGGGTCACCAGAATTCATAAGATTAAGAGCAGGATATTCATATTATATCAGTACAGCAAATATAGTAATACTTCTTTGCATATGCCTCCCACCTCTCCCTCGACTTCCTTGCTCTCACTGAGACCTGGATCACACCTGACAACACCGCTACTCCTGCAGCCCTCTCCTCTTCCTTCTCCTTCTCCCACACTCCAAGGCCATCTGGCCGAGGTGGTGGGACTGGTTTGCTGATTTCTCCTTCTTGGAAATTTTCTGCTTCTCCTCTCCCTCACCTTTCCATTTCCACCTTCGAATTCCACTCTGTTACTGTTACATGCCCTGCTAAACTCTTTATTATTGTTATCTATCGTCCCCCAGGGCCCCTTGGCAACTTCTTGGATGAGCTGGACTCCCTGCTCAGCTCCTTCCCGGAAGACGGCACCCCGCTGATCCTTCTAGGTGATTTCAACATCCACCTAGGGTCATCCCAGTCTGCTGCCGTTCTTCCACTGCTCCACTCGTTTGACCTCTCCTTGCAGCACTCTCCTCCGACTCACAGAGCCGGTAACGTCCTCGACCTGGTCTTCGTGAGGAATTGCTGCTCCTCCGATCTTGTGGTGACCCCTCTTCATACATCTGATCATCATTTCATCTCTTTCTCTCTCCCTCTGCCTCCCCTTTCCCCCATCTGCACCCACCCCGTCTGTCTCTGTCCGTCGTAGTCTGCGTTCCCTGTCTCCCTCCTCTCTTGCATCTGCTACCCTTGCTTCTCTCCACTCCCTTGACTCATTCTCTAAACTCCCCACTGATTCTGCATCTTCCTCCCTCCTCTCCTCTCTATCCTCAGCTCTTGATTCTCTCTGTCCTCTAATTTCCAAGCCAGCACGTTCCTCTCCTCCTAGCCCATGGATGACCGACATCCTCCGAATCAGCAGGGCCAAGCTTCGGGCAGCTGAGAGGAGGTGGAGGAAATCCAGGGTGCCTTCTGATCTCTTGTCTTACAAGTCTCTCCTCTCTGCTTTCTCCTCTTCTGTCTCCACCGCTAAAGCTAATTTCTTTCAATCAAAGATTCACAACTCCTCCTCTAATCCTCGACAGCTTTTCTCCCTTCTCTCCTCTCTCCTCAGCCCCCCTCCTCCTCAACCTCAATCCTGCTTCTCTGCAGATGACATTGCATCTTACTTTGTTGGTAAGATTGCAGACATTTGCAACACCTTCCTGCCTGTCCCTCCCCCCTCTTCCCCCTCCACATCTTCCTTGTCCTTTTCCACCTTCTCTCCTCTTACCGACACTGAGGTCTCCAAGCTTCTCCTTTCCCATCGTCCTACCACTTGTGTTCTTGACCCCATCCCTTCACCCCTCCTCCAGACTATCACCCCAGCCATCCTCCCATTCATCACCCACCTTGTAAACTCATCCTTGTCTACTGGCTGCTTCCCTCTTCCTTCAAGCGGCTCACATCACACCGCTATTGAAGAAACCCACCATGGACCCTTCTGTTATTCATAACTACCGCCCTGTGTCCCTTCTCCCTTTCCTCTCCAAAACTCTTGAGCGTGCTGCCTCTAATCAACTGTCTCTCTTCCTTTCTCAGAATAACCTGCTGGACCCCACCAGTCTGGCTTCAGACCCGGTCACTCGACTGAGACTGCACTTCTCTCTGTCAGTGAAGCTCTTCACACTGCACGGACTGCCTCCCTTTCTTCCGTTCTTATTCTCCTGGACCTGTCGGCTGCCTTTGACACCGTCAACCACTCCATCCTCCTGTCTTCGCTGGCTGCTTTGGGGATCGGTGGCACCGCCCTGACTGGATTGAGTCCTACCTTTCCGGTCGCTCATTTCAGGTTGCCTGGGACGGTGCAGTATCGGCACCCCATCCGCTTGCCACAGGAGTTCCTCAAGGCTCTGTTCTGGGTCCACTGCTCTTCACTCTCTATACTCGTTCTCTTGGTCCTGTCATCTCTGCCCATGGCTTGTCTTATCATTGTTATGCAGATGACACCCAACTCTTTCTCTCATTCTCTCCCTCTGACTCACAGGTCTCCGCTCGGATCTCTGCTTGTCTCCAGGATATTCAGAGCTGGATGGACACCCACCATCTTAAGCTCAACCCAGACAAGTCAGAGCTCCTCTTCTTTCCTGCTCCTTCTTCTCCTTTGCTGGACCTCTCCATCTCCCTGGGTGACACCATCCTGTCACCGTCTTCCAGTGCTAAGAACCTCGGAGTGGTCTTCGACAACAAGCTGACCCTCTCCGAGAACATCGCAGCGGTGAGTCAGGCGTGCAGATTTATCCTGTATAACATCAGGAGAATCCGCCCCTTTCTCACCACCTACTCCACACAGCTGCTTGTCCAAGCGACGGTACTCTCCCGCCTGGACTACTGCAACTCCTCCTTGCTGGCCTTCCAGCATCTTCCATCCGACCTTGCAGCTCATCCAGAATGCTGCTGCTCGTCTGGTCTTCAACCTTCCCAGACGCACCCACGTCACTCCCCTCCTCGCCGACCTCCATTGGCTACCTGTCTCGGCTCGCATCAAATTCAAGACTTTGGTGCTTGCCTTCCAGGCTGTCAAGGGGATGGCTCCGTCCTATCTTCAGAAACTTATCAGACCCTACACACCGGCCCGCGCACTCCGCTCTGCGTCTTCAGCACGCCTGGTGCCCCCTCCTCTCAATGCCTGCACCTCCCGGTCACGTCTGCTGTCTGTTCTGGCTCCCCGCTGGTGGAATGACCTTCCCACGGTGGTCAGAACAGCAGATAGTCTGCCCACCTTCAAGCGCAGACTGAAGACTCACCTCTTCAGGATGCACCTCTCTCCTTCTCTCCCTAGCTCTCCGATTTAGTCTTAGTTGTTTGCTGTAGCTACCTTTAGGGTGATTACAATTGTTGTTCCAAAGCTATTGTTAATTATGTTTTCTTTTTCCCTCAACAGGTCATCCATAGGGTTCAGCCCTTCTAACCCTACTGGCACTTGAACTTGTACCCTTCCCTAGCACTTTAATAATCTTGTTCCCAAAGAAATGCACTTTGTGTTGTAAGTCGCTCTGGATAAGAGCGTCTGCCAAATGCCTATAATGTAATGTAATAAGAAGTTGAATTTTATCACTAACCTACAATTGTACAATTGTACATTGCATTAATAACTTTTTATGGAATTTGTGGAAGCACTGTTTTAAATGATCATTTCAAGGATGAATGAGAACAGATTAATTCTTAACTTAAATAAATTTGAAGATTTTGACTCCAGTAACCACCAACAGCTTGCTATTCTTTTCAATTTGTACAATTCCTTCTTTATGAATGAATCATTTCAGTGAGATTGGTTTCAGCAGCCTGACTGGGCTGGAATAATTAGTCTCTTTCTAATGCAGGAGCCTGGAATCCAGAGCCAGACAGAGAGAAAGAGGGGTAGTTGTGCAGATAGAAGAATTGACAGCAAGATAGCATCACCAGAAAATAAATAAAAGTGTATAATATTGTACGTTTGTCATACACAAACATAACACTGATCCCACATGAACAAACAATCTAGTGCTGGTGCGAAGAATACACTTGCTCTTTGTTTTATATAGCACAGACCTATGTTATATTTAGGAGGGACTGCTGAAGAACTGAATTTAGACAAGGCACATAACTGGAGGCCATTCCTTTACATGATCACCAGCATTCTTTTGAGCAGATAGGTCAAATTACATGTCAATCAAACAAATGTAGTGGAGCATGGCCTGTTTTGGTGGTGTGTTTTTTAGTGTCGTGAGGAATTAGTGACAGGATAACTGTAAACTGGCAGTTGTGTGATTGTGATATCAATCATTTTGAACACAGACAAATTTTAGAATGTGTACATGGTTTTGCTTGCATAATCATGTGTTTTGTGCATGTGTGTAACAGCTTTTTAATGCTGAAAATGTCTGACCTCTGCGAGATGTCATGCTCCCACCTTCTCTCACCTTCATCTTGTCCATGATCTTTCCGCAGTCTGCACCAAAAGCATACAAGCAGGCTGGAATCACACTCCTGGTGAAAGAGCAGACCCATTATGCCCCGGCTTCATTGTGGGTTACTCTGGCCACAGGAGCTGCTCATGGGAAAAAAAAAAACCTACCCTCTGTGGTCAGAACACCTGAAACATTGAATAACACAGCCTAAAAGCTTAACTCTTCAGACTGCATATTGGTACAAACTGAGAATATGGTATTCTGTTTTTTTCTAGTACCTCTAATATGGTTATGATTTTCTTACTATGATATATTTCTTATTATGAATGTATGAATTATGCTCAGGATTCCTTTTTTTATTTTAGTATCAGCATGTCTGAAATGCTTACTGTTTTAATCAAGTTACAGTTATCCTTGCAGGTCTGGAAATCTTGTTAGCCAGGTCTGGCACTGTTAATCAGGTGAATGCATTTATGTTCTATTAGATGGTAAGTTGCTCTGGATATGAGTGTCTGCTAAATTACTAATATAATGCAATGGCATCCTCTCCACCTGAGAGGTGCATCGTAGTTTGAAGATATTCCTTGTTCTCATTTCTGATCTGCCTGGACCTTTCTGTAGCTTTCAATATGGTTGGTCACCTCTACTGTAGGCGATTACCATATTCCCTCAAAGAAGCGGGTTGTGCGTATGTGCTTCTTCTTCTGCCCTGCCTATTCTAATCAGCTCTTATTCAAGGCCTTGGTTCTCCCACATGTGAACAACAACTTTGCCCTTTGCTGGTCTCTCTGCTTGTGCCAGTAGCTGACTAAGAATGCAGCTGCATCCTCAAACTTCCTAAAAATGTAATGCATCGCCTCTCCTTCCCTTACTTCCCTGGCAATGAAGCATCAGAGCTTGTATCAACCTTCTGATTCTTGTCTACAGGTCTGAAAATGGAACAGCTCCATCATACCCCTGGTGAATGTTTAGACTGTGTATGCCACTCAGACCACTCAAATAGAGCTCCATATTCCATTCTCATCAAATGTTGTATTTCTATTTCATATACCTTTTATGGAACAACTAACTTGCCATCCATAAATCAATGCAATATCAACATCACATCCTACATCAATGGCTAGCGTAGCATACTTCAGGATCATTCATCCAGCCCAGATGCTGACTCCATTCACGTGCTTTGCCTGAAAATTTGGGGTGGATGGATTACAGTCTCTTAATCATTAAAACTAAAACTAAATTTAAAATGAAAACTTTGCAATCCATAATTATAACCATAATAATAAGGACTATTGGCAGATGATTAATCAGTCTACCATCCTCCTTGCCCTGTTAGGAACATCAAAATACAACCTTAATCTAATAAACTAGCAATGTGAAACTCAAGAGTATCAAAGATTCCAAACATTCATGACTTCATGATAATGTTCCTCTGAAGTACCTTTAATTATCGACATTTGATTTACTGTCACATCCACTGTAGGCAAAACAACAAAGGTCATGGTAATCACAAGAATGAAGATATGTATCAATGCTTTCTGTTATATCATTCAAATCATGTGGTCTAATGACAATTTTGCGGTCTCTCAATACATTATTCAATTTCATTGCAATGTTTACAGTGCTGCCATATAACTGTGTAGTTGTCTTGCCTCAGGTAGTAATAGCTTTATTGTCAGTTCTAGGACATTAAACATAATACATTTTGTGGTTGATGTGGCTCTGGGAGGCTTGGAGGAAGGAGCAGTTCCCTTTGAATCTATCATTTGGGCTGCTGTCAATCTGCCTGTTCCTCAGTCTGGGGAGCCAATAGGAGCTGGAACAGCAGCAGCCTCACACACAGGCAGGCTCATCTGTGGAACAATCAACCCAAGTTTAGGCCTTCTTGGCAGTGCATGACTTTTGGATTGAACAGTACTGCAGTACTGCCCCAGTGCCACAATGGACATTTTGAAATAGATGTAATTTGGGTAGGTAGTGTGCATTGAATTTGCCCCTATTTGTGTCTTGTCTGTTATGCATCTGAGTGTACATGTTGTAGCTTCCAAAGAATGCTGTTTATATGTGCAGATAATATTGACAAGAATTGTTCAGTCCCTCCTGTTCCAGCCATCCCATGGAATGACTCATTGAATTCAGATTTGGGTCATTCCATTACCTATGACATCAGTGGTACATATGCTTACCCATGAAACACCTGCCTGAGATAGCAATCTGTATTTAAATTGTTTGAAGCAGCCACCATTCCTTTTTCCAAATCCTGTCTGATGACACTGAGCTATGAAAATATAATTTGGAATGCTCATACCTCCCCAGCAACCATTTCGTTTCCAGGAGAGCAGCTGTGGACGCCAGCATTTGATGACAGCGAGTCTTGACAAGCCATGCATGGGGGGGTTTTTTGGGGGAGGGGGTGGTTGTTTTGACAAATACATCACTCCCCTCCACTCGCCTGTGACAGAGCAAATCTCAAAATCCTGTTACATCCCCCTCTCTTTCTCCACCTCCAGCCCTGTCTCCCACGCCATATGGCTCATTTTCCTAGCACCAGAAGAAGAGATTAGAATAATAAAAAAACAGATGAATACATAGAAATAGAGCTGCCTACTTCTCATCAACCTACTTCATCATCCAGAGTTTGTTATTGTGAGATTTGATGATTCTGGTTGTCAGTGTATGCAGAGGTATGTGGGTGGAGACTGAAATAGCTTCCCATTTTCTATATCATATGTTCATTGTTTTTGAACAATCTGTTGTGTTGATGTCAGGACAATTAAAAATCTCCTGAAAAATGCATAGATTTTAGAGCTACCTGTATAAATGATTACCATTACATGACAATAACAATCAATATGTCTCATTCTTTATTGGTTACAAGGTTGTATACAACCAATTTTATGTATAAGCAATACACATACAAGAGAGAGTAACTGACTTCGAAAAAGTCACCTCTCACCTCCATAACATTCAATGATTCTGTGGAACTGAATAACAAGGACCCAGAATTGTTCCTTCATCTTTCTTGGTCTTCCGAGGTACGTTTCTCCATGATCTGTCCCTTGGCCACATCAATTTATTGAAGATTCCTACAGGGAGGCTTCAGACTGGCACCTTTGTGTCTCTCACACTGCCTGGTGCTGCTGACAGACACCTCTGATGAGACACCATTATCAAGATTCACTGTTCTCATGCAAAACTCTGAGCTCATCTGTCTATAAAATAAAAACAGTGGAAAGAGTGATGAGACCGGAGCAGTGTCTGGGGAGCAAAACTGCCCATCAATGAAGGTATCTTTAAACTCAGTTTTATCTGATCTCCCTTAGTGGACATTGCCATCACTCTGAGATGAATATCTCCAAAAATATGAACATAATTATTTTAAAAAGTCTTTTAATTCTCAGATTACATGAAAATGTAACTAGCTGTGGGAAGTTTTATGCATGGTCGAGACAGTCTTTAAAATATATTGTTAGTCCACAGTTAATTCTTGATGTCACACTGGTAGCTGATTTTCAACTATTATGTAACATTTAAAAGAGGATGATAATTCTCAAAAACTGGATTATGTTGCTGGTTTGGTGTTCACAACTTGGTGTTACCTGGCTAATGACATCTTCCAGGGCTTTTCTAGGAGATGCACAATTCTCTCTAAGGGTGACATAGAAAAAATGGACATTTTTAAAAGACGCTTTCTGTGAATACTCAAATTAAATAAAAGTTAAATAAAAACAGTAAATTTAAAAAGTTAAATAAAAGCAGGGACACATTAATGGTTGATTGAGAAGTTGTACTTTTCTCCAAGAACTAGACCAATGTTAGATTAAATCTGAATGGTTAATTTGATTTTGACATTTGACATTGTACATCTTGTAAAATGTTCTTGAGGTTTAAGAATATATTGGTAAAACTTCTTGAATTGAAAATGTCAATAAATGGATAGAAATGGAAATAAACAATATAAACAAAGAGGTCTTTGGATGCATTAAACTTATATGCTTACAATCATACAGTTGGTAAAATGTCTTTTTCCTTGTATAAATCTCCATTTCAAATATATAAATTGTCACTTCTAAATGTGAAGTAGCAAAATGAATGGACATCAGAAGTGTAACTTTCAAGAGTTGTCTTCAAGAGAATTGAACATATTAGTAACCATATGGCACCCCCTCTGAACCTAATATCCTCTCGAGCCAAAAGCACAGCTTTTCAATTATTTATGTCCCTGTGCATTGTGCGAGTGGCATGACAGGGGGAACTGACTCTCACAGGGGTACAAGGTGGAGACCATAAGGAGCCCATTGAGCTGAGAAGGTCAAGGACACCTGGAACAGAATGGAAATGCGCATCCACACAATGGTCTGAATGTCTGATTATATAAAAATATTATGTATTAGCTTGCTTTAAAGCTATTTTGATGTTGAGAAAAACATAGGTAATAGATATATAATATTATACTCAAACCTACAAAGACACAAGTAATGCAAAAATGGTGTATGTTTATGAAGCAAATTCACATAGTTATTGACCTGAAAAGCTGTTCAGTAGTACACATTCTCAGAAAATGATAGTGCATTTAAAATGTGTTTATTAATAAGGCATGTAGTAGAGGATATACTTGGGCTTTGAGTCTAAAGGGGGAGGAGTTGATCCATCCTGAAGGTGAGGGAATCCCCCCTTTTTTAACTGATGGAAATTGGGAGAACAGTTAATATTAGGTACCCGTCTGGAAAAGAGAAGGAGAGGGTGGTGTTGGAGATGGGGAGGAGGACGGATACTGGGAATACTAAGCATGATGGGAAAAGAGGTACATTGTGTTTATGTACCTGTATGAAACTGGAGGGGAGTTGTGATAGGTTTAGGGGGTTTAACAAACTTCAGTTATTTTTTATGTATTATTTCTGTTAAATGCCTTCTTCATTCGTTATTTTCAGGTCTGATTATCAGGACACACATATCTGTGGTTAACCTGGAGGTTGCTTTACATTTAAATCAACATTTTCATTTAATTTCCTGAAATATTTCTGTCTTTGTAAATATTGGCATATCAGAAAATTGTTCCACTTCCAAGGCAAAGCAACAACAAGCCAGGGAGAATGTTAGCTGACCTGATGCTATGGGGTGGCCAAAGGTGGAGGCATTATGTCATATAGGCTGCAATGTACAGGCAGTAATCAGGAGGATTCAGATATCATTGCAGACTGCACTGCAGACAAACATCTGTTAAATAAACCAATGGATCTTATTCAGACAGCATAAATAACGAAAACATCAGGACCAACAAAATCTCTAATGAGGGGTAGATGCTTGAATAAAAACCAGAAACCATGGTTTCTTTCCTCATCATTTTATTACTTTTGTTGCCAATAACAAGACTAATTTTAGCCAATTATAGGTTATATAGGTGGGACAAAGTAAATCAATGTCTGCAGTAATGATGTACATGCATAGTGCTACATCAGACAATAGCACACACATAAAAACTGGCAATGTAAGAGTAAGCCATTGGCATTTTGTAAATGGCACTTCCTCAGATTCACTCCTTCCATACACATAAAAACTATGTGGATGGCAGATTGCTTATTAATTACTAATAACCTAAAAAATAATACTATCACTTTCATAGTGCCAGAGAATCTCAGTGAATTCTAAAATGTATTGCCATTGTCATTTTAGATTTTAAACCCTGCATTTCTGCCTATATCAGATGCCTATCGGCAACAATTACCAATTACTTGAGCAAGTGAGCAATTGAGATCTCTTCACAAGGACCAGGCCTGGCAGCTATTTTTTTCACCAGAAAATTTCAGACTCTAGAAATCATTAATATAACGCTCCACAGCAGAAATGTTCATGAAGTACACCAGACATAAACTTCAGCACGGACCTCTCAGAATGTCCCCTCCTGGGAAAAGCACTTGCTTCATAGAGTTGAAACCACCAGTTTGGCTGTCAGAAGGACTGCATTGCCAGCACAGGTGGAACAGGCAGACAGCTGGTGCCTAATCGACCAGTGTAGACTCTATTGTGGGATGAGGTGCGGGATACCCAGCTGTCCTTCCCTGGGTGACATTACGGCCAACTGTGCATCATGCTGTAACAAGTGCAGTGTAATAAATCCATTTTGCTATATTGAAAACCATGCTCTGCTGCTATTATGGCTGTCATGTTTACTGATTATGTTTTAATACTGACTGAAATTAAACCTGAAAAATAATAAGACAGCACATGGTGATCGTACATTTCCAAAGATTTTCACCACAAGTCCCTTTTTAACCAATCTTTATCCCAGAGGAAAAACTGTGTTTTTGATGGATCTCAAAAGTAAAGCTGATTTAGGTGAGCACACAGAACAGCACTGTCTGGAAGTGCCTCCCTCAGAGGACAGGGCCTGTTGCTGGCTTGCACTTATTTTCACCCTGCAGTTAACCAGCTGAGGTGTGCAGGCATTGCACAGGAGTGCACTTTGCCTCAGCACACTGCTGGCACCCAATCAACCAGGGGAGGTCGCCAGTGTTCAATGAAACTGGCCCCACATTTTAGCAATAGGATTTTAATAACCGGCAATTCAATTGAAATCAACAATTATGTCTCTGTAATCAGTGTACTTGGACACATTATAACTTGATTAACTGTAATAAAAACATAAATTAATTTAAGACAGTAATTACTTTTGATAAAATGAAGATTAATTACATTAATCAAAGCCAGTCAAAAGGAGTTTTTCTAACTGAATGAATTACATGAATGCATTATACAAGATGATTATGATAATGGGAGAAACTTATCAGTGAACAAACTTGTGTTCCAATATCCTGTTGGTGCAGTATACATAAAGATGTTCATTTATTTTGATGGATGTTTTCACAACAAAGGATTTTCTATAGAAATGGACATATCTAAATTTAAATTAAATTAAAATGATTATGATTAATATCCAAATGTAAAGTAGAATACAGAGTGCTGCACATAAGTCATACAAAGCATTTCCATAAGTCTTACAATTCCTCACTAAGAGTAGAGTTTCACACTCTACCACTGAGCACATGACTCTTGCTGTATGGGGGAGGTATTCATCCAGCTGCTCCTGAACCACAGGCACAGGCAACCAGCTCCCAGGGAACCAATCAACGGCCAGCATCTACAGTCACACTTCAAGCTGCTTTAGGGAAACAGTCATCCTTTAGATGGAACAAATGAGACATGCAAAACAATTTGGATCTTTGCTCAAAAGAGCAAGTTGGAACACTATGCAAAATTAACTTTAGAAGTAAAAGTATGAAGAAGACAAAGTAATTTGCTCATGTGGAGGACACCAGCACCAGTCACAGTGCAAACACAAGCACAGCAGTCAGGGGTCCACAAGCAAATAACCACCGGCAAGCAAGTCATGTAAACATGACTTCTGTTTGATACTTAACTTCATTTACTACCAAATATGACAGTCAAAAACAAAAAATTGAAAGGTTTGCTGCTATAATAACTATTTTACTTGCATCTTATGTATTTGTGGTGAAGTAAACAGAGATTTCTCTAAAGGTTTACATTGAGTAATAAATGACGATTGAGACAAGTGTGTCCTGATTAGCTTATATGCAGCAACACCAGGCAAACTTGTGTGACCTTTCATCTGGAAAACTTGTAAAGGGTAGGAGTTTAAGAATAGCCACTCAACTAGAGATACTAAGACTGGTAACACACATGGTAGATTCCCACCATGATTAAAAATCCTTGAAAATGTTGGTTGATAGCACCTGTTTTGGTTGTACTGGACACTGGCATGTTATTTAAACAACCTGTATATTACATAATTTGTTGTTGGTACACCAGTTTTTGTTTCTTAAAATAAAAGGTGCATGGTCTTCTCAAATATGTACTTATGAAGGCTCTGTTTTTATCAATGCTTTAAGATTCAGAGTACTTTAGTTTACCAATGTGACCCAGCTGTGACTACCAGATAACTGATGTAAACATTATAAACTTTCCAGCTCTTTTAAAAACTCAGTCAGCCATGAACTTTATTAGTGTAGTAATTCCAGGCAATACAACACTATTTACTTCTGATTAACAAATTACCTCTGAGTCAGATGCGTTGGCAAAGCATGAAAGTGAGGAAATTCAGCTTTCAGACCATGTGCAAACAACATTTGAGTATAGCATTGGAGCATTGTCCAGTTGCTCAGCTACATGTCCTTGTACAGTGATGTCTGTAAGTGTGAGTGGTAAACCTATTGCCATTACAATTTCACTATGTCACTTATGTTTGTACAGTTGCTTATACACAAAAATGGCAAATTGTCAGAATTGGCATACATTTACTAAGTTACAAAATTATAGGATATTTTAATCTCTTGCATGTTTTTGATTAATTGTATGTATAGAAAATCTCTGAAAGCAAGTAAGTGACAATTAACACCCAACGAATCAAAAATAAATGACAATGGTTTGAAAAAGGGCAATCCCTGCTGTCCTATCCTGCCTTTCTTTTTGATGGTCTAACTTTGATGGTCACTTCTCTTCTCCAGATCACAATACCTTGGCTGCTGTACCCAACTCACAAGATACACTCTGCCATCCTAGTTACACAAATCACTAGAAATGTCCTGCCCTTTATATATAACAACATTTTCTCTTTCTCTTGTTTACTTCTGTGTAGTCTAATAATAGGGGCATTCTGAGGGAAATATAGAGGAGATATTACCCCTTACAAAAACAGAACATGAAGGCTGGAGGAGGAAGTGACCTCATCAGAACACAGCCCATGCTGTCTCCCCCTTGTAACCACAGTAACCACACTGAACATTTGGTCCATTAATTGCCTTGGCCTTTTGCCCCAGAATCTAGATACTGGCTAAAAATTCCATCCCCACACCTGTCACTTCTCACACGGTGCACAGCTTATTCAAGGCCATTCTCTGATAGAAGTGGAAAGGACTCTTATACAGAAGCATTTCCACTTACATACCTTTCACTTATATAGCACATTCCAGAAAACATCACGACCCTCTCTTGTTGAATGCTTGCTAGCATCCACTTATTACTGCAAGAATAATTTACATAGAGAACTCTGACAATAGATCACTTTCCCATGTTATGTGTTCATTAAACAGAGCTAAAGAAATATGACAATGACTTAAATTTACACTGGTATCAGTTTCTCTGCAGCGTATGTGCCCCACTAGCAAAGACTGACATGAGTAAGTTTGCCAACTAACTCAATTTTTTTAGTGCTTACTCCACTCCTCCTCTTGAGATAAACCAAAAATGAAGATAGCGCAAATTTAATTTGGAAAGGTCATTGTCCTTTTCACTCCAGCAAATGTACTTCGAAGGGAATCACAGGCTGTGTCCTAAAGTATCCCTTCATCCCGCATCTCAGATGGCCCTTGGAGACAGGAATTTCCACCATCACAGTGTTAGGGAGCTTAGGGATGAGTGGAGCAGGGTGGATACCTTAGAGGGGAGAAGGGGTACAGCTAAAATGGTAAATTGTGGGGAATCCTGCAAATCCTGCCTCCTCTAACAATGGTATAATGGAATAGCCGAACATGTTTCTGTGACAATGAATAAAGTTGACCAGTTTCAAATAATTGTTAATTAAACAATAATAACAATAAAACTGCTCTTGAGGAGTTAAAAAAAAATCTTTTTCATGTTTCATTTTCTGTTCTGTGTAGGAACAATTTACAAATTGAAACATAATAACATGTCATGCTGGAATGTGTAGAAATCCATAGTATATATTGAGAATAATTTAAAGGTTTTCCAATAACTTGTACAATCTCCATATTTACTATGACTTCAGCTGTAATGTGAGTCCTTATCAATTTATTCCACACCTCTATCCGTCTGCTTAACCTTATTGGGTGGTGATTTATCTATGCCTGCTTCAGATTCCTATTTAAACCCAACTCTAATACTGTCCTTTGCTTCTGAACGTTTCTAATTGAGAAAGTCTAGGGTAAGTGCTCTTAAATTTAATATGTGCTTGCTTGCTTTAAATATCTCTGTTTATTATATGTATATAAAGAGCATGTATCTTTTCAGTTGGAGTGACTTTTTCTACCTGTAGGACAAAGGCGGAAATGTGTAAGTTCACATTGGCTGTGGGTCTCCTGACCCTGCTGCTGGCCTCATCCACAAGGGCAGATGAGGTGACTATAGTACTGCTCTTTCTCTCTCTCTCTCTCTCTCTCTCTCTCTCCCTCCCTCTCTCCCTTTCTCTGTCTATGTGTGTTTGAGTGTGTGTGTTTTGGTGACATCGGGAAAGATGACATTTTACAAATATCATCAAATATCTCACTTCAGTTGAACGATTACTTCAAGTAAATTAACTGTTATACAACTATTAGTGTTTGAAGATGTTACATTCACTTTTCAATGACTTGATAAATTGTAATGAATTCAACTCTCTGTAAAACTTTCAAAATGTCTAAAATTCTGCATAATTTCTATGCACTTATGCTGTTCTCTTTCTCTCTCTTTCTCTCTCGTATGCTGGGCTTACAGGCTGGTAAGTACAATAAACATAACAATGTTTTTCTTTCACAATAGTCACATGACTAAAATATTTTATTTACATTATGTGAGGACTCAGACCACTGAAGGAAGGATTCTTTCCCTGCTTGTAGTGTCTTTCAAATTATGTACAGGTTGATACATATCAAAACCTTTCCATAACACATCCATTTCAAACATCCAGCTAAACAATGGAAATTGTTGATGTGGCCTAAAGACTCTACAATATTGAGATGCACCAATAACTAGATCCTGGATTTATACTCATAAATTTCATTGACTTCTTTGGTCTGTGCATGACTAACATACTCAATAACTCAGTGTGCACAGTCAAAGCACCATGGTTTTGAATTGTTAAAATATACCCCTTCTTTTTTTTTTTTTTTTTTGAAATAGAGGGACAGCATTGAGTTTAAGATTTTATTACAAATTTAACTATTATTATATTTTATAGAGAACATCTTTGAAGAGGATAAACTTTCTGTCTCAGCCTTACTTGAGAAGGCAAACAGGAATATAGGTAAGATATTTATTTAAATTTAACAGTATGATGTGATATATGGAGAAAAACTATTTTGCTGAAATTAAAGTAGGTTATATTGATAAACAATTCCTTTTCCGCCCGCATTTATAGTACTGTTTCCGGTTCTGAGCACCACCATGTGAGATGAGTAAAGATGGTATGTAAGAAGAAAGGCAGTAAATTTCCAGAGAGAATAGAATGGAATATATATGACTGTGTTAGTTCTGTTGCTAGTGTTTGGAGTAGGGACAGAGACTCCCCAGTAGAGACCACCAGTGTGTTCAAAATGTTGGTTGTGTCAATTCTAAATACTCTAGATGGTGATAAGCATAGATTATTATAAATGGTCATCAAACATTCCTATAATCTAAAAATTTATCCTTCACAATATGATTTATCAACTGGTGATTTGGGCATTTTAATCTATTGTCCTGTGAAGACAAGTTATGGATCAGGAATGCATTTTGAGACCAGAGACATTACAAAAGATGATCATTTACTATTGATATCCATTATTACACATGGAATATTATGCATGCAATAGTCAATTAATGTCACTGGAAATCACCAAGTACCTGGAAAACTATAACTGTATTTCATCAGCATTAAAATGCATGTTCATAATGTTTTGTAATGTTTGTCATTAAAATGGCAATTACGGATAGAAAAGAAGGGATTTCCCCCCTTTACCATTTTTACCATAATCTAAGCAGTTTAAGATTTTTCAAACTCCATCAAGTGTCATCATGTCTTGGATTCTGTCTATATTTAAGGAAATTATTCAAAGATTGGCATACATTAGTAATGTAATGCAGTACAGTAATTTAATCTGTAATAGCATAATTGTATTTGGATTCATGGTTTCAAACTCTATCATCTAAACAGAATGTAGGTGAATTCAAAGTAAAATATGCAACATTTTGGACAAGTTTTACTTACTTTTTTGAACTTGTGTATTCTTCTATGACTGAGAATTACTAGAATTCAGCTGACTGATATGCTTTTGGACAAATGAGTGATGTGAATTACTTATGTTACTAACCAGGTGTGATCAAACCTTAACTAAACTGTTCTTAAACATCCTTTTGATCAAAATTGTGAGTGTTCCTCCCCAGCCGATGTCACCTGGTCCCAAAAGGCAGGAAAGACAGTTGCTTTACTGACTTATTTCCCTCTTTGTTTTCAAGTGCATGGCCCTGATGAGCCCACCATTGTGGATGACATTGCCATTGTCTCTGAGAAGAATGCTGACCCTTGCACGTCTTATGGATGCATGTGGCCTAAATACTCAGATGGGAATGTTTATGTGCCCTATGTCATTGCCAACCACTACTGTATGTAATTTCATACCTTTACCTCTTACCTCATTTATATATGTTATGGTTTTATTATTCATTATGTATGCACTTTTTGTTTGTCAGACATTAGAACTGAAAGAAATTTCACTGTGATGTGTACTCACAGAAAAGGACACATGGTTGTTTTCTTCTCTTTGGCCATATTGTCTCTGGCAGCATCCCGTGAGCTGGCCGTCATTGAGCGTGGACTGCAGTCCTTTGCCTCCTCCACCTGCATTCGCTTTTTCCGCCGCAGCAATGAGAGGGACTATTTATACATCCAGTCTCATAATGGGTATGTAATATGACTGCTTTAAAAGGCATCTAGAGCTGTTTTTTAAAACTATGACCACACAACCGTTGTACCTGACCAATACATCAGATAAACACTTTTATTCAACCTATAAAATTCTTTTTTTTGTCTAGTGTGCCTACAATAAGAGCATGTAGAGCTTATCCAGTGCATACAAACAATAAACTTGGTCAATAAACATATGTAAACTTGTTCATTATATTGACTGTGCTTAGCTGGACTGAGAGGAATTCTTCATCCATCTGGCCTGACCCCCAGAAACTGCTATGGTTCATGTGACACAGTCAATGACTTCTGAAAATAGGAAATAACCATGTGTTATCCAAATAAATCCAAGGAAAATATATGTCTATATGAAAGTTAAATTTGTATTTAGTCTTTGTCAGATCATAGTGCATATAGAAAAAATTGTCTTCAGAAATGTTTTATGTTCTTTAGCACATCATAGACAGCCTTGATAATGAACATTTGCACCAATTTACATTTTAAGTAATTGCAAGATCTACTTATTTGTAATAAGAAGGTTATCAAAAAATGGGCAAACAGCCCCTAGGTGCAACATTTTATCAATCTGACAATGCATTCTCAAAATGAGGGGGAAACATGTCCACCCACCTACAATAGTTCCTTGCTGAAGAGTGGTACTGTGACAAACCATGGTCTCGGACCCTCACTAAAAATGCTTAAAATCACTAAAGCGTACATCAACAACTTGCCCCTCTGCCATTTTATATGTTTTACCTAAGTCAGCTTCAGCAATTGCAGTTCTCCAGTGAGTGTAGTTGAGTCCTGCTGATTGATTTTGGTTACCTGTCTGTTCTAGGTGTTATTCGTATGTGGGACGCACTGGTGGTGGACAGGTGGTGTCGCTGAGCCGCCAAGGCTGTATCTACCATGGGACAGTCCAGCATGAGCTTCTGCATGCTCTGGGCTTCAACCATGAGCAGACCCGCAGTGACCGTGACAACCACATCCGTGTCCTCTTGCAGAATGTCATCTCTGGTATGTGCCATACTCATAAGTCTTCTTACACATAGTTTTTTTGTGTTCTCATTAATTATCATATGTTGTGTTTGAGTAAGTAATACAGTGAAACATCAACGATATGTCCACACTCATGAAAGGACAGATGGGTTTTTAACTTTTCATTTTCATTTGAAAGTGTGATTAGTTTTTATTTAACGCTCTTCTGATTGCACTTGAGTTAGTAATTTAAAAGGTACACTTATAACCTTTCTTGTGGAGAGTGATTGACCTGTTTCCATAAGTTTGAGTTTTGTGTCTCTGAGTTTCCACTGCACCAATAAGCTTCATGTGCTTCACAAAACATGTGGTTTGTCTCATTGTGTATTGGATCATATAAGTAAAATGTCAGCCGATTTAAAGTTGAACAGACAAGAAATGACAGTGCCTGATAATAGTGTGAATTCTTTTTTTTAGGTATGGAACACAATTTCAATAAAATCAACACCCTCAACCAGGGGACCCCGTATGATTACAACTCTGTCATGCAGTACCATAGGTCAGTGACATCTGCTACTTTTTCTACTAATCCACCATTAGTTAGTAGTAGAGAACACACAATTAGATGTTTTAATTAAAGTCGACTACATTTCTGGGAGCAAGTATAATCATACATGTCAAAATGATTTCAATGTGAGTGAGACAAATTCCCTACCCTCCCATTGGTGGACAATGTCTGCTTTCACAGTTTTTTTTTCAAAAGCATTTGCGAGCGGGAAACTCACCTTATATTTGATCTTTTTCTTTTAATACTGTTTCCATGGCAACTGAGCAGGCAGGCAGGCAAGCAGGGAGATGAAACAAGGAAAAGGCATTTTCAGTTTTGTTTAGACCTTCATCTTGATAACAATCTGATAACAATGACCTATATTTATTTATTTAATCATTTTCATAATCAATTACTATATTTACTGAATTAAATTTTGTATAATTAGTAAACCAGAACATAGCTAGTAACAACTGCTTTATGGAAGCCAAACGGGCAAAAATAGCTCCTGCAGCAAAACAAATAGAAGAATCTTACTATTATGTGTCATATGAGTGTCTGACTCTTTCACAGTAGACACTAATATGACAAACTCAATGTACCCCCTTACATTGATTCCAGCCTGTATCTTAACCACTGAACCCCCAGTCCGTGACTTCTGGGTCCACCAGAGATGACTACACAGTTTTGACGCTTCCGCTTATTTTCATGTCCTAAAGGAATATTTTTCAAGATACTACCTTGCATTTGGAGCAATCTACTAATGGCTGAAATTTAGTAGTTAAACAAATAAATACACTGTTTGAAAATTTCAGCCAACTATTACAGTGTCTCCAAGTGTCTGATCCATGCTACATGGCTGATTAAGCATATGCTTTTCTTTACCTGTATATGTGATTAAAAGAGGAACATCAAAAGAACACCCTGTGACTAATGCATTAGAATCCATAAGGATCCAATTGCAGACATAAAACACGTCTTGTAAATATGAAAATACATGTGCTGGAATCAATATTTTGGTATTTTAATAATCCAAAATGTGTAATGAGTGTAAACGTGGTGAAGGTGTGACTGTGCGTGTGAGGCTGAATCTCATACACTTTTTCCCATGATGATGTTTGCAGCACATACCCCTGCTCATAAGTGAGACTGTCCTTCAGATTGATATGAAACTGTTCATACTGATGAATATGTGGGTATCTTCAGCATTTTTTCTAGGTAGAGCTTTTGTTCCACCCAGCACTCACAGATCTGCCCACCTGTACCCCTAAATGCCCTTCCTCATTTCCAGTGGCCTAGTGAGGAGCTGAATGCAGTTACTGTGCTTGTTATTGTCCCAGGTACGCCTTCTCCAAGAACAATCAGCCAACCATGGTCCCTATCCCCAACAGCAACATAGAAATTGGGACAGCCACACAAATGAGTCAGAATGACATCATGAGGATCAATAGGCTGTACCAGTGCTGTAAGTGATCATTTCCCTGAAATTCCATTGTCAACATTTTGGTCAGACCTAATATGTCTAATGGAAAACTTTTTCATCAGCCGTTTTCATTTGGCATTGTAAGGTAGTGTATGAAGGGAAATAATTATCACTTGTTAAAAAAGGCCCCAAAGTTGCACATCCAGAAATAAAAATCTCAGTTCAGGCATCTTGTTAGTGATATTTTATATGATTAAAGGTTTATTTTGAGAATCTACTTGAAAGAGTAACTTCAGTAGGACATTCCATTGCTGCATTATATGAAAAAAATGCAAGCGTCATTTCAGAGGCAAATATGATCTAGAACTGAAATATGCAGCAAAACACTTCATTAACAACAAAAAAATTACATAATAAAAAAACTTATAAATGAGTGAATGTACTCTGTAAACTTTTTTATATAACAGATACCTTGAAATTGTTTTTGTATCAATAACTTTATGCTAAATTGATTATATTCAGAAATATTATCACATAAATATATAATGTAAATGGGGAAATTATATAATCATCATGTCACATGTGGCCTGACTGTCGAACCCACTCGTGCTAAACTGTTGCTTTCTTTGTTCCTCTGATTTGCAACTGTATGTTGTGTGTTTAATTATACTGATTTTGACAGCAGTTGTATAGTAGGTGCCTGTCTTACCTACACCATGAATACACAGGGGTCCAGGTTAACTTACCCCACTTGTCTGTGTGTCTTGTATTGTGCTAATCTTTTTGCTAATCATTCAGGTGGTACACTGTGTAGTTGGAGTAAAGAACTGCAGACACTGCGACCCTCCATTTGAATAAGGATGGACACCACTGACCTTGGCCAATGAATCTGTTATTAAATCTCTAAAAATAAATATGGATTTTATGGCAGTCATAAACATATGGATTCAGATGATAAAAGCCATGTCGGATTTGTGCAACTTTAATTTACTTTAATGTCATTTAATTTTGATACAATTTGTTACTTGTTTTTTCAGACTAAAATGAACAGATCTCGGAGTGAAGCCTGAAGTCTAAAATCACTATGGATGGGAACTGCAAGGAAGACAAACTTTCTTTCATATTATAATTTGTGGACTGCCACCTTTATGACAATGTAGTGAAATGAGAGAGAATCATGTCTAATCTCACTATGAATCCAATAAATCTATATATCTTCAAGGATCTTATATCTTCATATTTTGCTGTTCTGTTTATTTTTCTGTCAAACCTCTTCTGTTCATAAGACTGCTGAAAAAAAAACATACAATAACAAAATATGTGACCAAATAGAATATAATACATAAACAGGTAACCCTGAAGCACAGTACCAGCAATGTTGTTTGCTTTGCCATATCTCCTCAATAAATACATTTTACTACCTGGTATTCCATGTATTCCTGACAAAATCCCTCCACAAACTTGTATTTTGAATTCATTTCTTTTACTTCTTGATTACTCCAAAACTGTGGATCAAAGGACCTATGCAATTATTATTTATTATTCCAATTAAACCTTTGATTCTAACGAAGATAAATTGTTACAAGTGAGAATAATTTTGTCTCAAACAAAATATCAAATCAATTACCCAAATTCTGAGCAAAATAGTAAATGCAAAAGACAAACAATATTTTTTTTACTTGTTTCGTTACACAAATTCTAAGATATGTAAATGTGTCCTTTACTATTTTAAAGGTCAACCCATTGTATCACACTAGCAACAATACATTGAGACATCAGTTTAGGTGTGTTTATCTGGAGAGGCCTCTCAGTGCAGTGATGCACAGGTTCCCAAATGTGCCATTGCCAACTGCCAAGAAATACTTTATTTTCCCAGGGAGATAAAAGATACTTCCTACACAATATTAACTCCTCTAGACACAAGCTGAAAAAGTTGTGAGGTCCTCTGGTGCAATAATTGCATAGCTGAATAGCTGATAACTCACAATAGATTTAACTCAGAAAAGCTTTGTGTGGCCTGCACTGATTATAAGAACATGTACCTGTCAGTGTGGACCTTCAGTTGATAGAGGATTTCACAGCAATCAAGTGGCCCTACTATGACATGAATACATTTTTATTTTACTAATTAATAAATAATTTGTTTTACTATTAAATAAATTTGATGTATTAATTTTAATAGGAGAATGCATTAAAATGTGACCATGGTAGCAATGAGACAGTAAAAAGCCATTCTGTAGAGATAGGTTACTTTATTAGTACTGTAGCTATATTTAACAATATAATATACTGATGTTTATACATGCATCATTATCCCTTTCTTTTTATTGGATTTTAAGCACACCATGAAGTAAGCAGGTTGAAATGTATTTGCATGTGATGTACAAATACCATTGTATTTCATTTTAATAAAAACAAGAAAGCACAGTAAACCTTTTGAGGGCCAGGATAGGTCAGCAGTTTCACCCTGAGAAAAAGAAATGACACATTGAGGATAAAACAAATGATTCTGAAAATATGTTTCACATGACAATGATTGCCAGTAGGAACACTTACCATAATATGCCATACCATACCTCTTTTAATGTTAGCTCACATTTATTCCCCTTTTAGATCAAAATCCCAGGTTTAACCCTGGTTATTGAAACATTTGGCTTCCCTAAGCCATTTACTTTTTTAATAAAAACATACAAAGTGTCTTCCTTTTTTATAAATGCATTCCATTTCTTAGGTTTCCTGTAGTGGTCTGGTTTGGCCCAGGAGTCAATACTTACGGCACCCGTAGAGCCTGTTAATCCTCAGAATGTCATTACGGCTCATGCTGGTGGCTCTTCCAATCACAGCGTTACTATTTGGTATGGGGACAATGGTTGGCTGCCTGTTTCTTGAGAAGGCATACCTGAAATCATAATGGCGGTGTCTGTGATATTTAATTTTTACAGTGACTTTGAATGTAAAAAGCAGCTATGTGAATGGGGTGAAAATGGATCAATTTAATGAAATTAGAATTGGGAGTGAAATTTTACAAAATCTGCACAACAATATATTTTTCCCTCTGTGACTCTACAAATTCCAACACTTACAGCCACCTAATACTCTAGACTTTGGTACATATTCTTACTATGTATAAGGTATCTAAACAAAATATCCCAAGTACTAGAACCAAATCAAGCCAGTAATATGAAATACCCAAATAAAATGTTTGGAATTTGCTATGTGCCTTGGCTAAGACCAGGATCTTAACCAGAATATTGAGGACATGTAAACATGGTCAATCTCAACAAAGATGCTATTTTAAATTATACGGCATCATTGAAACTTCTCTGACCTCCCATAGTGCATGACCGAGTTATAGTCATATGGAGTCCCCAAGTTGTTGGTTCTGATCAATCTGAAATTGTGCTCCTGACCTGAAGAAAAACAAAATAAATTACATGAACTTTAATTACATTTCTCTTATTTCACAAGGCTAATAGCTTTACAGGAGAAGTCCATGACTTAAATTGCAAGACCGTAGCTGCCCAGATTAGTCTCAAGGAGTTCACGTGTAAGAATGAGAGATGAAACAGGTAAAGGCATGCACCTCGAATGATGTTCTGGTACAGTATACGGACATGTCTATCGCGATCGCTGCGTGTCTGCTCATGGTTGAAACCCAAGGCATGGATCAGTTCATGTTGGACAATACCGAAGAAAACGCATCCCCGCCTATCCAGAGACACCACCTGACCACCTCCCCGACGTCCAATAAAGGAGTAGCACCTGGAAAATGCGATTTAGCAGTCAGTCATGCTTCTCATGAACATATTATGCACTGAATTATAATAGGAGCTAGAACATAAATAAAGAGAGGACATGTCATACGTGGTATTATGAGGGGTTCAATATTGAAAAAAAAAACTGATAATTTGGTAAAGTTTTAAAATGAGAAACATAATTTCATAAAATAACTTTGTCTTGGAAATTCACCAATCATAATGAATGAAACAGCAAATAAATGTAAATGGGCATCACAGCTATTTTTTGTTGCTTGTTTGTGTCAGCTGAGAGCAAGCAGAAATACCCTCCACGTGACTGGATGTGAACAAAGTCTCTTTCCCTGGTGCGGGGCCTGAACTGGATGCATGTCGACTGAGAAAAGGACTGCAGCCCTTGCAGAATTACGGTCCTTTCGCGTGATGCTGTGGGAATACAGAGCGTTATTGTATCTGTAATTCTGTGCAGGAAATGTATGGCAACACTATGTGGGGTGCCTGAGGCATTTAAAAATGTGTGGATACAGATTTCCATTTTCAAGCCAATCTCCACCAGCAGGCCCAAAGGTCCTGACAATGAAGACAGAAGTTGCGAGTACTGTATTGATGGGAAATTTCAACAAAATGTTGTCATGTTTTTTATTAACTTTGTAATGCTGTCTTAAAAGAATTGTGTGGTATTACTATTGGCTTTTCTTGCTAGTGATCTGCTTTTGAGTGTAACTTTATAGAAGACTAGTTTTTCCAAGATTGTCTTAGCCATTAAAGAGTGGGTCAAAAGTTAACAATCAGGGTATCATCAGGGCTTTTCAATTATGACATTGTAGTAGTGAAATAGTGTAAATATGTTTACATATTTCTTTGCGGAATTTACATACTGAGATAAGAATGGTGGAGATCATACATTCTTCATATTTTGTGCATTAAGGTTGATTAGCAAATCAGGAAAAGGCCACATATTCAATGTCCCAAAACAAAAAAAATAATGTTGATGTATCTTAATAACTGTATCGAGTTAGCTAGCTGGCTAGCTCAGAAGACTCGCTAGCAAACATATGATACAACTTGGCTACCAAGGCTATAAATCGCTGGCTAATGTAACTATCTACGTTACAACCTATCAACTGCCTTTGCAGCCAAAATATGCCTTGTATGTCAGAATGTTAATGATAATGTTAAAATGAATTTTAGCAATAGATTATTGATTATTGAAGCTAACCTTAGTAATGTTGAGTATCTGAATCAGTGGCTTATTCATTTTAACTGAAGGTTACGTTTTTTATTTTGTTATTGAGAGATGTCTGTTTGCTGTATGTAGGACCCCTATTATTTAGTTGATTGAGCTGGCTATTTGAAACGCTTTCCTCTTTGTTTGTTCTGAAATGAACAGAAAAAACACAGACAGTACATTCTGCCTCAGTTGTCAGGATTTTCTCCATGGAAGTTGCTTTACTGGGTCCATGCATTTGAGGTGGGCATTACAGTGGAGATCTGCAGCCAAACACTCTTGAGGAATCATCAGCATACAGTGGCATCAGCTTGGATCAATGAAGTTAATTTATTAGCATCATTTCTCAAAGTTTACTTACAGTACTGGTTGGAGATGATGAAGGGCACGTAAACCTTCCCATCAGAAGATTTCTGCCACTTACATCCACGAGCTGTGCAAGGGTCAGCATTCTGAAGACCAGTACTAACCGCTATATCTCCAAACTTGATAGTCGGCTCATCCACTCCTTGTCCTTGAGAAAATATTTACACAATTTATCATGAGGCAGGCAGTCCAAAAATGTTTAATGTTCATGAAACCCTCTCTGATGATCGTAGCAAACATGAGCACTACACCTAGTAGGTGTGCCCACTAGAAATCAATCAACAGTGGTGTTTTACTTGTTTTCCTTTGTAAAATGGAGAGACAGCTCAGGAATCCATGAATTAATGAAAAATGCAGAATTAGAAAATTATTGAATTTCATACATAAATTACATGATTTATTTATGGATGAATAAGGGTAAAAAAACGACTCTTCTATAAGTACACTTTGGCTATCTGTTTTTATCTGTAAAATGTGGTCATATCCCTAATGGACATAATATATAAGAATGTGCACACTTGCCTGCATTCTTGTTTGCCTTCTCAATTAAAGTTGAGACTGTAAATTCATCTTCTTTCAGGCTGTCATCTGTGAAATAATTTGGAGATTTTTAAAAATCAAATTAAATGGGAAAAACTCTGAATGGATAATTAAATTAAATTAAACTATTTTGAAAATATAAGCCAGAAAGGGTCTTAAATTTTTAAAAACAGATTGTCCATGGACTGAATCCAGGCTTGAATGAATCATTAATATAAGAAACATGATGGCAGTCATATTCCACACCTACATTCAAGGTATAGAGAAATTACTGTGTAATTATTGTTATGATAGTAAAATGTTAATGTGTATCTGTGATGCTATCGCCACAACAAAATAGGACTAAAAAGATGAATCTACCAATGCTTTGGTTTTCCTCCGCTTCAGCTGATGCATCAATTGACATCTGGTAGACAAAGATATATAAAACTGCATGGTTTGCTTTCAAATGCAATGCAGTTATAGAGAGTAGTCAGATTCATTTGACAACAAAAACATTTTGACAATTGTATCAGTATATCACTGACACTTCATGTCTATTGGAATAACTTAAAATGAGCAGATCCCTTTATTTATTTTCATTCTGTCAAACACAATGCGCAACAACACCAACACCAATTGATTCACAAAACCATATGCATCTTCATTGTAGTGTATACATTCTGTAAGCTGTGCAGGCAGTGATTGGAGAAATTCTTTCTTACCTCAGAGGAGCAACAGTGAACACAGAGCACCATGAAGGTGAAGGTGATCCTGATGAAAGGTAACATTTTGAAAAGTTTGTGAGCCCCTGTGATTTGGTCCTCCAGCACAGCTGTAGGGGCCCAACAATTTATAGGGGCAGACTGACCATGTTTTTCCCCCAAAAGAGAAGATGCTCTAGAAATTGCAAAAGTGTGTGGCTAACCTCAACAATTTCAACAGAAAGAGACTAGCTAATAGACTGTTTCCTGATTTGACACAATTTTTTCAAGGTATTGTTTCCATCCCTGGATTAGGGCAAATATTTAATGTGCAATTAAATATTTCATATTTAATGTGTTCTGAAATGTAACAGCAACTGGCAAATGCTGCATTTTCGTTAGGATTTGATGATGATGATGATGATGATTACTGAATTGAGCTATGCATAAACTTAAATTGTTTTGACCTTTAAAAGATAATTACTCAAAGTTTTATCAGACTATGTTTGACCTGCATGTTTAAAATATTTAAAATTAATTTATAATATGGTAATGCTTTTATGAAAACACATAAAAAGAAACTGCATGATCAGTAAATTATCCAGTTTATCTGTTTAGATTATATAGCAGTTTTATATGTTTAAATTATATAGCAGTCTTGACATAATGGTCATGTTAGACTTTGATAGGAATTTAAGCAGATTTGTCATTTCCTAAAAGGAACATCTATATCTTAAGTCATTCATTCATTTAGCTTTTATTAATTTTCACCATTTTTTACAGTGTACTCTACCATGAGAATTAATGTCAATAAATGATTGTGCCAAATCATCACATTCATTTAAATAGCTGTAACTGTAGTTTCCTCATTCCTCAGAGACACTGTTGCTAAGGACTTAAGAAAGTGGCATGTGTTGACTTGTAATATGGTTTTGCACAAACATTTCATAACAAGCAATATCTGAAAGTTGCGCAAGCTGACCAATAACAAAATGAAGAATAACCCGAAAAATAGTGAGACCATATATAATTTAGAAACAACCAATCAGCATGTTATTAAACTGAGTACTCCTAAAAGAGGGAGTTTTTAGTTGATGGGAAAATAAAGGTGAACAGCGTTGTGAAAGTTGAAAATACAGCGTTAGGCCTACCGATAGCTTAAACGTCTATGTTATGAGGAAGATATATTAATTATGATTTCTGTTGTCATTCATGACAAATAAAAACATAACATGGGCTGTATGACAAAACGACCATACAGTCATGCAAAAACTAACAATGAAAACGCATGAGAGAAGGGTGCTACAATATCATTGACAAGGCATGCGTATTTGGGTTCTTTCAAAAGAATTTTTTTGCAATTGTTTAGCACTGGTTGCTCCAGGACTAAGAGGCATAAAGATATAGTAACATATCATATTTCAAGTCTTAATTTAGACATGAATGAAATTCCAACTTTGTGAATTCTTGTCAAATATTTTGGGAATGCATTGCATTACAATCCTTTAGCTGATGCTTTTATCCAAAGTGACTTACAGTTGATTATGCTAACCAAGGGCCAGTCCCCCCTGGGAGCAATGTGGGGTTAGGGGCCTTACTCAAGGGCCCAACAGCAATGGTGTTGTTGCTGTGGCTAGACTGTGGCTTGAACCACTAGGCTGCCCCCTATGCAGAAGGCATTTTGGGAGAGACTAATCTTGGCAAGTAGAAACAATAATCGCAAATATGTCATTGTCAATATTATCCTCAGTAATCCCACACAGAAAAGGGCTTTTTATTTTGTCTGTCACAAAACTCATGTCACAATTTGAAATATGAAGTGTATTACATTGAGCAACCGCTGTGGTACTTATTTCAAAACTATGTGGCCCAATTTCACACTGACGCCAATGTGACAGTTATATGGCTGCAACGGTTACATTGCAAACTGGTTTGAAATAAGTTGTGCCCTGACACAGATATGAAACAAATCTGGATTTTCATTTAAAGGATGCACGAATAGTTCCATATAATATATCCTTTTATCTCTTTGCGACTCTTTGCAAAGTTTTTACAAAAAGTAAATCCCTTGCTATGATAGAGATAATAAAAAACATTCCAGCATGAACATAAAAGTACCTATATCTTTTTAATGAGAACTGACCCCTGTCACTATCAATTGCTCATCATTTTAGGTTTTAGAATTATACATATTGGTACTGACCAAATCTCTAATGTCTCAGCAATGACTAAACCTACATTAAAACGTTCTCTTGAAAAAAAACAATTAAAAAAATACAAAAAATTAAGTAAATAAATAGGTATATACAATACTTGATAGCACAGGTGTAAGCAACACAACAACAGTAGCCATCCTTTATTTTAAAAAGATCATCAGACCCTACATGCCTTCCTGTTCGCTCTGGTCTGCATCATCAGCATGGCTTGTGCCCCCTCCCCTCCATGCTTGCATATAGATATAAGGGTGAGTGAGCATTTGAGTAATCATTACAATAAATTACTGTGCACCATGGCTCTACATTATATTCACCTTTAGGAATAAATTAAGAAACAGTTTAGTTATCTTCCATCATTAGTCATGAACTTGGCAGTCTTGGTTCTGAGGATGAAATCATGTCTGAAAAAGAACTTTGGTATTAAACTGAAGATATTGAACAGATCTTTTATGTGATATGTTTGCCTGGATGTGCCGCTTATCTCATATGCCAGTTGACTCCCTCAGACATGGCATGTTACCAGATCTTTGATGAGGGGGCATATGTTGGCAGGCGTGTGAATGCAGAATGGACCTAGGCCAGATGTGGAGCCTAGATTTAGGGAAAAGGAAGCTCTTTCATTTTACATGCCTTCCATACATATATAGCCTTCCCTCCTACCAATACAGACAGCTAAATACAATGCAAAACTGCAGAGAAAAATGTGCACCAAACCATTCACTATGCATATTTATGCCAGTTATCTCAGTTTGTTCATCATAGCTATGACAAATGTTGTGATTTTTACAAACAAACTTGTTTCTGCAAAAATGTGAACTGCTATTATTCATGACTCTGGCGTTACATATCGAAAGGATGTCTGCATATTTAGTCTGTTTATTGAATTATGGAACACAATGCACCCCATTGTTTCAGTGCTTTAAATTGTATGACTGCACTCCTGTCAGTGTTGGACTTATCAGTTTTGAAAATGGCTGTATATTTCTTTGCCTAACAAAAGGCCGAATTTGGCATGAGCTTGCAAGGACATAAAATACAAGATCTAATCTTAAAATGAGGATTTTCTTCATCACACATGGTACTAACTATATTAGTTCATCTGAGGGGAGCATGCAGAGACTTTGCCTGATTTCTGGCAGAATAACCCATTTATAATAGACACAAATGTAATTATTTAATGCAATGACAAAATATTTTTGCTGTGTAGTTGCACATTTATCTCACAATCTTGGTTTAACCATAGTTATGAATTTTTTAGCTTTTTTATCCTTCAACACACAATTTTATAATTGCATGCAAAGTAACATAATTTATGATATAGTGTGACCCTCATGAATTAATTCAAGTCCATGGTGTAAGCAGAGTGCAGGTGCAGTACACATGCATCACAGCCAGTGCAAGTCTGTTTTGAGTCACTGTACTCCTCAGCAACATGCCCTATTTAGAAAGTGAAAGACACAGGTAAACATAAACACAGCAGTTTATATGTTTTCTGCTACCTATATTTGTTGACAAACACCCCACAGCTCTGGCAGTAGGACCAATTTATGACCAATATATTGAGCAGCCTTTGCTACATCCTCCCTGAGACCCACAAAATGTGCAACAGAAGCCACACATTGCAGCAGGCAGGTCCTCTCCAGGCTGCTTCGTGCCTTATGTCTCTTGAAACAATGGTTGTGGGCAATCTCACAACAAATTGCAACATTCCTAAGTTGCAATGAGGTTCAATCTTAACTGCCAAGTGGCATAAATTATAACAGAACTTCTCCATTTTGACTGTCATATGTGTTTTCTGCATGAATGTGTTCCCCCTGACTCTCTCCAATTTTCACAATTTTTGTGTAGATACTGTATGTGTATGATTAAATCATGCAAAGTATAAGGTACAGGCATTAACATATTTTGTGTTATGCTCCTCTGACCCCATGCAGGAGGGAGTACCTTCAGCTCCGACATAGTTTTTAGTAATTTATAAGCCTCAATTTTATAGCCTTATAATTTATAAGTCTCTTTAGTAATTTATAAGTCTCAAAATTCTGTGAAAGGCAAATATAGTGGTCTTGGTTAATAGCTTTCTTTTTGCCATTTACATGTTATTGCTTGATTTTTTTCATTTCAGAGGGCTAATGTGAATACCAGAGTTTTGTAACTTTGTTTTTGCAGGTATCAGCTCCCTGTAATTGTGATAACACCTACCTGTACAGATGTGTATTGGATGTGCATGCCTGAATGATTTAATTGACAATCATGACAACAGTTGCAATGAAGGCATTAAAATGGATTCTTTAAATTGTATGTTGAGGACACTTTCAAGTAATCACACCTTTAAGTATCTTGAACCACTCCTTGTCCATAGGGATTTAGATTAGTGAGGCTTTATGTATACTGAAAGAAAAGAGCAAAGCATGTCAATTTTGTGCCAACTCACAATTCTCACTCCTTCTTACAGACTCACATTGGACTCTCATGTCAAGGTTTAAGTAAATATAGGGACCAAATAGTTAAATAGTTATGCAAGTCTTTACTTCAAAGAGTATCTGTTTGGCTGTTTGAAAGAAAGTTTGAATCTTAAACAATCTGATGCGGGCTTATATTGTGTAAAGGAGCCCAATCTAGCTAAATTATCATGGCCACCACCATGTATGCTGAAAACTCAGCACAAGGGTCAGTGTAAAGTTAAGTCCATGCATTTCCCATCTTTGGAGGATATAGCCATCTTTTAACATCAATTTCAACACAGCTTTTTTGTAACTTAAAGTTTAATTCCCTTTTACAAACATTTGATAACATTCAGAAATGTGAAACATAGCACTACTAGTCCATCTTACTTTTGAGAAAAAATTAAAAAGTAAAGGAAAGGGACAGTGACAAGATTTTATTTAAAAGACTGTCACAAAGACCCAAAGAGTAAGTGGGGTTCAACAGCGAGGCTTGTCGGTCTCTGTGGTTGTTTTAGAATGGAAGAGCCTTTTGAGGAAGAAGAGCTGCAAGTAGCCAGCTGCAATTATGACAATGCTCTGAGCAGCAGACCACCAGGTCACATAGCTGGAGTTGGACAGAAGCAGGTAATAGTCTGCACCTTTCCTCATGCGTGCAAAGCTGTAATGTCGCCACATGTGGAATGTATTACCCTGTAGCCTGTTGGCGCTGTCCTAAAGAGAAATAATGATTTTTTTGTTAGTTAACTGCATAATTATTTCAGAATTATCCAATCAGATAGTTTTGAGAAGGGATTACTAGAGATGACTGACCAACAGAGATGTTGTGTTCTCAGTAATATCAACACAGAGTTTAACATTTTTTTCCATGGTGGAAATTCTCTCACATACTCCCATCACTCAACATGCAAAGTGTGTACCTGATGTCTCTTGGAAATTACTGATGTCCTAAAATATAAAATTCTATTAATTACAGGTGCACTCAGGTCCTCATAAAGTGAGTCCAGTGTTTCAGTGTGCTGTCCAGATGGTCCACGTATGTGACAGGCATGTTAAGTATTTCAAATTCACACTAAATACCAATTCTATCATATTGTCAGAGCAACAAAATGACACTCAGAAGTGTTGGTTGTTTAATTTATGAACTCTTTATGTATCACAACATTGAGAGGCAACGGCTCATTGTTCATTAGCTATTGTGAAGCTGTTTTTTTGCCCCCAATCAATCTCACATTGTTTACAGAGTGTTATATTAGCAAAATACAGCTAACTGAAAAATTTGAAGTGCCACTGAATTTTTGCATTAGGCATTGGAAATGGGTACAATGCCAAAAAATGTTTGTGTCATTCATGTTCACAGCAATTTCTGAAAGGCCATACAGAGACCAGAAGGGGCCAGGATGAAAGAATTGTAAGCAGACCTGGAAAACCTATGATGGAATTTGCAGTGTTTAGCATGGTGATCCATATAAACACAAAAAGAACGCACCCTTGTGTGGTTCAGACAAATGGCAGTCGTGAGAGATACAAAATCCAAACAAATTTAGCTATTTGATAGGTAGGAAAAGTAGCAGACAGGGTTTTAATCTCTGCAATGACTACTAGAGGTACTAGTATGTTAAATTACATTCAGATGGCTTGGGAAGATTTATTGAGAATGGTTATCTATGTGGTTTTTGTGCTTGGAGTCCTAAGGGGGGAAGGAGTAGAACTGTTCAGAGGAGAAGAGAGGCCCCTTGTGGAGATGGGAATAGCAAGAAAGGAAGGTGGAAATGGGGGAGGGTTGGGATGCCAGAGATGCAGAGCACGATCGGAGATGAGGTAAATGGCACTTTTATACTTGTGAGGAGACTGGGAATGTGTTGAAGGAATTGTCTAAAAATTTTTCTCCTGAACTTTGTTTTACCAGACTCATTATTTTACCATTATTTATGATTTCACTGGTATGCATAGGGCCTGTGAGGCTAGAGGTACCTTCTTGTTTCTTAAACTTTTACTCCTGTGTCTTCTGTTTATAATAGACCATTCACTGCTCAATTTGTGATTGTGAACAAGAGGGTAACTGACTTTTAACATGAGTTATTACATTAAACCATTGCATACCTCAATTGTGGATAAGGTGTCATTCAGATGCTTACTGGCCTCCTCTTTTCTCTTCTTCTCTTCCTCCTTCTGTTTCTGGGTCCCCTCTGTGCCACTGTAGTACACACCGAAGTTGAGGAAGACCTGCATGCTGCCAAAACGGTTGTGGAAGTTGTTCAGGCACATCTGGTAAAAACCTGAATCAATGAAATAGAGAAGTATGACTATATACCTCAATTTACATTATTTTGATAGCTTCTCATATTTGGAAGGCCATGCTAGGACAAGCCCTCACCAGTGTCTCTAATAATAAGTGATGCATTTAAAAAGTATTTTCCTCATTTGTTGATTAGCTAATCTGTGACTTTACATCTTTTATCTCAAGACCAAAAGGAATGTTGTACCTTCAAGTATTGAAAAGGGAAAACATGTTATAGTATTTGCATGTACCTGATATTAACCTTTTCAGGTTTCTCTCAAAATTGACAGAATTGATCCTAATCATTGATATATAGTATAATTTTGGTGATAAGAACTAGGGCCTATGTCAGTTTATCCAAAATACAGAAAATATCTATGACTTAAGAGAAATGTGTATTTCTCCATGTGTGATAAATGCTTTTAGAGAAGGCAGCAAAGTGAAACATGTTATCCATATTGTGATGAATTGAAGGGGCTGATGTCACAGAGAGAAGCTATGTGAGGGCACCATAGCTCCACCAGATGGTGCCAAAGAAACTAGCTGAAAGTTCCCAAATGCTAAATTGAAGCCCTTAACCAAATCCCTCACAGCCCCATTTAAGTTGTGCTCCTCAACACCCCTGTGAGAAGAACTTATGGAGATGCATGTGGAAGTCGCTGGTCAAGGTTTTGAAGGCAGTCTTTTAATAAGGTATCAGTAAATTCCCAGGAACTGAGCCATATTGTCATGATTATCTTGTATTTTGTTTCATTTATTAATGAACATATAAGGAACAGTATGTCATAACTTTGTCCCAACACAATAAGATTGCTTGTTCTTCTTTAGAGATAAACCAAAACTGAATATATTTGTATTTACATCATGACCTACCAATCCAGGGAAATAAAAAATACTTTTGGAATCTCAATCAAGGTTTCAATTTTATCTTTTTTATCAATCTTAGTGTGGAAGGGATGCCTTGTGTTTTCCAGTTGTTGAAGTTTAGATATAAGATTAAGTCCTGAATAAAATTTTATGTTTTAATGGGTAACAAAATCGCTACCTGCATTTTGGAGATAATTTTCAGGGAGTTGGTCCCAGTTTAGTTCTGAACTTCATTTTTTTAAAATGTAAATTTGAGTTTTTAAACATTACACCTGGGCCAGGTTGACCAGTCCTGTCAGGTTTGATTGGTGTGCACCTGGAATTGTTACTGAGCTTTTGGTTTTGAGTTGAGCCAGATAATTTCTGCAAAGTATTTCAGTGGTCATGTACCCTTACACACAAACAACAACACAAATTTATATATTCCAGGTCAGGGTTTAGTTCTTCCTCCATATATTTCCGTTGATATAATGAGCAGTTACAGGCTGTTGGCTGTGGGCTTCATGGCCTCAGCTTTACCTGTCTCCTCGGTCAGGAAGTTGATTTGACCAGTAGCATCATCATTTGAGGCCACCAGGAATCCATTTGGTGAGTTGACAGAGACTGATAGATGCCTGTCATTAGCAACACCCGTTACCCACTGGACCTATCAGAACATAGCAGTGAGGAACCATGCAGTTTCTCAGACAACTTCTTTATTTACAGTTCATTTCCTACCGAAGCTTAAATAATTTTGTGGTTTGTAATCAAATCAATGTAGTCAATGGAAATAGCAGGATACTGTTGATTACCAGTACTCAATATGAATAATCACATTAAGCCAAATTCAGACTTGGGCTTCATTACATTTTCCTTCATTCTGCCAACTGCAACTGCTATGGTACTGTAGCTGATGTTCAGCACATTTTACAGCAATCAAGTTCTCTATTTGAAGAGTATCTTCAATGGAATTTAAAGTTTGTGAGATTTGTTTGCCATTATTTAAATGATTCTTGCAACAACTTATTTTTCAACTGATCCAAAATCATTTGTGCAACAATTGCATTTCAATGAAATTCCATCAATTTTTCCACAATGAGGGGATAGTTGTTGATTAATTTCTCTTTAAGAGATGGAGAAGGCCTAAAACTGACAAATGAATCCTCCATAAATAATTATCATTACCCCGGGCTACTTATAATGTCCAGTTTTGTTGATTTAGTGTATAAAAAAATGTACTTTTTTGTTATACTTAGCTCCGTCATTTTTATGCAGATTAAGAACAGGCCTTTCAGATTCATTCTTTCATTTTTAATCTCAGGTAAATTTCTTCAGATTTGTACACCTACAGGCTATCTCAAAAAAAAAAAACAAATCCTTTGAAATTGATTAGCAGAATGCTATTGATTAATACTATTGTACTAATTGTCAAATTCTCAATATCGTGTATGTGTCAGAGGATTTTCTATATATAGTGGACATTACCATGGACAGCAACAATATGTTTCCTTAGTGATAGTCTGATTCAGAAGGTCAAGTATCTGTGACGGTTATGTTTATTATTTTATATGGTAGTATTCATGTATTTTTGAAGATCTAATCACTTCTGGTAACAGATCAAATTTATCCTTAAAGCAAATAATTTACATAACTCTAATGCAGGGTTTCATAAATTGGGGGTGACACATGCTTATGTGGCATTGCCCTTAAATGACCAGAATTACATATCCTTGAAACTTGAAAACCATTGGTTTTACAAGTGAAATCAACAGCTGGTCACTGGTTCAGCAGCATGTTCTGTTACTGATAACCAGGTGTCCCACAAAATTTTTCTATTTGGTTTGAGAAATATTTTGTAAACTGGCGATAATGGAATTTTCACAAATCAAATGTTATTTAATGTTATGAATTTATCACCTTCAAATACCATTATTTTGCTCATTTTAATTTTGATTTTTAATTTTAATGAACAAAGGTTTTCAAAAACATTCATGAGAAACAAAATGGGGTGACTTACCATATAGGTTAGGTAGAAGTGCTCACCCTGGTGTGCAAAGTGCCAGAAGCACTCCAGTCCAGATGCAGGCAGAACAATGGCAAAATCATACTGATCTGAGCCCCAGAGTAGCTCCTGATCCCCATGAGCAGTGTTGGAGTCAAGTGTCTGTCCCAAAGCCCCTTTTCCCAAAAAGAGCACAACTACAATATAGCATAGCATGCCCAACATTTTCTGTGCTCTTATGCATAAACGCTTGCACTCTGAGGGAAGCAGCTGCTACAATGTCATAGTGCTGATTGAGTTAAGACCTTAGAAATGATTAACTCCTGTCTGTAGGTCGTGTGAATTCTCAATTTGCTTTTATTGTGGGAAAAAAACATATCATCCCATGAGTGGTATGAAATCCTGACAGCAAGCAGAAATCAGCGTTAGCATGCAAGAGGAAGACTTTTGGTAAGCAGGCAAGCCATCCTGTGAGTATGACTTTAACAGGAATTGTTATATACAGTAGTAACTGCTGTTAATGTCAGTTCTTAAAACAACTTATAATGTGCCCAGCCACTGAGAGAACTTACAGTTTAAATAAACCTTATTTATTTGGGTTCTTTGTATAAAATGATTGGAAAGTAGTAAAATTGTTGTACTGATTGTGCTATGTGGTTAAATGTTACAAACAACAAAACATAGACTGTCTACATCTCTTACTAAAGCAATGTAATGTTATAATCAGTAAAATTAAGAAAATGCCACAATTAAGTACAGTATGAATACTTTTTATTATTTTATGCTGTCATATGTACAGTACATTTACAAGACTTGCTGTGATTTGTCATTTTAAATTTCATTGGTCTGACAGAGAAAAATTTTGCCTGCATATTCTCATTCTCTCACACTCTCTCTCTGTTTAAAGAACATATTTACAAAGGAGAAACTTCTAGGAAATCTAAAAAAAAAAACATGCTCATACAGTAATCAAGTCAGGAGCGAGTCCATTTAATCAAGAGGTTTTACTCAAAAGACAGAAACAGAAGATAAACCTACATCAACTGAGTTTCCAAATGTTGTACCTAAAATTCTCAATTCATTCTTACAACAACATATTGTTCTTTATTTATGTGTACAAACATTTTTATTATAAAAATGGATAGGAAGAAGTCAAATTTAAAATAAATCTGGTATGCAAGCACTGGTTTTAGAAAACTATGAGAACAGTAAAAGAGGGTTGGTTCATCAAATGAGACTATTATTTATATTGCAAAATATTCCTTCAAAGTAGAAAATTAGTATGTTTCAGTCTGACACATATACAGTCATTGAGACCACTTTGACAAGCAAATATGATATGAGATTTGTGCATCTCTAGTCCTGCCAGGAGCACACACTCACAATAAAACAATACTTAATTATAAAACCATAATTAATGCCATATCCTGTTGCCCTGCTGTGCTAGGCACTGTCTGAATTCATGAAAAGAGCACAGGCACTGCAGTGGGCACCTGTGCCTGTGGCCAACAGCAGTCTCTAATCATGCGTCCTTTCCATTGTTATCTCAGTTTGGAGATGCAGAATGAAGAATCATTGGAGCACAATGTTGTTTTGATGTTTCCGGTGATTTGTTCGCCATGTATTTATTCTTCTATTTAAATTTGACTTTTTCCTTTTTTTGCTGTCACATACCACAGTAAGTCCCACACTCAAAAAACCAAAACAACAGGATACCAATCTAAAAGGATATTTTTCAGCAACAATGTTATGAGCAAAACATCTTTTTCCAAAGAAGCAAGAGTCATTGTTATTTGTGGATAACATATTATTGACATTTTAAAGACTGTGAGTATGTATGTACATGCACATACATATATAAAGTGGAAATGAATGCACACATTACTTTCCTCCTGAAACAAACATTTGAAATGTTTACATGAGATAAAAAACATGAATGGATATAGAGATCTACCAATCTATCCAAAGTCTAAAGCATTTTCTGTTGTGTTCTCAAGAATATATATGGATCCCTTATCTATTTTGGGAGAACATAGTTCCTATAGGATTCCCACAGGTAAGCTTTCTATGCACCATTTCACCAAAAATAAATATTTTCCTATATTATGTATACAAAGTGCAAGGAGGCACTTTAACACCATGCTTTAAAATAATGGTGCAAAAATAGAAATTAATTTACAATCTACAGAAATAATTTTCTACAGAGTAATGATCCAACACTCAATCCCCTTCAGTGACAACCAGGTGAGTATCAAATAATAACATCAAGAATACTACCTGATGGGCAGAAGGCCTTACTGAGTTTACACTCAATTATCCTTTGCTCTGTTAGTTGAGGATGCAATGAGTTAATTTTATTGTTGATCACTATGTACTTATATAACCTTGTGCTTTATATGGACTATGAAGCGCAATTAGACCTACAGATACAGTAGTATTAAAATCATATCACAGCCTTCTTTTGATTGTAAAACATCACACAAGGGGATTGTGTGCTGTAGTTTGAATGCTTGCTCCTTATTAAATTTTAGTTTTTATATTCTAGTCATAAGAACTGTGTCATCGCAATCAGCATTGTCATAATCATCACACTGGCTGCATATTTTACAGTTTATATCTTCAAGGCAAGGTATTCATTGAGTACATTAACAAAAAATAAAATAGGCAGAACACCCACACCATCTAGATCTGCACATGGTAATGTACTGTCTCACACAGTCACAAACACACACACACACACACACACACACACACACACACACACACACACACACACACACACACACACACACACACACACACACACACACACACACACACACACACACACACACACATGCAAGTGGTCCAGCTATTTGTCAGCCATTTGGTTTCATGAGATGAAATGTACTGTACCTGCTGTATCTGATAGGGAGCATGTCTCTTACCTCAATGTCAGTCTGCAGGTCAAAACTATGTCCCCTGTCTTCCAGATAATCTTGTCTGCAGCTTTTACGTCGGCAGACGTCTAAAAATACTCTGTAGCATTTGGAAGCAAAACCCTGCCCCTTTCTGGAGCTCTAAGAAAAGTCGTAAGCCTCTGTGGTAAGAGGCTCTGATCATATGTGCCGACACCTGGGGTTAATCTTCCTAGGTTAGATAAAACTGCCCAGGATGACTTCTACTCAACCTGCAGTGCCTTCTCACTACCACCTACAGTGCTAAAGAGTGTATCTGTTATTTGATGGAAAACTGAGAGGTTGGCCTTGACACCAAAGGACTTAATAGATATGTAAATACAGCATGCCTTTCAGTACAGACAGCTGCATTCATACTTAGACTTAGAATCTGTTATTTACGGTGGGACCTTCATTAAAAGGTGTAAAATATTAGCAAAAATACAAAAAAGATCGATATTCAGTCATATAAAAAGTCATGTTCCTATTCATTGAAACTCAGTCTCACAGATCTTGGCTGCAAGACAGTTCATTTTATGATATTATTAGACAGATTGAAAACCTCTGAAACTTCAGTGAATTTGTGGCTACTGATTCAATTAAAAGGACAATGATAGAAAATATCACCAGAGTGTCCTTCAACAAAACGGCTTGGTGTTTTATTCAATCTTGATTTGTAAAGTCACTCACTCAGACAAAACTAATGTGAAAAACTAGCGAACCCACCAACTACTTTCACCCCAAACATATATCCTGAAATAACAGGAAATGAGATGATTATCAATGAGATAATCATGTGATGATACTCAATAGTATCACTGGTATCACAGAAAAAAATAGGATGGCTGTACCTAAAGTGATAGAGTTCAAACTCACTTTTATCAAAATCAGAATTGTTCATAATATGCTGTTGTCAAGTAGTAAAGATTCAAAGGTTTTCTGGAGTCAATTTAAGCTTCAGTCACAGACACACTCAGTTATCTTAGTTCTCTCAATGGATCCCAAACTTGAGAGCAATTTCTTCTTAAGCAACAATAAAAACTGCTATTCCAATTAATTCCAGATGCCTTGTCTGCTTCCAGGGCTCTCTGAGAGAACCTGAAGCCTTGAACCACTACCTATATCTGGGCAACGAAGCCACTCATAGAGAGACATAGTCAGTCTGACAGCCAACAAACCAGGTTAAGAGGTCTAGTAAAGGGTTCTTCCTGAGCATTGTAACATGTGGTACACACACTATACCGGGTGGGCCCAGCAGGGTTGCCAAAGTCCAGATCCCACCCTCCCATCACATTAGGTAGCCTACTGCCTGACAGCCTGCGTCAAACCTGCCACCATAATGAAATGAATTAAATGTTTCTTTCAGTGTGATTCACATCCATCGATTTACCAAAATACTGAGTTTCAACCAGAAGTGGACACATCCATATTACATATCATTAGTGCTACCATTTTCTCATTTCTGTGTCTCCACCCTCAGAGCCTTAACTTTGAACAAATAATCATTGTAATACATTTTCACATTTTAGTGCTCACACAGTTAAAAGAAGAGTTTTTTTATGCATTTTAGTTGGGTTAAAGATCAGATTAGACCAGTCAGTCCAAGTTGGTTAATTAGAATGTATTCAAGGAAATACAAATATGTAAGAAACAAATATTGCATTTTATCCAATCTGCATTGTTTGCTTTTATGTTCTTTGTTTTTCATCTGGTAGGAAAGCTTGTGGAACTCAGGATAAGGCGGAGCAGAGGTCTGTGTGCTGTGTTATTCACGTTTCCATGGTTCTTCCTCAACAAGAGAGAACTCCGCAGTGGAGCCATTTGTGGCCATGGTTACCTGAAAGCAATTATCAGGAACATCTAACTGAAGGACCAAGGCACTGTCAAATGCATTATTTTTTTCTACCGTTTGGAGCAGAGAAACCGTTTTGCAATGCACAGAGGCGCCTGAACTTCTCATTTCACATAAAGGTAGACTTTGTTGTAGTCTCAGATGGGTATGCTCTCCTTAATTATTGCTATTTCTTGATGTCTATTCCTTTTTTCCATGCATTATTAGGCATTATGTCATAATTCTGTACCATTTTGGGCTTGTATAATATAGATTCTCTGCTCCAATACAAACAGGTGAAATTATAAGAAGGTTTTAGGGAGACCTGAGCTACTGCTAGAATGTAGGGATTTCACTATCGCACAGCAATTTTAAGAACGATCACCGGCAGATTCTGAACAACAAGTAAATCACCCACTACTTTAGGCATGAACAGGAGCACACATACAGACACACACACAGGTAAAATTTCCATAAACATTACAGTTCATAGAAATTGTATTAAAATAGCTCATTTTAGCTGTTACAAAATACTTAAATGCCTCTACATTAATGAACCTTGTTAGATGAAGGAAGTAATAAATGTAAACAATTATATACACATTGAGCCAAAACATAAAATAGAATAAAAAGAAATAGCAGCCTTTATGTTCTCCAAAATCAAAAGTGTCAAAAACATATTACAAAACATAAAAAAATCTATGAACTTATAAATGTAATTTATTATCTGCCACTAAACAAAGTCAATGCTCCTTAAAGTTTTTGCTATGGTCTGTTATTAAACCCCCTATGCAAGGCAGGAATGAGCTGCAATGGTACAACAGCTACATTTGCAAGTCTTTAACTAGCCACAGCAGCCAAAGCCATCTTGGCATGGCCAGCTTTTCACTTTACTGAGTCTTTTCTATCAATCATGCATCAGCTGTGTTTGAGGTTGGCGCTAATTATTATTGCTACATGAATAAAATCTGGTGGGAGCTGCTGGGTTGTTCAATGTCCAAAGACAAAGTTCCAGCATGTTGATGTGCCCCATGGTCTAGTGTTGAATCCTGACCAAGCCATAGCCTAACCACTGAAACTGTTAGCCCAGTAGGGTGGTGCACACATGGCTGTAGTGTAACAATGAATCAGTCTACAGGATCATTAACTTCTTCATCTTGCATCAGCGGCCCCACAGTTTAATTGGGTGCTTACAGTCTGGCTGCACCAGATGCACATGGAGTATACTCAATAACCATGCAGCTCGGTTAACAGACTGCAGGAGTGAAAACAGGCTACAGCTTACAGAGCATGCTTTGCGAGACAATGAGTCCATGTTGCAGAAACTTGTGAATTCCACAGATAAGGTGCCCCATGGTCATTTCTGATGTCCACAGTAAAATGCATTATAAACAGATGATCAGAATAAGTATATCTAAAGTCAGAAAGCCATAAACAATCCCTTTTGGAGTAATCAGAAAGGACTACTTTCAGCCAAAAATGTAGAGTAACTCCTTTTGTCTTTACAAAAGATATGATGTCAGACATTGAAAGTAAATAATTGTGTAAATGTATACAAACCTGAATCTACAGCAATCTATAAAGCAGAGTATCAGAGACTGATAACCCTCCAGCTGAAATAAGATATTTATTCTTTAGAGATGGAGGCAATTATCCCATAGTCTCCCATGTGACAAGTATGGATAAAATGCATTGTAACAGCTATTCAGAGAGAGGAAAAGTTTTGCCCACTTGTCCTCTTTGATGATAGGATGTAGATATCATAGAATGTATCTCAATTAAGTATTTAAGTGTGTTTTGTTTTAAAGGAGAAACTGAATACATTCTTGCATTAAACTTGGATATAAATATTAGGAGCTATATGCTGGGCGATGCAGACCACTGCATCCCTATACCTTGGCTAAAGGTCCACAGCAGCGATATAAAGCTCTTCAGGCATTTTATCTCTGTATACTCACATTGACAATTCTGAAACTGCGGAGATGGGTGTATAATATTGGGATGGCACAAAAACTGCTATTCCATGTGAGTGAATCAAAAATAAATATGTTCATATTCATTTTGGAGTAAAAAAGACATTTCTCCAAATGTGTCTGTTATTTACATCAACATTAAAAATGTTTAAACATGCAAAAAGAGGAGAAAAGAAAGGTGGAGCAGGCATGCAGGACAGACGTTGCTAAATACAAGTCTCTATATCCAGAAGACTGAGATGTACCTTGCAGTCATCTATCAGGACTGAGTTGTGAGCAGCATAAACACACTGGTTGGTGTTGTTTTCATGATGGTTCCTGAGATCATCATAGAAGGACTGTGTCTTGGTCATCTCAATGTCATCGATCCTTGACTGATGGCCATCAAGGTTGTCCAGCTCCTCTTTTGAAAGATGGTACACAATGCCCGCACCAAAGGAGTCACCCACTACATTGACAGAGGTTCGGAAGCGATCCCTGTTTGGAGAGTGGGGTTGGAAGGCAAAAACACATTCAAGTGTGATTAGTTATCTCAAAAGACCACTTAATTTAACATTATTTCACAATGGATTGATGTACTGATACATCAAAATCTTCAAATTAAAGTATAAAGTAAAAAAATAATGAAACAAATCTGAATGCAAATATTTAAGTGAAAAACCCATTTAGGGTTCTGGGCACTCTTTTGATTCATGAGTCATGGAAATGTGTGTGTGTGTGTGTGTGTGTGTGTGTGTGTGTGTGTGTGTGTGTGTGTGTGTGTGTGTGTGTGTGTGTGTGTGTGTGTGTGTGTGTGTGTGGAATGAGTGTACTCACAGGAGCCAGTCCACAGCCACCAGCAGGCTAATGTCCTGAGTGGGCAGTCCCACTGCAGTCAGGATCAGAAGCATGGTCACAAGTCCAGCACTGGGAATACTGGCAGCCCCTACACTGGCCAACGTAGCTGTTAAACTGGGAAGAGGGACAAGCAGCATATGTCTAACAGTGAGTAAAGAGACTTACAAGGCTGAAAATAGAAAATCTAAAATAACCATACTCAATATCCAGCAACATTTCTAACAAAAAATGGATTGACATGTTATACAATAAATCATACTTTTTATATGCCATCATGTAAAGGTCAATGAGAGCACCATATACTTGCATTTTATCTCCATTTTCAAAGCAACTTGCAATAAGACTCACCTGACTGTAACAATTTGACCACCGTCTAAGTAGATTCCATTCATTTGTGCAATGAAGATGGCTGCCACGGCCTCATAGAGTGCTGTACCATCCATGTTGATAGTGGCGCCAACAGGGAGCACAAAACGTGTTACCCTTTTATCAATACCTAGGTTTTCCTCTAGGCATCGAAACGTGACAGGCAGTGTGCCAGCACTGGGAGAAAGGAAGAAATGAATTGTAAAATTGATAAAATATGCATAAATTAAGGCAGACATGGGTGCAACTGTCAAAACTATGCATGTTCACTTAAGGGTTCTTTTGAGTACCACTGTTGCAGTCTAAACATTTTTTTCATATTCACAGATCCCTGTAAATGTACCTACAATATATGAAAGAAACACATTATCAAAATATACGTTTCTTACTAAATTGTGTTAAATCTTTAGGAGTTTTATGGGTGTTGAAAGGGTTTTACAGTAATTATTTGCCCAAGGCCTGATAGATAGTAAATGTAATGCTAAAACGTAAACTTGCCAGCTTGTAATTGAAGTAGATTCAGTGAAAGGTGCTGCTCTAATTATTTTCATTTAGAAATGATAGAAAATCACATTCATACATCATTTCAATCGTAAATACATCTCCCTTTTAACAGCTCACAGATGTACATAAATGACCAGCTTCCAATTTACTGTGATGCTCCAAAGCAGAGAAGTATGTATGGAGTAATGTGCACATGAATCAGGAGAATTACTTAAACCTGTCATGCCAGTTGGGAGTTGTTAGGGAAAGAATCTATACTGTATTCTGAATAAAGACAAAAATATCCAACTGTAATGGATTCAATTAAATGTCAAGGACTGCCTTTTTTCAGAGAAATGCATCAGGAGACATTGCATCAGTGTGGGGACATAACTGTCAAAGGACACAATAGACATATGATTTATTCATACATACAATGAATTGCCATTGTTTTTTCCCATTATGCTGCTCCATCCAAAAATTCATTGATTTTGGAATACCATCAACACATTTTAATTACCCAAGGGGAGATGTACTAAATATTACATAAAATTCAAAGGGATACCTTACATATGAGGATAAAGGGATGCTTTTGCTACCACAACAGATGTACCATTGGGGGAAAGTAATTTACCATTCTCCCAATGGTAATTTAAGAAATATAAGGAGAATTCAACTACACTACACTGGCACTTCACAAAACCACAAAACATTCCACGATTGAATTTTGTGTTGAAATACAATGCTCCTGGTCTACACCTTCTTGTTATATATCGCCACCCTAACCGTATGATACCAGCTCATCATTTAAACACTTTCCACTGGACAAAACATTGTTTTAATGCCAAACTACGACATATACACAGGTATATTATATAAATATATTATTTAAAGCTTTGTTATAATGCCATTGACAAAAAACAAGAAAATATATTGAAGAATGGTTACTTTCCAATGCACACACTTAAAATCAACAGAAAATAAATCAATATTTTTGCCTCTAAGGATTCTTTATATGGCCAATGAGATCTTGCCTATGTCACTATTTGGCAATGGACCCACAATTATGATGTTAATTAGATGCCATCTGGGGTGCTTTAGATCATAAAAATCTTGTTAATGCACTTCAACCCACATTCTTTAATGCATTCTTTAGTAAGTATAATGACAAACAAACACATGAAAACATTTTGTCTATCCTGCTTTTATCACACGTTATAATTGTTTTTGTTGAATTAAACAGTTGCATATTTGTTTCTTAATCTGCTAATTTAATCCTGAAATTAAAACGAACATTCACATCTTTCTCACATTAGGAGGTGTTAAATGTGCTAATTAAAATATATTTTAAGTGCCAAGGGACTTTGTTTTAATAGACTATTCAGTCTACTGGTGACATGTAATGAAAGTGTGCAATTGGCTGTTGTGGGTTATTCATCTTTCATTAAGACATATTATAGTCCTACTGTCTCTTATAATAATGTAATTTTATTTTCTTACTTTGTGCAGAATTATTGACATTACCCAAAGTTTATTCTGCTCCCTGATTTAGTAACTGGTGGTGTAATTCAGGAGCACTATATAAATGTAAACATTGGAGGAGTACAGAATATATAAACGTTGTAATTAGAGTCCAACCTATTCCAGATGGTAACAGCAATTTTGAGTCCTTTTCAACAAATATTTTGAATAAAAATTCAACATTTTCAAGTCACTTAAAATTCAACATATGTGATAAAATATAACTTAAAATACACAGTGAGCAGGCAAATAAATAAAAGTTCTGATGAAGCCGCTTTGATGATGTTTGACAAACAGCAGTGGTGATCATATTTTACATTTAAAACACAGGTTCATCAAACAATTGTTGAACAAAATATTTCATGCATGTTTAAGTATACATTATTAATTATGTTTCCTGGAGCAATTCCATGTGTAGGGCTGGGCTAGGTGTACACTGCTGCTTTCTCTAAAAGTTAAGGAAACAACTATGAAACATGACAGGTTGGTGGTTGGGTAGCTACAGCTAAGCTTTTGGACCTTATGCTGAGCAATAGCAATTGCTAGTCATACCCAACATTTAAATATTTGAGAAATTTGGATGTATAAATGTAGATGGCTGTGATAGTGATACACTGGATGAACTCTAATCATTAAATCCTCCTCTGATTACCCACTACAGAACAAGAAACTGTGATGGAAGCACAAAGAGACCTGGGGTATGAGCAGTAGAGAGGTCAATCACTTTGGAAAGAACAGAAATATACAGGAGCATTTTGTATATGAGAAATTATGCCAGAAGAGAAGAACACTCTGTACCTGGATGCAGTACCCAAAGCAGTAATCCATGCCTGGAACATGCCCATAAAGAAGGTGTATGGATTTTTTCTGACAATTACAAAGTAGATGAGAGGCAGAAAAATTCCACCATGGATGATGAGGCCCACAATGACTGTCACCATGTACATCCCCAGCTGCCGTGCTACCACCTCCAGGTCTTTGATTGATATGATCTTCCCGCAGATCAGGCAGGCGATGCCCAGCGGTGAGTACCTGAGAGAGGGCAAACACAGGACAGCAGGATGCATATTAGTTTTAACATGTTTAAACATTTAATTTTAGGTGTTTAAGCTTTAGTGTTGTGAAATGACATGACAAAGAGCACTCCCATACTAGTAATTTGTCTGTTTGTGCTTCTACTTTGTAGGACATCTTCACATTTTCCACACTCCAGGTTTACATCATCAGTAAATAGGAGTCAACACAAATCACTCAGACAAGCATTATCTTCATTTCCAAATTGTGGCAAGTTATCGAGGGAGAGGTGCATCACAGACAGATATCTACAGGAGAAAAACAATTTACAAAGGCTGTGTACTATTACTGTGAAAAACAGAACAGTAACTCAACACATGCACACATTGAAATGTGGAAAAATGAAACAATTTAAACTGAGTCAAGAAGTCCTCTGCAGTTATTTGTTACACCATATCAATGTGCATAATTATATTTTGCAAGGAGTCTTTAAACCCAACCTAATTGCACTAGTATTAAAAGTAAGAAATTAATGTTGCTTTCCATTGGTTGTGCATGTAAGTGTCCACTGTTGAGAGGACTGTGATTTTGCTGATTTTTTTGTGATTTGCTGTAATTGTAATTTTTTTTTTTTAATGAATCTGACTCTGATTCAGGTATTTTTACCACAATCCAAATTAGATTTTTAAAAATGCTTTACCAAATTCCTGAAAGCAATGAAATGTTTGCAGGTCCTGCAGTCATGTATGTGTGATAGTGAAACAAAAGACTTTCAAGTAATGTTACAAAAAATGGAAAATGTGAACAGGCAAAATTGTAATTTATATTAAAGATGTATCTGCTTGTCTGGGTAGAATAGTTCCATCACAGGACACAGATAATATTAAGTGACCTTGCTTGGTTATACCTACTTGTTAATTTGAAAATGTTGGCATTTTAATTTCTTCCTTTTATAATAATTTGCTCCTGTCTCTTTCTGCTTTCTTAATGTGGCATTATTTGCATGGGGGTCTAAGGGCATGACTGTTAAAAGGCTTGTTAGAAATCACTGACCACATGATCATGGTGACCAGCCTCATGACAATCTCATTCAGTATGTTGAAGAAATCCAGCATCAGCTTTGCCTTCTCACCCATCTTCCCCATGCATATCCCAAATGCAATGAAGAAGCCAATCAGGCCTGAAAGTCAAATGTCACAAATATCACTCTTATTATTCTTATTGCTTACATATATTGCATATTGCCTAGCAGCCTTCAATGTGAGCTTTTCAGAAAAAAATATTTAATAGACAATAGAAAAAGGTAACTATAAATTGTTTGAATATGATGAACATAAACTATGCAAAGTAGAAATAATAATGTCATATCTTTCTATTATTAGAGAAACTGCTCCATCAGAAACACAGAGACTATGGCCAGGATTCAATCAACATTTGCCCTTAACTTCTATATACAATCAAACAAGAGTGGTACTCTTTTTCTCTATGAGAACAGTTTGGTGGGTTGATTTTCATGAAGATAAAAAGGAACACTTTCATTTATTTGTGTACCAAAGATAAATGTTGGTTAAATCCTGACTTATTTTCCTTCTTTTAAAAATGTTAATTCAATTGAATGTATTTATGTACAATATGTTCAATAAACATACCTAATACATTCATTCCACCCTTGAACTGAAGGGACTTTTTGACGACGAAGACTGGCTCTGGTGGGGGTCTGGTGGCACCAAGCAGATAGTCATCCATGGTATTGTTTACTTCCTCCGTGTAATCTGGAATCACCTCCACTTTCTTTGTGACTGTTTGAATCTATGAAAACACAAAAAACTGTGTGTTTTCTTATTGCATCATTCATTTTCCTGGCCAGGAATTCAGGTACAACATCTCAATAAAAATTGAAACTCATAATGCAGTTCATGTATACAATCTGACCTGCTGGAAGCAAGCCTGCACCAGATTCTCCGGGAAGAGATTCCTGATGAGGTCCAAGAAGGCATCCAAACTGGAGACCTCGTCATTCTTGTTTCCTTCCCCAAGTCGAGCCTTCAGTTTTGGGTTGCCTGGGTGGATGGCCAGGACCAAGACCACACCAAGTATGGCTGCGATGATAGTTGTGGACATGTAGTAGATCATGGCCCTGCTGCCAAGACGCCCACTAGACTTAGCATCTAATCCCGCCAGTCCTGGTTGAGACAAGTCCCATGTATTCATGAGTATCATTTCAGTTCCTGCAACATTTACACTGTGACACCTTGAACTTTGGTCAACTCTTGCTTTGGTCTCGTCTTGCTTCTACCTCTGATAACAATGAATCAGAGAAAATATTGAAAAGATTATAAAAGCATTAGTTCTGTATAAATATCTAAATATTTATACAGAACGGTTATGTAGAAAGTGGGTGTAAATAGTTAAAAGCTTGAGACACAATTAATACTGCTTGTACCTAATCGTTTTCATATGTTTTCATTTCCCTACTTTTTCTACCAATCTGGAATGTCCTACTGCATTAACAAGCCTTGATCATGGCAATAGTTCCCTCTGTCAACACAAAAGAGCATAGACAAGCACATATGCTCATCCAAAACACTTCAGCCACAACTTATTTTCACACCACAGTCCATGAGTTAAACTGGCACAGACACAGAGGAGTGCATGCTTCATGTGCAGCTTTTTGCAAGCGCTTGAGGAATGTGGGTGAGAGATCCCCAACAGCTGAATACCTCCTTCTCTATGTGACACTACAGCCAATTAGGCACTGTCCTGCAGGGCTGCCAGCCACAATCCAATCAACTTGAGAGAACGTGAGGCTCATCCAAATACTTGAACAGTATTCAAGCAAAATGAGATGCTCAGCCCATACTTATTCATTTCTATTCACATTGCTTTGCTCTGTTATGTGGTGGCTTTTCAGAAAGACAAAATGAGTGATCAATATCATAATAATTACATTTGTGCGTAATATTTACTAAAAATGTACAAGACTTAAATTCGAAAATTTGGGTTTGCATTAAATAAATCAATCTTAAAGTTGTTTGTCCAGTCCAGTGATAAATACTACACCTGTGATTAAACTGGAAATGATGAGAGGCAGAATGACCATCTTCAGCATCCTCATGAGGATGTCTCCAGGGAAGGCAATGATCATTATTACATCAGCAGGGAGCGGCGAGAAATAGCGCAGAAGTGTTCCTGAGACAGATCCTGCAACCACACCTGAAACCAGAGACAGTTCATCTTAGACATTGCAAGCCCTCAAAATATCCCATATGACAATTCTGGTAATCTAGATTGGGATGGATGGATTGGGATGCCATTTCACTATATTTTTTAAAGCTTCAGTATTTTTTTTAGTAAACTCACCTTGCAATTTTCAGTTGTGTACAACTTTGAAATGCTAAATTATTATATGTTTACTACATTTAAGAATAAAATTGAACATTTTATGTATTTTTAAAAGGCAAATAGTACAACACTTCAGATGTGTCATAAATTCATATTTCCGGTACAGTCACCATAATAGCTAGCCCTTAACATTTCTGATCAAAAGAAACAAAACACACACATCACTACTTGATTTCCAGACTAGTATGAAGAACATTGCTGAGTTCAACATTGTTTGATGCAAAGCCCTAAATTATAGATGTGAGAAAAATGAAAGCCTATCATGTCCAATGGTCCCAATATTTACAGACATCAAAACATGCTTTGTAATTACTCCCATCCCCAGTCCTTACTTCCCAGAATTTATACACCTGATCCTCCATACATACACTATCATCCCTTTGAAATGTGCTTTTTCTGGATTTCATGACATACACATTGCACACTGAACTGAATAACTTAGAGTGATGGTTTTTATTGACCAGGTATAGGGGGAGTTTTTCAGTTGAACATTCCATTGGCTAAACATATTGTTGATTGATAAATCAACAAAAATGGTGGCTCTGATAGACAGTATTTAATTTAATGTATTCCATTGGCATATGTTTAAAACAATTATTGCAGAGCTGCAGTTGTCTTGCATGATGTTACTAGCTAGCTAACAAAGGCTAACTGATAGCACTTTAAGCAAAGTTAGGCTAACTAGCTTTACCTTCCTTGTCTGTAATGCTAGCTTGTGTTTTACCTTCAAAAACAACAAGTGTAGTTTAGTCTGCGATTTAGTCCACCAATAAAAAAGACACAAGTCAAAATAAACAGATTAGAGCCTATATGTATAACTAAATGAATCACTAGCAACCACATAGATATCAACACAACTTTTTAAAAACCTTTTTTATGTGATTATCATTTCATTGTTCATTTAAACATTTAATTTCAAATAAACCCAGTAGTGGGCAATTTTAGCTGTAGCCAGCTGAAACTCTGACCTGATCATTATGTGAAGCTGGTGAACCACTGTCGTGTGTAACATGCACATAATTTATACTTTGTTTAAAATGACAATTAATAGTATGTGCATACCTTTTTTAAACATTGGAATAAGTTATTGTTAAATGGTTACAAAATGGTGTTCCTTTGATATGTTAATTGTAGTTCCCATTATGTAAATCAGAATGGTGACTGAACTGGAATTACATGCAGCACAGCACCAACTACAACTTCAGTTATGCATCATGCTATGGGACTACAGCTGCTACTCAGCCATGGGTGGCACTGACAAAATCTGGGTTAGACTCTGCACCATGGGACTAATTCTGCAGATGGATGAGCCACCCAGAAAGCACGACTAACAGTCATCATAAATTAGGTTGTGTCTGGCCACATAGGACCAGGATGCACTGTACTTACCCAGAACTGTGAGTGTGAGGAGCATGTTTTGGGACAACTTCTGGCAGATGCCTCCGCACATGGGCTCAGAGGGAGGCTCCACAGGCTCCAGGTGACTCTCATGCATCCTTACCTCTACTTGCTTATGCATTCTGTTGGCACTGGTGGAGAAGGGCAGAAAAGAGGAGGCTGGTCTTTATATTATAGCTGAAAGGTTAGATTCCCAGTTAAGATGCTTCCATTGTACCCTTAAGCAAAATACTTCAGCTGAATTGCTTCAATAAATATCCAGCTGTATAAATGGAGGGTGTGTAATATATTATTTGTAATTCTCAATTTCTATGAACTACTTTCCTAACTGTAAACATATTTCACTAAAATGCATAATAAAAGTGAAATAATTACAAATTATTATTTGTAGACTAATGCATAAAATGGGCATGCCCTGCATTTACTGTGCTTGGCTGGTTGGTTCCTTTTTTTCAGTGCTGCCTGGTGTTACTTTAAACCACCAGATGGAAGAGTGACACTAGGTTGATGATTAAAAAAGGCACTGCTTTTAAGACTGACTTTAAAAAAGGAATAAGCTGAAATCTGTTTTAAAAGAACAGATGTTGCATTTGGCTTAATGCAAATACAGACTGGCTTATTGTGTAAGGCAGTATTTTACAAAGTTTTGCATGACACAATAGCTAGCAGGAAGAAGCCCAAAATTTTGGTATTTTTTTATTTATCATCAATCATTTCACAGGTATAATTTAGTTCATAATTGGTCTTTATTACGCAATTCTAATGTTTTAACATGTAGTAAAATAACTTGAATGCAGACATATTTAAACTGACTTAATGCATTGGATACAACATTCAATTTCTCTTGTGCATTCAAATGCACAAATGCTTTAGTACTTAAAAAAGGATATTGTCTAGCACAACCAGCTGCCCCACTTTAGCCATTATAAACTAATAGGGAAAGCTGTATTTCAGAAAACTATGTTTCATTACATTATTTACAAGTGCAAGGCACTCAGTGAGTTAATTTTATTTAGAATGAATTGACATCTATTCATGTTGGCATGACATTTACAAGTAATAATTGAATGTATATGTGAAAATGTTTCTAATTCTTAATTTAGAATTATAAAAAATACAGGACAGACAGCTGTACATTAAAGAACCCATACCCGCTGATTACATAGTTAATATCAAACTGACCAAAAGCATGTATCTATTCCATTTATATTCTCATGTGTCATAAATTGATAAACATTTTTTTAAAGAATGTGTTTATCCTTGGACTTTTACTGAAGCTTTCATCAATTCCACTGGTTTTTTTTTAGCATATTAAGCATGTTTCTGAAAATACTTCAAATATGAACAAGAGTTTGTTTATTAAATAGGTATTTTACATCCCTCAAAACAAATCATTTAGGCCAGAGTTTTAAAGATGATAAAATGCAAATATAGCAGTCTCATTAGTGCAGTGAAAATTAGCTAATGCACAAAAGCACAGTTCACATGAAATAAGTCTGAAAAAGTCAGCAGAAATACACACAAAAAGAGGATAATTGAGTTTGTATGTTAGCTCCTAAGTTGTAGACAATAATAGAAAGAACCATATGCCCTATGTTTGTAAATTATGTTTGAAGCTGATACATTGTATGAGATGTTGAAGAGTAATGAGATAAAATTATTCTATTGATGGAACACAGAGCTCATAATTGGTCCATGAGAACCTTAAAAGAGTTCAATGCTCTTTTTTTGTTTGAAACTTAAAACCAAAAACTAGATTAGACCCAAAAAAACCATTTGAGGTGACTTAAATGTGTAATCTACTTTAGTTGACTAATTAACAATTCAGTAACAATAAAAACCAGCTGACCATGTTGCTCTCTAGACACTAGTAGACTTTTATTTGCTATTTATAAATAATTATAATTATAAATAGTTTAGTAGAGTCTAGAGTCAGGGTTTCACAGATGTGGTCTAGAGGAGAGGAGACTATCCATTCCTGGACTCACATCTAACAACAGTCTTAATTCTCTGCTGTGGAGACACCTTTAATCAGGAACACACACTTCTACAATTATCCCCTTTTTATCTATTGACATTGACAATCTTTTTATTGTCTGACCTCTTTTAATGTATCACAACCAAAATGACTATCACCTGCTGAAACACTACAACAGATGCCAGGATGAAACATTCTCTTGAAAGAAATTTACAAATTGTTGCCTGTGTAAAAGAACCTTCAGACTAGTAAGGTAACACGCTTTGCCACATCCTTCCATTCTCCTGGGAAGAGGTCATCATTTCAGCTTTGATGTAAACAGCTCAACAGGAATCAATACAGGCTAGCTAGAGCAGTGAATGCCTCCCTTTTAAAGTTATCTTCCGTGCTGATTTTGAAAGATAAAAGTGCATAAAATTATAAATTATGAGAAAGAAGCAAAACAATGGAAATTTGTAATGTGATGTTTACCCTTTTGCATTCAACCTTTGCTAGAGCTTTACTGCTGACTTTTACAGAAGAGGACAAACAGAAAAAAGAAGGGATTAAATAGATTTGAGGTCTGGTCTTTGACCTCTTGAGAATCCTTGCTTGATCTCTTTACACTGGTGAAAGGGAGGGAGAGAGCTTTGACTTTCATACACTCAAGTGAATGGCCACCCTGTAATCCTGTCCATCTCAGTGCCATTCACTCTGACGTCCCTAAGTGCTGGAGAGACACTTAATGTCCTCCCAAGCTCATGTCCACCCAGCTGATCTCAGCAGCTTCATATGGTCATCAAGACAAGTCTACGTATGTGTGGGCAATGTTCTCCATTACAATAATTATAATCATACCCTGCTGTAGTACTTTTTTTTCCTCAAGCTTAATTATTTCCTTTGGGTAACATCAAACTCATGAGTAAGCAGAAAAGGGTATTGCCTCTGTTTGCTGCTTCCATATGTTCTGTTATTGTTGAATGAGGATATCACTACCTAGTTGAGACAAACATAAAAATTCACCATAGCAAAACAAACGTGTTGTGCAAGACATGTTTTTGTCAAAATTGCATCTGGTCACGAAGGAAGTAGGGGCGAAGCAAACATCAACCTAGAGCCAAAACTGCAAAGACCATGCTCCAAAATGTTAAACTGGTTTAAAAAAATGTTACATTTTGTGTACAATACAACTCTTTTTGTTTTGTTTTAAGGATTTCTAATTGTGAACATCTGGATTGCTATAATTATGCATTTTGCCATTGTTGCCACAATATCACAGCCATATTTTAGTAATAAGGAATTCAGCATAAGAAAAGACCTAAGTAAAGGCCATTACTCAAAGTATGACAGCATTTGGTATTCATTGAATCTTCTCATCAGGGTATAATTTGACAAAGCGGCGCACCTGACAGTTCACATGCTAAGACAGGAGCTAAGCATTGAAAGAGGTGATGGATAACTCTTAGAGTACTGTCTGATGCATGTATTTCCCACTGTAATGAGATCCTGCCCTGTGCTGCTCTGTAAAGCACTTAAAATTAGCACCCACAGCCCCACAATAATTGTATTGCACAACAGCCATGGCTGCCCAGGAAAGGTCAAGGTGTCATTAGGAGGCGGGATTAGATTAGAGACTTGCGAAGCAGGGATTTCATTGTCTTTGAGGAGGACCTGAGGGTTAACATCTCTGCTCATAGGTTCAGACAGTTGAACCCCTGACGTTCTCTCTCATGCCAGAGGTGCACCAAAACTTTGGATGCCCCTCAGATACTCCTGCTTTAGAACCACTAAGTTCAAAGCCTGACAAACTACTGTACTGCACGGGGAAAGTAACTTCCACACAATTTACAGTTATAGTACAAGCATTCTGCTAATGCTGAATCATTCAGAATTTATTGATGCATTGATTTAAAATACAAAAAAAAACAAATATTTTGAAACATTGTGGTGCTATTTGTGGATAATGTTTAACTACTTGTAACTGTCAGCATGTTCATTAAAATGTTATTAAATTTCAGGCTAATATCAGAACAAGTGCTTCCCTAGGCTAAACTGTTGCCATGTCCTTCAACACTATTGTGCTGAGACATTGTTGTGAAGAGTGCCCTGAGACATGGCTGACTCAGAGATTAACTGGCACCTGTTTGAGCTACTGAGTGACCTTTTTCACCATTTACCACAGATTTCAATATGTACCTTCAGTAATAATCTTTTTGAATATAATTCTTTTTAATGTCAAGCAAAAAACCTCTTGGCCCATATTCTCTCTTCATTCTTATAAAAAAATTTGCTAACAGAGGATTACTTTAAAGATGAAAAAAATCTGTACAGACAATACAACAAAACATTGGCATAATGATGTAAGCACACAATTACCTCTTTTCCATGAGTCATTTACCTGAGGAGACATTTGTTATTTACTTTGTATGAAATGCAGTTGTAGTTTCAAAGTGTTAGGAACAGTACCATGAACCAGCAATATGAACTGCTGAGGCACTGTATAACACAACGACAGGAAATTTGGTATCCAATTATCGCCAACATTAATAAAAACACATGTCCCAACAGAGTCTGCACCATTCATGGTCATATAGTAAAAGAATCCAGTTACAACTCGCAGAATGCAATAGCCATAGATACATTATGAGTGTGCCAGGTAGTTAAATCCCTTGAGTAGATGCTTACCTGTTTGTATTGAAGTTTGCAATGAAATGTCACAGTGACAATTTATTCTTTAGCCATTGGTTGCGTGAAAGGATCTGAAAAGACTGGGAAGATCACAATTTATCCATCCACTTGTTAAGTCAGGATCCTCCAAATTCTTTATCACCCTGAACATGTGCTATGAATAATTGACTTGCAATAACACAGCAATGTCACTGGCCAGCTGTACTGGCTTTATATCCAGATGGAAGGAATTCAACACCAGCAAAGAACCTCCAAAGACTCAAGATGATGTACGCATTTGCCCGGGCTGCCTGGACCAAGTGTGGGTGCCAGAGAAATGAACCATCTCCAAGCTTTGCATCAGACTGTCTGAGGGTACAGGAGGAGGGAGAGGGTGGAGTCACTGACCCAGCTTAAGTGTAAGCAGCAAGGGACAATCCCTGTGGCTCCTGTTTTTCTTGGTCTAATCCCTGTGAAAAGCATGTTCTGAAATGTGTTCTGCTTCATCTGTGAGGTAAAGAAATGTCTGTTAGACTAGATAAACAACAGGCAAAGGCATATGGTAGACTAAAGATACCCTAACTACTATGTTCACTTGTGGGATGCAACTGTACATCAAATTCAAATTTCTTGAGGAAACAACATCAAAAATAAGATCAGAAATCACATCACCAAACTGCAAAAAAAAAAAAAAAAAAAAAAAAAAAAACAGATTATACCCTTATATCCACAAACTTGGTTTTAATTTTAATTTAACATCCACTTAACACTTAACAGGTTTATGCAAAAACAGGGGAGGTGTAAATCCATACATCTTTCATTTTATTTTGCTTGAATGTTTGAAGGAAGTTGATGCAAGGGCATAATAGGCAGTACGGTAGTTACCCATTCACTAATCCTTAGTGTAAACTAATTAGCTGTTAATTATGTGTTTGGGAGAATGAGATGGTTATGTAACGGTGTTAGTGAATGTAAAACACTTAGAAAGCTGTTCATGTGATGTATGTTCAATGGCACCAAATTGAACAGAGGAAGTCACATCATTGTCAGTTATTGTACATGAATGTCAGGTACATACACAGCCAACAGATCAGAATCAGACACACTTTTAGAAACTTACAAGTCACCTAACCAATGCTTTTGCCAGCTTAATCCTGGCAAAAACAGTAATTCATTAAAGAATATGTGGATGTGTCTATGACAAAAGGAATGGTGAAGACTGTCCAGTTAAATTTTATTCAGCCAGAATTCAGGTTATTCGTCTTCAGTGCTGTAATTCAACTAATAGGGTTAAAACCCTTGTTAATTGCAAAACAGTTGCAATGATGATATATAAGAGCTCATGAAATAATTTGCAATTGGCTATCTCACCTTTTTTGATAGATATTTTATATTATGTTAAAACAGGCATTTTAAACTATAGAACCTTTGAGATTTGTAGTTGACTGAAATATTGCATCAGGAGGCACAAAAGCTAATTAATGCTCATGAAAAGCTTGAAGAATCAATGCAGATATATAACACAGAGATTTAGCTGAAGACACACTCCAGTTTAGTTTAATTGCTGTTTGAGCGCTCTTCATTTTCCACCTTTTTTTTTTTTTCTCTAGCTATCCTAACAGTATCTGCATACATTTTCCCCTTCAATAAGCTGAGCACTTAGCGGGAAAGCTGAAAGCTTTCACACCTCCCTTTTCAGTATGAATGTGAGTATGCAGTACTTTGATTAAGGAAAGAACCGATCCTTAGACGCCTGAGAAAAGAGGCTTGAGACCTGGCACTGACACGCAACACCTAATGCATGCCCTGTTTGAACTTCTGTTGCCCTCACAGATCAGAGAGAAAGAATGGGCATGTGTGAGTGTCTCTGTGATCATTTGTGCTCATCAACCAGACCTGCACTTTCACTCAAATGATTACAGGCAGGCAGTGATGACACTGTCTTCTCTACCGTTAATTTTGAGACTTAAATTTGCTGTCTTACAGTTTATTATTACTGTACTAGTGAGATGTTTTTGTTACCCAAGATAGCAACAAGACATAATGATATCTATCGAGCCAACTTTCTGCATCTCCCAATTTAAGCAATACGACTACCTGGGTTCAGAGGTTCTGACAATTGCATACAGTCTTAAAATGGCAGGACTGACAGTTAAATGAAAATGGTTATATTAAAACAGATCATTGGCTAGGGACATACGTCTCAATATTGCCATTAGTTCAGCTCCTCTTTTGTTTACAGACCCAGAAATGGTGTTGGTTAGTTGCAAAAAATAATTGGAACTCATACAATGCTCACTTGAAAATCTGTCTCTTGGATCAAGCTCTGTTTTTGTCTTGTAACACAGTCCCAGTGGAGACAAAGAATATTGTTTCTGCAAATGTATTTTTGAATCTAAACACATCCATTTGGAGAAAATTTGGGAATCCATTGTAAATGATTGCTGTCATTCAGTATGCAAAACAATGTATGATTAACATTTTAAAAATTATACTGGTGTATCTAGCGGAGGCACTTAAAAACGATCAATACTTAAAAGCTAGATATCAAAGTTATCTTTCTAGCTTGCTAGCTTTACCTTAGTATTACATTTTTATGTAAAGAATATTACTTTTATCATATACAGTATACTTTTATGGTGAGTTATATGGTTAATCGTTATCACCCACAGGGAGTTGACAAATAAAGGAAAAAACAGTATTTATCAGTTAATAAGGAGTTGGGAAGTCATTTGTCGTCCTGAAATGTTATACAAGTTTTAAACAGTTTGTAGTGGGATATTGGACCATTAGCGGGAATGTCTCTTGTTCTTTGAGAGTTTAAGGAGATGGAACTATGCCAAACACTCAGTATTTCACTGAACTACCCATCAGTGTGGATGAGGTGTTCTCCTTTCTGTTTAGATGCATAGATTGTTAATTTACCAGAGGGTGCTCTTGTTTCATAGGCATCACGTCTTAGCAAGTGTGGCGTATAGCAGCGATCTTTGCATTACCAATTCTCCATACTAAATACATAGCAACCATATAAAAACAAAATATAAAATAAAAGTCAGTGGATATTTTTTTAACTGATGTAAATTGATGCTTGTGATCCTACAGACAATTTGCAAGCTGTGTACTATTCATGCCTATAAAGTTATGTGACTGGACACATGAATTTTACTACAGTGAACATGTAATGACAGTTGCACACTAAAGTTAACATTGGTGACAAAATGTGGGATTAGCTACTTGACTATTCCCTGCTGTGTCTGGGGAATTACTCTCATGTGCACTTTGTCCTTGCGTGTGTTTAGTTCAAACTTTCATTAATGGGGAAAAAAAATTCATTTTATTTTTATATGACAATAAAATATTGCCTTCTTTGAGGTGTAAGTCACTCTGGATGAGGGCGTCTGCAAAATGCCGATACTGTAATTTTTGGCATGACTGTCACTGTCTATTCTGTCTGTACTTTATCAAAGAATTGGACATTGAGTACATGCCAAGATGGGCAAGAAGTTGAATAATTACCCTGTCACAAAACTGGGATGTGTGTTGAATGTCTTCCAGTGTGTCCACCGGTACATTGTAAATATTTACAGCTCATAAGCTTGAATTGTAGTTCAGTTTCTTTTGATGCCACAGAACAAAACTTTTAAAAAGATAAAAACTTAATTTACCAAGAATATGAAAACCAAAAAAGGTTATCTACTGTATTCAAACACATTTCTGTGGATGTTTAGGCCAGGTGCCTTAAATCATCAGTTAAGGTTCTATGGGGGTGATCTGGGAGGAGTCTAATCCCCAAAGTGTGGCGATTCCCAGGCACATGGCCCCACAACTGCTACCATCTCGTGCTGCTCCACGCTCACTTTTCTGCTGTGCCCGACATCATCCCCAGCACGGCTCCACCTGACCAGTCACCATGATTAGCTGACAGGTGTCTAAAATTAACTAATCTGTCCTGAGCTGTTCTAATCTCAAGCAAACACACAGCCCAGAGCACCTTGGATACATTCTGTTAAAGATGTTTCAATTCACTACATGGATGTTGCAGATTTCTCTCAAGTATGTCAGACTAAATCAGGAAAAGAAACATTAGCTAGCTCTGACGTTTCTGAGTGTCTATGCTGCTGCATCTCTGGGAGGTTTCATACTATTTAGTTTTGGAGGATAAAATTAGGTTGAGCATTAATTTCTTTAGAGTAACTGTTTAGCACCTTTATAGATCTTAGCAATTGTGGGAAGCATATCCATAACAGAAGTACATTTATAATATATTCAGTGTCAGCTTGCTGAGCATGGGGTCTATAACAGGCTTTGTAGGTATCAGATCTAGTAAACAAGTTAATGGCTTGCAGGACATGATCAGTTAAGTGCCTTGATCCAGTAGTATGGGGAAGAAGAGATATACAGTAGCATTTTTGTGCCTCTGAGAGAAGCAATTGAGATACCTAGCCATTGATGAAAAGCAGAAGTTCATTACAGAACACTTTTGATACTATCTACGTTTTACCTGAAATAATTAATTCAACTGGTGATCATTAATATTCCATATGATGTTCATTTATTCACTGTATTAAAAAGAAAATTAATTCCATAAATTAAGGTGGAAATAGTAAGACCTTTTACTGAGATGGAAGAGGAGCAAAGACAGCAAGTTGAAAATAAAGAGTAAACGTCTACTCACTAAAACATATTAAAAAAAAATGTATCAGCAAAACTCCTGGGTTTAATTCAATCTGCTCACAGCCTGCTGCTTTTATGGCACCTTCCTAAAAGGACTATGGCCCTGACCTCCCTGGCTGTGTAGCATTCTGCAGCCCTCTGCACCATTACATCCTGCTCTGACCCAGCTGTTCTACATTACTTCAGTTTCATTTTATGTCTTACCTACCCAGTATCATCCATTGGACTGATGTACAAACTAAATTTTTCAACCTTGCAATACCCTTAATCATATGTGATTTGAAATTCACTCTATAAAGTACAACAGTGAATGTGTAATCAACAGTGTAATATGCCAAATTTGTGTCATTTTTTGTCCAAATTGCATTGCTTTAGTTCAATGTATCTACATTTAGTACTTGCTGAATCATAAGATTCAAAAGCAGCAGATCATAAAGAGACAAATCTTGTGGATGAACCTGAAACGTTCAATCTTATGCTACTTGGGTCTGCGTGTCTCCTTACAGTATACTTAGGTGTGTTCCTCTCTCTAGTGGACAAATGGAGCATTACAACTGATAATGATTAAGCTTTCAGCTTTTCAGTAGAGGTAAAATCACAGAGCGAGTTTACAGAAGGACCACTATACACCTTAATTGCTATGAAAGGTTTGTTTAGTTCAGGAAGATCATTGCGTATGTTCACAACACTGAAAATGGTAAACGGATTTAGTTTCCTTCGGCTCCAGCGCAGGACAAATCATGCAATACTAACAGCACCTAAAGTGCTGGCAACTGCATAAACATAACATGGCTTTTATCCCTTGAGGTGAAAGTATAAACTAGTTTGTTTAAAGAGGTTTTTGCATATGAAGTGTAATTTCTTGTCAATTACACTGAAGATGGTAAATGAGTTAATGTTAAAAGCAGCAGCTAGTCAGACTGCAGCAGCAGTATTTGAGGTATTTGTAGCTTTGAAGGGTTTTACCGCATCAATGCTGCCACTGCTATTGTTGAGGCATACCCAAAGCAATTTTTTCTTCATAAACTGGGTTTAAATTTGCAGAACCAAAAGTGAAGTGTATTCCACTAAATGCATTCTTTTATAATGAATCTGCCTTTAAACCTATTAAGTTATGAATGAAATCCAACTATTCATAAAAGAGAAGAAAAGATGGCCAACAGTGAAATGTTCAACATTCCACCATTGAGGGATACGAGCGAAACTAAATATTTTTGTTTATCTTTAAATGACGTTACAGAGCAGATGTTAAAGTATTAGGGTGTTGCAGGAGGTATTCTTCAAATTACAGGGATAACAAACCTTTGTTTAAATTTCTTCACTTTTATCTCCAGTCGTTTGTAGATTTATTTTCCAAATGGCTGTCTTATTTATCCTTGGCTGGCTGTTGGGAGAACGGCAGGGTTGTTCACAATTCATAAATTTATTGACAGTGTGTGTAAAACATTTAAAAACATTGCAATTATGTGATTATGAAAATCTGGAAAACCTTATGTGTGTACAAACGTGGTAGAATTACATGTAATGTGCTTTAAACTGAAAGGGTCACGTTAGTGACCTCACCTGTAATCCTTAAGGCTGTTCTTGTTGAGAATGCTGACACATGTCAAGTGAGTTCTTCACTAACCTATGCAGTCAAAACAATTTACAGATCATGCACAAGTAATTCAGTTAATCCTGGCTAGCATTACAATCATTGCATGCAATTTGGTCTGAACTATCCTGGAGCCTTTACTTCTATGATGTAATGAAGAATGTTAATTAATGCATTAACAACTCAATGTTTAGAAACAAGTCACATTTTATAATCTTCCACCTAATCCCTCTTGTACTGGCTTATCTTGAAACAGTTTCCAGGATGTACCAGTTAATTGGCTACAGGACTGAGTCTCCTCTATGTAATAACCCACAAATACCAAGAAATACACACACCTAGAGAGCGCGAATTAATATTGATATATATCATCTTGATAGAAAATGTGCATCATCTCTGAACACTTTGTTTCTTGTATCTTTTTTTAAATTTGAACCTGCTTTAAAATAACTGAATTGAAATATACATGTATTTAGTGAATGTTTCATGATTTAAACCAAATAACCTATGTTGACATTGAACATTTATAATGTGCGTTACTCATTTTCAAGATAAACTATTTATACTATAATCTAGCTTCTTGGCATAGGCCCCTGGGCAGATTGTCAATCAACCTCAGGTGGACCTTATACTAGGTGAGGCTACAGCTATGATCAACCTTGAAAGTATATGTAATGATAATTTTACATTAAGTGATGGCAGAGCATGCAGAAACATTCACAGCTGTAAATTTACTTCTGTATCCATCTGTTTTACTGGCTATTCAGCTCTCCTCTATTTCTGTAAGTATTTATAATGTGGTATAAATCATAACTGTAACCAATGGAACATCCTGAATGTTCTGGCCTAATTTTTGGCCTATTTCCTATTTGAATTACTTACTGAGTTTCAGCTTTTATCAGTGTAGTAAAAAAAATCTCTGCAATTGGTATGAGACATTGAAGGGGGGTGGGCCACAAAATACAATTGGGCATTCATTAATGTAAAAAAGGGCAACATTTGATTTAAAAATGAAGAACATTGTTCGAATAATACTACATCGTATTGCCTACAGCGGTATGACAACGTTGTGTGCTTCACTGATTTCTCTCGTCTGTAACCGTGTTTTAACTTAAAAATTTGATTCTTGTTCACAATCTTCATTCCTGTTTACAACCCACAAATACCAAAGAGTCTTGACAGAGATTCATTGAAAAGGAAACATTGAAAATGTGGAATTAATAATCAACCATAATCCTGGAAAGCTGCAGGATGTGCTATTTTTTTTACTTTAAAGCCCCATTCTGGTAAACTTGACCTTCCTTGAAGAAATACTCATGAAAGGGAAACAGAGACTGATGACATAAGAGTTAATGGATCTAGCTGGAAAAGAAATGCCTCTACATTTGGTCAGTAACTTTATAAACAGAATTGCTACACCGCATTTATAATATAGGCAAGACCTTACATGACTGCATGCTGAATATTATTATATTATGCCAGAAAACTGACTTTTACAGCCAATGTATTCATAGGTATTCATTTCAAAGCTGAAAAACACTGAGATCCCGATTCCAGTGGTCATTTGAATTTTTTCAGTTTCAGTGTACAGCAGAACCTCTGAGTTATGTACTAGTGAGGCAAGGAATTGATATAAAACAAGAGGTAACATTAATATTACTGCCTTATCAATAACAAGCTTTAATTCAAAGGTGTAAAATAAACCAAAACATGCTATCAAAATGAGTCTTGCTTAAAGAGTACAATTTGAGAAAGAATATTTATACATGAGATGACTCAAAGTAATAACTGACAAACAAAAATATTTTAATGTATTTTTTTATTGATCTGTAAAATGTATGAACATTCTAAACATCAGTTCTAAATATCCTTCTCATCTAAAAAGTTCCACCGTATCTCAGTTTTTCAGCGGTTAAGGACAAAATGTAACAGAATGGGCTGTCCACTTTCAAAAATGACAGGGTGTTGAGCACTTGCATTAAGTAAATCAGTATAGTGCATTTCAGAATTCTTTACTGTGTTCATTTCTATACATTTTCAGATTTATTAACATTAGAGGCATATGAAAATATTACATATGAAGTATTTTTAATCAGCTTGAAAGTTTATAATAGGCAATGCATAATAATTCTTGTTCGCACAAACATGGCAACATCCAACAACCCCTCGGAATAAGTCTACCATGTCTTCCCCTTCAAAAGCTTATAAAACAGGACATACTTGCAAATCTGGTCTTTGACATATATTTTCTTCAGACCCATTATCCAAAAATGTAAAGATGTATCCCCAACATTTGTGGCAAATCAAACAATTCCTTTTTCTTCAGTTGGGAGAGAGGTGGGGTCCAGGCCACACTGCTTCATTTGCACAGCAATGTCAAAGAGATAGTCATAGCACTCACACCTGGTAGAGACAAAGTGGAGATCATGAACACCATCATTTACATTTTAATGGATGAAAACCCAAAGCAATGTTAAAGGTCCTTCTCATTGCAGCTACCTGGGAGTATTTTTTTTAATACAATTCAATAAAAAGGAAGCTTAGTTACAGTGATTAAACTAGAGTTTTAAACACAAACCTAAAAAGTGTATTCTGCAAAGCAATAAAAAACACAAATGTGCATTGATTTGTTTATCATTTAAAGCGTGTTTAAAAAAAATGTTTGCCAAACTATTTGTTCACCCGGTTTTTTCCATCAGAATGATATTTGTCTCCTTAATGTGTAAATAACCAATAGTAAAAGATATGAGCGATAACTATGTAAACAAATTTGAATTCTGAGATCCTCACATGGTCTTGGCCTTTTCCCAGGACTCCCCCCACACATACACCCCATGTCGTCGAACCAGAACTGCACAGGAATCTGGGTATTCTTCCATAGCCCTGGCCATACGGTCCTTCAGGTCCTGCTCTTCAGGAGTGTTCTCAATGATTGGTACCACGAGGGTCTCGTCATACCTACTCCCACACATGCATACGTACAAAGATACACTCAGAGTGATCCACAAGTGGCTGATGCTTTCCCATGCAAGATGTTATTGATGCCATCTCTGAAAAAAGTCTACTAAACAGCAAAATGAATGAAACTCTCACCGGTAGTTTGTGCCAGAGTTGCCTTTGCGAATTCCCTTTATCATCTCCTGGTGGGTAATACGGAACTCCTTGCCAGGAAACATCAGAGTTGCCATGACTGCAGCTTTGGAATGAGTATGAATCACTGCCTGGGCCGCTGAGAATGCATAGATAATAAAAGTAACTTACACAATCAGGATTATAACTGAAGGCATACATGATATTATTCATTATAGCTGCCTTATGTATTTGTTTTATGTATACTTGCTGTGACATAATATGCTGTATATGTGCTGTACATGTAAAATGTACCTCTCATGGTGTAAGCATTCATGAAGAGGGGAGTGCACTGGCTTTTTCTCAGCTTCTTCCAGGGTGGTGGGCAGCTGACATCCCTCTCCTCCATGTCACTCACAAACATATCCTCTGGCTGAAGAGCAGACAGTGTTGACAGCCTTTTAATGGCTATGTGTTTGTCAATTTTGTCAATTCTGTGGTTCTTGAGAAACCCTCTTGAGAACATGCAGTATATATAGGTGCAGTAAGTTTGGTATATGGTAATTTCATCCACAAATGGTCTTTGCAGAGACCTTTCCCTATTGGTGAAAAATTGCAGCCTAAGAATGTATCTGTAACAGACTGGATTAATGCTATGCATCTAAGTGCAGACTGCTATTTTTCAAACAAAAACTGCATTATGATACAATATGACTGCATTAGAAACATAATTTGCACAATGAATGTAGTTTTGAGTTTAAAAGCTACTGCACATGACAATGTCCCTTTTCACTTGCATCCTCATTTAATATGATGCTTATCAAGTGAGATCCCTTATAAGGTTAGAACAGTCACATAATTTTCCATTAATAAGAGTTTGTCAAGATGCATCCCTATTAAACACTTTTCCATGTTGGTTGGAAGAAGAAAATACACAAACAATTTATTGGAAACATATGACACAGAACCATATAACAATAATGTTGATTATTACATGCTTAATTATATCTGTGCATTTTTTATTTTAATAAGCTACACATTTTTAATTGTATTAATGTATTATTTTGATTGTTATATAACCCATGACGTTTGTCTCTCACCGAAAGTAAGTCTCATATCTATGGTTTAGGAGAATGTAAAGTTAATCATTACAGAATCATATGACCTATGCTGTGCCATTAAATTGTCATCTGCACATCGGTAAAAATCTGCTCAATAACATCAGGGAATCTACACACACCTGTGCTGACTGATTCCCTTAAAGTAATCCCTGCAGAGTACAGCACACACAGTTTCCCACCAGTCTCCCACTGCTGACCTGTATCCTTTCCTTCTGGACTCCAGAGGGGGCAATATAAATCTGGTCTCTGAGAAGGGGAAAAGACCAAGGGAGAATAACTTTGCATTTACTATTTCCTAATAAACTCAGTGTTCAGTTATATAACCTGCATTGTCTATGCTAATTTTAAAATATCAGGTTCAAATTGATCTTAAATGTAATTTTTACTGATCAGTATTCTGCACAAATGAGTTTACACACACTGTATGTACTGTGAATGCTTCCTATGTACCCCCACTTGACATCACCCTCCCCCAATTGCATGTTTTGCACAATAATACATTTAAGGAATTCTGCAGGTATAAAGCTGAATATTTATTTCCCAAATATGCTTACTTCTTAAAAAATAATGCAGGTACTTCTACCAAGTCAACACAGTACATGAATCTTACCCAAATCTCAGGCTTACTCCTCCACCTGTTCCTGTAACCCATCCCAGCTGGTAGAAGAGTCTACAGAGCTCCGGGATCAACAGTCTAGGATGTTCCTTCTCCTGTAAGATACGTTTCAAGCATACATGTTTAGAGAGAGGACTGAAAAATACAAAGCAATTTATGCCAGAGTAACTCCCTGTATTACATATACATTTTTTTCCTCGTTGAACCATCCACCATGAAGTTCTGTGCTTCAAACCAAAAAGCAACAATTGGGTAATTCCGCTGTCTATGTGATATTGTGCTTTGTGATATGGTGATTTAGCTGATCCTGCAGAAAATCAACATAACTGGAACGAAGAGCGATGTCAATAATCGTATGTTTGACAGTCTGGAGCTATGCAAAGCAACAATGCACACGCTGTTGTGATTCGTTCTCACGTTCTCTGCAAACTCTTTAGAGTAACTCTGGTCAACAACACAAACAAGATTTACACTGTCTTTACTGCATAGTGAGAACCTTACCATACTGCATTCTGAACTTTCACCGTTGAGTTCGCTTTTGCCGCACACTGACGACATCTTGTTAATTTTTCAATCGGTTATGTTGAAATGCTGTAGGAAAGAGGTTAATAGATATCATTTACTAATTAGTTTATCAGCTAGCTATGTATCGGCTAAGGGAATAACATATCACACGTGGACTGAGTGTATGCTTCCGAGATTCAAGAAATCTATCTACCGATTACAATACACAGTATGATAATTTTGACATTTAAGGAAAGTACAGTTCAAATAAGAGAACTCTTTCACTTTTGAAGTGTCAGCTACCATTTTTGAGCGTTATCCCATACGCACACGCTATTAAACCTTTGCAACCACGTCTTCAGCCATTGCCATAGAGTCGATGGTCACTTAAAATGTGTACAAGTTCGTAACACTAGTCCCCATGAAGAACATCTTTTAGAATTTGAAGAAACTAATGTTGAAGCATCTTCTACGGTATTTATTGTAGGGTGTAATATTACAGAAAGTATACGACGATGTGTGCTTCTGTGCAGACCTGTACCTGTGCCCCACCAGCAACAAAAAGAAAAGTACTTCCGGGTCGTGGTTGTCATAATAGAGGTCGTCTGCAAAAATGAAGAAATGCACAAAAAACTGTAAAATATCACATTTAAACATAAAATATTAACGAGAACTTAAAGTATATGTTAAATGAAGTTGTTTTAGTCGTTTAAAAAATACTGCATTTTATTCAGCCATTAATAAAAATTGTATTCTCGATCCCACTTTTATTGAGATATGTTTCTGTAGCAAATCCATCATAAATGTGTCATGGAGTGTATTGCATTTTCCCCTATGGTGCTGATTATATGTCGCAAGCAGACGGCAAGACTCTAGAATTTTCACACATCTCATTTAGGATCTTTGCTAGTGTTGTCGTTGTCAGTTTAAACTACTTGCAGTCATAATTCATGTGTTTTATGTGTTTTAAATCTGTTTGCTGCAGCTGATGTGAGATGATAAAACAAAAGAATCCCTTTTAATTTATATGTGTTAAACAAAATCTGGAATTATGATAAGGGCAGCATAAAAGAATTTGCATTTTATTTCAGTCAGGTGTAAATGACCACATCCCAGTTAATGCCCCTATTAGTATCAGTTTATAATCTGAAGTTGAATTTAGACAGGAAAACTAATATTAATCTACTACCCTCTGTTTTTCATGTTTTATGTTTAGTAAAGTTTTATAATATCAAGTATGTTAAACACTTGTAATTAATAAAACATGCAATGACCTCATTTAGCACGTAAACACACCAAGCAAACACTATTATTATAAACAATATTATTATAGTTACAATTATAATCCTCAATTCCATTTGTCGACGCACTGGTAATAACACGTACCGTTTTATAACGTTCTAAAAATAATATAGTTCATTAGGGCTTTTATTGTTAAGAATTTCATGGGTTTATCCCTGGTAAGAGCTACTGGTGGCACGACTATCTAGCAGTAGAAATTTCAGGCTCATGTTAAGATTGTAAGTTTGTCAATTTCATAAAACAATGGGTTTTACAGATGTTGTAAATGATATTAGTTGGGTACTACTGCAAATGATTTGTTTGACCTGTTAATGATAATTTAACTTGGAATATAATATGTCTTTCTTTCTTTTTTAACTGATCATGCATAAATATGTTTTAATTCTGTGGATTGCCCACATTATGTCTGCATCTCAAAAATACATTTTCAAAAAGAACAGACTAGCAAGCTAAAAATGATCCGAATCAGAATCTCCCAACCACATTTGTGGTAAATCCTTGGAAATCCAGTACTAATCCGGGCCTGTTGTATTAGCTGTTATGTTTATGTTTTTGTTGTAACTGACCATGGGTGATTTCAATAGAATCTATTCTATGTATTCAATGATGTGAAATACAATGCAGTGTTAGAAAATCATTTTCTATCTGTAGTTGCTTTTAATTTGCTTTGAATGGAGGTCATGGGGATTTGTAAAATCAATCCTTGGTGAATTGCTCAAAACCTCTAATATCTAAGCCTGCAGTCACATGTGCAGTTGGCATGGATTCTATGGACTTGTGTCATTTTAGTCTTTGCTAAGGAGTTTGGAAAAATCACTTCATGTGAAAGGATTTAATGTAAGGAAAGAATAATATATGCCTTTGTTAATGTGATCAGTACAAAAAGAGCTCCTAAAACCACAAATGACACATACAAAGAAAAATTGTGTGGTATTTAATTTAATAGTGTGGTATTCAATTTAAAAATGTTTCTTATGTTCAATAACTTTGTAATGGAGTGTACAGTTTTTATTTTTACTTTTGTCAAAGATAAAAATGAATTTACAAGTGGAGACATGCAAGTCACATTATATGTGGTCTTTACTAGCGGCAAATTATATTACTTAGACTATATTAATGTAGAATTCAGAAAAAACTATACTGTTTTGTGAAAGTTAAATAGACACCTGCCTTAATCAAGCAGTTTCCCATAGTGCATTTACTTGACCACCATAACTACTGCTCCAAGGGTAATAGACTCCTCAAGTTTGTAAATGGTCTAACTCTTAATAGTCTCAGATAAGATAAATATTTATGTTTAAAGCCCTCACTTGCTACTTCAGAATGCCCATGAACTGCATTGAACCCAGTCAGTCACTGCAAATATTGTGGTAGAAAAGTATATTAAACTAACTCTCTTCTTATTTGATTAGGTATGAACATTTAGTTAGCTATGGAAATGGCAAACATATATGACTAGGTAACTAGTTCAAAAAATTCAAAAGGATATTAAAAATAAATTTTGGCTGACCTTTTTAAACTGAACCACTGTGTCACTCTATCAGACATTGAGAAAACCTTAAAACACAGTATAATATTCCTCTTGATACACAGCTCTCTCAAGAATTGTCTACATTGTACAAAATTTGAATTGTAAATTTCAAGTGGCACTGTGTAATTGGAGTGTAGGAAGAAAGTAATGTCAACTATGTAAGTCCTGAAATCATGTAAAGCATATTAGGATAGTATCAGAAACAACATAAAACTGCTACAAAGTTACTGTATTGACAATAATGAGGTCATGCTGCATCCCTTTTCATTATATACGTATCAGGGGCTATAAGTTAATGAGTCATACAATGACTAGCAAAATGTCTTTGAAAAAAGAGACATCCACATTCATAACACTTTATTGCAGTGTTTCCCAACAATTTTCCTTTCATCATAACATACAGTTAAAGGTGTTTATTAGGGGGCAACCTGGTCAAACCTAATTACTAACAAGCACAGCACTGAAGGTACATGGGTGCCGTATTGTGGATTATTGATTTCTTCATGCAGCTTTGGAAAAAGGGCATATAACATTCAGTTTTTCAAAATCATTTAAAAAATCGGTGTCCCAGTAGCTTTAGACAGTAATTCATACACCTTGTGTGGTGGGGCTTAAGCCTAAGGGTGGTGCAGTACATTTTTCTGTTTTATTTAACTCTCATTACAGATGTATAACACACTTGAGGCTCATCGCTTTCAGTTTTTATTGACTTACTCCAAAAAGTTTCTAAAAAGATTTTTTTTTGTTCAAAAAGGGCAGTTCAGTTTAAATCGATTTTATGTTTTTCATGGATCAAGAATATGTAGAGTTTGTCTGTGATTACTGTTATATTTCAGTAAACAGTATGATTTCAATGCCAATTTGTGACACAGCATGTAACACATTGTAGCCTAAGCTAAGTTTTACTGCATCATGAATGTATTAACATTCCATAAATTAAGCCTAAACTTAACTGAAATAGCAGTCGTCGAAACTGAAATACAATGTACTTCTATTTATAATCCAGTTTTAACCTTTTATTTTAGGATGGTCTTATGTTTTTATCCACTTTCCACCTAAGGTTTAATTTGAAATAAATACTAAATTCCCATATTTAAACAAAACAGAAGAAGAAGAAAGTCATGTTGATAGTGTTTGTAATTCCCACATAAGTCCTGTCATTGGATTTTTCTTTCTTTGTAGCGGTAGCATTCAGAATATATATATACAGTCCTGTAGTTTTCAAGCTTGTTTTCAGTGCCACTTTAATACTGCCCTCTATATTAACACAGCCATTTTCATCACATCCACCATGAGCTATCCACCCTTCCCATGCAACATTGAAAGTGCCCTCCTTGAATATGCACCAGATTCTCCTTCATCCATCGTGCAAGACTGAACAGAACTTTAGCCTCACTTGTCAGGTGTAAAACCTTCTATAACTGTAATTTTGACAAGGTTGATGCTCTGACATAAGGCCACCCCACTGCCAGGGATGAGCTTCACTAGCATGTTATGCTGATTTAAACTCGCTAGAGATAATCATAATGGCAGACACTAATTTCAGAAACTGTAATTTCCCTTTCCTGAAACTCCAGAATAACATTTTGAGTTAGCACACAGCACACAGCATTTAACATATGCTAATCTGATTCAGGGGTGACTTGTGGCTGTCCTTTTCATTTCCGGTCATGCGATAATCCCATATCATTTTTCAGTTTAACATGGGTACAAGATTAATATCGCAATAACTTTACCAGTGAATGCAGTTAAGCTTCTTGTTTTCCAGTAAACAACTCTTTGAAATGGCATTTAATATTTCCTCTAGGACCATAAAATAAGTAATTATCTCTTATGCTTTTCTATGTCCAAACAGTTTGAACAGCTCTGTAATAGACAAAATTTCGTTTACTTATGCATAAAATAACAAACAAGCACAGAATAAACAATAATTTTACACAGAAATGCATGTGTATACAAAGTTAAAACACATGGGTTGAATGCACTACATTGGGAGATCATAACTTACATAGCTTATACATGCATATCAATCATATGTACATTTATTCAAGTGAAAACTATATGTTTGATGCAGACAAGATATATTTTATATATCTTTGATCATCTGTCTGATGTACTTGCTACTCTCTTTATATGCATACTTTTACTACAAATTTTGTCCTGTCTCTTTTTCCCAACTGTTGAACAGCCACTTTTATTCTTTTGAGGATAACGAATTGAAATTCATTTTTTTGAACAAATGACAAAACTTGGAAAATGGAAAAACATATGCAGTAATTACAGACGAGATGTCCATCAGAACAGAATATTTCTTACAAATGTTGTCTTTCTTTAATATTGTTTTCTTGATATTTGGAATTTCCATGGTGTAAGGTATTCCCTTAATGTACACCCTTCTGCTTGTCTTTCTGTTTTGTCCCATTCTTTGTCTCTGAAAATGTCTGCATGCTTAATTTTCCATTCTTCCTCACTCAACTTTCTCTGGTGGAACAACTTCCATTAGCAACTGGAGATGCATGGTAATGGGCCCTTTTGGAGTAAAAGGTTACAGGAATGAATGTTGGCATTGAAGCATTGAAGGGTGATAAGGTAAGAACACCTTTTATACCTTTTGAATATAAAGAACTGACCTAATTGTTAGATGATACCTAGTTCAATTTGTTATATATGTTTTACTCATTTATTTCCCTGGTATGATATTGATTTAGAGAGATTGAGTGTTGGTCAACGGCTGCTCTCCTTCCAAGGTTCACACACTGATGAGAGTCTTTTGTGATACTACAGGAGTCATCCCTCATTATCTTTATATATGGGTGTGCACTCTGGCTACACCAGTAGAGAATATTTTTCTTCTTCCTGCAGGTACGTGTTCTTGTTATGGCATGAAGTGTCTTTCTGTTTGTATTCTGGTCTGCCAGTAAACAGTAGGAAGAACTTGTATGAACTGGTTTTTGAATTGTGTATGATGCTGTGTGTATGATTCACTTTTAAACTGTTATCATTCATTTCATAATTCTGTATGTGCCAATGACTTGTGGGCCCAGCCACACTCTGATTACCTTCGAACAATAAAGTATATCTTATTTTATCTTATCTTATCATGTGCAACGCTAGGATACGAATAGCTACACTTGGGATGTACGCATGTTCTTAACCTGGTAGGAGAGCTTCCTAGAGTACTGTCATACTTATACTTTACAGTATTTCTGGCTTTTATTTTTTTTTCATTCATTCTCACACCATGCCTTAAAATAAATTTGCCTCAGCTCTTAGAATTATATTGTAAGACCTACTTTTAAATAGAATCTGTTTAATTTATAGTGCTGTGAGCACTTGAAATAAGTACTTACGCATGATTTTACGAGTCCAGCTGAACTTATAGTAAACAAGAGGGAAGTAGAAGATCAGTCCACTGAAGATGAAGATGGTGCAGTAAAGATATTCCAGCTCAGGTTTATCAATGATGGGAGCCAGGACCAGGTACACAGACACCACGACTACCAGGCCTGCAATTACTATTGGTACCTGACATGATGGGAAAACAACATATATTTCAACTACAGTCCTCACCATGTTGTTATGTCCAATTCAGTGTGAGACTAGGCTTACCTTGACAGGTCTCTTCCTGTCTTTCATGGTGAATCTCATGACAATGAGTGCTAAAGCTGTCAGTCCATAAAAGGCCCATTGAGCGAAGCTGAAGTAATTTATGAGGGTATTGATGTCTGCAGGAAGGATATAAAAGATAGCCAAAATCCCCTAGAAACACAAGAATGACATTATGTGTGAAACAAGCTTGATTAAACACCTCCTTGTGTTGAAAATGGAATTCCGGTCTTTCGTTACATCAGTAAAGCCTGATGGAAATCAGGGCTAAGGTTATCGAAGATGGGAGACGTACGTTAAAAATGAGGGCAGGTGATGGAGTGCAGCGCTTTAGACTGATGTAGGACAAGATCTTCACCATGTGACCCTCCCGACCTGCCACAAAAGTCAGTCTGTGGAATAAAAAAGAAAGGTTTATATTTCCTAGTTTTAACTGAAGGCATGATGGTGATACGGTACACACCGCACGACACAGTGTTTGATGTTGGGGGATTGATTAGAGTTGTGTGGAGGATGTTGGATGCTCCAACATGGATATATCGGTTCTGCTTTGTTTCTTTACTATTTGCCATTTCTTCATTATTCTTACATTTGGAATGACAAATCCAGACATTACTATTGAACAAAGTGGTGGTGACTATTGTGCAGATTGCAGCCCTTCTTCTTTGGGTGACAGTGACCTATTGTACTCCTTTCAACTCCACACAGTAGTTGGCACTGTTGGTGTCCATGGTGACATTCATAGTTCAATGGATTTTTTTTTAATGTATCCTGTGTACATAGTTTACATTTATATTTTTGGATAATCCCTCACCTGCCAGCAGTAAAGCAGCTCCCATTGGCTGCACCAAATGTAGAGAAAACCACAAACAAAGGAACCATCCAAGACATTGGGTACAGTACTCTATCGCCAAAAGTCTAAGGAACACAAAAGAAGGAATGAATGATCATATTCAAACGATTTAATCAAATCAATAACCACAGTTATGAGCATCTCACTTTCATTCACAGCATAACTGTCTAGATTGGTCTCGATGCTCAAACACTGCTAGTGCAACTTAACATAACCATTTATAGCATGAACACATCAAGGGAGACCTGTGACTCCATTGCACAAAATGTGTGCTTGTGAAAAACATAGGTTTGCTAAATGTTTTACAAGGCTTAGACATTTGGATATTGAATGGGTTTCTATTCTCCATGCTGGTTCATATTCATGGTAAATCTTACCACAGCGACAGCTGGGGACTGCAACACTTCAGTGGGGGACATGACAGAGAAGTAAGCAATGTTGACGAGGACATAGCAGACAGACACCAGGGGGATCCCAATGATGATGGCCAGGGGTAGGTTTCTTTCATGAAAAGAATGACAGTCTAATTCAGCATCTACAATAGCATGAAAAATTGTCCCCTGTATGCCATTCTGCATTTCCACATATTTTCACATTGAATTTCAAAAGATTGGTCATGTTTTCTTGTGGATTGTGGCAATACATATGTATTGCCGAGAGAGAGACATTTCACCAAAATTGTTTGAATCCTTGTTGTGTTTGGTGTGCAATAAAACAAACACTAAAACAAATGCAAAACTAGTTTGAGTATATTAGATGTTGTATATATTACAGTTCTTTCCTCCAATGAAAGTGAAATTTGTAAAGTATATTGATCAAACTGGTGATCTATGTCTCTGAGAGGATAACTCACCAAAGCCAAACACCACAGGAGTTTACTCATAAAAGTCTAGACTTTTTCAGTGACAGATGCTGAAAATCTGTAAGCATTAGGTGCTTTTTAATATGACTGTGGTCGCCTGGCAACATGACATTTTGAAGAGTATATATGTAATGTGTAACAGTTATCACTTTAACCTAACATGCAAATGAAAGCACTAGACCTCAAAAAAGTATTTACTTTGAGAAGGAGGAGTCATTTATGAGAAAGGTAAGGTGTAATCCAACCAATAATTCTTACCTGTATGGGTTTTTAAGTTCTTCTGTTATATAATTTAGCTGATTCCTGAAAGAGGTTACATAGAACCTGATTTGATTTGTTACACAGTGAACTAATACTACAATGTTTCATTACAGTAGTTTTTGAAAACAACACAAACATTTTGGTTTGTCAGAATTGGGTATAAAATATTTAGGAAAACATATGATACACTAATTAGACTGGCAGCTGAAACTTTGGTTTCATAAAACTATTTTTAATAATGTGAAATACCACATTGATGAGCCTAATCATAAGTAACACTATCTGCTCAGATTAAAAAGTCATTGCTTTCTTATTTATGTTACCTTGCCTTGGCTGATGATATTTCACCTCACAGTAGCTTTCTGTTAATTTAATCATAACATCATCACATAGTCATAGCTATCTCCATAACAAAGGACATTAATTTAGGAATAAAAATTAGGATTCATTTCTGAAGGAAAGCTGTGTACAATCCAAGAGGAAAATAATGACCGGTGAACTTACCATCCATCATATGCCCACAGCCCATTATAAAATGCCAGCCCAATGTCCCCAACAGAAGTAGTTGTACCCTCGAAGGCATTCTCAAGGTGTTTTGTCTTTCCTATGAGCAAACATTACAAATTAATACAGAAGATTAAAAGTATACTTATGAATTACCTCAAGCACAGGCTTAGGAAACTCTTGCATGATAGAGCAGTTTTACCAAACTATGAAAATAGCACGATGATGCAATGGTTGCTCATGATCTTTTTTAAAGGAAGCAGAAATATTGCCTTAAATTTCTCTCAGCCTGTTTCCATTTTCTGTGCCTATAAAAGTGTTCATTATAGAGGAACAATTTTTACTTGTAAGAATAGAGTTCCTCTTTTTAAGTAGCATTCTCTTTCCCTGCAAAATGTGCTAAACTACAAGCTAAATATTTCTGAATATACTACCATATTCTTCATTACGTTTATTTGGTTTTATTGTGTTTCATTCTCAAAACTTTGGCAATGCTCAGTTCTTAACAATTCATTTTCACTGAACTGATCTTTGTGAGATTATCTTTCTGAGATAAATCAGTTAAAACTAAAAGAAACCAAGCTGCTGTGTGTAATGATTAAAAATTGAGATGACATTCTCACCACTCTTTGTTTCATAAAGAGATTTTTCTGCACTAGGGTTCTTCTATTGGAGTGGGGATTACCTTGTGCCAACATCACCATTCCAGCTACCACAATGACTAGAATGATGAAGAGCTTCGCTGCAGTGAAGAAGTTCTGCACATAGCTCGCCAGCTTGACACTCAGGCAATTCACCAACACAATCAGTACTAGAAAAGGTGGAACACAGGATCAAAAACACTGCTCTCTTATACTTTTTAAAATAAATGTATAAAAGTATAACAGCTCACAGCTCATGAAAAGCCAATGTGGTGAATGGATTGGGGCCTTGGCTTTAACGTGCCTTGAGTCTGTATGCAGCCAGGTAGTTTGCAGTGAATTTACGACTGGGCATCTCACTCTGACTCTTTGATTCTGTTTGTGCTTGTCTAAGCAAGGTGTCCCCCCTTACAGGTTTTTTACTAATGGCACATGATAATTGTCCACATTTTTTAATGCATGCTTAATAGCATGGCAGGCGAAATATGAATAGTTATCTGTTTTCTTATCAAGCTAACACTGATATGCCATTCGTCCCAAACTGTAGAAATTGTTTATAAATATGGCAAGGGCTTGCCTGCCACTACATTATCTTTGCCAAACTATTGCACCAGGTGTCCAAATACTACTAATAGTATTCAGTAGAAGCATGCATCCCATCCAATGGGCACTAGTTTCCATTAAGACTCACAAATGGATATGGTGCATTGAGTAGAAAATACTTTGGTGATTTTCATTATTTAGCAGCAAAAACACCCTGTATGAAGTGCAATTATTAAAATACTATGAAATAAAATGCTATGATACTAGGTGTCTTATCCTGAAAAGGCACTGAGTGTGAATGTGAATGTGCTCTTTGGTCTAGTGTTGGGTCCTGCACATGCCAGTGCCATCTTTGGTCTAAAGATCCATAGCATGCAACTGCCATACAACTTGTCTGTGCTCTCACAAACGTCTGCAGCTGAGATGAAATTGGACATTCCAAATTGACCAAAAACATAAAAAATGTTGAAACCACTGACAAATGCCAACAGTTATAGCTTAAAATTACAGACCTAACTGCAATGCAGATTGCTTCACCATCAAAGCCTCACTTACATATGGAAGCAGCAGCCAAACACTTGATAACAAGCCCTGGAGGGGTGCATCCTGGGTAGAAAGGAGTGGCAGCGTATTCAGCAAAACTGAGGGCAATGATGGCGAAGGAGGAAGGTTTCAGAACCATAATGGTGGTCCAAGAATACAGATAGGCCATCATGGATCCAAAGGCCTCCATCAGATATGGGTATTCCCCTCCAGACTTGGTTATCATGGTGCCAAGCTCTGCATAGCACAGAGCCCCTAAACATAATACACACGCAGGAAAAATGTTTTAAACATATAGACAGGGTATTGAAGTGTAAAAACTGACTAGGCCTATGTGTTGCTTTGCTTTAAACTTGAGAGAGCAATATAACATGGGGACAGGTAGTGGAAACATTAATAACAATAAGAGCAACAACAGCAATAAAAATAACAATACATTGCACTAAAAGCTTCCACACTTTCCACACTTACCGAGTGTAGCGAGCACTCCGCAGGCTGCCCAAATACACAGACAGGGCCCCACAGCCCCCGTGCTAGCCAGCACAGACTTCGGAGAGATGAAGATCCCAGAGCCAATCATTGTCCCCACAATGAGACAGATCCCACTGATCAGGCCCACCTGTTTTATACAGATTAGGTTTATTTAATATCTGCTGCCTTATTAATTTGGAAATCCTTTATAGAAACCCTTACATAGCTGTCATTTCAACATCTTCCCTCTACTGGACTCTATCACAATGTGACTTTCCCACCACTGTAAACCAGAAAGAAATCATACAATCCTCTGAAATTAGGATTTATATACCATTGAAACAGCCCTTCAGTCAGAATTGTTGGACCTTCCTGAGGCCATTGTTTAGTATGACCTGATAACCCTTGGAACCCTGCACCCTGATAAATAGAACAACACACAGGCATTCAGTAATGCTGGACTTTCTGCTCTCATCGCCATACACAAGGCCTAACACACCCCTAATGGCTCTCATTTTTTAATGTAAATCCTAAATGGTTAAACTGTAGAAAATAAGAGGAAACCCTTTCCAAGGAGCTGGAATAGCTCCACTTATTTTTCAGCATAGTCAAGGCATCCCTGTGGATTTTTGATTAAAGCTTTTGTAAAAAAAAAAAAATATATGCAACAGAATGGTTCTAGTAGAGTCTGAGAAAGGGTCACAGAGACAGAGTGTCAACAGTGTTTGATTAGTGTGATGTGATGGTGGAAGGTACAGCATGGGTTTGTTCAGTGGAAGCCCTGTGAAATGAGACAGAAGGTCATAATGCCCCTGTTAATGATCGTGAGAAAAATGCAGGCCCTGTTGTTCGAACGTTCATTCTCTCTCCCACTCTCTCACGCATACTTTTTTAACCAGTTGTTACCATCAGGATGTATTCTCAATTCTCAATGTTCAATTTGTAATGCTAATTGTATTTGTGCACTTGAACTCTTTTCCACAGTGTGTTCTGCCAGCCACTTCTCTTCACTCTGGGGTAGAGGGATGCCAGGCACAGGTTGCTCTGCCAGTCAAGATTCAGTATCAGATCATGAGGCATGTCACACACACACACACACACACACACACACACACACACACACACACACACACACACACACACACACACACACACACACACACACACACCAATCCATGGACAAATACCCACTTCAGGAAACTTACTTGTTTCTGGAGGGCAGTGGTTTTTACTTCCTCCTCTGAGTTCTGGGAATTAGACCCTATGCTTGGGTCCACACTGCCATTGAGCATGTCCTTCCTCTTCCTAATGCTGCTGTCCTCCATTACGCACTGCTAACATGCACACCAAAGAGGCAGGATGGCCAGACGATAGCAGGATCACAACTTTGCCATAGATGTTATTGCTAATTTGGTATTTTCTCTTTTCAAGATCAAATCCAACAAAAGTATTCGTACAGTATACTATTGCACAGTATGTCAGTGCATTATACACACAAGATGTCACATGATGTGTGTGCTATGATGTCATAATTCATCCAGGATACAATTTAAAATGAAATGATCTAGGTCTTTTATAGAATTTGTGAAATTATTTCACGTTATAGTGTTGTGTCTATTGACTAGTTAGTCATGAGCAGCATCAAAGGAGTAGTCTGTCTGTACTCTTATATAATAATTTCAAAATGCATTGCCATGTTTCTTGTAAAATACAGGACTACACAAGCACAACATGCTGTGCTTTATTGATGTTCTATAATGACTGTTTTATATATCTTCTTTCACACCATATGTTTCTTATTTACATAAAGCCCTATTTTATTGAAGGGAGACAGGGGGACAGTGGTAGGGGGTAATGCACTCTGTTCTATCTGTTTTTACTATTTTCATTTCAATCGTACTTCTAAAAGGAAATGTCTGCTACTTTATGTATTGGTTTAATATTTATCAAACATTTAACATCAAAAGTAAATGAAAAAAAGTTAGGGAGTCAGTCACTCTGAAACAGTGACCACTTGATATCATATTACTTTTGGTTTACTTCAATAAAATCTTCAATAAATCACACATTCATATAATGCTCAAACTCTGGTATCATCTAGGTTTTGAATAATCAGCTTTTATCACACAGAAATAAGATCAGGAATGGTCTTATTTTCACTCACAGGTCTCTCTTTGTTATGTAATGTAGATCTGGCCCAGCTTCAATAGATTGCTCTGTAGATTGCTTCAAAACTGAGCTGGAATCTGGAAACATACATAATTATGGGGAGACAGCTCACAGTGTCAATCCACTTTCAGACGCAAACATTTTCTTCAGCTTTTGTCAAAGAATAGGGGAGCTCTCCAGTGTAAATGGTTAAAATGACCACACATCTCTGTCTTCTTAATGCAATTCAAATTTTGCTTGTATAATATAGTTTTGGGTATTACACTTTAACTGTTATATTAGTATGAGATCATAAAACCACTCTTCAAATTCAAATCTGCCCTTTGCAGAGAAACATCACAAGGTAACTACTCATTCCACAATACATTAATCAGTAAACAAATTTAACAGAAAACAATATCACTATTAATACATTAAGGTGTAATGCCATCAGAATGCAAAGTTTTCCAAATATGAACATTGTCCTACATTCAAGACATACATTTAAGACACATTTAGGAGGCTAAACACTGCATCAGATTTACAACCATAATGTATGCTGTCATATTTGTGTAGTTCACCCTGTCTTACTTGGTGCACTCCACACCTTTAAGATAAAGACATGTATGTCCTTTTGATATGTGACCTTTCTTTTCAGACCATAAAAATAAAAACACTGCACAGTACCACTCCCTGAACTATCGTCTGTCTGTGCTTTGCAACGTGCTAATCCAATACGAATTTTTACACCAAACAGTACATTGTCTAGTTATCAAATTAACAGAATTCACATACTGTTTTGCAAGTACATTACATCACTGGCAGCACACAGGAAATTTCTCATGGTATGAGTTTGTGTATGCCTCTGTAACAGTAAGTGGCATCATTGGTCATTCATTGCTAACATCACTACTGACCCTCAGGTAAAAGAAACTGATAAACCAAGCAAAATACGCACCTGGTTCAGTGACCCTGGTTGCACCGCTTCCTGGTCACGTTCATGCTGCTTACTGATACCTCTGAATAAATGTACAGCTTTATGTTACCATTTGCTCTGTCTCTTCCCCTTAATGATGCGTATGACTAGCAGGGGTACCAGTCAGTTACTCTGGGACATCCTACTTCTATTCCAGCAGAGAGAGTGAGGGAGCCCACCTCAGCTCTGTGGATCACACAATACCCCTTTGACTGTGTCACCTGACACCCTACTGAGGGAGAATGAGGTGGACTGACAGAGGGGGGTGTGACAGAGCAGCTAGAGAGGATGGACACAAATGCATTCAGGCTTGACATTAGACACGACAGGTCATTCGCTGGGGCAATTAAGGTACCCAAGACTAGCATGGAGAAGTGCACCATGAGCCACCTGGGCACCGCAACAGTGAGCTACTTACTGCAACACTACTTAAACACTATGCCGAGTATTCCAGGAATGCTATAATGAGAAACAAATGCTGAAATGCACCAGGTCAGTGTTTCTAAACCTTTCATACTAGCTGGCTTAACCATGTGAGAATAAGTCAAGCTATTGACTCAAACTGAAGAAGAAAGATAATCAAATAAGTGACCTTGATTTTTTAATGTATTAGTGTTGCTACAACTGTCACTACCTTAGTCTCTTTGTCCTGTTTTCTATATCTGCCCCATCATACCAATGCGCTTCTCTCTCCATTTCCTTGTTAAGTGGTTTTCTCTCCATTTGCAATCTAGATCCTGCATTTGAATATGTTGCAAATCCAAGGTTCCACTCTCTCCTTGTTTAATGTTACAACAGGTAAAAGAGATCTAACACAGTGTTATTTCTTCAACAAATGTGTCCTCATTTAAAAATAGTTATAATGTTATTTATACACAGGCAGCCTGTGCTTAATTCACTACATATTCAACCAGCATATCTGCAGCGATTCCATATGAGTGCACCTGAGGAGCCCCTAGCTCCCAACCAGAGGAGTCACTAATGAGCTGAAGACAATCACTTGACTGAAACTCTACTCCTTGGTTGATCCTATGTCCATTTATGTACCACTACATGGATTTTGTGGCCAGTTTGAACTGATACAATCATGGTTTAGTGCAAAACCGCTAGGTATACGCACACACCAATTTCACCTTGTATGTCAGGACAAGAAAATGCCAGAGAGAACAGATGTGAAAGTCAATGAGTAAATGTCTTTGTAGGACCGTGGAGAAAAAACAAGTCATATACCACTACATACTGTATGTAATAGCAGGGATCCCAGAAGGATTTAGTTTTACTATCCGAAGTAAAGTCAGGCTCTTCATTTATCACAGAGGAGATTCTATACCAACAAATGGAACTGGATTTTTTTTTAGTGACAGAGATTTGAGGAAATCCAGAAGCAACTCTGTGGTATTTCATCTGCCACAATGTCACCATAATTATACAATAAGTCTATACACAGTACTTGTTCCGATTAAACTATTGGACAGTAGGGGTTAATATGAAACTGCAATGTTTGTCAGGGAGTACGTGTCATTTTGAAGTGTTTTCTTTGACTATACCATCCAATAAGGATTACCACAAATAAATTAGAGGGTTACTGGCCATCTTGAGCTGAAAGCTAATTTATGATTTCACCAAATGTTGAAGTCACATTGCTCCTTATAAAAAAATAGAGAAATCCATACTTGGAAGATAACAATGTTAAGAATTATTCTTTTTTTTAAATTATTATTTTATGACATGAAAATTGTACGTACTATGTTATTTTTAAACAGAATATGCACATCATTGATGCACTTAAGGCCAGTGTATTGTGGCTGCATAAAAGCCACCCACGTTTCTCAGGTCAAAATAATTTATCAAGTCAAAAGAGATAAAAGCCTGGTGATTGAAACTGGATGACGCAAACAAACCCAGCATCCCAAACAACAGATGTCATATAATCACTGTGACAGGAGTGTGGTAAAAAGCAACTAAAGCAAATACATATTCCATGGACAAGGCTTTCCATTCCTCGAGAGATATACACCACTTTACTATGAATATGTATTAAACCTAAATTGCTTCTTTAAAATGTTTTAAACCTGTAGAAACTTTCTGCATTGTTTAAGATTATGGCAATATGATTTTTTCAAAGGAATATTCATATCATTATTCTTCCATTCTTCCAAGTGGTTGTTTTTGTTAGTGATGTTAAAATGTTTAAGGTTGAAGTAATTTTGACCCAGGTCAGATATGTACACAGTACTCCCTGTTCTACTGTCACCCTCCCTGCTTCTAGCATCCCCTTTATTTCTCATGTACAAATATTCTCCTATCAGACTACTACTATCCTATCACCACTTTTAACATTGTATTTCTAACCCTCCTTGTTAAGCAAGCCAGTATCTCTGTAATGTGAAATGCTATAATTTTCATTCAAAGTATTTTAGAATCCAGTGATTAAAACAGTTTAAATATTAACTTCCCTACTTGGTGTTCAACAATTCATGAAAAATGTCTTTATTTGCAATCTAATGGTATGAGATATTGTCCAATTACATTTTTCCATGACTTGTTATTCTGGAGTTCTCACTGTTTTATTAAAGAACATTCATCTAAACAGTAATATACAGTCGTTAACTATTAAGTGGTACTATAGATGCATGTAATAGAAAGTGAAGTAAAAGTAATCATTTATATATCTTCACCTACAGATGTCAGTAATTTTATTTGTAACCTTTGGCCCTTCTCTTTGGTATCTGCTTGGACCTCAACTGTGAGTCCATTCAGACAATTATTTACAATTCCTAACCCATAACAATTCATCATAACATCCCATATAACAGGCCACAGGGTATATACTTTTACAATTTTATTTTATTTATGTTTTTACCATATCTTTTCTATACTAATGTCTTATGCTTTTAATAATATATAAAACACCAACTTTCTCTTCAGTAAATGGAAGAATAAAACAAACAAGGTTGTAAACATTTGGTTGCACTGTTAAAGAATTGTGCTTGTTCTGTTTGATATGTATAATTTGATTGGTATACTTATTTTAAGAAGTTTTTACTAAAGCATAGAAAACATGTCATCTGTTACTTTCTATGGAAGTAACTTGGCTTTTTGTTATAATATAGTCAAGTAGGTCACGATTCAGAATCAATGTAGCAAAACATAATCTAATAATAGTTACTATAATGTTGTGATGTGATATTATTTCACCATGTTCATGCCACACTGAAATTTATATATATATAAAATCGCTGTGAATTCCAAAAATGGTGGCATTTTCTGCTGAAGCAGCCTATGTACTAGCAAGATTTGTTTTCATCGTTTTGTAAAAACATTAAATGCTTACTTAACAGACAGCCTACCACTGACCTATTATAATTCACCTGCTAATGTCAGCCATGTACCATTCTACTAATAAAACACCATCGCTTGTCGTCGTTAAGTAAAACGCCTTCCAAGGTATACCGGTAATATAACCATAATAACTGAATCCATAAAGACTCGGATATGCGTTTAAAGACGCCAGTACGGCGAAGTTGTATGAGAGCATTACAGTAAATATTTCTTGAGTCGTTTCTACGTGCCTGAAAGTTTAAAAGGCAGTTGTTCACTTACCAGGGGTTTAGGCTTGATGGGATTAACACGCTCAACTGGGTGTCTGAAGAGTCGGCGCTTTACACAGTGTAGTAGCTCAGAAATATCAATCACGGACAACGGGCAAGTTTACGCAAGCGCTTTGTTACTAGAAGGAACTGCAGAGAGGTCGGTTGAGGTAATGATTAATACTGACTTGTAAAAAGACATTGCAATAATGAAATAATTCAAAGATTTAACTTGGCTCAAACTAATAGTTCCAAGAACCATTTTTGTGCTGCAACTAACTAATAGCAAAAAGTAATTTATTTGTGGTGTCAGTTACGGATGCTGGCTTTACCATGAGAACAGAAATGCTGTGTGATGCACAAATATTGTTGTAATTACTAAAAATGGGACTGGTGTATACAACTCATACATTTACACATGCCCTGGTATGCAATGATATGGATGAGTAAATGGCAAGCTAAAATTATTTTGCTATATTGTTTCTATGTGATGTATTTAAATTACATATCCAGCATAATTGATGGTTTGTTCATTAACCTACATATGAAGTTGGAGGACTTTCTTCTTCCACACCCTTAGATTTTGTCTTGTGCCCTTAGGCTACTTTTTGGATCAACTATCCTGGCTTCTCCATGTCCTGCCCTCTTACTTTGTTCATTTTGTTATTAAATGTCCTATTCTCTGAAACAAAATCAGTATGTATTGACCACAAGTCATTAATTAACTGTACTGGCTGAGATGCAGCTATTTTGATTGACTCAGTTGTGTTTATTTACATTTCATTTCAGCTTCCAATGATATAGAATTAAGTGCCTTCTTGTGTGTGACATTTTTTGGATAGAATTTGTGTGAGGACTGAGAGAATACATTTCCAGTCCAACTACCACAATTGTTTGAATGTTTAACATTTAAATAATTGATTATTGAAATCTAAATTTCTTAAAGCAAATTATAAATTACTTCACTCATCATTTCAGGGTAAATTTGTCCTCAGCCCCCCTGAAAGTTTTTGATTTCATTGTGTACTGAAGTTATTAAAAATGAAAACTCTGAAAGATGTAGCCTGCCTTCAATCATGTGGAGCCTGCTCTGTGTTTTTACAATGAAGTATATGATTATGAATGTCAAAAGCTATTTACAAACACAAGTCCAGAGCTAGCAAAGCTAATAAGTGATGTAAGTGTGTGCGTGTGCGTGTGCGTGTGCGTGTGCGTGTGCGTGTGTGTGTGTGACAGATAGAGAGAGGTCTGAATGTGTGGTGCTGAATGAGGTGTGATACCTGCTATCAGCAGGATGAGTGAGGAGACTCTGTGGAACATCACATTTGTAATGATGTCTATTTGTTTCTCTGCCATCCAATCAGGGACAGGAATCTGCATTTCAGGTTTGGGGAATACATACATGTACCCACATAACACCTCTTGAACTTGCTTGCTTTTATGTAATACTTTAATTAAACTTGTTCCTGAAGTCTAGGACTATAAAACTTCACAAGAGGGGAAAATCCCAACAATTCACAAGTGTGTAAGTTAGCACCAAGGTTTTAAATTTGATGCATTCTGTGACAGATAGGGAGTGAAGTTCCCTGATTCCTTCCTTGGGTTTAATAGAGGAATCCCCATTTCCCCCAGATATAAGATGATGGCAACTCATTAGCATTCTGTTTTAGGTGATGGTAGGATCTGTTCTCTTTTCTGGAGAGAAGGAAGGGAGGGGAATATCACAACTATGAAATGTTATGAATCCATGTTCTAGTTATTGGTTCTAACTTAGCCATGCTAGCTTCTTATACCCTGTTTGCTCAAAGAGTTGGAGCTGTGTTGCATTGTACAGTTTAGGTATAGCCTACTTCTCAGGGTAATCTTGAGTAAAATTTTCCAACCATAGAATATCCTTGTTGCTGTAATTGCATTATCCCAATTGCACACACTACAGGAAGCACAAATATGAATACGTAAGTATGTTGTGAAGTAATGATCATGACTGCATTTGCACATCTGACACTTTTTGGATATGAATATGCAATACAGTCTGGCCTGTAAGGAACACGTAACTTCCTATAGACCCCTCTGATGAATATGATAAATATGATAAATTGTGCTACACTGATCAGATGCTGTAAGGATTCATTAGTTTTTAAAGATATTTGTATTATGTTAGCTAAAGCTGGAAAGCAATGCTTTAAGTATTTCAAAATACAGTAAAATGTAAGATGAACTTAAAAAAGATCTAAAATATAATTGTACACATGCCCCAGACCACAAATGGTAATAAAAGTATTTTTTTAATGCACAAGATAATGAGACAAATAGTAAGAAAGTGCCTTTCACCTCTACTGATGCTTGCTGACATTTCAAGGACTGTCATGGAAATTTCAATGAGAATGTGGAATGTGGAATTACAAATATTATGTAATTCCACATATATATTGGCTCAATAAACTGATTTAGCACTGATAACATCAGTATCCCCCACTATGCTCAGGGGAGATAATAGGTCAGAAAACTGGCAATAGTGAAAACATGTAACTATAAAATATTCTTCAGCTCATTTAAGCAGCTGCTTTGTCAACATTACACCCTTTCTCTGTTAAAGAGGACAGGGTGAAATGAACCATTTAAGTTTTTTTTTATGCTGCTTAGCCAACATTGTGAATCAATATGAAATTATATTTCACTTCAGACAAATCCAACAACTGGTCTGCATATCTTAGATAAGATAAAACAAGACTTGTTTCTTAACACATGCAGTGACGTCATGTGAGATGTTTAATAGTTTCCTGTTAATTAAAGTGATACTCCATTGAAAAATGCAAAACAATTAATAGGTCTTTGTAACTTAGTTAACAAGTTAATAGTGTAAAACTTTCTTGGATACTCACTTTGTTAGCAAAGAAATCCAAGTGGCTCTGTTGTGATCAGGGTTTGACATTACGATGGCAATATCTGCTTTGCTAATGCTGAATCCAGTCAGTCTACTTATTGACAAGATAAATCAAGATTAATAAGCTCTCAGATGACAAATGTGTTTTAACATCACCATGGAAAGGATGTGGTATCAATGAGGAGAAGCATCTGAATTGAAGGAAAAACCATTTGAGTAATTACAGAAACATGCTACTAATGATACATTGTTGTCACTGGAAAAGTGGAGTAGAATGCCAGAAATCAAATCAAACAGTATGATCAGGGACAGTAAACAGGAATACTTACACTGAAACTGGAAATTCATAAAACCTACTGTTGTCAGGTAGTCAGTACTAGCTGTTATAGCTTTAGCTAAGCTTTTCTATGTTTAATTAGAATGACATGTGTAACCTTCACACTCAGTACTAAATATAATTCAGACATTTTACAATGTCAGCATGTTAATGAATACACAGAGAGATCCCACATTAAAGCTTGGGATATGTCTTTCTGGTCCAAAGTTCATCCATCATGAAGCCCCATTAGTAAAGTGTTTACAGGCAGAGATAAGAAAAATGTGTAAATGCAAACGTATTTGCAATGAGTGCATATATTCTGCAGGTAAACACATCCTGTGACCATCCACATGGGATACTATTTTTACAAACATTATTTCTAAACAAATGAGAACTGGACAGTAGTATTTTATTGCAAATGTCTTGTTAACAACCCACAAGAATCACAGTTAACAATATTTCATTGTAAGCTCCATGTGAATCATTCAGAGACAAATGTTATCTGTCAGGATTACTTATTGCTATTGTTCCATATCATAAAAAGAACATCCTATCTCCCTCCTTTCCTTTTAAGATAGATGTGCCATACTTTCTCAAGTTGTAGAAAAATACGCAATTTGTATATCTATTTTTTTTTTATTTTACAGTTGATTTACAATCAAAACTATTTTCTGTTGATTTAAAGTAGTACAAATATGTGTGAATTTGTGTAATGCCCTGCAAACAGACTTTTAATAATGCTGGTGCTCTGTATGCTTATGTGGATGGCTACAAGGCTGGCTAGTTTGTTACCACCTATTCCATTTTTTTTTATGAGTGCAGAAGCTAGTGACATCTGCTTTTAACTTTAACATTCTTTGCTAGATCATTTCAGAAGCTAGCTAAAGCTATATTATGAGCAAAAGAAGTCAGTTAATGCTTAGCTAGCTTATTATAATTAGATATACAGTAATATGTAAATATGTATTAGTTTTTGGAGCTGTCAACAGTGAAATGAATTTGAGTTAAAATTTAAATTCCCACAAAATGTATGAATTTTAGAAGTTTGCTGAATTTATATAAACATTCATATCTATTTTAACATGAACTATGCTTTTACATGTGATATAGAAGTATCCAGGAATATGCTATGTCTGGACTCTTATCATATGAGTTCAGGAATAAGACATCATGCTACACATGGTGATAGATATTAATATTTATTTAAATTTAGCAATCAATATTCCAGTCTTCCTGCCATATAATATAATCAGAACGTCCCATTTTCTTGTTTCTTATGTATTATATAGTGGACATGGCACACACGAGTCTTATGTGTGCCATGTCCACAATGGAATACAAAGGAAACAAGAAAATGGGACATTCTGATGCATTGTCTCTACAAGGCTGATGAAATAGTAATGCAATTTTAAGATAATACAGACAAATGTAGGTAATTATATTAACTAATAATGATTACCAAAAATCCAAATAATTTACAAATGGCACTTGATAATGATAAGTCATTGAAGTAATAATCTTCATATAGTCTCCTTTCCCTATCATGTCGACAATGGAATAGCAGAGAAAATGTTGGCTAAATGTGGAAAAGTATATTCTGGTAATAAAATGGTTTGGTGCATGATTTGTGCATCTGATTATCAAAAAGAAGTACAGCTAAGTTATATGGACTTGTATTCAATTCAAGTGTTTGTTGTTGCAAACACATTTTCAGGCTTCATACACTGTCAATGGCAGATGAGAGCAATTTAAGGTATTTTAATGTTTGTTCCCTATTCCAGGCCTTATCTTATGCCAAAAAAACAGAAAAAAACATGAGCCACAGGAAGTGCAGGGTGGTACAGTATGGTTTTGTGTTGAAATACTCTGAAATATAATATCTACCCTTTGGTCAGTGTTTATGACATGTTGTTTATATAAAACCTTATTTATATTGACACAGAAAGCAGGGTGATACGTTTAAGTTCATAAATAAAATAGATTGTTTTTTTTGCCATCAAATACAGAAATTATTTTGCATGTTTAATTTTATGTTACTTGACTCAGATTTCTCATGTTGGTTCATGGTATTTTTTAATGGGAGTAGTTATGATAATTGGAGACTCAAAATGATCCTATATTACTGGATATGTATGGGCCTATTCATGAGAAATGATTGGACATAAAGTGATGGACTGCCGTGGCATATCCATTTTCTTGAACTTGTGATAGATCACCTGAATCTCTGATTTAGTATCTGGAAATATCTATTATTTGGCATAAACAGATTGTGTTCTGATTGCTGCCATCGGATTTCTAAAGGTAGATTTGCTTGGCTAGTTTGTCAGTATCATAATATAATTACGTAGAGATGTAATTGCTCATTGGCTCTATCTGATGGTCAAATAGGGCCTACAGCAACTGCTCTCCAATAATTTGGAGACTCTAAAACCTTATCTCAGACCTGCCTGTTCTGATGTGTGTAATCTCTGCTACATACTCATACATACTACAACTCATGATTCCTATGGTGAAAATGGACAACAAAAGCACAGCTGACATACCAATGTCATATGGACACAATAAAATGTCAGTAATAATTTCATGTTAACAACATGGAAATGAATAAGGTGCCCAAGCTTCTCCAGGACGAGAAGTCATTAGTGTGGCAGGGCCCTGGATAATGCCATATGTTGTGGGACACTGCCTCCATGTGACCCCTGTGTGTTAAGCACAATCCAAACAGATTTTCAAGGCAATGCACATTATGCCAGACAATAGCTAAATGCACGTTGTGAATTAAATACAATGTAGAGTAGCACATACAGTACTAGATTAATCTATCTATCTATCTATCTATCTATCTATCTATCTATCTATCTATCTATCTATCTATCTATCTATCTATCTATCTATCTATCTATCTATATATAAATAATTATTGTATATACATACAATTAACAATGTGGGTCAAACGGGGTGTTACGATGTGTAGTTCATGTGGATAGATATGATATGAATGTTTATTCATTATTCACTATTAAATTAAATTATATATGCTGATATTTATTTACAAATGAAAATACTAAAACATTGGCTTAAATATGCAAATATTAGGACAGAGCTAAAATCCATTTGAACTCATTCCATTCAAGAAGTATGTATTAATTAAATGAACATTCTCACAATTTTTTTTATGTGTGTTCATTTGTGTGACTGTATGTACCATGTTCAAGAATATGTGAAAGATACATTAACTCTTGGTCATACAAATCCCTTTAGTAAAGCAATGTTTGCCTGCTCTCTTTTTTCTTCAGTTACAGAGGCTAATTTCTGTGTATTATGTCTTACTGGTCCCATGGTGATGGATAATGACGGATTAACATTTGACAATATTTATCTCTCCCATCCTCTGATAAAGTGGATTGTCTAAAGTTTTCTCAGGGTAGTTTTAAAGCCGAAATAATAAACAAAGTAATACATTCAGGGATTTGCTCAACATTCTCCTGGCAGCCAATTACATGTCCGTTCGGATACCGTCTGACTGCATGTACATCCATGGTCCCATAAGGATAGAGTTCATAAATCCCGATCGGAGAACGAGACGTAGCGGACGTAACCTATTTACTCCAAATATTACCTTGCCAGATACATTACCTGAAATACAGTACTGTGTGTGCATAGTATCTTGGCTATTTAGTCAATACAGGTACACGACAATATCCTGTATAGCTTTGCTAAGTATATAACATGGTGTTCGCACAACATCCAAATCACATAATGTCGTATTTCACAGAACGTATCGTGGATGTTACGTATGACTGTCCTTCCTTTCGCAGGTATTTACTTTGCAGTACCACACGCCCACTACTGGATAGACCTAATGTCTAAGCGTAGTTAACCTTTGGTTAACCATAGTTAGTGCACTTGCTCTTATCTTTGCTTTACTTGCAGTATCATGTCCTTGCAATAGCATTGCCTCCATTCGACATTGCAAAAAAAAAAAAAAATGTTACTCTAAAGCTCATCTGTTTTGACATTTTATTAAATCCTGATGTTTTTTGGCATTTAAGGCTTTTTACGCTGATTCCATTACAGTAATTTAAGATACGGATTTATGTCAGTTCCAGTGTTCATTTAAAAAGTGCAGTAGAATTGCAGATAAATGGATTCCAGAGATATGAAAACACTGGTCAGTCTTCTTGGGTACCAGCCTGGAATAAGCAGTCTAATTAGGCCTGATCATGCAGATGTAAAAATGCAAAAATTAAAATCAAATATTATTACACCTCACAATTTCAAAATAAGGCAATACATATCATAAGTAGAAATATTACATGTCAGTTCCATGTCATTAGCATGTTTGCAAGCATAAACATGGAGTTCAGCTGATCATCCTCAGGTAGCATACACACATATATATTTTTGTGAAATTTGATCAAGGCTCTCCTACTAAATCCAACACAGCAGTCGAGGCTGCTAAAAAATATTTTTCAGTAGAGTATTAGTATAATTGTGAAAAATATTCTCTGAACAGGAATAAAAGAAACATTAATTAGTAAGAAAGTTTAAACAGGTCCATGGTTCACAGTTAACATCGTATTCAGTATGTAGACTCTCAAAATACTGTAAATGCATGCAGTTATCTTGTTTTTAAGAGCTCCAACACATTTATCAATGTTTCAAAATATTTGGCTGTTTTAGTGCTTCGTTAAAACTAACAGCATCCATCAAGATGAATGGAATGTGCACTTAGTTGTTCCTTTGATAGCAAAGGTTCAAATAAACACAAGACATGTATTTTACCATTGTATACTACAGCATATCATCAAGTACCAGTATGTAGCACAGTTTAGTTACCTCATACTGCAATTGGCACTTGTGGGATAAAATCAGAGAAGTGACTGACTGTACAATTGCAGTGGAGGTAGTTATTTCCAGCTGATGAAAACCCACAAATATTTCTGGAAGGAGCATGTTTGATTCCCCTACCAACAATTTCAGGTTGGTTTCAGACAAACTGAACTCTTAGTGGTGGAACTTTTAAATAAAAGTTTTGCAGGTCAATTTTTTCATTTCAACTCTTGGGAAAATTTGTCTTCATCTGAGAGCAGCATTTTCAAACACAAATGTGAGACAAGTTGTCAAGACAGGGCTTGCCATCTCTGAATGAATCTATCAACTTTAGTCCTTCTTGAATTTCACCCTTGCCTTCAGCTGAGGAGTTAATGCATGAACAATATCCGACCAATAATACTAATTGTTGTTAAACATTTGGGGCTGTCACTGAGACACAGTGAGCCTAAAACTAGTACAGTATCAATTCAGGAACCCATGGTATCACAATGCTCCATCAGAGGAAATTTAATAAACACAGCAATCAATTCTATATAAATATTCAGTGTGCCTTGTTGAACAAAAAATATTTTATTGACCTACCCTACATTTGTAACACCTAGAGCAATATCAGGCAGAACAGATATTGTAGCTTATGGATTTGGAAAATTGCTGTTAAGATGGTTTGAATAATAAACTGGGAAAGTTTTGTTATGTTCTGTGTTTCCCGTCTCTCTGCCATGTGCTTGTTTATGGTGCCCTCAGGTGTTTGGTCTACCGTCTGTTCCCTGCTTGATTGTTTTATTGATTTTTAATTACCTGATCACCTGCCTGTCCTCACACCTTTTTCCAGTTTAGCCCTTGTTAGTTTTGTATTTAAAATCCTTGCTTTTCTGTCTCTGTTGCCAGCTTGTTTTAGTGATGTATTTATATTTTTTCTTCCCCTGTTTCACAACCCGCATTTTGTATCTGCCTGTTCACCTGACCGTGTACAACCCTGCCAGTTTTCTCAACCTCTCTTTTGGATTGTGTTTTTGCCTGACTGCCATGCTCTGCCTGACTTTTTGCCTGTCTTGTCATTTTTGTCCTTGGATCTTGTTTCTCTACTTTTGCCATGTCTTCCTGGTTAGACCACTACCTGTATCTGTACCTGACCCTGATTTTGGATTCTGGACTTGGTTCTCTGGACTTTGGATTCTGGACGATGACTCTCCTGCATGTGAGAGTCCCTTTTGCAGCCCTGACAAATGAATATGACTATATTAATACACAATCATTTACATGTAACCAAAACCGTATTATACATTCATGTGTTAAAGTTATCATGAATTAATATTAAAACTAGTTTTAATATATGGAGAAACCCATATTAACCATACTGATTACTCACTGTTGTGATATGGTAAATATGTCTACTTCTCTGTCCCTGATCACCAAGAATCACTAATGACAAAATCATTTGTGTCCTTGTCAGTTACATGGTATCAGCATTTAACTGCTAAAGGAATGACTCCATTAACTCATCCCTTCAGTTAGGAAGATGTGTGAGTGTTAAACATTCTCCTCTATGAAGCCCCTCTAGCTCCACTCAAATTCAGCTTTATTCATAGAATGGTCCAGATGGAATCTGCAAGGAATTTATCTTGATTCCGCAGGAATTTTTATCTGGGCAGCTTTTTTCTTTTATGTTTATGTTATGCAAATAAAAAGGCAGAGCATAGACAGACTATTCATTTTATTTACATTTACAATAAATATTACATTAACAATGTTAAAAAAAACTGCAAAACAAGACATTTATTTGTGCATATCAGAAATTGTGAATGGACTACATGGGAACTGTGGATGGGAGTGCAGGTGGGGGGAGAAAAGCAGAGAAATACAGTGATTATGTGTAGTCATCCAAAGGGATAAACAGCTAATGTAGTAAAGCTCAGAGTTCTTTTTTATGCTTCTTGCTTTTAAATGTCTTTTTTCCCTCCCATGTGATGGATACAATGGCAGTATATTTTTTAAACTGAATCATCCTCAGGTAGCACAATTTCTTCTGGCTTTGTTTTGGGATTCAGCATGCTTGATCTCATGATGGAAGTGTATTGCCATGTGGAGCTACAGACTAAAGGGCAATACCTGCAAAGAGAACTGTGAACTTCACTTCTTCAGCAATCTATTTTAAACTAGAGTCTAAAGTTTGAAAATAATACAATGTTTGTGTTGCCAGCATGCTTGAATCCCATCATGCTTGAGTAGTCAGGCCCACTCATGCCTTAACTGTACTAGTAGCCGCCAGAAGTGATGCAAAAAGAGAGTCTGGTCGTTTCATCAAAACCTCGGGTCTGTCATACTCTTCAGCCTACAGGATGGAAAGGTGCATACAAAAATACGATTAAAAGTTATTCATGGATATTTATGTAAATAAACAAGAGAAGAAAAACAGACAAATGATCATTTTCAGTGTTCCCAATAAACACACTGTGGATTGGACAATGTACTGTCCATCTACTGGCACATGGCTAAACTCAGTGATAAATCCTCTTGCTCTCTACCAATTACCTTTCCAGTAGAAATGTGCCACTTTTAACCACACACATTCCCAACAAACACAACCATTCCATAAATTTTCAAAGTACCTTGCAACAATGTTACATTAGGAAATAAGAGTGGTTGATTTCTTAAATTAGCCAAATGGACAGTTAGATGAGGAAGGTGTACAGGGCAACTGCAATGAAGGCCGTCTAAAGTTAGAAAATAATACAATGTTTGTAATGCCACAGACAGGTTTAAAAGCTTCACTGGCAGTAGTGGTCACTGGAATGAGGTTAGACTGAGGTCTAATACTTAAGTGCCGGCCCTAAGTACCATCTAAATATCCTGCTCTCTTTCAATTTTACTTATTTGTACCTTGGTTCCAAAGTGTTTATCATACCATAAAAGCCATCATTCTCTCCTACAATGTTGGGGTTTAAGTCCTTAGCAATAAAAGGGGCTATACCTTCGACCTCCCTGAGCTGTGTTGTTATTATAATCTTATGTAAAGTGCTGTTTGTAAAGCTTTTTTAATGGCTGTCTCTGGCATGAGTGTTCTTGCTTGCAAAGGTGAGTACAATGACTAAATGCAGCTTATATCACATAATACTGGGACAGAAAAACTGAGGACATGGAGAAACAGAAAAAGAAGGCAACTGGCTAGGAATATTCACACACAACAATAGAGCACAATGTGGTATTCTCAGGCTACCTTTCCATTCTCCATGACAAGGATCTTGTCACACTCCAACACTGTGTTGATACGGTGTGCAATGGTCAGCATGGTACAGTCCTGGAAGGCCTCTCGGATTGTGTCTTGGATCAGAGAGTCTGTCTCAGAGTCTATTGAGGCAGTGGCTTCATCCAATAATATTATCTAAAGAGGAAAAGCTCAATTCAAATCAAAATATCTTTGAGCCCAAGATATAATTTGACTTGATTAAACAACCATAAACATATGGCCCAGAGTGTAAAACTATGGATAAACACCAAAGCATATTTAAGATTGCACAATTATCAGATAAATGAAATGCCATGTAAATATACAGACATTTCCTGAGAGCTAGGAGTAAGAGCAAGTGTTTCTAATATTCTCCCCCAAAAATATTTCTAAAAATCTCTCTTCCTCAGTTGACTGCCAACCGGATTTACCAGACCAATCCTCAATAGCTTATTAAAACTCCATTGAGTTCTTTACATGCACTGTTCCAGTAAGTTTCCATATTCTGGTTAAGACTACCTGTTTAATAGCACATGAATTACCTAGCATTGCTAATGTTTTTGTGTACATGCAAACCAGTACATGCAGAATAAGATTCTGGTAGTATAAACAGTTCTTCATTTATGCCAATCAGAAACATTTGTAGACTATGAGTGAGAGAATCCGGGCTGTGGGGAAAAGGCTGAAATGATTGTATTTTCAGAAACAGATAATGGAAAATACAATTTCTGTGTGACACCTTCTACAAATTGCACTTGCTGTAAGACATATTGCCACAAAACATGTAATGTATATTGTGTGCATTAAAATGTAATCTTGACTCATTATTATTAGGAAATCTCAAGAAAATCCCAATACAACAAGTTCTTAACTTACTCATAAAAGGTAAAAAAGACATGATTACACATATTTTAAATGTGATGGTGGACATTCTAAGCCTCTCTTTAATTTTTACCTTTGAGTTTCTGAGGAGGGCTCTAGCCATGCAGATTAGTTGTCGTTCTCCCACAGAGAAGTTCTCCCCATTCTCTACCACTGCAGAGTCCAGCTTTTCAGGCAGGTTAGATATCTACAGATAAAACATCATTTCATTATCATCAAAAGTTCATGTTCAAATTCAATTATATATAGACTGTTTCAGATTAGAGAAGCTGTCTCAGATGAGGGCCCAATAGTTGAATTCAGATGAGGCCAAAGGCTTAATGTAAAGCTTTAGAGTGCAACTACACAGCATACAAAAAATTACTAGTTAAAAATATAATTAAATGAAAAGGACAGAGGTAATAGGTTTAACTTGAACTTTGAGAGTAACCATGTTACTGTTCAAAAGACAGATAACTAAGAAACTGGGATGACAAAATATAGTGTTTATGTGAAAAATTAAAGAAAAAATGTAATGTAAATTTTGATGAACATAATTAAAATGCTTTTATACTGGAATTCTATATAATAATAACAGGAATAAAACAGCAAAAAAAAAATAATAATAATAAACAATGATAAAAAATAAAAGGTCCACATATACATTTTCTTAACCTCTGATATTCTAATTGCATTGATAGCTAGTATTAGCTTTTTATCTGGACAGTTTGGTGGTAACATTAATGCTACTTATTTTCTGGCTGAGAAAATTTAAAAACAGAATAACAGCGAAATATTATAATCTGCATTGATCTATTTGGTTGACCAAACAGAAACAATGTATTTCTCTAGGCTAATTAGATTACTCAGTTTAGAGTAGAAACAGAAGGTGAAGAAAGAGCAAAATGAAGTAACTGATGAAATGTTAATCCTTTACAGTGTGGAATAAATACAAAACATCTTCAGGGTCACTTTCTCTGAAACATTATGCCCCCCTGAAACATATTTCTGTAAAAATGGCTGATATTTTTGTGGCATTAACACAATTACATTACACACAAAATATACATTATTGTGCAAAAGTCCAAGACCACCCTTTCATTCATTCAAATTCCAGTCAGTTGGCCAGTTCCCCCCCAAACCCACCTCTAAACAGGATGTCATGCTGAAATGAAACATAAACATGTAAAAGTTTGGACAGTAAGCATACCGATTCTTTCATGTATGTCCTCTCCAGTGCTTGCCAGATCTCTTCATCACTGTGGTCATCAAAAGGATCCAGATTATACCTGCAAGGAGATTACATTCATTCATCTGATTTAAATGCTAAAACAGGAATACCTGAAATACATTTTTGCAAAGATTATCAAATCATTAAATTTGTTTGTTAATTGATCAGTCAGATTTGAAAATGCTAAGGAATAATACAGATATTGATAACACAGACAACTGTTACACTACCTTACTGAGCCAATAAACAGCACAGGATCTTGAGGTATTACTGACAGATTACTCCGTAGATCTTCCAAACCAATCAAACTGGTGTCCACATTGTCAATGAAGATCTTTCCTCCAGCTGGCTCGACAAGGCGAAACAGAGCTGCTATAAGTGAAGACTTCCCTGTAAAATAAATGAAGACATATAACTGAAAACAAGTTTGAAGGAAACTTTCTTCTCTCTTCATTGGTTTTATGAGATCCATACAAGCAAAGGAAATTCTTAGCTCACAGATAACAATTAAAGCTTTGTACACTGCCCTTAACACAAAAGGTTTATTTGCAACACATGTGACCTTCTGCATTTAAAACCAAAATTATCTTGTACATACATGAAAATAAAGAGCTCTTTATGTTTACTCTTTCATTGCTGTAGGGCTTTGAATAACTGAATAATTTTTAAACTGTTATATATTATAAATTGCATTTTAATATTATTTAAATATTTCTCTACAGTGAACTCATTATACATAAAATAAGATCTTTCAAAAGCTAATTCAACTAATGTATTGGTTGAATAATCGCTTCCATTAATTCATTACTTGTTATAACTCCATCATATAAAGAAATATTTATGCTGACACCATTTATTTATAAAAAATCAATAATATGGTTTGAGTTGAAGATGGTCTTATTTTTCAGACCAATATAGGGGCACACAGACTGACTGAAAGCCCTACATGAAGACTGAAGGGCTAGTACTTTGTGTTTTTATGAAAAGAAGTACTTACCAGAGCCTGTTCGTCCCACAATACCAAGCTTTTCTTTTGCTGCAATTTTCAGATTCAGCCCATTCAGTACAATAGGAGTGTTTTCTCTGTACCTCATTTGATAGTTCTGGAAAGTAATGGCACCTTTTTGGGGCCAACCACCAGGGATATTGGCATCTTTTATCTTTCTTGGAGCCTCTGAGACACAACCCTGGTAGATGGAAATTTCACATTAGACATGTATCTTGGCACATTAAGTTTTCATCTCTTTGGTATCTGGCTGCCAAATAAGTTAGTTGGGATGGGAAAATTACTGAAAAATTAGTCTTTGACAGGTTATTTAATTCATCAGAATCGACAATAATTTTCATTTCATAACTGACAAGTTTCTCACCTCAGTATACTCCTGGAGCCTTTCTACAGAGGTGAACTTTGCTTCCAGTTCTGTTGATAGTCTCACAACATATTGTAGCATTCCTGTTAACTGTAACAAGAAAACACAAACATGTATGCACGTGAACATAAAAACATAAAATATATTGTACAAATAATATATTACAAAATGTAATATGTTGTGCCACATTACAATTTAGGGGAAATCAGTTGATATATTCATATGCACAGAACTTTGACCATATGAACCCTCAAGCACAGTACAAAGTTATTTGAGGAAAATATGCACAGAATGTCAGATTACTTTTAGTTCAGTATGTTGAATTTCAGAATTCCATTACATGGATCATAGGGTCATTTAATTTGATTTTCTTACCTGCATGGTATAAGACAAAGCCAGTCCTTTCATTGCTTGACTAACAGAGTTTGGGGCCAGAATGACAAATAAAGCCACAAACAGAGTGACTAATGCAGAAAGAAAATCCAGTCTGAAGGATAACCATCTTGATCCACAGTTAAAGAGTACAAAGTGGTTTGAATTTGAATCGCTCATGCCCTTGAACCTAAAATAATGATGAATTAATGAGCAACAAAGTACACTGTAGATTTATGTAGTTTGCTTAATAGCAAGATTAAAAGAATATTTTACATTTCAATGTACTGTTCTCTCTTGTTGTAGGCATGGATGGTGCCAAGTCCTTGAATTGCTGAACTCGTCAGAGATATCCATGGAGACCTACTGATATTCTCCATTCTTTTCATCTCTCTTATACTTCTCTGGAAAACACTTAAGACAAAACATGACAAGGTTATGTTATAATAATGTGAATGTAAAATACTGATGAAAAATGCTAATGTAGTACATTGAAGTGATTATAAATGAAGGTGCTCATACACAAAATATTGGTTGTGTATGCTGACTCACTATAGAATGGCAGCAAATATGCCTCCCAACACAACCACAGCGATGAGAAGCTCAGGGAATACCGCTGAGATGGTGCCAATGGTATATGTCACCAACAGGCAGAACTGGAGGAAATTCTCCATGTTGAAGGGCAGAGCAGAGTCCACTTCATCCAGATCTTTGGAAAACCGATTCACAATCCTGCCTATGGGAGTGGTGTCAAAGAAGCTCATTGGGCTACGAAGGATCTGAAAACAAGGTCACATTACTACATCTTAGACTGAGCCATGAGTAGATTATGCCAAGAGTTGATGCGTTACAGCTTTACAGGACCAAACTCAAAGTACCAAAGTGCATTTTCCAGGCAAGCTCCTCACTTTCACAGTGCTGAGTTACATGGAAAATGCACTTCAGTGCAGGTTTGAATTTAACTCTAACTATAGTTTCTAAAAAATTCCCCAGAGCAGAAGAACAGTTTTGCAAACCAGTGGAAACATAATATATACATATACTTTGACATTATTATTATTCTTCTTATTGTTATTATTCAAAACTATTTTATCTATTCATTGACAGCTGTTATAATTATATAATATTATAAAGATGTTATAATTATGCAATATAATGATATAAAAATACAGTTTAATATCATGCAAAAGAATGCTTACTGTTTTGAACATTTTGTCATGGAGTTTGGAGGATGCATGCAATGTGATCTTGGTGAAGGAATATCCCTTTAAAACACTGAACACAATCATTGCCACGATGGTCAAGCCATAAATAAGTTGGTAGAACTGAAGTTTTGGATTCAGTGAAACATCACCAAAGTCTATCGTTATGTTTGAGGAATTCCCCTGCATCTGTAAAAGAAAACAGGACATTTTTATAAGAAATGTGACAATAAAAAAGTATGGTTATAATTAATTTAAGCAGCATTGTACATTATTATATTTAATTGTGGTCCAGTTCAAGTGAATTCTGTTTTATGTGTGTATTTAAACAGAATTATTACTGCCTATGAATAAAATGGATTTCAATTCAAGTCAGATTACCCCTGATCCTTGCTCAAGCCAGTAACTGAGCCACCAGTTACTGAAGGCAGTTGTACCAACAAGCAGGATGAACAGCCATGCAATCACCAGCAGCAACAAATACCCTAAAAAAGAAACCACACACACACATGATTTCCACAAGCATTTCATTTGACTGACATTTTACTCACTGTTTTTATATTTTACCCACCACCCGCGGCTCTGCAGTACTGGTGATATGTCCTCCATGTTACTGAACCTTCCTGGGTGGATTCTTGTGTAACAAGCTGGTCCTTTGATTCTGCAAAGAAAACAATATTAAACACAGCCATTACAACACTTTATACTGCATGTACTGCTGTTATCTGTGAAATATCAGATCAGACACACTACCTTTCATGCCATGGACAGGTGTTTCTTGGTTGGGCTCATTATTCTCATCAGACATATCAAATGCTAGAGGAAAGAGCATCAGTTTAGAACAATGACTTTTAATACAATATTATGTTTTATATGTGTGAGAACACAATATTACTGACCTGGGTTTTCTATCCCATCAGTGTTGTTTCCTTTGAATTCCCTGTTCTTGGTCTGTTTATCAGAATCTTCTTCATTTGATTCCTGAAAGAAAAATGCAGCCATTTATCACCCTTATTATGTGATTAATATGTTTTTAAATGAAGCAAACTTGCAGTCAAGAGCCTCTCAAAAGAAAAATATGTTATGCACAAATTGCTGTGAAGCAGATGGACAAGGATATTGGTTAAAAACTTACATCTGAGTGTTCTGAATGGAAGTTAATAATAAGCTGTGCGTATCGACCTTGAGATTCCATCAAAACATTGTGTGTACCCATCTCTTTGATTTCCCCATTTTCAAGTACTATAATTTCATCACAGAACTCCAGGTACTGAAGGAGAAATATGAAAATGAATTAATTCAGAATGAGATTTTCACAGGAAAGGAACCACTGTAAAAGAATACTACGCTTACTAGGTTTCATGGTATTGTAAAAGAATACTATGCTTACTGGGTTTCATGGTATTGTAAAAGAATACTATGCTTGCTGGGTTTCATGGTATTGTAAAAGAATACTATGCTTACTGGGTTTCATGGTATTGTAAAAGAATACTATGCTTGCTGGGTTTCATGCTATTGTAAAAGAATACTACGCTTACTGGGTTTCATGGTATTGTAAAAGAATACTATGCTTGCTGGGTTTCATGCTATTGTGAAATCCTTAAAATGAACATTGTTCTGATATTTCTATGAACATCATTTTGAGAAGAAAATGCTGTTTGTGTAATAAACATGGTAATGTGAGATATACCTGCAGTTGATGAGTCACCAGAATCACAGACTTCCCCCTCAGCTCATTCTTGATGCACTCCTGAAATATATGTTTCCCAACATGGGCATCCACAGCAGAGAGTGGATCATCTAGGAGAACGATGTCTTTGTTGGAGTACACAGCTCTGGCCAGGCTCACCCTCTGTTTCTGTCCACCGGACAGGTTCAGGCCCCTTTCACCAATCTTCAGTTCAAATAAAACACACCGATTTGTCATTTTAACTGATATTTGAAAAGTGCATGTGATTTACATCGTATCCCTATATATGCTACAAGACTACAATCTTCCATGAATAAATGGTTCAAAACCCCAGACTATGATAATACTAAAGACTACAGTAATAGGGGCCTCTGAGTAGCTCATGGGATAAATTGCTGCCTATGGGTCCTGAGGTCAGGGGTTTGATTCCCAGCCTCGCCATGTCTGGCCATGGCCAAAGGTCCCATTGGCGAGGCAACAATTGGCCAGCCTTGCCGGGGTTCAATATGGGGTTGGTCCTCATCACGGTAGCCCTCTCCTTGTCGTGCTGGGGCGCAGCACAAACCGAATGTACGCTGACTACGTCTTCCTCCGACATCATAGGCAGCGTGCAGTTGGTGGTGCGGCCGCTACGTGAAAAGAAGCTTGAGTCTCATCACGTGAATCAGCGGATTCACATGATGAATCTTCTACTCCCACAGCTGTCAGGGCGGGTGCTGCGGTGAGGTTGAACATTCAGGTGGGAAAAAAATCAGGAAAAAAAAAAAAAAAACTATGGTAATAATCTGCATGCTCTAAATGAATGTTAACAAAAGAAAATGCAAACCTCAGTCATATCACCATAGGGAAGAATTGCCAAGTCAGGCTTAAGGCTGCAGGCTTGAAGAACATTTTTGTACCTGTCAAAAACCATTTTTAAAATTAAATAAAGCACTTCAAAAACCTTTAGAGTTTAAAAAATGCAATTTAATAACTATTGCAAAGGCTCTAGTGCATGGGGGTACCACAGCCTTGGCCATGGGGTACCAGAATTTTTTTTAATCTTAATTAGGCCAATATTTAGTTGTTTATCACCAGGTGCATAACATTCTGTTGCTGCTTAGTAATATGCAGTGTTTCAGTGCTGAAATATAGGTACAGTACATGCCACTAATCTGATATAAGACCATTTATTGTGCCCTCATAATCTGTGCAGGTCTTATTAAGTAAGGGCTGTATGTTAGTGTGCCGCCCAGAATAGTGTCCATACATCATTTTCCCTGATACCACTGCCTTTAACACAGTGACTACCAGATGTTCAGCTAAACTATCATATTTATCACATTTCATGTATTTATTTTTAAATGTTATCATTCTCAGCATTAAATGAATGAGTTTGCATGATTTGTAATACAAAGAAAAACAATTTTTCTCAAGTTAATATTACCTATTTTCATCAAACATTTCTCCCATGAGAATGTTATCTCTTACTGTTCCATGGAAAATCCAGGCTTGTTGTGACACATAAGCGAATGATCCATCAGCAATCACCTGGCCATGTTGCAGGTACATCTATGGGAGTGGCAGATTCACATAGGAATACGAATCTTGAATCTTAAATCTTAAATCTTACTCTATCATTAAACTGTTGACATATTCTTTTTTTTCTTCCTGAACTGTTTAGCCTCTGCAGCAACCCTCTCGGGCCGTCTCAGGAGGAGGCAGCTGTGACTGTCAAAGTGGTATATGAGCTACATTTTAAATCACGTTTAATAAACCATGACTCATAACATACTTGTTCCAGAATGCTTGATATTAGTGATGTTTTCCCACTTCCAACATTCCCACAAATTCCAAGCAGACTTCCCTAAAAAGAGAAACAACAGGTTTTATTTTGCAGATGTGACTGAATACATAACATGTGCAATAAAATCAGAATGTTAACAAACCATACTTACATTCTGTTAACCTACCAAGCAGGTAGGAACAAGGTGGATTATTAGTATAGGCTAAATGACAAAAGCTAAATGGCAGCAAGAAAGAATATCACCAACATTTCCCTGAAGTAAACACAACTTATATTTAAGCATTTCAGTGATTACTAACAGTCAAACAGGTACCTTTTTCAGAGTGAAGGAGATATTTTTAAGGATTAATCTTCCCACATCCTTGTCAGGTGTGTGTGTCCCATCCTGATTGTCACTCTTAAGCTTGTTTGTTATGTCTAGTGAACCATTCAGGCTGCTTTTAGGCTCATCCCAGGAGAAAGAGGCCTCCTTCATAACCAGTGCATTAGGGGATCCTGTTTGTTGTATTAAGTAATTGTCTGGATTCTTAATTAGGAGAATTCTCTAAGAAGAAATAAATACACATGGCTCAAAATATATCCGCAAAACCATTATTTTCTGATAAGCTATTCTCATACTCACTCACATCATTTCTGTTATAACATGTACTTTAAATCTATCTGATAAGTAAACTTTTATTAATACATCATGCCATCATAAGCTTTGATATTTATATTTTCAACATATTCATTATAGTTAAATCAGGTAATGATGTAAATAGTTGCAAACTTAATGCATACAGTAACAAACTTGCAGTTACGCACAAGTTTTTTTAATGACTCCCACCTTTAGTCGAGCTAAAGACACTTTCGCTTCAGCTAAGCCTTTGACAGAAAAGGGAAGGAGGCCCAAAGAAAATCTCATGGAGTTGAAAATTGCAATGATGGTAAAAGCCTACAAAAAACAACAAAAAATTACAAGAATCATGCTCTGATAAACAAGCAGTGATGTCACCAATGCCTTGGAAAATGGAGGAAAGTTTCTAAAGAATGAAATTCACTCACAGCTGAAGAACTCAAAGGAAGCTTTAGTGCTGTGTGGGTGACAAACGTCAGGATTGTAGCAAGAGTGGGAATGAGGGTTGTTATAGAGGAGTTCACGCTCTGAACATAGCCAGCATTTTCCAGTAGTTTTTTTTCACGTCTCCTCACATCTAAGAAGAACAGGATACAGCAATTATGATACTTGTATATCCTATACATGCATTAAATCTTGCTTAAGAATATTCATAAATTAGCAGATGTGAAATCACAGACTATGCACATCTCATGAACATTTCAGGAGTAGAAGCAACCTGGCAGAACTTCAAAACATACCAGTGATTTTCTTTTCAAATGAATCCTCCCAAGCGTACATTTTGATAAGCTTGATGCAGGAGAGAACCTCATTCATGGTGCGTACTCGAGTGTCTGTTACAACAACAGCTTTCCTCCTGAACACACTTATCAATCTTGCCATTGAAAACTTGAAGAGAAAGCATAAAACAAATCATTAGAAATAAAATCAGTTCAGCCAAACCAAAACAGATTTTTGTGTAGAAGTAAATTGTAGAAATTATAGGATAATTATGGCAAAGAAATATTTAATGTAAACTTTAAAAATCATCACAATAAATGCAACCATCATTTTCAATATTTCTAAAAATTAAACATGAAACAATAAAACTGTGATACTTTTCTTTGTGAAAAAATATTAACAATAAAAAATATTAACAAAAATAAAAAATAAACAACAATAACAGCAAAAAATAAATAACAGTAATAACAAAAGTCAAACCTGTATGGGAATGAAAACAAGATATACAGCAATGCCAGTGAGGGCTGTATACCCAAATATATAGCAGGCATATATGATGCACATCAGCAACAGGAAAGGTATGCATAGGAGGAAGGTGCCAAATACCACGGCCTCAAACATCCGATACCCATCACCGGTAAGAACATTAATCACCTGTGGAAGAAAAATACATAGGGCTAAATTTATACAAATGCACTCAGACTGTAAGGGATTGTGCAATTCAAAACAAACTTTACATTACATTATTTCTTCATTAGAGATTGGGGACAAGTGAACATATAATTGAGCATGTGATCTTTTCATTTAAAATAGAATAGCATCTGCGCATGATAAGACTTAAGACCCTTTTGATTAAATAAAATATGCCCTTAAAGAGACAAAGGACATTTGATTGAATCTAGCCCAGTCCCCTATTTGTGTTTTTATGTCAAATAAACTCTGTTTTACAGCTCTTATATGCATAAGACATAAAAGATTCACTTTGGAAAGACTTATTAATTATATCAGTCACAGCAATAAAATGTATGCACTGAAGTAATTTATATAGCTTCTGCTCATGAAATTTTCATATCTGCTCTCCGTCTTAAATATTGTTTTTCACAATATATAATAATCAATATGCAATGATTATTGATGAAAAATGTACATACTCTGAGGTTCATTAGATGGTAACAGAACAATGCTATGGTACTTAATTACAAAAATACAAGGTAAATTAGAGGACCCTGCCTCAATGCACACAGTATGCTAAATAAAGTAAATAGCCTACCTCCCCCAAAGAGATGTTGTTGAGTGCTTTGAGAGAGATAATCTTCTGAAATGCTAGCATGGAAAAAGCACTCTTGACTCTGATGGCAGTTCGAACATTAATTGCCCACATCAGTGAAATGAAGAAGGCTTTGAAGAATTCAGTAGTGAAAAGGGCCACACAAAGACCAATGCCATGAGTAAGTGTGGATGGTTTAGAACCATCAACATAGCGCAGAATTTCATACACCAAAACAGCCTGTAAATGAAAGAGAGCCAGCAGAATTACAGCATCAATTTAATCTATTCTCAAATATCAAGCATTTGAAAACTTCTAGCATGAAATCTGATTTTCTTTGAAATGGATACTTATTATACAAACATTTCTCACTGGCTTTTAGGATGTTCATAAGTCCTAGGTTATTCTTATGTTTTTATATCTATATAAAAATATAGTTATCTCTATATTTGCTATAGCTGAATCCCAATAAATACTTGTACTTCTATTACTACCACTACTATGACTACTACTACTACTACTACTACGATGACTAATAATAATAATAATAATAATAATAATAATAATAATAAAAAGTATTAAATGCATTTCACATAATTATGGTGGATAAAACAACCATTTGCACATGACTTCTCTGGTTAAAAAATGTTTGACGTTGAACAAGGAAACATACCGGTCCAACAAAAACTGCAAAACTGAATAATAATGACACAATGAATGAAATAAATAGTCTTGTTCTTTGAAAACGAAGGACAACTCGTGCCAATGAAGCCTTTTCAATGCCCTCTCTGGCCACCTCTTCTGCCCAAAGTTTCTGAAACCTGAGAAGTAAAATTAGTAAAATTAGTATTACATTGTGCATATATACAAATGTTTTCACAATAGTGCAGGTAAGAAAATGTTGTAACCTTTTTCCATTTGTATCGGCACCATCATGAGGTGACAAAGACAAACTATCCCTGTCGAGTTTGCCTTTGAACAACTTCCACATCATAGGAGTCATCCATGAGAAGGTTGTGAAGGAAAAAAATCCAGCATCATCCACTGGGTTCGACCTTAAAAACATATTTAAAACAAATTCATCCATGAGAAATATTTTCTAATGTACAATGGTGACAAATAACTTGCATCTACTTGACATGACTGGATGCACAGTGCCTCACACATGCTTCAAGGCAACAATATCAAGCACATAAACATATAGACACAATCATTGTTTCTGTCATCAAAGCAAAGGTTGTAGTTTAAGATCTTGGTGCATAGTGCCAAGAGGATATGTCCAAATCCATTTTTGCCAGTTACAAAGCAATAACATGGAGCACAGCTAATCCACAATTATTAGAGGAGTTGAAATGTGTTGGTTTATTACCTATAGGTATGTCCTGAGTATAACATGCAATAAACCTATGATTATGTCACCTCCATCATCCATGCCCTTTAAAAACTATCTGACAAAAGCAGAAATAATGACGTAAATTTGCCAGGGTGTAGCCTCTTGGAGTTTAGTGTACATTTTACAATCACAAAGCTTCTACTGCAGGCTTGTGCTCCAGTGTGATGCTGTTGTATCTTCATTAATTAAAAAATTCCATGATGTCCCAAATGTCATACTAAATGCATTATAGTCACTATGGTCTAGAATTGGAAAATTTACCAGATATTTACCCATATTGCTACACCTTGCTCAAAACCTGGCAGACATAATGGTTCACATAAAGTATTTCAGAAAGACAAAAAATAACAAATGTGATTCTTCGTATAGCTTGTTTGAGTAATAGTTCAATTATATATATGGCAAGCCAAACAGGCAATATATATATATATATATATATATATATATATATATATATATATATATATATATATATATAGAATAAACAAGTTTGTATATAGAATTAACAATTTCATTCCATATATATCAATGTTCATTCCATACACATATACATATATCCCATACAAACCCAAACTGAGCTGGAAAAACTATTCATAATCTTTCACAAAAGCCACATTTCAGGTTTGTGACTGCCTGCAATGGTAACAGCGCGTACACGCCACACGCCCATTTAAGTAAGTGTACATTCATTACAGTGCCTTAAAATAATGCCCATTTCACTTAAAATGTGGTTTTAATCTTAATAGTTTAACATGTTTTCAGATATTCATATTACCAATTTTCATTTTTAAACATACTGGTATAATGCCTATACAGGAATAACGGCAGAATTTCTGGTTAATTCCTCTGATATCGATATTGATTTTTATTTTTTTCTTCATCTTATTACCTATCTCTATACTTATGTACTTTTACATCCTGTTACATTTCACACTTATCCCTATTTTGTTTATGGATCTGTTTAACCAAAATTTTATTGTTACCGATTTTATTATCTTGTGTATTGTCTTCTCCCTTCCCATCCCCTTTGCTTTAATGGAATTAGACAAAATGGAAAAATTAAAAACCTGCCCGCAATATTTAAATGTCAAAATTAACTTATTTGTGCTCCAGTGTTGTTTTGTATCCTCTGTGCCTTTGTGATTTTTGACTGCTTATTGCTTGTTGGATTGGAGCCTGCAAATGCATTCTTCTCATTGGCTACTGCAACTTCATTGTGAGTTTTGCTTTGGATGAGGACTGCAGGTTGAGGATTACAGGGATTCCCCCCTTTAATTGCCGACTGGTTATAGGCCTTGTTCGGCTTGAATGAGTTGTCTAATTTATATCGTATTGCAGTGTGGTAGTTATCCAACATCCTACATAACCACATAGCTAACATTAACTGTTTTACTATTTTACCTCGGGGAAGCTTATAGCACAAGTTAACAATTACCTCAAATTAACTTGCGAGCCAGCTAGCTCAGTAGTTTTTACAACCTGTCATTCATTTTTTTCTGTGTTCATTGCTTTCCATGACAGTTCTGAGGGCTGCCTGTTCGTATCAGCTGTTACAAGTTAAACAGCAGATTTCAAGAAAGTTTCAGACACCTTGTCCTTATTACAACACAAGTGCAGCAAAACACTTGCTACACCAATCAATCACAAGAGTCACGGGTCGGAGCTGACAGTATATGCTACATAAACTACTACATAAACGATGGAACACAAGCATAAGTTGAGGCAACAGTTCATTTTGAATGGGATATTGTAAGAGTAAATGATCAGGTAGTGAATGGGTTATGCATCCAAGCCTTTACAATGTGAAATGCTAAACTGATGGATCCATCATCCTCTTGTGCAGCATGTGTTAGCATTGCTGAAAACACGAAACCAAATGACGCAAAACCACGATTTGGTGATTTCAAAAATATTAGAATGTACAAATTCAAACAATTCTAACTCTGAAAAATTAACGGCATGTGGTTTAAATTTAGGAATTAAAATTAAAGGTATCAAAACTACCTCCATTGTTAAACAATAAACAAAGATGAGACAAAAGATTGATAAACCACTTTACAACAATGTCTAAAATTGTGTGGACTTTCTGGACTTTTTTAAATGGACTTTCTTGCAACAATGATTAATATTTAAACAGCATTTAAACAGTCACTTGACAGGTTGTGATGCATTAACCAGGGATATTTCCTGGGATATTAAACTGGTATTTCCATGTCATCTGGCATCTCCCTCTGAGTAAGCAGAGGCTGTGCTGCAGAGCTTAAAGCTTTTTCATCAATTCAGTAATGAGTAATTAATTTATAACAATCATTAACCCTTTACACTCTGAATGACTTTTTTATTTTGATTTTGAATTGTAAATGACACCATACAATCCATGTAATATATTGCTCATTTTATTACATAGAAACATTTTTAAGAAAATGGGGTTCCACCTGGCCTTTAATAGTTTTGAGCAGATTGACACCCATGTTTTTCCAGCATTTTTCCTTTATTTTTTATGTAAGGATATACTTCTATACTTGGAGTTCTATTGCAAAGCAGTATGCTTATAGTCGGTAAGCTTGGTTGTTCTCACACAAATTCTTTATAGAGTGTGTTCAGGCAAAGCTATTTCTTGTCTCATTTCATCATTGTGCATTTTCTGAGTGTGTTCGTGTTTGACCCTGCACCTCCACATTTTTCATATTGTTGCACAATAGAATGTCATGTTGAGGTGGCATTTTCATGTAATGTTTCTCTGAGTATTTCTACAGCTATGGAAATTTTAAAATGTTTAAAACTGGATACAAAAGGGGTTGATTATTGTAACTTAATCATGCATTTAAGTCCATCACATACACCAGATAACTTTCTACAGCACACCAAACTTTGTGTTTTTGGTACACCATGTGTATGTTTTGTCCGTTATATCATTTAAGTATAATTTTATAATTATATAAATATTTGGCTACTGAGAGAAACAGAAAACTATCAGTATACTTATACCCCACTGATGCTTTCCATGCCTTGCACCATGACTTATTATATCCTTGTAATGATACTGTTGTAAATGTATGGAATTGATCCCCAAAAGAAAAGTCAACAACTTGTGGCTTCTGGCAAAATGAGCAGAGCACAGATCATACTGTGTTATTGGTGGGAAAAGGTAACCTTGTCTAATTGTTGCATTTGTGTATTGTAAGTATGCTGTCACTCACCCTGATTTAAAGCGAAAAGGAATCATGGTCCGATAGCTGGCATGGTACTTTTTGTGTTCCCTGTACTCCAGTGGATCCAAGGATGGAAGACCCTCTGGGCATGAATCCATGGTTATGTTGATTGTCCACAATCAGCTCCCAGTTCCCTTTATCGTCACATGGAGGGAATATCACACATGAAAAGGGGAAGTGCTCATGACAGATAAATCAGAGGACAGCAGGATAATGGCATCTAAATTTACTAAAGCAAATGAGTAAATATATGTAGCCCTATTCATAAGAAACAATTAATTTTAGTTGCACACCAAAACACCTCATTTCTATGGAGACTTTATAGATATTTAATTCATTGGAAGCATGCTATATAATTGGTACTTTATCTCAACATTTAGTATGTTTGAATTCAATTTTCAAATGTAACACATTGTGATATTCAATACCATTTAATACTATTATTTAGATTTAAGAAAAAAAATCCTGGTAAAAGCTAATAAATAAATCAAATCAAATTTACAATGTTATTGCAGGCATGTAAATCACCAGAAATGAGACTCGTCAAATGACAGTTATGAAAACCTCCAAACAGTATTTAGATGCTTTACTTTCAGTCAGGATGCCTCCTTTACAGAGGAAATGCATTCAGCTTATTCAGAATAAACACAGCATTATTTTATTTAAATATATCATACCTGGTTTAAATAGGAATAAAAAATCAACATTACCTTTATGTATGAAGAGCAAAAGAGAGTTGTCAGTGGTGGTCTTCCAGGAACAAACGGTGTCACATCTTATATCCAGAAAAAAGGCACTGTAAAAATCCCATGCAGTCAGTGTTGCGTCACTGAATTTTACAAGGCTCAAAGGTTATGTTGTACAGAGGTTTTAGCACTGTCATGATCCTTTATACCATGCTACACCTTGTCTCCTCCTTGAATTTTCTGAATATTCAACTAACAAAGCCCAGTGATAAGGGAAGGTTTCTGTTTCTTTCAATGGTTTTAAAAGCACCTGATCACCTTCGTAGTAAAATCAAAACTGTCTGTTTAGCAGACCAAAATTAGTTTGGACCAAAAGGCATAACTCACAATTTTTAATGATTCCTCACCTGAAAACAATTTGGAATCTGCTTCTTTTATTGAGTTATGGTGCATTCACTGCATCACAATGGAATCATGGTTATGGAACATGTATGCACTGACACAGCAAAAATGATCCAAAAATCAAAATAGTCATTGCATGATCTTGCATTTTAAGTAGTTTGTTGAAGGTTTGTCAAAAATGCTAAGATGCCTGGATTTACTGCATTGTAAATATAACTGAAATGAAAGCACTAATGTTTTTTTCCACATTTTGGATAGGAGTGTCTGCCAGATCAATGTAATATAATGGATGTAAAGCAATACACATAATACTTCTAGAGCAAAAGCCACTCAGTAAGTGCACTGGCAGGGTAATACAATCCTACAATCCAATAAAAGAGTAAAACATTTACATTTTATATGCAGCAGCGCCAACTCTAGGGAAAGTTCAGTGACTGACAAGGCTAAGGATATTTTCATTAAAAAGGGTGACTAACCAATTCTTGTGTACATCAACTACTTTTATAACCATAATACTGTAGTTAATATTACATAACACTAAAAAACTAGTGTAAAGGTCTGATGGCTTAGCTTTTGACAGCCAGTTTAACATAAGAATGTATACTTACTATAGTCCATGAGAACTACAGCAGTTAAATACACAGTAGTTGATGTATGGTACACCTCAGGTGTGTCTCTTAATATTCTTGCAAAACACTACACACAGTTCTCTATGTAAGTAAAATTACATGTGTTACTTGTGTCCTTCCTATATGTGACAAAGGAGGTCAATGGTGAAGCAAGAGCTAAAGGTCAAGGCATGAGAGTGAGAGTGAGAGTGGGAGGAAGAAGAGGACGAGGAAGGACAGTTGTCTCAGATGAGATCAGGGCCACATTGGTTGACCATGTGCTCAACCATGGATTGAGTATCAGGGAGGCTGGGCAGAGAGTTCAGCCCAACCTGAGCCACTACCCGGTTGCATCTCGGTATATTGTCATCTGGGACAGTATGACTTTCCACCAGGTTGCTCTGGTCCGCAACTGGTTCATCAACAACCCACAATTTATTGTTCTATACCTCCCATCCTAATCCCCATTCCTAAACCAAACTGAACATTTCTTTTCGGCATGGTGATGAAAGGTGTATGACGGCCATCCCCTCACACGCAAGCCTCTTCTCCAGGCAATGGGGGATGCATGTGGTGAAGTTGATTTGGGGGCTTTCGGCAGCTGGATCCATCACTCCAGAACATTCTTTCCCCACTGTTTAGCCAGGGAGAACATAGCTTGTGATGTAAATGAGGTGCTGTGCCCAGACCAAAATAGATGGCAGGATGCAACATAATTTCTTTCGCATTTTGCATTTGTTTTGGTCTTTTTGTGAGTTTTGAAAAAAAATTGCCACTTATTTTTTTAAAGAAAACCCTTTATCTTTCTAAATGTTTTTCCAGGTTTTCTCCTGTTGGGTATTACATACAAAACACAAATTCTGTTTTCCAGAATACTGCATTTCGGGGGGAAAAATTCAAATGTTTTTTTTACTGTATTACAATATTTGTACCAAATAAAGATTACAATCACCTGTTGACCTGACCTGTTTCAAATCAAATCATTATTTAATTATTTTACCTCATTACTAGCCCTAAATTGCCCATCTTTTTTGGAATGTGTTACTGGCCTGAATGGCAGGAATGGATGTATATTTACAAATGAAATGAAATTGACCATGTGTTCATACAGTCTGTAATGAAATACGATCACTGCTTTTTTCCATACCATCCCAGCTTTTCCAAGTTGAGTTTGTAAAAAAAATTAAAGAAGAAATTATCTGTTTGCAACATACAGAGTGAATGACAGCAGGACTGCTTTAGGGAGAGTCACTTTAGCTGTGGAATGTAACAGGAAGGGGAGGGGGAGAAAAGCAGAGAAATACAGTGATTATGTGTAGTCATCCAAAGGGATAAACAGCTAATGTAGTAAAGCTCAGAGTTCTTTTTTACGCTTCTTGCTTTTAAATGTCTTTTTTCCCTCCCATGTGATGGATGCAATGGCAGTATATTTTTTAAACTGAATCATCCTCAGGTAGCACAATTTCTTCTGGCTTTGTTTTGGGATTCAGCATGCTTGATCTCATGATGGAAGTGTATTGCCATGTGGAGCTACAGGCTAAAGGGCAATACCTGCAAAGAGAACTGTGAACTTCACTTCTTCAGCAATCTATTTTAAACTAGAGTCTAAAGTTTGAAAATAATACAATGTTTGTGTTGCCAGCATGCTTGAATCCCATCATGCTTGAGTAGTCAGGCCCACTCATGCCTTAACTGTACTAGTAGCCGCCAGAAGTGATGCAAAAAGAGAGTCTGGTCGTTTCATCAAAACCTCGGGTCTGTCATACTCTTCAGCCTACAGGATGGAAAGGTGCATACATAAATATGATTAAAAGTTATTCATGGATAGTTATGTAAATAAACAAGAGAAGAAAAACAGACAAATGATCATTTTCAGTGTTCCTAATAAACACACTGTGGATTGGACAATGTACTGTCCATCTACTGGCACATGGCTAAACTCAGTGATAAATCCTCTTGCTCTCTACCAATTACCTTTCCAGTAGAAATGTGCCACTTTTAACCACACACATTCCCAACAAACACAACCATTCCATACATTTTCAAAGTACCTTGCAACAACGTTACTTTAGGAAATAAAGATGGTAGGTTTCTTGTATTAGCCAAATAAAATGTTAGCAAGGAGACAATCTAGACACTAACTGGAACATGCAAAACTTTGGTTAAAACAGTGGCATTTTCACTAATTTCCTCCCGAAAATAAAGTGCATTTATAAAATATAAAATATTGGTTGTGTTTACATATCTTGCAGTCACACTGTAACTGTATTTCAACAGTATCATCATGGTTTGTCTAAAGCTACCAATCGATAGCTAGCTATATCTGGAGTCATAGATTAATTGTAATCATAGTAAATGTAACGTTAATCAATAATACATAAAAAAACTCAAATGGAGAATTTCCTCAAGTTCCTTGTGCTGCTTTGAATTAGAGTCCATGAAACCTTCAAAGAAAAACTTTCAAATAGCATTCATCTACAGGTTTTTGAATTAAAAGTTCCGAAATACCCAAAAATCTTTTAGTGAGTGGAGTGGGGTGCACTCTTTGACCCTGAGGTTAACACTGCTGTACATTTCCATAAAGTGGTCTACAAATTATATCTGAAATGATAATGAAAGGTCAGACTTGAAGAAAAGGAATTGCTAGTGTATTTACTAGCATATTTTTTCTTAATAGCCTACCTTGTGAGGATGATTTAGCCATTAGGGGGACACTAAACTGGCAAAGTAAAGGAAAGACACAAAACATGAAAGAACACAGTTTGATAGATCCAACTCACAAAAATGAGCTGAGCTGCCTGTCTCCACTGGCGACCTCTTCTGGTAATTGTTATGTGGTGCCGACAGAGGCAGAGAGAAGAGCCAGCTCCTCAACTCATTCAAATAGATTGCTGTCTGACTGTCTGTTTCTTCCCTTGTCCTGGGCCAATAGGCCCTGGAATAGCAGCAATCTTATGAACAGGCTGGCTCACCTGTGAAGGATTTGCAGTCAATCAAGTAGTAGGCCATTACCCTCATTAGGCCTCCTATTTATAGCACTAGCACTGATACAATCTAAACGATTGGTTTTTGATGGCTTATGTTAGGTTTTTGCTGGTTGAGGTTGGGATTTAACTTGCTCACCGTTTTAATCAGTTTTCTTATAGTTTTCCTTTGACCAACCACACAGCTTAGTGGCCATGCATAACATTGTTTTCGTTGCTTTGACCAGCAATAAGCAATGGGTAGAACCTTTCTTCTGTCCCTTTTGTTGACATAATTGACTTTGTTTCAATAGTACTGTCAATAGTACTATTTATTATTTCAATAGTAAATGGTAATTAATATAAGTGTATGGCAATTTGACAACATGAACATGTTTAATAGGGATACATTGTTAGAGACTGTTCAATATATTCACTACTTAACCTCTACAGGTTCACTAGCAACTGCTCACAGGTTTTCCATTCTCATACCATTGATAGTGGCTAATGAAAATGGTTTGTGTAACACAGTTGGCAGAGAGGAGGCACATTGCAAAAGAGAGAGAGAGAAACAATCAAACCCCAACTATGCCACTCCTGTTTTGTAGAGGTGGGAAACCTCAAACTTAATGCTCATGACACGAAAGGCAACACAAGTTCTTTTAATAGGAACCTGAGTGAGAGAGTAGGCAACTACTAATATGCCAGGCAAATAGTGCACAGTACTGCACAATTTTATGTACTCATCCCCAGTATTAACATGTATTCACAGATTTTGTCACAGTTAAACACAACAATACACTTTTCTATGCAACTAGCCACAACATGATGTCAACAATAAAATGAGGCAGTGGACCTCCACTACCTGTTGGTCCAGCCCATGAAGAAGCACAAAGATAAATCCTCAAACAAAACAAAACAAAACAAAAAGATACCATACCTTACCGTGCCGTGATACCATACTGTGCAGTGCCATGCCATTCCCTGCTGTGCTGAACCAAGATCCTATGTCCTGCTTTTCAGTTGCTTGACAGTGCTCATATATTGTGTTAAATTAGACACATCTCAAAGGAATCAGATATCAGCAGAGGCAGCACATCTTTCAGGAACAAGACAGACACATTTAAAATTGTGGATAGTCATTTAAAGGAACACCGCACCCCAAAAAATTGAAATGACAAAATCAAAGTATCAGTACAAGTTCACCCTGTTACATTTGCTTAACATGAACTGGAGCTGACGCAGGATATATTCCTCAACGACTGTGGCAGCTGATTTTAGTTGCCCTGCACTTCCCCCACCACAAGGTTTCATGTGAGAGTCCACAAAAACATAGGTCATTGGATGGGTCTAAAGACAAAACATCAAGGTTCTCCCGAAAGGTTGAATTGTATGCAGTGACTCAGAAGAAAATTGACTTGTCTAGCCATCTTTATCTAATACCAGTGAGGGATACATATGGATCAGACTTTTTTTCATCTTGTATTGGTCAATACTCAGAAATGTCTTTAGGAAATATTAAACCTTCATATCATCCAAACTAACATCCTTAGGATAATAAAACTTCTAGTTATGTGGTGCTTGTATACAATGAGCAGTTAGAACACGAAAATTCATGTCTATCAGCAAATGTTAATGTTTAATTGAATCCTTACTGAAATGACACTTATGCCCTTAAAAGCTCCTCTTCTATGTTAGGCATCTGATATTGCAGAGAAGTTTTTATGTTAAACATTGTCATTTTTTGGAGTGTCTTTAAAGGGAAGGTATAACTTTTGAGTTTGGTTTCCTCCAGTCTGGTAAGTGGCTGCATTGCAATTGACTAGTAAGATCATACTGACTGGTAAGCCACCTTTCTGACGTTTCTTGACTTGCACTAACTTTTGTACCTTGTCTTTGATCTCCCAGCCTGGATATTAGTGTCTGATGATCATATGATTTCAGTATATTGCTTAAAAGGTTAATTGCAGTACTATTTGCCTTTTAAGGCACTGCAGCAGTCTAGCTTAAAAACCTGTTCACTTTTTTTTCAAATTGAGGTGTAATGCATGCTAATAGGATGCAGTAAAAATCTTATCTCAAGCCTGGCAAGTTGAACGTAGTTTGATCAGTCTTTACAATGTAAAACAGCTAGAATCTCAATCAAAATTAGGAAGGGAGAGTATAAGCCAGACCTGGCAAGTAGCTGTCCCTTATTTTATGTTTAAGATTATACTGGTAAGCAGAGTACGTCTTTCCCAACACCGCCCATTTCATCATACTTATCTAAGAACTAACTTATCTTGCAGTTTTTACCTCATTCAAAAGAAGTAGGGAGAAAGGCTGATAAAAATGAAGCATGACCATGTGTGCATTTTGTAATACACTTGCGTCTCAGAATTTGATTTGCAATCCAAATTCACATATAGGTGGCATTGCCCAGCTAACTGATCAGTAAACAGAGTACAACAGTGCCTGCCAACATACGCTATATGATGTCTGTGCTTGTCTTTTCCTTTTCCTTTACCTTATTTTACTTCTGCAAATATTTAAGTCTTCAGTTAATACATTTAACCTTTTTATGTTTGATCTGTCTGACTCCTTTTTGTTCTCTGGTTGCTTTAGATACTTTCATGCACATAGTCATGAAATGGTCTTTTGAAAGATATTTTTGCAAGATTGTTGGTGAGGTGGTGTCTCCTTTCATGTTTATACTTCTGAATGTGTGGCCTTGGCAACTTTCTTTTCATTATGATCATTTTTCACTGTCTTGTGGCTCTGTTCCATGAAATTGTTGAAAGCTCTGTCACCTTAAATGCAGATAGCAAACAAAAAATGGAAAAAAACCATTCCAAGAGTGAGCGCCAGAGGTTCTGTAGAGTTAAACCAGATTTTCCTTACAAATTAATGGCAAGCCAATCGCAAGATCTTTCCTTAAGATACTGACTGATTATTTTACAATAACCTTATGTTATTTGTTTTTCTGCAGAGATTGCCATGGCCCAATCCATGGAGTCGTTGAGCACAACCTAAAAACAAGTGAGGAACAGGAGAAAAACACAGTAAGGGAAGATTTGGTTGCTTAAAGAAAAGCAACGTCAGTTGTATGGAATTATTTTGGCTACAGAAAGGATGATGTTGCACTCCCCTACAAAATCACCCCAATCATTCTAAAATGATTCATTCTTTCCAAATAGAGATATTCAAGTCATCTGGTGAAATTTCCTGTATTTTTTCGTATCACAGTATATATTGCAGAAAAAAAATATTGCAGTGTTAGTTTTTTCTAATACCGCGCAGCCCTACCTGTCATTGTCTCAACTTTTTCAATGCCTTTTGAGGTACAAGTAATACACACATGCATGGCAGACCTTCAACATTCTCCACAAACTGTCTTTTACCATCATGATTTCATTATTTCACATTTATCAGACCTTGTTCACACAATGCTTTCAGAAATATATAAATCACATTATATGCTGACCAAATATATATTTTTCGTTTAAATGTTCATGACTGATGTATGTTATATTAAATGCTACAATTAAGTACAGACACAGTTAAATTAAAATATTGGTACCCACTCATTGCCAGACTGATAAGCAGAAGTGGTTATGGAAGACAATGAGAGCACATCAACCTTGTTTTTCCCCTTTAATTTTGTATCAAAAAATCATGGTGGCTAGTGAATTCTCACTTACAAACGTTATTTCTTGTGAAAATGTATGGCCATAAGTCCCATCGGATCATAAGAAAAGAACACTTCTACAACTCAATTCATTTAATACCCTCTGTATTGCATGTGGATTAGATGTTTTCATTTCAGTTGGATTGTTAATCAAATTGGAAATGTCCCATCAGAGGCTGCCACACTGAGAAACCTACTTAAACTTTCACATTACGATTGATTTTACCAGTCCTACATAATGTTTCACCTTCTCTAAATCAGTTAATATGTTATCTATATGCAATCCATATTAGTCACATTACATGAAATACAATAAAATAACCTACTTAAAATGTAAACGTTCTAATTTACCTCAGCTTCAAAAAAGTTTTTTGTTTGTTTTTCCATGAATGCTCCTGAAAACGTGCATGCACTTTATGAATGCTTTACTCATTACAGAACTGGATACATTTTCCCAGAGCTAAGGAACACTCACTGGAATACACAGATAGGATATAAATAATAAAAATAATGAACAGAACAGTCATTGCACAACTCTGCTAGCATCTATTTATAAGTCAGATGGTACAGTTCTTGGAAAAACTGGAACAAAAGTATTATATAGTGGCCAAATTGTTTCCCAATATTCCCCTGAATACACGCATCGGTGTGTCCTGGGACAAAACACTTAAAAATGTGGTTAGGGACCAAAGCCAGTGAATTATATTATAGATGTTAGGGCAATAAAGAATATAGAAAAGACAATCTTCTCACAAATTCACATATTTTAATTTAAATTATAATAATTTAAAATATATGCCATTTTAATACTTTTGTCATACATAAAGGCAGGTTGTTCAAAGCACTCAGCTAAAATTAATCACAGTTAACTGTGCTCTGTTAATGACTCTTGCCTGCTCTGATTATTTTACTGATGGACAAGAAGCAATATAAGATGACATGGTTGACAGGTCCAGAGTCTTGAAAAAGGTAAAGGTTTTCCAGACTCAAATCTGCGATCACTTCATGTAAGTGAAATGGGTATGCTTAGCTATATCAACTCGATTTGCAAAGACTGGTAGTGCTAGCTATAGCTATAGTTAGGTGTGTGTATGTGCATGTGTGCGCACATGTGTGTATGTGTGTGTGTGAACAGATGTCAAGCCAGTATTCCACAGCAATATTAATATTTACCACAGTAAAGTACACTGTAAGTGCCTGCAGTGTGCTGTGTTTGTTTGCCATATAGTAAGCAAAATTAAAATATTAAGGGCTCAATAGCAACAATTGTTAAGCCATGATACGGCAAAAGTTCTCCTTGAAGTGAGATTACTGAAAGCACTTAGGGATTCTATGAAAGTTCTGTTGCAATATTACGAAGAAAATCAAAACAATCTCTTGTCAGAATGAGAGGTTCTGGACCCAGAGTCCCTGAAGGAATGTTGTATTTGACTAGAACACTGTGTGATGGCGAAGTGGGAGAGGAGGATAAGGAGGAGGTGATGCAGAGCCAGTAGAATGCTGTCTAAAGGTGACGTAAGAATTTTCAGACAGAAGTGAGCAAGGGGGAACAACAGAACAACTAGAAAGGAGGAAAACATGTTAGGGGAGGACTGCTGTGCTTTATCCACGACAAAAAACTGTCAGCACACATAAGTGTAAATGAGGGCAAAATAATTTAGTAGTAATTTACAGTGTTAAATGGGATATAGTTTTGATTGTGCATGTTTGTATTTATTTATGTATGATTGCGTGATGCATTGTATTGTCTCTAATTGGTATACTAAACACATTTTCTTCTTTACTGGGTAGAATGTTTTTCGGATCAGCTTGTTTCCAAATACTCTGTAGTGGAAGCCTAATGGACCTTTGAAGAATGAGCGCTTTTGTTGAGCCCATAAACAGTACCATATGCTAGGACCAAGTGGAACAAACTGCACCCAGTGTCTTGTATTGGAACTAAAGCTAACCCTTATTTTAAAAGTTGCTGTGTTGCCTAATTGAATATTTGTTACTTGAAATGAGTTGCTCAAAATCCGAAATCCCCCACCTTCATTTGACACCAATGCAAAAAAGAATAAAAGTAAAACTTTTCTCCCATAATACCTTTTGAAATTCAACCTCAGTCTCTTACAGCCGTACATTTTCATTCTGTGTTATCGCTTTGAAATACTATCCGTATTAGAACAACGGGTTGTTGTCATGCAGATTTCTGAGTTCTGTTCACACTGCATCAAGGGTGCTAGAGTTTTCGCTGCTGTTTACTTGCAATCTAGATTTGCTGTAACACAACTCTGTTGGAAAAAATGTGTAATTTGCTGGTGAAAAGTAAAATGTTTTATTTATTTATTTATTTATTTATTTATTTATTTATTTATTTATTGTGAGTGAAAAGGTCGGAAAAAAGCACAATCATGACAATTCATAAAGGGGCATGATATGTTGTTCCATTCACTGTCACTGAATATGCAACTGAAAAGTAGATACAATGTATTGATGGTGGACCTTGTTAATGGGATCTCTACTAGATGTCCAGTTAATGTTAGCCAGCAAAAATCGCTAGCTTGTGTCCTTGCAGTGACTGTCTCACTTGCAATTTGGATTTCCAGCAGCTAATCTGTCTACTAGAAAGCAAATCTGATTTAACACAGACAAAGCTGCTACGGAAGATGATGTGCTCTATCTCATGTTAAAGGACGTTCAAAACAGAGCTCTCCATATTTGTCTTTAATTCACATACACGAATGATTTTATTGCTGGCTGTGAGGCTAGCAAATGCCTAGGTGTTAAATGGAGAGGAAAATTCAAAAGGGACAGTTGACCCCTTCTCCCAATTAACATGTATTGACAAATACGCTTCAGAAAAGCACATAAAGGACAACACAATCATCTTTATTATCAACACATTATTCGTGAGCTGCCAAATTTATTATGCAGACATGGCAAGACAAATTAAATGACATATTGTTTGATTTAGGGAGGCTACTCCCCACTCTGACATAAAGGCACACCGAACGTAGGTTTCTAGTGTGTCTCTCCCGGTCTGAAAACTCTGTGCGAGAACTTGATCGAGGTCAATAACAGTTCTCTGTACGGGTGTTGCGCTTTCTCGGGATTCTATTGGATACAGTGACTTGACACAACATTTGGGCGTCACGCTCCGCCCTCTTCACGTGAGCGATAATCGAAATGTTGATAATTACAAAACAGGAACAAGGCCTCTTACAGTCAAATAGAGTGTCTGGGAAGCAGAAAGAGTGAGTTAATAATGCGGTAGTAGAGTAAATTGGAAATCGAAAGGCAGTAGTTGAAGAGTTTGAAAATTGTGAACGTAAATAATGGTACTTTGTGGTAACCTCACTGTGGAATGTAAATAAAATGTGAAGTGATAAATGACAAAAGCGCAGAGCGCTTTTTCATGAAGTTTGTTTTGATGAACTGGTTCGCTTAACCACCGCAACGTTTTTGAGGAACTGGAAACAAATTCATGACTTCCGTCTTCATCTTAGATGTCAGTAAGTTATATTTGAGTGTTAAGATTTTTCAGCTCCTTTCACCTGACCAAGTTAAATTGTTCTCGGTTCACTTTACGCATCTCCCTTTTGCCATCCAAGAGAGCTTGAAGGAGAAGGCATCAAGATGTTTCCCCTGGAATCGCCGTGGAATATCTCGTTTGCAGGCTGTGGTTTTCTGGGCATCTATCATGTCGGGGTTGCGAGTTGTCTGCAGGAACAGGCACCTTTTTTAGTAGAAAATGCCCGACATATATATGGAGCGTCAGCCGGGGCTCTCACTGCGTCCGCTCTTGTCAGCGGAGCATGTTTGGGTATGTACTGTCTTTCCCTTATATTTTATAGTTATTATGACTATACCTGGCATGTCAGTATTCTTGAGTATTTGTCGCAGCTAACATATATAAAGTGCAATAACTTTGATACGTGGCTAAATCCCGCTTGAGCTCTACTGAAGGTATGTGGTCAGTGATTAATCATCACCTGACCATTGCAACCTTTCTATGATGGCAAATTTTCTCTTGTTCGCTTCAGCACTGTATCTTCGAATTGTAACAGCGTTGTGCTTTCGCTGGCGTAGTCCTGTACTGCACTGGATACATTACTACTGAATTAGCAGCTTCGTTGTGATGTTATTTGGAGAGAATGGAATGTTCCACATGCAATGAAACATAGTGTATAGATAAGAGTGGTGTAATGTTTTGATAAAACCCAAAAAGTACATTTGTTACAACCACAAAATTGCTTCCTCCCCATGTTTTTTTTTTTTCAGTTCGAACATGCCTCTGCCTGCCTGTTTCCATCTCTGTGTTAAATGACCACACTAGTGTGCCTTTACTGATAGTGAGGTATTTACCAACTATCAGTATTGATGGTATGTGCT